>CM022299.1:416496314-417096314 GCA_011799875.1 Thinopyrum elongatum
GAAATTGCAGTTTCTTCTCTGAGAATCACATTGTCTGCACTTATATGAAACTACATTTTTAAAGTGCTAAAAAATAGATCTCTAGAATTCATAAAATAATTCAGATGCTCAATACTGCAAATCTGAAATTCAAAAGACCTTATATCTGAATGAAAGTACTCTCAAATAAACACAACAAAACACAATTCACAACCTGCAAATATGACAACCCTAAGCTCCTCCTCAGACTATGGGGGGGGGGGGGGAGTCCCCTCCTATTCCACGGCGGCAGACAGCCGCCCGTGGGACGAGGTGAACGGTGAGGGGAGAGATGGTGGGAAAGCGTCGTCGTGCCAACTGTTTTTCTCCTCTTGCAGTTGGGTTGGTCGACGAAGACTCCACCGTCTCGCTCTGCCACGGCACCCTACAAATGGCACTGTGTAGATGCTCGATCCTTCAATCTCTGGTGGATGCTGCATTTGGATCGATACTCCACCACCGCAGCTCATGATCGGATCCGGTGAATCTGTTTGCCCATGGACCAGAGGAACAGCTTATGTACTCTCGCGTGACTCCCTTTGGCTAGTATCATCACCTTTGCTCTGTTCCTGATATTGGCCATCGCTGTCACCGTCACCGCTAATTGCTCCGGGTGTCAAACCAAGACTGTTATCTCCAACATCCTAGCTAGCTTCACAGGGTCGCCGCCTGCGATCCACACGTATCGGTTGTACTCCTCCATCGATGTACTTCTCCAAGCACCTCATGATGTCCACTACGCAACCTCTTCTTGTAGACTCGTGTTGGGCCTCCAAGCGCAGAGTTTTGTAGGACAGTACCAAAATTTCCCTCAAATGGATGACCTAAGGTTTATCAATCTATGGGAGGCATAGGATGAAGTGGTCTCTCTCAAAAACCCTGCAACCAAATAACAAAGAGTCTCTTGTCCCCAACACACCCAATACAATGGTAAATTGTATAGGTGTAACACCCCCGGTGATTAGCAACAGTAATCACTTTGATAATGACATGTTAGCATGATCAACCAGTGCATAATCATCATTAGCATCACATTGCATTTCAAACTCCTAAGTCAAATTCAAATTTAAATGAAATGGAATATGAAAGTTGTCCAACATAGGAGCAAAATGTCAGATAAAAACAAAAATTCCAGAGGCTATTCTAAAAATTGAAACCAACATCATTGGAATTGGATAAGTGACTCCAACAACCTCAAACAGTGGATAAAGATAATATTTAATAACCATTTATTAAATCTGAAATAAATATGGAATTATGTTTTGTCCAAACTAATTTTAGGTGTTAGGGGATAATGCACTGGTTATAGAAATAGGTCTCATGTTTTACAAAAACCTTTTGAGGCCTAGCTGTTTACTAGATGGAAAGGAGAATAAAGAAAAGGAAAAAGAAACAGAAAGGATAAAGGAGAAACCCCCCCCCCCCCACGGCCCAACTGGGCCGAGGGCCCAGCCGGCCGGCCCACCTGCGTGCCCCTGGCCTATAAGGCCCCGCGCAAACCCTAGCCCCACCGACACCCCACTCCCCCCCTCCCTCACTCGTTCGCCCCCCACCCCCCGCTCAGAAACTGGATGGGGACGCCGAGACGACCTCGCGCCGCCCGGAGCCCGCGCCTCCCGCGGCCTGCACCTCGTCTCCGTCCGTCGTCCCGTCGACCGCCCCGACCCCCCCGTGCCCCGTCCCTACGATCACGGTGAGGCCCAGGCCTCCCCCTCTCTGCTCCCGACACCTCGCCGCGCCGCACCACGCCCCCGCGCGCGCGCCAAGACCTGGCCACGCTCACCGCGCCCGGCCCTGCTCCTCGCCCCGCTCCGTTCCCCTCACCCCCGCTTCTCCTTCCCCCCGGGCTCTGCTGCAGCGCTGCAGGCGCCTCGCCGCCCCCCCCATGAGCTCCTCGATGCTGCTGCTTCTGCCCTGCTAGGCTCGCCTCCCTCGACACTCGTCGGAGCCGCCCGCGTCGCGCCATCCGCCTCCCGCGCTGTCCCGTTCGCCGCGCCCGAGCCTCGCCACCGCGGCCCCGCCTTTGCGTCCACCGCATCGCGCCCGGGCTCGCCAGCTCCATGCGCGCCACGCCTCTGGAGCTCCGCGCTCGCCCGCACCCTTACCCCGCCGCCCTTGGCCTTGGCGCCGGCGCCGGCGTGCGTCTGGGCGTGCCCAGCGTCCCGGGGACAGGCGCCGCTCGGGCGGGCGCCACGCCCGCCCCGTGTGGCCGCATGGGCCACTGACGAGTGGGCCCCGCCCCTCTGGCCTATGACAAAGGGGGCCCACCCCCCCACAAAAATGTTTTAGAAAGAAAGAAATAAAAATAAATAATTAAAATAATTAATAATTAATTAGTTAATTAATTAGTTAATAATCCTGATTGGTTAATCTAATAAACTAATAGTGGTTAATTAAACAGTAATTAGTAATTAACTTAATTAACTGTGACGTCAGCATGATGTCATGCTGACGTCATCAATCACTGTTTCGGATAATGTTGAATTAAATAATTAATTAAATTTCAGAAATTAATAAAAACTTTAGAAAAATCATATTAAATAAACCGTAACTCCGATGAAAATATTTTATACATGAAACTTGCTCAGAACGACGATACGAACCCGGATACGGCCTCTGTATTCCCGTCAGATGCCCGCAACTATAAGAACGTTGAACAATTAGACCGATTTCGATAAATGAATAGTGTCCAACCCTAATTAAAAAATCCGAATAAATTCCTAAATTATCTAAATCGTTTAGTGTAGGCAGTAGAACACCCCGGCATATCATTTAGGCATGTCAACATATTGTTTGCATATTGCCGTGAAATTTATTGTTTCTCTCCCCCTCCTTCTCTCTCGATAGACGCCGAGACCGACGACGCTGCACCAGGTACGACTACTTACCGACCGAGCAGCCCGTTGACGACCTCCCTCTCGCCAGAGCAACCAGGCAAGCCCCCCCCTTGAGCATTCCAGATATCGCCCATTTATTCCTGCTTGCATTAGATTTCGCTACTGTTAATGTATGCTCCTATTCTGATGCATAGCCGTGCTGTTGTAACCTGTTCATGCTACCTTACCTGCCTATGATAAACTGTTTAGTATAGGTGTGATGAACCATCTGTGACCCCACACCTTACTTGTCGCCCTGCCTTGTTCATCGACGACTCGATCAAGTGATCGTCGATCAGAGACAGGACGCCTCACTTCCACCCCCCTTAGTTGTACGACTCTGCGTAGTAACTATCGAGTGCCGAGGGTGATACCTCGTAACGCAATCCTGATGAATACTCTGCAGCATAGCTGTACGGGCGTGGTCATCGAGGGTGATTATTCCTCCTTCTCCATGTCCGATACGACTCTGTCGTGCAACCCCTCAGTGTGAAACCTGAGGGTGATACCTCATACGTTCACCTGATGAATATGACCCACAGTTACTTGACCTTTTTCACCGGCGGGTCCACCCTGGTGGGGTACCCGCTGGGGATCTATGATTCGGGTGTGCCGGAAGGGCACTCGAGTGGACATTGTGGCGGAGCATCGGGACTCTGATTGTCTCCGCTTGATACTAATTGAGCCTATTGGATTGGGGTGTGTGATCTGAGTGGGTCGACGTGCCCTATGACCACTACACACGCGGGATAATGGTTATGGGGCCCTCTGCGATGTACTGTTTTCGCGAAGGAAAGCTTACAGACGTCACGATTCACCTGCGGGCTGATCGTCGGGATTGGGCTGGATACTTCACTGGCGAGTTCAGTGTCGCGCATGCACCCCGGCCAGCCACGCAACGCGCAGGGTGCCCAGGGCGATGGCCCGAGACCCCTTGGTGCATAGGTTAGTCCGGCGTGTGACCTCTTGCTGAGCCTAGGTAGAGCGCTGCTTCTTGTTGATCTTCCGAGGACGGGCATTACCCAGCAAGTATGTCCGGCCAGAGTTGATCGAGCGTGTTGGGTAACACGTAGTGCACCCCTGCAGGGATGAATCTTCTATCGATAGCCGGTCCTACGGTAAAGGACGCTCAGTTTGTGTATCCCGATCTACTACTTAAACTGGATACTTGTTACTTAATTGAAGATTCGGGATTACTTTCTCGCTGGGAGACGAGGAAGAATCTTTGAGCTGTACTTCAACATGTGCTAAAAAAATGCTATTCTACTCTTTCTACTGCTGCAAGATGATGGCTTTGAGAAGATGTTTGAAGATGCTAGTCTTCGATAGGACTAGGCCTTCTCTCTATTCTGGCATTTCTGCAGCCCAGTCCACATATACAGCCTTTTCTCCATTGATAATGTTGCATATGGAGTATAGATCCTTGCTTGACTGAGTACTTCGGATGAGTACTCACGGTTTTCTTTATTCTCTTTTCCCCCCTATACCCCACCTTGATGATACACCAGACGTGGAGTCCAGGAGCCAGACGCCCACCACCGGAGCCTACTTACCAGGGGGTAAGAGGGCACGTACTACTGGATCGAGCCAGCTGACCAGAGTAGGATCGGAGGCTCCCAGGCAGGAGGCCAACGCCTTTCGATCTAGTTTCGCTGTTTGTGCTAGCCTTCTAAGGCAGAACTTGTCTAACTATGTCTGTACTCAGATATTATTGTATGACTGACTTATGTATTCGGACTTCGGATCCCTGGTCTGTAAATTGTGGACCTCGTTTATTTTGGTTTAGAGTTGTGTTGTGATATTTCCCGTGAGCGCCTGGGCTTGATCGTACACGTTGCGTGTATGACTAGGGTACGATTGAACCGGGGCCGTCACAGTTGGTATCAGAGCCGACTGCCGTAGGAAGCCCCCTCCAAATTCCTTGGCCGAAGTCGAGTCTAGAAACCGAGAAACTAAATACTAACTTGGCGTGTGGCTTACGGGCCCACGTCGCCAACTGGGTGGTATTAGGTCTTTTATTCCTCGTCTATACTCGGGGACTTAATATCTCTTCTATTCGGGCTAAATAAATTTTACTACGCCGAACTTAGGATCTCGTAAATCCCGTCACCGGAGAGACTGGATATCTGTGCGATTTCCCTGTCATGTATGATTAGTCTGATAGCCATTTTCCCTTCCATTGTTTTGTTTAACCTTTCTCTCCGAGTTGTGTTAAACTTCCATTGTCATTTGACAAATCTGAATTTCCTCTGTTCGATGGACCCGTTTGTTTCCACCGCGTCCTACGACACAGCTTGTGGCTTGCATGGGCTCGTAATACCCCTGGGTTTCCAGCTGTCCTGAACGCTTCATGACCAGACTTGGCTACCGCTGGTACCCTGAGTACATGGTTTTAGGGATACCGCGAGTTTAATCCGGAGCAGTACCATGTGATGTTCGTATCTATGATCGGCAGAATGACTCAGACACCGAGCTGCACCTTTACAGGGATCGGCGTGACGATTTGAGATGGCAGTACATGATGCCGCCTACTCTGCTGTCGCCCGTCTTCGAGGACAGTTCAGTGATATCTTGGATGACTTGAGTTCCGAGTACATTCCGTATGCCCCGGGAGATGTACCGGATACTACACAGCTATCTGTGCCCCGTAAGAGCCTCGCGATATGACCACCGCGTTCTGATTCAGTGCACTCAGGCTTGGATCGCACGTTCGGCTCTTGCCGTCGAGTTGGTGCCACTCGAGCACGTCTCTAGGATGCTATGACGCAAGTTGATGCCCGCTGTTCGTGGCAGGGATTACATCCGGAGCACATCCTTTACCCGCGCAGGACTCAGATGTATGCTGTGTATTGGAGGCCTGCTGTCGGAGGTCACAACACTGCACGTGGACCTATTCTTACAGTTCGGAGACCGGGGGTTCTGCATCAGAGTGAACATGGAGAACAGGATCCTTCCGCGACGAATATCGTCGTCCGCATCGCAGTTACCCCGTTACAGTGGTTTTTTTTCGACTTGATGGTAGCCTTTGCTATGTTCGTTGTGTACTTCCTTACCGCGTGCCTGCGCGCCGCCTAGTAGTCTAGCTTTAATTTGGCGTTATGCTGTCCGCAGTGTACCCGACTTGTGTATGGATCTGTATGTCTTAATCGACTACTGTTAGTATCTATTACACTGCTTAAGGTATTGTCGTGTGTACATCATACTTTCGCTAAAACACCCGCAATTGCTTTTACTAAACTACCCCTGTTGATACGTAGAGGATGTTAGACCCAGGTGTGGTCGTGGTCGTGGTCGGGCCCCTGAACGTCCACACCGCCAGACTATATGGCAGCTATGATGCAACAGTTCGAGCTCTAACCGCCAGTTCATGGTTGGAATCATGGCTTAGTTCCGCATCAGAACAACCAGAACCAGAACCAAGAACCCAGCTTCAATAATTTGACAGAGTTACGCGACTCAACCCAACGCAGTTCGCAACTCTGACAAGACCCGGATGCCGAGACTGGCTCCGCGACATCACTCACGAGGAGAGTCTGCTAATGCGCACCCCGCCAACTTTGTACCTTCGCGGCCTTTTCTGAAGGGCCACGCTGACTCAATGGTGGACACACAACAAGCGTAATGCCTGTGGGAACAGTTCATCACACTGGTATGAGTTCCAGGCTGCTTCCGTACACATACATCCCTCAAGCAATTATGGAACCGCATGAAGACCAAGTCCGAACCTCACCAGGGAATAAAACGTCGAAGCTCATCAGCGGGAATTTCTTGATTCTCCCGCTATGCTGAAGAAGGACCATCGCCACAGATGCTCGCAGACAGGAGAAGTTCGTAATGGACTGACACCCGTGACCCAAGTTGCACTAGTGCTCAAGACATCATGACTTCTCAACTCTAGTGAACAAGGTATTTCTCGTGGAGACCGCTCAGAGGAACACAGGAGATCGCAGAAAGCGCTGTGTGATGTGGCTATCTTCGAGGGCTCAGAACCAAGAGCGTAGAGTTTGGCTCCCAAAAGCGTTCGTCCCATACCTCTGCGCCAAAGAAACAATGCCATGCACTTACGTCGTGCCTCCTCCACCACCGAGGCCGTCAAAGGCTCAAGGCGTATTCAGAAACAATGCCTCTATTCGTCCTGAAGATGTTTGTGTTTCAAGTGCCACAAAACCAGGCCACAGGCTAAAGACTGCGCGCAGTACTCAAAGAATCAGTTAAGATTTTCCTCGTGCTGGCCGTGGATATGGCCGTGGCAAACAATCCGACCCGCAACTATTGAACGGGGTATGCTTACACGTGGTCGTGGTCAGGTTACAAACATTGACATTGAAGAAGTCCAGGATCAACTGCTACTGTGATGGGTACCTCTTGTGAGCTCAGTAACCCTGTTCTGTCTATTTGATCCAGGAGCATCGCATTCAATTATGTCTGAGCATGTGCATTATCTCATGACATTGCATTCGAAAAGATGAAATCCTGCCAATAGTTGTCCAATACCCCTGGAGGCCAATGCTCAAACCACTATGATGGCACATAAGCGCCTGTGATAATCGAGGAATTTGAATTCCTAGTTTCCCCTATTATACTCTGAAGTCTTCCACCATAGACCTCAAACTCGAAATGGATGGTTGTGAAAGCTCCCAATTGATTCGATTCAATTGTGCATAAAGTCGTCCAATCTTCACCCCACAGATGAGATAGTGAACTATGTACCGCCCGCTTACTCGAGACGTGAAGCTCAGATATATGCTCTGAGCTTTGAACGCCTCACTCTGGAAGGGATCGAGAAAGTTCGGTCGTTGAGGATTTCCAGATGTCTTTGCAGAAGAACTTCCAAGGAATACCCACCGGCTAGGTGTCGATTCGTCATCGACTTGAAGCCTGGCACCGTTCCTATTGCCAAGCGACCTTATAAGATGCCTCGATATCTACTCGAGCTAAGAAAGAAACGACAAGGTCAACTTAAGAGTGGTTTCATCCGCCCCAGTTCTTGCTTGGGAGCACCTTCATCTTCGTTTAAGGAAGAAGGATGGAACGAACCGATTGGTTCAGGATACTGGCCCATATAACCAAGCCAAAGCCAGATAAATACCCACTGCCCCGTGATCAAATGATCTTGATGACTCACTGACGGATCATCGGTGGGTTCTCTAACTCGATTTGAGGTTGGGTTATCACCAAGATCCGTTGTCGTGACAGAGGACATTCCCAAAGACTGCATTCGTCATGTCATGCGTCTATGAATTACACCGCATGTCATTGGCCTAAGGAATGCCCCAGTCACGTTCTCCCGTCTGATGAATATATATTCATGGATTACTCGGACAAATTCGTCGTGGTTATATCTAGAGACTAGCGGGTCTAGTCTTATAAGAATTAAAGAGGCACATGCTGAACATCTCTGCCTTGTTCTAGAAGGCTCCGAGAACACCAGTGTATGCCAAGTATCCAATGCTGGGAATTTTGGCTTCCTGATATAACTTAACTCTGGGCATTGTGATTTCAAGTGATGGGATGTGTTTGTTAACACCGAACGAGTTTCAGTATTCTCGACTGGACTCCCCCAAAGAATGTTAAGCAAGTCAGACGTTTTCTCGGACCGCTAGTTATTGCGTCGATGTTGCTCGTCTGTTGAGAAACTTGCAAGGATTGCAAAACCATTGACATATCTGCTCACAAGGTGTAAATTTGAATTGTGGACAGAAAGAATGTCAAGAAAGCTTTCAGACATAAAAGCATAAATTGACATCTGCCCCAGTACTAGCACCCCCGGATTCCCAAAATATTTCGTGGATACTGTATGCATATCGCGTAAGTTAGGCTGTGTCCCTAATTGCAAGAGCCGCAAAATCGCGGGGGGTGTCTTTTTTTTTTTTTTGGGATTGCTTATGCTCCGACAAGCCGTCCTATGGAGATAGAAAGAAAATTATCCCGATCGCATGATCTTGAAACTTTCTGCGGTTATCTATGCCTTGAAGCTATGGAACATCCTTACTCGGTAACCGTTGAGAGATATACACGGATCACCAAGCTTGAAGTATTTATATACTACAACAGATTCTGAACCTTCGTCACAACAAAGATGGCTCGAAACAATTGCCGGATATGATATGAATATTTCATATACCCCCGGCAAGGAATGTAATGGCCGATGCTTGTGAGTCGCAAGTCCTATAGCAAAACAATTATGGTTCAAGAAAACACAACCTCTTCTCCAGAAGAGCTTTGCAAATTGAACACTCCATATTGTTCAACAGGGTTATCTCAATAAACCCGGTGTCGAACCAGATTAGAAACACGGCATTAAGTATGCAAAGGTATGACACTGAAGTTGAAAAGATCAAGCGATAACCCGAGAAAGGAAAGCCGTCGGAATTCCATCTTGATGCAGATGGGATCCTATTTTCCAACACCGTCTCTTCGGTACCCAATGTTAAGAATGAGAGGGAAAAGTATGAAGAGGGAAGCTCAGACACTCCCTTGTCTATTCCACACTGGTAGCACAAAGAACAGTGTACCGTGACATTTGTTCAAAGATTTGGGTGGCCTATATGAAGCGAGACATTGCTCGTTATGTTTCTGAGGTGGCGTTTGCGTCGCATTTAAGTTTAGAACATCAAAGGCCGCTGGTGGAACTCTGCAACCCGGAAATTCCTGAATGGAAATGGGGACAAGGTCCAATGGATTCATTACTGGTTTTTTTCCCAGGGCATCCAGAAGGGTCCAGGATGCTATTTTGTCGCATTGAACCGATTCTCTCTAAGGTGCTCACTTTTGCATGTTAAAGAGACCAATCAACTGCTAAGCCCGTTAGCACCGACTTGTATGTTTCCCGGATTGTGTCACTCCACGGTGTTACGTGGACGATCAGTTCTGATGTGGCAGCCTCTTCACCTCCAGATTCTGGATAGTTTCCAAGAAGCTAGGGAACTATCTGTCTTTCAGCACCGACTTTTCACCCTCAGTCACAGGGTTCACAGTGAACGAGTTAATCAAGCGTCGTAAGATATGCTTCGAGCTGCGTCATCTCCTCGGTGAAAGAAATGGAGGAGACGAATCCTCAACGTATGCCGAATTCTCTTACACAAAACAGATAGCTAAAAGCTAGTCTGGAAAGATGGCACGTTGAAGTTCTGATACGTGTCGTAAGTGTCGAACCCTCTGGAATTGGTCAGAAAACGGGGACACGCATCACCGTCGGACCCGGGACATATCGGCAAGTGAAGAACAATCCGATTGTTCGTGAACATTTGAAATCTGCTCAGGTCTCGTTCAGAAAGAGCAACTATGACCGAAAGCACCAGGAAATAGTCTATCAACCTGGCGAGGCAAGCTTACCTCCGCGGTCACCCGTTGAAAGGAAGCATCATCGGTTCGGAATCACAAGGCAAGTTAGCCTCGCACATGCCCGTTCCGTTTATATGCCGTCGAGGAGACAGAGGGAGAGTGGCATATTAGTTGCAATGTGCCGCCAAACTTTCACAAGTACATGATGTCTTTATGTATCCCAACTCCGTCGCTGCTTCAAGGAATCCTATCGAGCTGTGGATCATGAAGTGCTTGGATCTGTCATGATCCAGAATATCCCATTCGTATTCTTGATCAAGCTGAGAGTCGAACACGTCAAAAGCTCAACAAGTTCTCCAAGGTTCAGTGGTCAAATATTCTGGAAGATTGAAGCCACTGGGAAACGCGTAGCGATCGTCTTCGCGAAGAATACCCTTTGTCTTTCGTCCTTCCTCTTAATTCTCGGGACAAAATTCTTAATAGATGAGGAGAGTTGTAACACCCCCGGTGATTAGCAACGAAGTAATCACTTTTGATAAATGACATGTTAGGCATGATCAACAGTGAGACATACATCATACATCAACATTGCATTCTCAACTGCCTAAGTCAAATATCAAGATTAAATGAAAGTGGAATATTGAAACGTTGTCCCAAAATAGGAGCATAAAATGTCAGATAAATAACAAATATTCCAGAGGGCTATCTAAAATTTGAAACCAACATCATGTGGAATGGAAATAAGTGACTCCAACAAACCTCAAACAGGGATAAGATAATATTTAAAACCATTTATGTAAATTCTGAAATAATATGGAATTAATGTTTGTCCAAACTAATTTTAGGTGTTAGGGGATAAGCATGGTATTATGAAATAGGTCTCATGTTTTACAAAAACCTTTGAGGCCTAGCTGTTACAGATTGAGAAAGGAGAATAAAGAAAAGGAAAAAGCAACAGAAAAGGTAATAAAGGAGCACAACCCCCCCCCCCCCCGGCCCAACTGGGCCGAGGACAGCGGCCGGCCACCTGCGTCGGCCCTGGCCTATAAGGACCCCGACAAAAACCTAAGCCCCACCGACACCCCACTCCCCACCCCATCCTCACACGTTCGCCCCCCCCCCCGATCCAGAAAACTGGATCGGGCCGACGCCAGCGGGACGACCTCGCCGCCGACCCGGAGCGCCGGCCCTCCCGCGGCCTGCCACCTCGTCTCCGTCGCCGGCGTGTCCCACGTGGCGACCGCCACGACCCCCCGTTGCCACCCGTCCCTACGATCACGGTGAGGCACAGGCCTCCTCAAATTGCTCCGAAACACCACGCGCGGCACCACGCCAGACGCGCGCAGACGCAACGAGACCTGGCAAGCCACGCGACCCGGACCCTGTCCCCTCGCCCACGCTACGGTTCCCCGTCAACCCCGCAGCTTCTACCTTCCCCCCCGGGTGGCTTGTGGCAGCTGCTGCTTACGGCGCTCGCCGCCCCCCCCCCCATGCTTCCTCGCTGCGCTCTTCGCCATCGCTAGGAGTCGCCTCCCTCGCACACTCGTCGGAGCCGCCGCGTGCGCCATCCCGCCTCCCGCGCTTGTCACCGTTCGCCGCGCCCTGGCCTCGCACCGCGGGCCCCGCCTCTGGCGTCCACCGCATCGCGCCGGGCTCGCCAGCTCCATGCGGCGCCCGCGGCCTTGGAGCTCCGCGACTCGCCCGCACCTTCACCCCGCCGCCATCCTCTGGCCTTGGCCGCCGGCGCCGGGCGTGACGTCGGGCGGTGGCCCAGAGTCCCAGGGGACGCGGCCCGCTCGGGCTGCGCGCCCACGCCGCCGCCGTAGTTGGCCGCATGGCACGACGAGGTGGGCCCCGCCTCTGGGCCTAGGACAAAAAGGGGAGCCACCCCCCAAAACAAATGTTTTAGAAAAGAAGAAATAAAAATACATAATTAAAATAATAATTAATATAATTAGTTAATTAATCTGATTAGGTTGTCTAATTTATATAACTAAAGTGGTAATTTAAACAGTAAGTAGGAATAGTAACTGAATTAACTGCTACGTCCCATGATGTCATGCTGACGGTTCAGTCCTCACTGTTTCGGATAATGTTGAAGTAAATAAGTAACATTACACTTTAGCAATTGTCATCAAAAATTAGAAACATCATATTAAATAAACCGTATCCGATGAAATATTTAAACTGAAACTTGCTCAGAACGAGATACCGAACCGGTCGGATACGCCCACTGTATTCCGTCAGGATGCCCGCAACTATAAGAACTGTTTGAACAAGTTAGACCATTTCGATTAAATGATAGGTCCAACCCTAATTAAATAAATCCGATATAAATCCTAAATTATCTAATCGTTAGGTTAGGCAAGAAAGTAGAACACCCCGGCAATCAGTTTAGAGCATTCATACTCATTGTTGCATATATTGCCGTGACAATTTATTGTTTCTCTCCCCATCCTTTCTATCTCGATAGACGCCGAGACGACGACGCGTGCACCAGGTTGTTACGACTACTTTACCGACGGGAGCAGCCGCGTTGACGACACTCCCTCTCCTCTCACAAGAGAGCAACAAGCAAGCCCCCCCCCTGAGCATTCCAGGATATCGCCCATTCTATTCCTGCTTGCATTAGATTTCGTACAAGTTAAGGTATGCTCCTATTCTGATGCATAGCCTTGCTGTGTAAACCTGTCATTGCTACCTTACCTGCCTATGATAAACTGTTAGTATAGGTTGGTATGCAACATCATGTGGACCCCACCACTTACTTGTCGCCCTGATTGTTCATCGACGACTCGATTAACGTGATCATCGATCAGAGACAGACGCCCTCATTCACCCACCCTGAGTTGTAAGACTCTGCATGAGTAAATCGAGTGCGAGGGTGATACCTCGTAACGCAACTCCTTATGAATACTCTGCAGCATACCGCTGTACGGTCGTGTCATCGAGGGTGGGATTCCCCTTCTCCATGTCCGATACGACTCTGTCGTGCAACCCTCAGTGTGAACTCGAGGGTGTACCTCGACGTTCACCCTGATGAATCATGGACCACACGGTTACTTGACCTTTTCGACAGGCGGGTCCACCCATGGTGGGTACCGATGGGGATCTATGATTGTCGGGTGTGCCGGAGGACCGAGTGTGACATTTGTGGCGGAGCATCAGAGACTCTGATTGTCTACCGCTTGATACTAATGAGCCTATTGGATTCGGGGTGTGTGATCTGAGGGGTCGACGGCCCTATACGCACTACCACCAGCGGGGATAATGGTTTATGGGGCCCTCTGCGATGTAACGTTTCGCCGAAAAGCTTATCAGAGTCACGATCACCGTGCGGGCTGATCGTCGGGATTGGGCTCTGACTTCACTGGCGAGTTCAGTGTTCGCGCCTTGCACCCGGGCCAGCCACGGCAACAGCGCAGGGTTGCCAGGGCGATGGCCCCGAGACCCCGGGTGCATAGGTTAGTCGGCGTCTGACTCTCTGTGAGCCTAGGTAGAGCGCTGCTTCTTGTTGATCTTCCGAGGACGGAGGGCATTAACCCAGCAAGATGTCCGGCCAGGAGTGACTCGAGGGTTGGGTAAGGGTAACAGTAGTGCACCCCTGCAGGGAGGAATCTTCTATCGATAAGCCGGTCCACGTGTAAAGATCGCTCAGTTTGTGTATCCCGATTACTACTTAAACTGGTCGATGACTTGTACTTAATTAGTAAGCTTGCGGGATTACTTTCTCGCTGGGAGGAGGCGAGACGGGAAGAATTTGAGCTGTACTTCAACATGTGTGCTTAAATAAAATGCTATTCACTCTCGTCTACTGCTGCAAGATGATGGCTTTGAGAAGATGTTGAAGAGTGCTGTTCTTCGATAGGACTAGGCCTTTCTCTCTAATTCGGCATTTCTGCAGCCCAGGTCCACATAATAACAGCCGTTTCTCCTTGTAATGTTGCATATGTAGTATAGTCTTGCTTGCGTGAGTACTTCGGTATGAGTACTCACGGATTGTGATTTCTCTTTTCCCCCATATACCCCCACCTTGAGGATACACCAGACGTGGAGTCCAGGAGCAGAGCGCCACCACCGGAGCTACTACCAGGCGGGTCCTATGAGGGCAGTAACTACTGGATGAGACCTATTTCATAAATACCAGTGCATTATCCCCTAACACCTAAAATTAGTTTGGACAAAACATAATTCCATATTTATTTCAGATTTAATAAATGGTTATTAAATATTATCTTTATCCACTGTTTGAGGTTGTTGGAGTCACTTATCCAATTCCAATGATGTTGGTTTCAATTTTAGAATAGCCTCTGGAATATTTGTTATTTATCTGACATTTTAGCTCCTATGTTGGACAACTTTCATATTCCACTTTCATTTAAATTTGAATTTGACTTAGGAGTTGAAATGCAATGTGATGCTAATGATGATTATGCACTGTTGATCATGCTAACATGTCATTATCAAAAGTGATTACTGTTGCTAATCACCGGGGGTGTTACACCTATACAATTTACCATTGTATTGGGTGTGTTGGGGACACAAGAGACTCTTTGTTATTTGGTTGCAGGGTTGTTT
Source organism: Thinopyrum elongatum (assembly GCA_011799875.1). Classification (NCBI taxonomy): domain Eukaryota; kingdom Viridiplantae; phylum Streptophyta; class Magnoliopsida; order Poales; family Poaceae; genus Thinopyrum; species Thinopyrum elongatum. The sequence continues at coordinate 416,511,071 of CM022299.1, forward strand.
GAGAGAGACCATCTTCATCCTATGCCTCCCATAGATTGATAAACCTTAGGTCATCCATTTGAGGGAAATTTGGTACTGTCCTACAAAACTCTGCGCTTGGAGGCCCAACACGAGTCTACAAGAAGGAGGTTGCGTAGTGGACATCATGAAGGTGCTGTGGAGAAGTACATCGATGGAGGAGTACAACCGATACGTGTGGATCGCAGGCGGCGACCCTGTGAAGCTAGCTAGGATGTTGGAGATACAGTCTTGGTTTGACAACCCGGAGCAATTAGCGGTGACGGTGACAGCGATGGCCAAATATCAGGAACAGAGCGAAAAGGTGATGATACTGCCAAAGGGAGTCACGCGAGAGTACATAGAGCTGTTCCTCTGGTCCATGGGGCAAACAGATTCACCGGATCCGATCATGAGGCTGCGGTGGTGGGAGTATCGATCCAAGATGCAGCATCCACCAGAGATTGAAGGATCGAGCATCTACACAGTGCCATTTGTGAGGGTGCCGTGGCAGAGCGAGACGGTGGAGTCTTCGTCGACCGAACCCAACTGCAAGAGGAGAAAAACAGTTGGCACGACGACGCTTTCCCACCATCCTCTCCCTCACCGTTCACCTCGTCCCACGGGGCGGCTGTCTGCCGCCGTGGAATAGGAGGGGACTCCCCCCCCCCCCCCATAGTCTGAGGAGGAGCTTAGGGTTGTCATTATTTGCAGGTTGTGAATTGTGTTTTGTGTTGTGTATTTTGAGAGTACTTTCAGATATGAATGTCTTTTGAATTTCAGATTTGCAGTATTGAGCATCTGAAGTATTTTATGAATTCTAGAGATCTATTTTTAGCACTTTAAAAAATGTAGTTTCATATAAAAGTGCAGACAATGTGATTCTCAGAGAAGAAACTGCAAGTTTCAGTTTCAGATAAGAAACTGCAAGTTTCAGAGGTAGAGCATTTATATTAACACGCCCTTTTCAAATATCTATAACATCATGTTGGAAGTTTTATTCATGGTCAAAAATGGAACTACCAGCCAGTTAACATCATGCTGATCAACATTCATGCATAGCACATCTTTATATGATGCACATTCAAAAAGAGGCGCCCTGGTGGGTTGTGCCCTCCTCGGCCCACCTCCGGTGCCCATCTTCTGGTATATAGGTCATTTTGACCTAGAAAAAATCAGGAGGGGACTTTCGGGACGAAGTGCCGCCGTCTCGAGGCGGAACTTGGGCAGGAGCAGTTTTGCCCCCCGGCGGAGTGATTCCGCCGGGGGAACTTCCCTCCCGGAGGGGGAAATCATCGCCATCGTCATCACCAACAACTCTCCCATATTTGAGAGGGCCATCTCCATCAACATCTTCAACAACACCATCTCCTCTCAAACCCTAGTTCATCTCTTGTGTTCAATCTTTGTACCGGAACCTTAGATTAGTACCTGTGGGTGACTAGTAGTGTTGATTACATCTTGTAGTTCATTACTATATGGTTTATTTGCTGGAAGATTATATGTTCAGATCCATTATGCTATTTAATACCCCTCTGATCTTGAGCATGATTATTATTTGTGAGTAGTTAGTTTTGTTCTTGAGGTCACGGGAGAAGTCATGTTGCAAGTAATCATGTGAACTTGATATGTGTTCGATATTTTGATGATATGTATGTTGTGATTCCCTTAGTGGTGTCATGTGAATGTCAACTACATGGCACTTCACCATATTTGGTCCTAAGGGAATGCATTGTGGAGTAGTTATTAGATGATGGGTTGCTAGAGTGACAAAAGCTTAAACCCTAGTTTATGCGCTACTTCGTAAGGGACCGATTTGGATCCAAAAATTTAATGCTATGGTTAGATTTTATCTTAATACTTTTCTCGTAGTTGCGGATGCTTGCGAGGGGGTTAATCATAAGTAGGAGGTTTGTTCAAGTAAGAACAACACCTAAGCACCGGTCCATCCACATATCAAATTATCAAAGTAGCAAACACGAATCAAACCAACATGATAAAAGTGGCATGATGAAGTTCCCGTGTACCCTCAAGAACGCTTTGCTTATCATAAGAGACCGTTTTGGCATGTCCTTTGTCACAAAAGGATTGGGCTACCTTTCTGCACTTTATTTACCGTTACCGTTATTTGCTCGTTACAAATTATCTTGCTATCAAACTACTTGTTACCGACTTTATCAGTGCTTGCGGAAAATACCTTGCTGAAAACCACTTGTCATTTCCTTCTGCTCCTCGTTGGGTTCGACACACTTACTTATCGAAAGTACTACGATTGATCCCCTATACTTGTGGGTCATTAAGGCTCTTTTCTGGCGCCGTTGCCGGGGAGTGAAGCGTTCTTGGTAAGTGGAAATTGGTAAGGAAAAATTATTACTACGTGCTGAAATTTATTGTCACTTGTTACTATGGAGAATCATCCTTTGTGGGGTTTGTTTGGGGTATCTTCACCTCGACCGGAACCACAATTCGTTACTCCTCAACCTACTGCACCTACTGAAAATATTTGTTATGAAATTCCTTCGGGTATGATAGAACAACTGCTAGCTAATCCTTATGCAGGAGATGGAACTTAACATCCTGATATGCACTTGATATATGTGGATGAAATTTGTGGATTATTTAAGCTTGCAGGTTTATCCGGAGATGAAGCTAAGAAGAGGGTTTTCCCTTTATCTTTGAAGGGAAAAGCATTGACATGGTATAGGCTATGTGATGATATTGGATCTTGGAACTGGAATCGATTGAAATTGGAATTTCACCAAAAAATTATCCTATGCATCTAGTTCATCGTGATCGGAATTATATATATAATTTTTGGTCTCGTGAAGGAGAAAGTATCGCTCTAGCTTGGGGGAGGCTTAAGTCAATGTTATATTCATGCCCCAATCATGAGCTCTCTAGAGAAATTATCATTCAGAATTTTTATGCTCGGCTTTCTCGTGATGATCAATCCATGCTCGATACTTCTTGTACTAGTTCTTTTATGAAGAAGACTATTGAATTCAGGTGGAATCTTTTAGAAAGAATTAAATGCAACTCTGAAGATTGGGAACTCGACGAAGGTAAAGAGTCAGGTATTAAGCTTGAATTTGATTGTGTTAAATCCTTTATGAATATCGATGCTTTTCACAAGTTTAGCACTAAATATGGACTTGACTCTGAGATAGTAGCCTCTTTCTGTGAATCATTTGCTACTCACGTTGATCTCCCCAAAGAGAAGTGGTTTAAATATCATCCCCCTATCAAAGAAGAAATTAAAGAACCCGACATAGTTAAAGATGAAACTATTATTTACAATGTTGATCCAGTTGTGCCTACTGCTTATATTGAAAAACCACCTTTCCCAGTTAGGATGAAGGAACATGCGAAGCTTTCAACTATGGTTCGCAAAAGTAATATTAGAGCACCTAAACCTGCTGAACAAATTAAAGTAGAACCTAGTGTTGCTATGGTTAAAGATCTCCTGGTAGAAAATATTGACGGGCATGTTATTTACTTTTGTGATGAAGCTGCTAGAATTGCCAACCCCGATGAAAAAGATAAACATAGACTTGTTGTTGGCATGCCTGTTGTCTCAGTTAAAATAGGAGATCATTGTTATCATGGTTTATGTGACTTAGGTGCTAGCGTGAGTGCTATTCCTTTTACCTTATACCAAGAAATTATGAATGACATAGCACCCGCTGAAATAGAAGACATAGATGTCACTATTAAACTTGCTAATAGAGACACCATCACACCACTTGGGATTGTTAGAGATGTTGAAGCCTTTTGTGGGAAAATAAAATACCCTACTGATTTTCTAGTTCTTGGTTCCCCACAAGATGACTTATGTCCCATTATCTTTGGTAGACCTTTCTTGAACACTATCAATGCCACTATAGATTGTCATAAACAAACTGTCAGTGTTAGCTTTGGTGATGAGTCTCATGAATTTAATTTTTCCAAGTTTAATAGACAACCTCGTAAGAAAGAATTACCTAGTAAGGATGAAATAATTGGTCTTGCTTCTATTGCCGTGCCTCCTACTGACCCACTAGAACAATATTTGCTAGACCATGAAAATGATATGCATATGCATGAAAGAAATGAGATAGATAAAATTTTCTTTGAACAACGACCCCTGCTCAAACAGAATTTGCCTATTGAAACTCTAGGAGGTCCTCCTCCACCTAAAGGTGATCCCGTGTTTGAATTAAAACAATTGCCAGACACTTTGAAGTATGCTTATCTCGATGAGAAAAAGATATATCCTGTTATTATTAGTGCTAACCTTTCAGAACATGAAGAAGAAAGACTATTAAAAATTCTGAAGAAGCACCATGCTGCTATTGGATATACTCTTGATGATCTTAAGGGCATTAGTCCCACTCTCTGTCAGCATAAGATTAATATGGAACCTGATGCTAAACCTGTTGTTGATCATCAATGACGTTTGAATCCTAAGATGAAATAAGTGGTAAGAACTGAAAAATTAAAGCTTCTGGAAGCAGGTATAATCTATCCCATAGCTGATAGTAGATGGGTAAGTCCCGTTCATTGTGTCCCTAAGAAGGGAGGTATTACTGTTGTTCCTAATGACAAAAATGAACTCATTCCACAAAGAATTGTTACTAGCTATAGAATGGTAATTGATTTTAGAAAACTAAATAAAGCAACCAGGAAAGATCATTACCCTTTGCCTTTTATTGATCAAATGTTGGAGAGATTATCTAAGCACACACACTTTTATTTTCTTGATGGATATTCTGGTTTTTCTCAAATACATGTTTCACAACCTGATCAAGAGAAAACCATGTTTACTTGCCCTTTTGGAACTTATGCTTATAGACGTATGCCTTTTGGTTTATGCAATGCACCTGCTACTTTTCAAGATGTATGACTGCTATATTATCTAATTTTTATGAAAAGATTGTTGAGGTTTTCATGGATGATTTTTCTGTTTATGGAACTTCTTTCGATGATTTCTTAAGCAACCTTGATCGAGTTTTGCAGAGATGTGAGAAAACTAACCTTGTCTTGAATTGGGAGAAGTGCCACTTTATGGTTAATGAAGGTATTGTCTTGGGGCATAAAATTTCTGAACGAGGTATTGAGGTGGACCATGCTAAAGTTGATGCAATTGAGAAAATGCCATGTCCTAAAGATATTAAAGGTATTCGTAGTTTCCTTGGTCATGCTGGTTTCTATAGGAGGTTTATTAAAGACTTCTCTAAAATTTCTAGGCCTCTTACAAATCTTTTACAAAAGGGTGTTCCATTTGATTTTTATGATGGCTGTGTAGAAGCCTTTGAAACACTTAAGAAAGCCTTAACTTCTGCACCTATTGTTCAACCACGTGATTGGAATTTGCCTTTTGAAATTATGTGTGATGCTAGTGATTATGCTGTTGGTGCTGTTCTAGGACAAAGAGTTGATAAGAAATTAAATGTTATTCATTATGCTAGCAAAACTCTAGACAGTGCCCAGAGAAATTATGCAACTACTAAAAAAGAATTTTTAGCAGCTGTGTTTGCTTGTGACAAATTTAGATCTTACATTGTTGATTCTAAAGTTATTGTTCACACTGATCATGCTGCTATTAAATATCTCATGGAAAAGAAAGATGCCAAACCTAGACTCCTTAGGTGGGTTCTCTTGCTACAAGAATTTGATTTACATATTACTGATAGAAAAGGAGATGAGAACCCCGTAGCTGATAACTTATCTAGGTTAGAGAATATCCTTGATGACCCACTACCTATTGATGATAGCTTTCCTGATGAACAACTAGCTGCAATAAATGTCTCTCATAATACTCCTTGGTATGCTGACTATGCTAATTATATTGTTGCTAAATACATACCACCTAGTTTCACATACCAACAAAAGAAAAAGTTCTTCTATGATTTAAGACATTACTTTTGGGATGACCCACAAATTTATAAAGAAGGGGTAGATGGTATTATTATATGTTGTGTACCTGAGCTTGAACAGGAATAAATCTTACGGAAATGTCACTCCGAAGCTTACGGAGGGCATCATGCGGGAGATAGAACTGCTCATAAGGTATTGCAATCTGGTTTTTATTGGCCTACTCTCTTCAAGGATGCCCGTAAGTTTGTTTTATCTTGTGATGAATGTCAAAGAATTGGTAACATCCGTAAGCGTCAAGAAATGCCTATGAATTATTCACTTGCTGTTGAACCATTTGATGTTTGGGGTTTTGATTATATGGGACGTTTTCCTTCCTCCAATGGGTATACACATATTTTGGTTGTCGTTGATTATGTTACTAAGTGGGTAGAAGCTATTCCAACTAGTAGTGCTGATCATATCACTTCCATTAAAATGCTTAAAGAAGTTATTTTCCCAAGGTTTGGAGTCCCTAGATATTTAATGACTGATGGTGGTTCACACTTTATTCATGGTGCTTTCCGTAAAATGCTTGTTAAATATGATGTTAACCATAGAATTGCATCATCCTATCATCCTCAATCTAGTGGTCAAGTTGAACTTAGCAATAGAGAAATAAAACTAATATTACAAAAAACTGTTAATAGGTCCCGAAAGAATTGGTCTAAGAAATTGGATGATGCACTTTGGGCCTACAGAACAACATATAAAAATCCTATGGGTATGTCTCCTTATAAAATGGTTTATGGAAAAGCCTGTCATTTGCCTCTAGAGTTAGAACATAAAGCATATTGGGCAATTCAAGAACTCAACTATGATTTCAAACTTGCCAGTGAAAACAGGTTATTTGATATTAACTCATTAGATGAATGGAGAACCCAAGCTTATGAAAATGCCAAATTATTTAAATAAAAAGTTAAAAGATGGCATGACTAAAGAATCCAAAAGCGGGAATTCAAAGTTGGAGAATATGTTATTTTGTACAACTCCCGTTTTAGATTCTTTGCAGGAAAACTTCTCTCTCAATGGGAAGGACTGTATATTATCGAGGAGGTTTATCGCTCTAGAGCCATCAAGATTAATAATGCCGAAGGTACTAACCCGAAGGTGGTCAATGGTCAAAGAATTAAAAACTACATCTCAGGTACGCCTATTAATGTTGAAAGCAATATTATTCAAACCATGACACCAGAGGAACACATAAAAGAGACCTTCCGGAACACTCCAGAATACTAAAAAAGAGGAGGTACGTGATACGGTAAGTAAACGGACTCCGAAAAATCCGCAAAAATATTTTCTGTTAGTTTTGGAATATTACAAAAATTCGGAAAATAAGAAACAACCAGGAAGGCAACCGAGGAGGGCACAAGACACCAGGGCGCGCCTGGGCCCCCTGGCGCGCCCAGGTGGGTTGTGCCCACCGCGGGAACCTTCCCGACTCCGTTTTCCTCTCGTTTGCTTGTTTCCCAAGATAAAAAAACTTTATATACCCTCCGAACGTATTGACCACCGTATCGCGGAGAAATCTTCTGTTCTTCCTTCTTGCTGTTTTCTATCAGATTTGTCAAGCTAGGCATCATGTCTTCTCCCTCCTCCAACCATGAAGAAGGCAATGCTTGGTTGCTGCAGGTGGAGTTAAGGGGAGGGGGAGATGAGGAGGTTGCCATGGAGGAAGATGAAGGGAATTCTCTTGGAGTTCACCCTCCGACTTTCGAGAGAGGCACACTGGCCGGTATCTCCACTCGTCCTAATCCCCATCAAGCCATGAGATCATCCAACAATCAAGAGAGCCCTGAAGCTCAAGAAGGACTCCCTCCCAGGAGGCCTTTACACAAGTTACATCAAAACAATTTTCACAATTTGATTCACAATTATGGGTTCGAAAATACTCCTCATGTGCACATACCGTCCAATTGGGACATAGCTCATCCAAGAGAAAGTGATGCAGGAACAAGTTCTTGGGGGCCGGAGAATAAACATATTATGGCTGAAGTGGAGAAGAACACTGAGTTGTTCCATCAAGCCCTTCGAGAGATTCAAAGTTTGAAGGAGGCAATCATGGATATATTGGGAACCTCATCACCACCACCTTCATCATCTTCTCCACCAAAAGAAACTTGAGTTCATGGTATGGGCACTCCCCTTGGCTTGTGCCAAGCTTGGGGGAGGTGCCCCGGTATCGTATCACCACCACTATCTTTGCTTTCATCTATTTTAGTTCGATCTTTAGTTATTTCGAGTGCTTGCTTAGTGATCTATCTATGTAATCATGTGAGATTAGTTTGAGTCTTGTTTCTTTCTTTGTTTGTTCCAATAAAAAGAAAGGAAAATAAATGAAAAAGATCATATGCTAATCTTATGGTAGGTAATGACATCACATAAGGAAAAGTATAAGTGGTAAAATTTATTGGAGATTGACAAACACAACATTGGTCAATGATGCAATTCATGAAAGAATTAATAAGGGAAGAGAAGATTCACATGCAAATACACTATCTTGGACATCTTTTATGATTGTGAGCCCCCATTAAATATTTTGTGTCAAAATTGTTGACGTTGGACAAGGAAGACAACGTAATGATTTATGTTTGTTCATATTCACATAGAAGTTATATTGTCATAGATCCTTCAACATGTGGTGCTTGCTCAATATCTTTTCTAGCCAAAAATTCCGGACTAATTAGAGATACTACTTGTGCATCCAAAAACCCTTAACCCAAAATATTATTTTGAGAGTCCACCATACCTACCTATGGATTGAGCAAGATCCTTCAAGTAAGTTGTCATCGGTGCAATAAGGCAATAAAAAATTGCTTCTAAAAGTGTTGGATCGTTTAGTGTAAGAGAAAATTGAGCGTTGTACGAACTTTTGATGGCAAAGTAATAAAAGCGACGGACTGCATAATAAAGGTTGCTATCATAAGGGGCAATATAACATGACGTTCGTTTGCATTAAGGGATTTGGCATACAAAAAAATAAGCGCATGACAACCTCTGCTTCCCTCTGCGAAGGGCCTATCTTTTACTTTTATGCATTTACTTTTATGTAAGAGTCAAAGTATCTTCCCCTATTCCTTTTTATTTTCTATTTTTGCAAGCATCATGTGGTGAGGAAAGATCTAGGCACATATATCCAGTTGGATATGAGTGGGCATGAGTTATTATTGTTGACATCACCCTTGAGGTGAATATGTTGGGAGGCGAAACTATAAGCCCCTATCTTTCTATGTGTCTGGTTGAAACTTTTTGTTCATGGGTATGATGTGAGTGTTAGCAATCATAGAATATTAAATGATGGTTGAGTATGTGGACTTGCCTAAAGGCTCCAATACGTCACCCTTCCCGAAAATATGATGAATTGTAGTTGCAAAGTTGACTGAGAACATAGTTTGTTGGTTTTCAATAAGGTTTATGCTTTATACTTCAATGTTGTGATGAATTGTTACTTGTTCATGAGAAGTTATTTGATAAAGTTCCTTGCTGTTACAATAATATGCATGATGCTTCTATGTCCGTATTTTGTTTTTATCGACACCTCTCTCTCTCTAAGCATGTGGGCATGTTTTTCGATTTCGGTTTTTCGCTTGAGGACAAGCGAGGTCTAAGCTTGGGGGAGTTGATACGTCCATCTTGTATCATGTTTTCCTACTGTTATTTATAATGTTTTTATGCATAATAATGCTTTTTGGAGTAATTCTAATGCATTTTCTCTCATAATATGCAAGGTTTACACAAAGAGGGAGAATACCGGTAGCTGGAATTCTGGGCCTGAAAAAGCTACGTCAGAGTTACCTATTCTGCACATCTCCAAATGAGCTGAAAATTTACGCAGAATTATTTTGCAATATATAAAAAATACTAGAGCAAATAACTACCGGAGGAGGCCCACCAGGTGGGCACAACCCACCTGGGCGCGCCAGGCCCCCCAGGCGCACCCTGGTGGGTTGTGCCCTCCTCGGCCCACCTCCGGTGCCCATCTTCTGGTATATAGGTCATTTTGACCTAGAAAAAATTAGGAGGGGACTTTCGGGATGAAGCGCCGCCGTCTCGAGGCGGAACTTGGGCAGGAGCACTTTTGCCCTCCGGCGGAGCGATTCCACCGGGGGAACTTCCCTCCCGGAGGGGAAAATCATCGCCATCGTCATCACCAACAACTCTCCCATCTTTGGGAGGTCCATCTCCATCAACATCTTCAACAACACCATCTCCTCTCAAACCCTAGTTCATCTCTTGTGTTCAATCTTTGTACCGGAACCTTAGATTGGTACTTATGGGTGACTAGTAGTGTTGATTACATCTTGTAGTTCATTACTATATGGTTTATTTGGTGGAAGATTATATGTTCAGATCCATTATGCTATTTGATACCCCTCTGCTTGAGCATGATTATTATTTGTGAGTAGTTACTTTTGTTCTTGAGGTCACGGGAGAAGTCATGTTGCAAGTAATCATGTGAACTTGCTATGTGTTCGATATTTTGATGATATGTATGTTGTGATTCCCTTAGTGGTGTCATGTGAACGTCGACTACATGGCACTTCACCATATTTGAGCCTAAGGGAATGCATTGTGGAGTAGTTATTATATGATGGGTTGCTAGAGTGACAGAAGCTTAAACCCTAGTTTATGCGCTACTTCGTAAGGGACCGATTTGGATCCAAAAGTTTAATGCTATGGTTAGATTTTATCTTAATACTTTTCTCGTAGTTGCGGATGCTTGCGAGGAGGTTAATCATAAGTAGGAGGTTTGTTCAAGTAAGAATAGCACCTAAGCACCGGTCCACGCACATATCAAATTATCAAAGTAGCGAACACGAATCAAACCAACATGATAAAAGTGGCATGATGAAGTTCCCGTGTACCCTCAAGAACGCTTTGCTTATCACAAGAGACCGTTTTGGCTTGTCCTTTGTCACAAAAGGATTGGGCGACCTTGCTGCACTTTATTTACCGTTACCGTTACTTGCTCGTTACAAATTATCTTGCTATCAAACTACTTGTTACCGACTATTTCAGTGCTTGCAGAAAATATCTTGCTGAAAACCACTTGTCATTTCCTTCTGCTCCTCATTGGGTTCGACACTCTTACTTATCGAAAGGACTACGATTGATCCCCTATACTTGTGGGTCATCATTCATCCAGCCTCCACCGGCTATTGTTCAACCAGCCCTCCACGGGGGTCCTGTTAATCCACCGCCAACCGGCTTGGGTGTGGCGGCCTCCTCGATCGGGGTCCTGTTCATCCAGCGGCAATGGCCTACTACCACGGTGTCCTGTTTATCCAACCCCCACTGGGAACTGTTCATCCAACCCCCAACAAGGGTCACTGTTCATCAAGAGGTAGGTTTGATCGGCTTCAGTTAGCAGCAGTAGCGAAGGAATCGCTCGGGTTCAGTTAACAGCCAAGGGATCGATCGCTCGGGTTCAGTAACATAGCTAGTGCAATCGCTCGGGTTCAGTAAGCGAACGCCTCACTCGGGTTCAGTTAGAGCCCAACGCCTCACACACACGCGCGTACGTACGTGTACAAGAGAAATGCGCAAACCTCCGTGCATCGCTCGGCCCTGACCACCCATCATAACCGGGAACTCCCCAAAATTTTCCTCGCCCTCGCTTCTACCGCGATTTTTTCCGTCATGGACGACCCAAAGAATGTCATGTAGGTGCGTCCCCGGCCCGCCCAAGACGAAAAGCCCATTTTTTGTCATGATTTTTTGTCATAGAAGTAGGAGCCCACCACATCTTGATGATACGTGGTTTTGTCACAATTATCGTCATAGAAGTGTCATAAGCATGACAGAAAAAAATGTGTTCGGGCCAAAGTATCACGGATGTGTCTTTTTTTGTAGTGCATGCCGTGGACCCAGCATGACCCACCTTCAAGGCTTCACGAGCAAGACCCTCGTGAGGTGTACGTCAGCAAGCGTCATCAAGAGCTCCCCGAGGGCCTCACGTAGGGTAGCCTCCCGAAGCTGCCTCCCAAGGCCCCTCGCGGGGCGGATATGTCTAGGCTCGCCGAGCCCACCTCGTGACGCACGTGGGTGACGCGAGCCATGACGAGTGGAGCCAGAAGGGCACCAGCAGGCGCGGATAAGGATGTTTTCCTCTTTCATGCTAAGGGAGCAAGGACGGCATGTCGGTTCCCAAAATAATCCCCAAAGGTTGCCACTTTGGTGCTAGAAGACCAGGACGGCGGGCTCACCAGGACGGAGGTCATCACCGAGCCCACTGAACGCGGTATGGCAGGAAGCTTTAGCAGGCGAAGACCACCTTTAGTCAGGATAAGCTGTACTACTGTCCTCCTTCGAATTTGGCCGTTGTGACAACCCTTCCGGCCTAGTGTTTTGTGGGAAGAGGACCGGGGTCAGTATAAGTATAGAGAGGCCACCACCTTAGAGAGGGATCGAGTTCATCGACCCCCCAAGCCAGGACCGGCTCTCGAAGCCTCCCGAGGCCTCTTGTACTCACATATCCATCCTCCCCAGCGAGGCAATCCACACAAAGCAGGAGTAGGGTCTTACACCGCAAGGTGGCCCGAACCTGGGTAAACGGTGGTGTCTGTGTTCTTCTTTCTTCCCGCTCGAGCACACCGGAGCATCGCTGTGAGATAGCGAGCTGAGAGGCCGGACTTAGCGAAGTTCTGTGACTACACCCCAGAGTTCGAACCTTTTGTGGTCCCCGGAGCCCGGTTTTCGAAAATCCCTTTTCTCTCTTATTTTGCAAGTTGCACATGAAGAGGGAGATTGCCGGTAGCCGGAATTCTGGGCCTGAAAAAGCTATAACAATGATATATATTCTCCAGAGCTCCAAACAACCTGAAAATTTACGGAGAATTATTTTGGAATTAATAAAAATTATTGGCGGAAGAAACCAGGAGGGGACCCACCAGAGAGTCATGAGCTCAGGTGGCGCGCCCCCCCTAGGGCGCGCCGGGCGCCCTCCTAGGGTGCATCGGGTGAGCTCGTGACCCCACCAGCAGGCCTCCGGGGCCCATCTTGTCCTATATGATGCTATTTTCCCTAGAAAAAAAAATTAAGAGAAGACTTTCGGGATGAAGCACCGCCGTCTCGAGGCGGAACCTGGGCAGGAGCACTTTTGCTCTCCAGCGGAGTGATTCTGTGGGGGATACTTCCCTCTGGGAGGGGAAAATCGAAGTCATCGACATCACCAATGATCCTCTCATCGTGGGAGGACCAATCTTCATCAACATCTTCACCAGCACCATCTCATATCAAACCCTAGTTCATCTCTTGTATTCAATCTTTATCCCAAAACCTTAGATTGTTACCTGTGGGTTGCTAGTAGTGTTGATTACGTCTTGTAGTTGATGTTAGTTGGTTTATTTGGTGAAAGATTATATGTTCAGATCCTCAAGCATATTCAATACACCTCTAATCTAGAACATGAATATGATTTGTGAGTAGTTAATTTTGTTCTTGAGGACATGAGAGAAGTCTTGTTATAAGTAATCATGTGAAGTTGGTATTCGTTCGATATTTTGATGATATGTATGTTATTCTTCCTTTAGTGGTGTCATGTGAACGTCGAATACATGACACGTCACAACACTTGGGCCTAAGGGAAGGCATTGGGGAGTAATAAGTAGATGATGGGCCACGAGAGTGACAGAAGCTTAAACACTAGTTTCTGTGTTATTCCGTAAGGGCTGATTTGGATCCACATGTCTCATGCAACGGTTAGATTTATCTTAATTCTTCTTTCGTAGTTGCGGATGCTTGCGAGATTGGATAATCATAAAAGGGTTGCTTGTTCAAGTTAGAACAACGCCCTATCACCGGTCCACCCACATATCAATTATCAAAGTAGCGAACGCGAATCAACTAAACATGATAAACGTGACTAGATGACAATTCCCATGTCACCTCGAGAACGCTTTGTTTACTGTAAGAGAACTTTCAGGCTTGTTCTTTGCTATAAAAATGATTGGGCCACCTTGGTTACTACTGCTACTTATTACTTGTTATGAATTACCTACTACAAAACTACCTATTACCGTTACTTTCAGTACTTGCAGAGAGTACTTTGCTGAAAACCACTTATCATTTCCTTCTGCTTCTCATTGGGTTCGACACTCTTACTTATCGAAAGGACTACGATTTATCCCTGGTTTTGAGAAGGTTCTATAACCTTCCCTGAATCGGTTTTTCATTTCAAATTTTTTTGTTTTTCATTTTTATTTTTGGTTTTCCTTTTTATTTTTGATATTGTTTTTTTTTTCATTTTTATTTCTTACTTCTTTTTCATTTTTAATTTGCAAACATCTTTCAAATTCATGGACATCTCTTGAAATCATGAACATTTTTTGAAATCATGAACATTTTGCAAATACATGAACATTTTCTTGAAATCGCGAACATTTTTTAAATTTGTGATCAGTTTTACAAATCCATGAAGATCTTTCAAATTCACGAACATTTTTTGAAATTGTGTATAATCTTTGGGAACATGTGATCATTTTTTTGAACTGGCGAATACCTTTTTGAAATTTGGGAATAATTTTTGAAATTCTGAAATAATTTTTGATTTTGATGAACATTTTGTTGACTTCATGAACACATTTTGAATCAGCGAACATTTTTTGAATTTTATAAATAATTTTCAAAATATGGGTATATTTTTAAAATTCCTGAACTTTGGTTTGAATATTGTGAGCATTTTTATGAAATTCATGAACATTTTTTCAATAGACGAACATTTTTTTTGAAATCACAAACATTTTTTAAATCCGTGAGCATTTATCATTTCACAAACATTTTATTTAAATCATGTGCATTTTTGAATTCACGAATTTTTTTGAATTCACAAACGTTTTTTCATAATCTGCAACTTTTCGAAAATCATGTATTATTTTAAAAAGTAAAAATAACTTCAAACAACAATAAAAAAACCCAAAAAACAAAACAAGTGGCTTTTTTTAACAGGGCTAATCCCCTTTCCATTATAAAATAATGGAAATACAACTTTTGTCTAGGCTAACCGAAAAGGGAAAGGGAAAAAGCGAGTTCAAGCATTTCAGGGAAACCCGCTGTAGACGCTCGCATCGAAACGTCCACTACGAGGCAAAAACCCTGAAACACCATCAGCACGCAACTACAAGTAGCAAAGTTCTTATCACAGGAAAACCCACGTGGCCTACGCAGAGGCCCAACAACAATTAGCATAACAAAGTATCAGCCACCACAACAAAGCGCAAAACAGAGACTAATGGCTGCAGATCGCAGCGCCGCCGACCAGTCTTCACTCCAGGCTCCCTCGATGTGTGATGTCGCACATAGCCTCATCATCCTCTTAGCAGTATCCTTCAACAGCAGCGCGCCGTGCTCCAGCTCCTCCCGCTCCACGCCTTTCAAGAGTCCTGCCCAGTAATTCAAATGCACACAAGCTGTGAAGACAATCTCAAAAGGAGATGACAATTTCTTATGTTCAAAAGTAGCTCAGTTTCTGCAGTTTCAAATAGCCCAGCACACAGCTGCCAATCCCATGGTGAAGTAACGTTCCCCATGAGGGAGGAATGCATAGCACCAGGAATAGAATTGACAAAGGTTATTGGGGGCAAAGATCAGTGCCAAGCACCGCTCCAACCATGCGCCATGCAATTCTGGCCACCTGACATAGGAAGAACAGATGTAAATAAGTCTCCCTACAGTCACAAAAAGAACAGCGGGGGTCACCCGCCCAGTTCCTACGTTTCATAATATCTCTGGTCAACACAGCATCTTGAAAAAGCTGCCAGAGAAAAATCTGAATTTTAATCGGAAGTTTGGCCTTCCAGATCCATCTATAATCACACCTAGCGAGATTTTTTTTCAAGATAGGAATACATCGACTTGGTCGTGTATCTATCTTTAGGGCCGAGGACCCATTTGATCTTGTCAGGCTCAGCAGAGTGAGCAAGACTATTGATGATGCTCTCAACCCTCACAAGCTGCCGGGCCAAATCATGGGTCAGTCTTCGCCTGAAGACATCGCCATCTCCTCTACTACGGAATTGGACAATCGTGTCGTCAGGGTGATTGGTAATACTGAATAGTTCCGGATAAGTCTCACATAACAAGGGGTGTGTGCCAATAGAATCTTGCCATATCCTGGCCATATCACCAGAGTTGATGACTATCTTCCTCCCGGCCATATATACTTCTTTAACTTTGAGCAAAGCTTTCCACACAAGAGAATCATTAAACTTAGCCTTAACATCAGCAACAGAGCAATTTTTAAGATATTTCGCTCTATTCAATTCTTGACACAGGCCATCCCCCGTATCTAACTTCCATCACCATTTAGCCAGGAGAGACATATTTTGTTTGTGGAGATCTTTGACTCCAAACCCCCCTTTTTTCTTGGATCGACACACCCGACCCCAGCGCGGGCGCTGAATAGGAGATCCCCTTCTCGACCGGCCGGCGAAGCACGGGTGGTTCGGCCGACGCAATCAAAATCGCGGGCCGTGGTTCGTTCATCCTGCACCCACCCACACGCTTACGCAGATCTCGGGCGCCGCCGCCAGGGCAATGGTGTCTGAGCCCGACCCCGACGTCTCCCTCCTGCCCCCCCCCCTCCGAACCCTAGCCACAAACCCTGCCTCCGGGTAGCCAAGTCCACGGCCTTCAAGCGCGAGGAGCGCCACAAGCGCAAGGAGCAGAAGCGGGAGTTCAAGCGACAGCGCAAGGAGCAGAAGCGGGAGCACCGCAAGCGCAAGGAGGAGAAGCGGGAGCGCCGCAAGCGCAAGGAGGAGAAGCGCGAGCGCAAGCGGCAGCGCAAGCGCGAGGACGGCCTCGCCCTAGCGCTCGCCCAGTGGGAGCCGCTCGGTGCCCCAGCAGGTCCGGCTGCCGCCTCTGTTGTAAATATGAGCAAATTACTACGAGATTTAATCCAAATAAACAGAAGATAAACCATGACAGCAATAGCAGAGATTAAACTAACCATGCAAACTAGCATAGTAGATGAACAGATCACATCTAGGGCACATACTAGAAATATGAATTCTACCACGATCTCGAATAAGAAGGATAGAATCACATACGGTGCAGCGGGAGCAGCACCGCCGGCGTTGAGGTTGTCGCCCATGTCGTCGAGGATGAGGTTGCCGAGGTCGGGGAAGAAGTCGTCGTTGGCGAAGTCGTCGCTGCCAGCAGTCGCGCGAGTGCGCTCCCCAAAAACCTGATCGCCCCTCTCCCGTACAGGATCACGAGAGGCGGGGTTCCGGAGGCCTGCTGTCCCTTCTCGCGGTGCACGCCGGAAGGAGGGATGGAGAAGACTTGCGTGGCGGCGCAATGATCTGGAACGGTGGTGTGAAACCATACGAAGCGGCGGCGGCTAGGGTAGACGTCTGCCTAACTATATAGTGCGGGCCGGGTAGGTCGTGGGAGTAAATCCCACGTCCGAGTCGCGATCCAAAAGAATCGGAAACGGTTCAGTAATTAACGCGTCCGTTAATTATTAATTAATGACTCATTAATTTTTCCCAAGCAGCAAAATATAGACAACGTGCACAGCTCTGTCCTCGGCTCGGCTCAATCCCGCAACCCGCGGCGCGTCGTGACGAGGCGTGGCGTGGCGAGGCGAGCGAGGAGGAGGAGCGCGCGTGTAGGTCTCCTCTTCTCATGCTCTTACAAGTGGTAGAAGAGCTCACCTTATAAAGAGGTGCAAGTCTCACTCAACTTCCGGGGTGGGACTAAACTTTAGTCCCACTCACACCACTCACAAGCTATGCATGAATGGGCCAAGAGAATTTCAGAATTTTAGTTGGGCTTTGGGCCAAAGGCCTACTAGCAAATTCCAACAATCCCCCACAAAGTCTCATTGGCACATCTCATCACTTAGTTCCAAAACATTGTTTATATACCGGTGCTCAGTGGAGACTGTAAAGTTGAACTTCCACTTAGAGATTTATGCTACACTAGATCACAACTTGAATAGTGGACTATGCCTTGAACTACAAGTTTTCTGCGAGACTAGTTTCACACAAATTCTTGACCGATACTGGGCTGCCGCAAGGCTTCCCCGCGGGTGGAGCGTATACGTCATACTCCAGGGCCTTTCATGAATTTATTAGAGAACACCCAATTCTCACAGGCTGCGACGTTAACAGTCAAATTCATATAGGTGTGTTCCTCAGGAGATGCTCTGCAGGACAACATCTCTGCTTACCCGAATAAGCCACTTGGAACACATTAAGATAAGTATCAACCTGCCATGCAGATCAGGAGAGTATTGCATCTTCATGGAGTGGGATAATTAATATAGGGATACTCTCCTCCCAGCTGACCAACAGCTTGTCTCCCACTTCTACTTCACGGGATCTCCGATCACATAGAATGGGTTACCACTATGGACAACTCATGCGGTGGGTCTCAAACCCATCTCCATCGATGCATTATCTATCACATTACGTGATAGACCCTTTGTGAAGGGATCTGCCAAGTTTTTCGACGTTTGGATATAATCCAACGTAATAACTCCGGAGTTCCTCAATTTTCTGACAGATTTTAGTCTCCTCTTCACATGCCTTGAGGACTTCATATTGCCCTTAGAACTGTTTATCTTGACGATCACAGTTTGATTATCACAGTTCATCAGGATAGGGGGTATTGGTTTTTCAACCACAGGTAAGTCCATCAAGAGCTCACGAAGCCACTCTGCTTCAACAGTGGCAGTGTCTAATGCTGTGAGTTCTGCTTCCATAGTTGACCTCGTTAAGATGGTCTGCTTGCAAGACTTCCAGGAAACAGCGCCACCATCAAGTGTAAAAACATAACCACTTGTGGCCTTAATCTCATCAGCATCAGATATCCAGTTTGAGTCACTATAACCCTCCAGTACCCTTGGATACCCGGTGTAGTGAATCCCATAGCTCGCAGTGCCTTTCAAATAGCGCATAACTCTCTCAAGCGCATGCCAATGATCATCTCCCGGTTTTGACACAAACCGACTCAGTTTGCTCACAGCAAAAGAGATGTCAGGCCTCGTGGCACTCGCCAAATACATAAGCGAACCAATAATCTGAGAATACCTCAGTTGATCCTTAGCAATCCGTCGATTCTTTCGAAGCAACACACTAGCATCATATGGAGTTGGGGAAGGCTGGCAGTCGCTATACCCAAAACGACTCAAGACCTTTTCCACATAGTGAGACTGAAGCAGTGTAATCCCACCATTCTCATCTCTCAACAGCTTGATGTTTAAGATAACATCAGCTACTCCTAGATCCTTCATCTCAAAGCAACGAGATAAGAAATCCTTAACCTCATTGATTAAATCAAGTTTGGTTCCAAAGATCAGTATGTCATCGACATACAGACAAAGAATAACTCCTTCGCCCCCACCATGGCGATAGTACACACACTTGTCACCATCGTTTACTACAAAGCCGGCAGCAGTTAATGTTCTTTCGAACTTCTCATGCCACTCCTTAGGAGCTTGCTTAAGGCCATATAAAGACTTTAATAACTTGCACACCTTTCCTTCCTGACCAGGTACTACAAAACCATCTGGCTGATCCATGTAAATTTCCTCCTTCAACTCTCCATTGAGGAAAGCCGTCTTAACGTCCATTTGATGAACGAGAAGACCATGTGAGGCAGCCAGTGGTAGTAGCACCCGAATAGTGGTCAGTCTAGCCACGGGTGAGTAAGTATCAAAGAAGTCTTCACCTTCTTTCTGGGTATAACCCTTAGCCACAAGCCGTGCCTTGTACTTTTCAATCGTACCATCAGGTCTAAGCTTTTTCTTGAACACCCACTTACATCCTACAGGTTTGCACCCATAGGGACGGTCAGTGATCTCCCAGGTTCCGTTAGCTAAGATGGAATCCATCTCGCTACGAACAGCTTCCTTCCAGTAGTCAGCATCAGGAGATGCATAGGCTTCTGAAATAGTCCTGGGTGTGTCATCCACAAGGTACACAATGAAATCATCACCAAAGGACTTTGCAGTCCTCTGTCTCTTACTCCTCACAGGAGTTCCGTTGTCACCCTCAACTGGATTCTCAACGTGTTCCATCGCAATGGTGGGTTCAGGAATTACAGCAAATTCCTCACTAGATGGAGTAGGTATCTCCTGATTTGATGAACTCGACATATCCTTCATAGGAAATATGTCCTCAAAGAAAGTTGCATCATTCGACTCCATAATTGTACCAACATACATGTCGGATACCTCAGATTTTATTATCAAAAATCTATAACCAATGCTATGAAAAGCATAGCCCAGAAGAACACAATCCACGGTTTTTGGTCCAAGCTTGCGCTTCTTGGGAATTGGTATATTGACTTTCGCCAAACAACCCCAAGTACGTAGGTAAGAGAGTTTCAACCTTTTCCTTTCCCATTCCTCAAATGGAGTCATGGTCTTATGCTTTGTGGGAACTCGGTTTAGGACATGACACGCAGTCATTAGCGCCTCCCCCCACCATTCCTTGGAGAGACCCGATGTGTCTAACATGGTGTTAACCATATCAGTTAGAGTTCGGTTCTTTCTTTCGGCTACCCCATTTGACTGAGGTGAGTAGGGAGGCATCCTCTCATGAATTATACCATGTTCCGCACAAAACAAATCAAAATCATTGGAAAAATACTCTCCACCACGATCAGACCTAAGCCGTTTAATTTTCCGATCAAGTTGGTTCTCTGCCTCAGCTTTATAGTTTTTGAAAAAAGTTAAAGCCTCATCTTTTGATTTCAGAAGATACACATAACAATATCTAGTGGAGTCATCGATCAACGTCATGAAGTACCTCTTTCCACCTTTTGTCAACACGCCATTCATCTCACAAAGATCAGAATGTATAAGCTCTAGTGGCGCCAAGTCTCTTGCCTCTGCAGTCTTATGGGACTTGCGAGGTTGCTTAGCTTGCACACACACTTGGCACTTGGAGCCCTTGACAGTAGGTATTTTCGGAATTAAATTCATATTGGCTAGCCGCGTCATGCAACCAAAGTTAATATGACAAAGTCGTGAATGCCAAATATCAGACTCATTATTGTGGCAAACATTATTAATAACTTTAGTGCAAATATCTGACAAAGATAGGCGGAACAAGCCTCCGCTCTCATAGCCTTTTCCAACAAATTGTCCATACTTAGAAATTACAACTTTATTGGATTCGAAAACCAACTTAAAACCATCTCGACATAAACGGGAACCGCTAACGAGATTTTTATTGATGGACGGCACATGATGAACGTTCTTCACACGCACGGTCTTCCCCGAAGTGAACTTCAGATCGACTGTACCGACACCTCGAACGACGGCATGTGACCCATTCCCCATCAGCACGGGAGAAGTCCCTGTGACCTGGTAAGAAGAAAACATGGAGGCGTCAGCATAAACGTGTACATTGGCACCGGTATCAATTAACCAATCAGGAGATTGAAATACTGAAAGGATGGTAGGAAGAATACCGTACCCAGATTCCTTCATATCAGTATCACCGATGACAACATTAGCGGACTTGCCGCTCTTCTCATGTTCGCGCTCCTCAAAGCGGTTAGGACACTTCGGAGCCCAGTGATTAGGATCACCGCAGACATGGCAAAGTCCCTTCCCCTTCTTATGAGAATTCTTCTTGAAGTTGGTAGAATGTGACGGCTTGTTCTTTGTATCAAACTTGCCTTTGCCCTGAGTTTTGTTCTTGTTGTTTTTGAACTTGTTGGGCTGGAAGTTCTTCTTCTGTACCATGTGGGCACTAGAAGCTCCCTCAGCAACTCGAGCACGTGTGTCCTTTGCTCTCGCCTTCTCTTCAACATCAAGAGTACCAATGAGATCCGCAACGGAAAACTCCTGTCTCTTGTGTTTCAGGGAAGTAGCAAAATTGTTCCACGAGGGTGGAAGCTTGGCAATGATGCCTCCGGCAACAAATTTGCCCGGCAACACACACTTGAAGTACTCGAGTTCCTTTGCGAGCGACTGTATCTCATGAGCTTGCTGTACAACAGAGCGCTCATCAGTCATCTTGTAGTCATAGAATTGCTCCATGACGTACAACTCGCTGCCGGCGTCCGAGGCACCAAACTTGGCCTCGAGCGCAGCCCACATGTCCTTGCCATTGTTAAACGACATATACGAATCCACAATGGAATCATCAAGAACACTCAGAAGAGCGCCTTTAAAGAGAGTATCGATCTTCTCAAAAGCTTCCAGCTGTGCTGGATTAAGATCGCCCTCAGGCTTGCCCTTAGTGGCATCATAGTAGCACATGGTCTGAAACCAGTAGACTGCTCTCGTGCGCCACCTCTTATATTGCACCCCCTTAAAGGCAGGCGGCTTCAAATGCGCAGCAAAACCACTCGGAGTAAATTGCCTATAATCAGGTTTTTGGATTGTTGGAAATATGAGCAAATTACTACGAGATTTAATCCGAATAAACAGAAGATAAACCATGACAGCAATAGCAGAGATTAAACTAACCATGCAAACTAGCATAGTAGATGAACAGATCACATCTAGGGCATATACTAGAAACATGAATTCTACCACGATCTCGAATAAGAAGGATAGAATCACATACGGTGCAGCGGGAGCAGCACCGCCGGCGTTGAGGTTGTCGCCCATGTCGTCGAGGATGAGGTTGCCGAGGTCGGGGAAGAAGTCGTCGTTGGCGAAGTCGTCGCTGCCAGCAGTCGCGCGAGTGCGCTCCCCAAAAACCTGATCGCCCCTCTCCCGTACAGGATCACGAGAGGCGGGGTTCCGGAGGCCTGCTGTCCCTTCTCGCGGTGCACGCCGGAAGGAGGGATGGAGAAGGCTTGCGTGGCGGCGCAATGATCTGGAACGGTGGTGTGAAACCATACGAAGCGGCGGCGGCTAGGGTAGACGTCTGCCTGACTATATAGTGCGGGCCGGGTAGATCGTGGGAGTAAATCCCCGAGTCGCGATCCAAAAGAATCGGAAACGGTTCAGTAATTAACGCGTCCGTTAATTATTAATTAATGACTCATTAATTTTTCCCAAGCAGCAAAAATATAGACAACGTGCATAGCTCTGTCCTCGGCTCGGCTCAACCCACGTCGTGGCGAGGCGAGCGAGGAGGAGGAGCGCGCGTGTAGGTCTCCTCTTCTCATGCTCTTACAAGTGGTAGAAGAGCTCACCTTATAAAGAGGTGCAAGTCCCACTCACACCACTCACAAGCTATGCATGAATGGGCCAAAAGAATTTCAGAATTTTAGTTGGGCTTTGGGCCAAACGCCTACTAGCAAATTCCAACAGCCTCTGCCCGCGGCGCGGCACCCGAAGACAGGCCGAGGCCGTGTGACCCGTCCTCGCCCGCGGGCGCCGCGCCCTCCGCCTCCTGGATCTGGGGCCCTCCAGCGGAACCCTCCGCCGACGGGACCCAGGGACGCGGGCTCTGAGGGGATTCTACGAGGCGGAGCGAGGGAGACGGGGCGGTTCCGGTGCCTGGTGTGCGAGGGGATCGGCGCCAAGGCGGGCATGCGGTTCCCCGGCAGCGCGGCGCTGGTGCAGCACGCCGGCTCGGTCGCCCGGACCAAGAGGAGTCTCGCGCCGACGCCCTTGGCTGCCTTCTCGGACAATGCCCTTTCCGGTAAACTTGTTACCTGGTTCCTATCAAAATGTTGCTTAGTACCATGTCTAATTGTCTATCACATTGCTGAATGTTTTGTTGCAGTCGTAAGAAATGCAGGTAGATTGTGACAACGATGGCGCTTGTGATCAAGCTGAGCACTTGGATGATTCTGAAAGTGCAGAAATGGAGGTGGCCTAATTTTGCTCATTGTGCTAAGTTAGAGATTCTTTCTTGGTCAGAAAGCTTAGAAATACATGTGATCTGGTTTGATGTATCGATAAGCTGGATGGCCATTGTCAACGTCTGCGTCTAATATAGTTCGATGCTCTGGTATTGTTGATGCTTGTTTTTAACATCTAAAGCTGTATTAAAAGTTTCTGATTTGCAGTGCATCGTATTTCAGTTGTTGATTCCCGGTGTGTATTGATCTTGAGTTTGAAGGAAACGAAAGTAAATATCTATGAATAGAAATCCATCGAGTCTAACTGCTGAGAAGTAGTCTGATATTTTATTTTGAACTTAAGTAGTCTGAACCTTTTTCTTTAACTTCAGTATTCTGAACTTATGGTTGGCGGCCATCGTCTCCTTATCCTGAAAACAAATTCACGAATCAATACCGCTGTCCGAGGTATGAAAATTCCAAACACATATCTACCTTATTTCCTACATACGGAGCAATCTACAATGATGTGATGACACTGCTTAAGGTAGTAAACATACCACCGCCTGATAAAGAAAACTTTAAGATTCATATCAGTCTCTTGTCAGAATATATTTTTCTTTTGTTGATTTTATCTTTTTCAAAAGATCAAAGATACCATGTACAGGCCAGCTTTGTGCCGTAACTAGCGAGGCAGATAGCAAACGTTTGGAATGACGACAGAGGCTGGTGGTAGGTAGTCAAATGAAAAAACATCATCAAGTTTTCCAAACTGAAGGAAGTACTGTCGCACCCTGAAGAGTGATCAGTAGGAATTTCTTCACCGAAGCAGCCATACCTGGCCATGGAAATTCAACAATCAGCATTTCAAATGCTCGTGCCATTGTGCCTAACTTATTATCTAGAGCCAACGAGCTCGGGGTGCTGAGTTTCTCTGCCTCCTGTCGATCTATTTGTGAGAGGGCACTGAAAACTTCAGTGTATTCTTCTTGGTCCCCTTATCTACATAATCCCATTGTTAGAGTCCAAGAAGAAATGAAGCCTTCTCAGGGTGTCTGAATCTGGGCCGTCGGATTGAGCATCCAAACGAATCCGGGCCGTCGGATCTTCAGGTGAGACGATCCTGGCGTTGGATCGTAGCAAACACTGCTACAATGAATAGTATCATTTCTTTCTTACTTCGGTCTATTATTCCTATCTCGCTGACTGGTGGGCCGCGCGGTAAGTGGTCCACTGCTGTTAGTGACGGCGGAGCACTACGCGACCGGTGCTGGTTCGTATGGGCTCAGGGGTCGTGCCACCGCCCGTAAAATTTCACGTCACTGGTCGGCGAGTAAAGGCGAGCGAGCGACCCATTGGTTAGAACCCTAGCCTCCTCTTCCCCGTCGCGTTCCTATCTCTGCCGCTCGCGCCGCGTCGCCATGGAGGACCTGCCTCTCGTGCCGCCACTTCCCCGTCGAGCTCGCGCGTCCACCGGCCACACCGTCACTCTCCCATGCCTTCTCATCCTCCGTTCCTCTCCGGTCATCGAGCTCGCCGTTGCCATCGTCGGGAGAGAGCGACAGGTGGACCTGGCGCATCGCCATCGACGGGTACAGCGCACGAACCTGCAACGCCCCTCCGGCGACCATCACTTCTCCCTCGCCTACCGACGCGCCCCCATCGAGCTCGCGCGTCACACGGGTCGCAACTGGGAATCCTCCTCCCCGCTCCTTGCTCCTCGCCGAGAGCCTCGATTGGATCTGGATCCCGAGCTCTCCGTGCTCGTGTTGCCCCACCGTGTCGGGTTCGCTTCCTGTCACTCACTTTCGTCCCCTCCTTGCCACCGTTCCTTATTCCTTGCCGCGTCGCAGCGGGACCGGGGGTCTACACGTCCATTCGCAAGATTGAGAGGAAGCTGGCACTCCTTTTCCCCAAGGAGTGTGACGTCGACGGTGGGAGCCCAGGCGGGGTGACGGGAGGAGGCCAAGCAGATCAACGGCAGGAGGCCAGGAGGAGCACGCCGTCGCCATCGGCGGGCGCGTCGATGGAAGGAGAGCTTCGTCGCCGTTACCCAGCCATTCTCTGCGCCCTTGTTGTTCCAGGTTGCTCTCTCTCTCTATCTCTCTCTCTCTCTCTCTCTCTGTCTCTCTCTGATGTCAAACTTCAAGCAGGCTGACGGGAGGATTCAGCTATGCATTTCAGGTGACTTGCCTTTTCTGGAATTTAGCTCGTGATAGATGTAAAAAATTACTTCTGAAATTTATGAACCCTGAAACCTGATTTGCAGACTCGGAATATAGTGTCAGAAATGACAAGAAATTTAGCTTCAAAATTGACAACGAATGCTCTTTTTCTCTCTCTTTAGATTCATTGTTAGCCCCACAACGGAAGAGGACACCAAGACGAGGACTGTAATCAATCCCCTCCTTACTGTCCCGACGACAGAGACAATGACTCCGAGCCTAGGTGAGCAGCGGCTAGACCAGCACTTCTCCACCTGCATTGCTTTCCCTGTTATTACTGAGTTTGTGTCGCTGTTGTGCTCCTTCTCTCCCTTCTCCCAGGCGCTCAACAGGAGCAGCGACACGAGCAACGCAACTGGCCAACGCATTTGGCACTCTTTGAGGTACACACACTCACACAGTCCTCTCTTCCTAAAGGAAACCAAAGATTTAGGACTACTCAAACTTATCGATATGAAGTATATCTTTCCAAAAGAATGTATTCTTCAATTCTAATTCAATGTTTCACATTTTATATGTTCCTTTGGTGAAGTTGTGTTCTTTTGGTGAAGTTGAACAGCCAGTAGAGAGGAATGAACCAGCCACAAATTTGTGATCAATCGAGTCGAGAGTCTATTCGTTTGTTAGGTAATGAAATATCGTTTGTGGGTGATGGAATCTTTTTTTCGTGCATCTTTTTTCTTTGGGAGATGCCGCCTTTTCTTGACTCAGCCTGCTGTCATGCGTGTGTCCATGGCCAGATTAGAGCGGCGATGTCGGCTGCAGCGGGACGGACAGCGTCGGCAATAAGCAGTTCCTCATCTCTGCCTCTGACGAAAAGGATCATCTGGTGATGAACACCTCCTCTTCTCTGTATGGGTTGTTCCCAGCGATCAATGTTCATTTACTGTTACTGCAACTGAAGCTAGCTCTGTATAAAAGGGCTTTGGGTTGTTTAAAGTTCCACTGAAAAGAATGTTTATTCACTCCATATCTTAGCTACAATATGTTGTGCCATACTAAAGTCTACCTGTAAAAATTTCAGTCACGCCATCGGTTTACCTGACTAGAATGCTTCCCTGCTCACCTTTCCTACTGAAAGTCAAATAGTAGCATTATTCCTTTTGAGTTATTTGTATGAAATCAGTTATTGACGCATTTTCTATGGAATCACCGACGACGAAAGTCCGCAAATAGACTATGTTCTTCTGATCCTTCAGCTTATTGCAGTAATACTAGTGGCTGGGGCGCGCCAAGGGCGCGCCTCCTGTGCCGTCCTGTGCGCACAAATCATGTGGATGTATGTATGCATGTGCTTTTGCAGCCCAGATGAGCACCAGATGTTAAAAACAAGTGCACTAACTGAAATAGATCATTGCAGTGTTCACTCATATACAACACAGACGAGCGCTAGTTGTTCAAAAAAGAATATAAATAACAGAAGTGCAGCAGCAAAGCGTTTAGTCGTCGAGCATAGCAAGCTAATAGGTCTATAAAAGTAGAACATTCTCCAAAAGGCAGGCATCATCACACCTTGCAATATAACCTTAGTTGTTCCCTGCAGAACATAAGTACTGTTAAGCATCACACAGAACACACAGTGAACACAGAATAACATAAGACTGAAGCACTACCTTAGACCTCCCACTTCATTCATAGTGAATCGCGGATCGCTTAGCCATTCAAAGAAAAAATAACTCACTAATTAAGAGTATCCTATGAACAGGAATCTGCAAAAGCATTCTGCAGAGAAGCATATCAACATTCAAGTAGACTATACAAACTGAGAAACCATAGAAAGAAAATGACCTTATGTGAGCAGCTTTGTCAACTTATGAAGTATAAGCAATAAGATATGCAAAATAAAGTCTAAATCATAATTGAACGTATCAAATCAAGACTAAGACGCGAGGCTACCAACACGACCTGCCTAGTGCAAATGAAAACATAACCACGACTTCAAAGAGGCCACACCCATCCGAACAACCATTAACAACAAACTACAATTGAGAACTAAACCAAATCCTATTCACAGAAACAAGCTAAGAAAACCTACAAAAGATTAGCTCAGGAGGCTATCAACACGACCAAATCACAGTTATAATACTCAGCCTGTGGCAGATCTAGAAATAGCTTAACTAATACAACATCCACGCAAACTATGAAATTCTTTGAGACCAACTACTCAAAGGGAAAGTGGTGGCTGCACCCACCTTCGGTGCACCCACGCAAGAAAACATAGCAAAATATTTCAAAAAATTCTGAAAATTTGTGAGAATGATTATCAACAAATGTTATGGGTGGTTGCAAAGTTTGGTGGTCAAATAATATTCTAGGAGCTCTGTACAAAAAAGACAAAATTACAAAATCTGCTCAAACAGTGCACTTACATTTTGACTAATTTTCAGTGATTTTGTCTTTTTTGTACAGAGCTCCTCGAATGTTATTTGAACACCAAATTTTGCAAGCGACCATAATATTTGTTGATGATCATACCCACAAAGTTTTAGAATTTTCTGAAATGTTTTGCTATGTTTTCCTTCGTGGGTGCACCGAAGGTAGGTGCAGAAAAACCACTCTCCTACTCAAAAGCAACCAAATTACATAAGAGCAACAATTAGACATGTATATCTTGTGACGTATATACCTTCACGTCCTCGGCTGAAACGCCGAAGTCCAAATTGACGATGAAGAGCTTGGTGTCGGTCTCAATAGCCGAGACCCTCCCGCCATCGCCGCCTCTCGCAGAGGCATCCGAGTACGTGTCATGCTGCCACACGGATTCTGGGACCTGGATCACATCACACCAAAGTGAGAAACAGAGAGAGATGTCCTGCAGCAGAGAAGACAGGAAGCTTCGCGAACAGAACACAAACTCCAAATCGAATTGAATAGAACAGACACACACGCACACGCGCACGCGCACACGCGCACACACACAGTCACACACAGAAGACATGGGAAGGGCACCATGTCCATGGCTGCGGCGCCAGGGCCAGAGCAACTTGTCCATGGCGTCCTCAAGCAGAAGCAGCTACTCATTCCAAGTGTAGTTAGCTGCTCAAAACAATTTTTGTACCCTTCAAATATAGCCATTTCTCCCACAACAGGGTCCCAATCAAAACTCGATTATTCTTTGTCTCCGAAACAAAATCCGAACATGAGCCAGGAAAAAAAGAATGAAAATTTTGTAATGTGAAGTGCCGGTCATCGATTTGCACCTCTGATCGCCGGCTTGTACTTATTGCTTAACTTGTTGTTGACGTACCTGCAAACGAACTACCAAATCTATAAACTTTGAGACTGAGATAGTTAATCTGAAATTTATACAGATGGTACCTATGAGCTTGCACTGATACGATTGTGAAAATCATATTGCAAGGCACCAAAATGTTGTTGAATCAACCAACCAATGACAACCTGAGTAAAAAATGTGTGTTTTTGTGATATTCTAGAAATATATATCCTCTTATCCAGATGTGACACAATTGGCAGGATTGTAAGAATCATCACATAACCACGTAAGGTGCTTCCCCACATCCAGTTATGCAGAGGAACACGGAGGAGCACTAAGAAATAAGTCTGGTCAGAACAAAACTAAGCAAAAGAAAATCCAATGTGAAAAGATTAAGCTTGCAAGCATGAGATGACCCATCAGATTCACTAATAAGCTTCTGGACAATCAGCTAATTTGGACAACTGAAAGAATTGGGAACCAAAAGAATTGCAGCTGATAGTTCAGATAAATACACCCTTGTTGAGATGTTACCCACACATTGTTATCATGTATGATGTCTATCTACAAAGGCCTTCATGGATAAACTTAGCTGGTCAGTCTACACAAGCATATAAACAAAATATGTTGCATAGTATTATTTCCTCGAACATACCTAGCTTGCTGACGCAGATATTATGTACTTCTATTTGAGTCATTTCATCATCCTCTCCATTTTCTTCTACACTTTCTTCTGATAAATTATCAAAAAAGCCTATCGCATACTCCTTGGCTTCTTCTAACCCTTAGAGCCATCATTTCCATAAATTTCCGAAGTTGCAATATACTTTTCAGTATCAGACAGTCTATCATATGCATTTAGAAAAAATAAATAGGTATTCCTTAGTAATATAAAAGAGATCCTAGACATACTCCTTGGCTTCTTCTAACCCTTAGCAAAGGCATGCTTGCTTGCATTTGAGATACGACGGAGAAAGAAGGCCATTAAGAAAAAATGTTGCCTACTTCGACTTAATGAAGTTTTAGAACTATTGCTCCAGCACATTCAACTTTATTGGCAAGCATGGTCTGAATTATAAGAAGTGTTATATGTCCATTCTTAGATCCTGCAAAATAATAACTACATTGTGAAGGACTGAAGTTGAGAACCTGGACACATAGGGCGAAGACATCAACAAAACGAGCAGTTACAGGGATCATGTAAGAATTCTTCTCCTTGAGACGATGTAGCCAATTGTGGAACCCCTGCTTTCCGCGGCCACCGCCTGCCGCCTTGCTCTTTATGCTAATGGTGGAATCCCTGCAGAACCAGCACAAGGCATGCATCAGTCACAAGGACACAAAATCATCCCAGATCAAGCAAATATGATAAGAACCCCATAGAGCGGCCAATTCTAATAGGGAGCAAAATATGTCTCAACGGAAACAAAAAATTAGTAGAAGTAGCAGCAGCACTCATACTGGGCTAGCATAGCTAGCAAAACTTTCGGTTCTACTCTCTCTGACTTTTCAGCTGCATACACATTGAACATCGCCTAAATCTCTTGACTTCTGTCCTCTAATCTCTCAACCATTGGAACAAGTATGGTAGTACCTTTCCCACCTCTCTTTTCACAAAAAAATGCCAAACAAAAATTAAATCTTAGAGGAATGCTCAGAGACAAACCTCAACAGGCTACAGGAAAAAAATTAGGAACTGCCAACGAACCAACAAAGAACCTGGACAGGCAAGGAACGAGAAACGAAACTGTGTCAGCTCTCAGACATTTTACCGAACAGGAGACAAGGAAGAAAGAGCTTAACGAGCAGCAAGCCAAATAATGAACTATGGACTGACCGATCCTTCGCCAACAATGGAAGGAGTGAGAAAAAGAGGAAAACCAAGCACATAACATAGGAAACGTTGTGTATAATCATAATAGCTAGCTGTCTAATGCAGAGGTAAGCACATTAAATTAGCTGACAGGGAAAACTTCATAGGTTTTGCACCAGCCAAATAAAAGAATGTGCCCATGTGGTTCGCCCACATTAGATGCATACATAACTAAAACTCCTAGTATATGATCCCTGTCCTGCTAGATGGCCTTGGAATTTAAGAATTGAGCTCCAGGTTGTCCATAAAAAGGAAACTAAAAGAACTCACAACTGCAACAAAGTGGCAAGCCCTGCTTAAGAAAAATGCAGCAACATCACAAACAAAAAGAAGAATCAAAAGATTATATAGATGTACTCGCTTTCTCTGTATCTAGAGTTGCAGGCTACCCTCGGTCATCGCTGGAGCAGCAGTAGAATCGCTGCTTCCAAAAATTGGAAAAAAGGACCGTATTTGTGCTTCTATGTTATCAAATTCACTCTGCACATACTCTTTTACACCCATTGTTCCACTCAATAATTGTGTTCCTGCAAGCATGGGCTAGAGGCATAAAAATTCAATAACTACTAATCCACGAAAAACGAAGCTCGAGTCTCGACAGCTCCAAATTTTCAATTCAGTCAACATCAAGACTCTGGAGTATAACTCAAATGGTCAGAAAGTTCGGGGCACCGTAATGGTTCAACACAAGTAATTAGCACTCACCTTTCATTCCGTGAAAATGGACATATGTTAAATATAATGCAATAATGTGTTAGCAGATTTCTTCTCATTGCTCTTGGGAGACAGACCTACGAGACCCAAATATTGAAGATCGTACAGAACCAAGATCAACTGTGAACTAATTCAGTCTTCATCTATCTGCAACATTATTATCCCACAAAAAAAGCAAACACTAATTATACCACCATATGTTTATACTAACCACATCAGAGAGATATTAGATCAAAACGGCCAAGAAAGCATCAATGAAGACTAACCTGGGTACACACCCACGGGGTCTATTCCATTTGCAAGGACCCCATACCGAGACAACCCGCCAGCCAACCAGATATGCTCAGAATTGTCAGAAGAGGGCAACCAAGCTGGTCAGGTCAGCTGAAAGATTAACTCAGCAGTTCAAATTCAACAACCATGTTAAAGCATTACACGGCCTACCATCCATATAGAGGTACCGACAGACTGAGTAATCAGAAGGATGAACAACAGTCTCGAAGCATGTGTCCTCACCGATGGGAATCAGTTAAAGACTAACCTGCCGTAAACAAGATTCTGCTGCGAGGACCGCTTCGGTCAAATCTATGGATAATATCTCCGTACACCTTTATGCTGGTCACGACAGGTGATAGTCAAATATTTGGTAGGAGCCTTATACCCAAGACAGTGAAGATAACCAAGATGACCCAGCAATCCGTGCGAGAAGTCAAATTCCGCCAGGAGAACGGTACGATTTACAGTACTATTTAGAACCAGGAGGACACACAGCCATTTGAAGTCACCCAATGAAATGAGTAAAAGATTCCGTGTCCACCAAGAGAATCTGTTCACAACTCAGTGAATGGTCGTTCATATTGGATCCTGTCACGACACGTCCATAAGGAACCACCCTCGGACTTACGAGAAAGGCACATAGTTCGGTCCGAATAATTTATTGCCCCAGACAGGATAGCAGACCTAAAAGGATTGGAGTCAGAGTAGCATATGAGGTAAGATTTGCCAGAAAAAGGTTCCAGTGAAGCAAACCACCCCGAAGCAAGGCAGTCAGTCATATGAAACTCAGTGGGAACATTATACAAAGGTAAAAAGGAAACCCGAGTTGGAAACGGTTTCCTCAAGTGGAAATATTCATGTTTGATCCCTGAGCAACCAAATCTCGAGGACGAGATTTCTTTAAGGGGGGTAGGTTTGTAACACCCTGGATTTTGCCCATTTTCTTTTTCTTTTGATTTTTGGTCCGGATTCGCTTTTCAGTGGCTTAGTAGTCTTGCAACCTGGAGGGATCACCCTTCATCATCTTCCCAAGTGGCTTGCCAACTTCAAAACCATCCCAAGACCATGTCATTTCCATTTTGGACCAATCTCAATATTCTTTTCCTTGGGAATATTCCTTTTTCTTTTAAAGGAATAACCCTGTTTGTCCTGGGTTGTGAACCAACCCACATTTTCATCATTCCCAAGATTCCCAAATAATTCTCATCAATTTTTTGGGTCAGATCTTCCACAAATATGTCAAACCCTTCCTTGCCATGTTCAAAAATATTTCACAAATATTCCTTTTCTGATTGTGCCCTAGCTGCCAAGTTGAGAAGCAAGTACCCTTTATATTTGCTTGCTTGGTCTCAAACTTTTTGGGCATTCTTTCCTATCCATATCATTGCCACATGCCAAAATCCAACTTTATTTGGATATTTAATCTCCCTTGGCAAATTTCCAAAGTTTCTGGTCAACTGGGAGCTTTGTGAAGCAAGTGCTAGCTAGTAGTATCCAAATGAGTTGAAATTTTGCAAGCATCTTCATATGCTCAAATCATGACTCTCCACCAAGTTTCAACCCTATCAAATCATCTATGTGAGCATACCATCAAATCTTGGTTTCTGGTCAGATTTTCACATTGTGAAGCAACAATATTTTATATTGCTCCATAATTGTTGAAAATTTACCAGAGCATTCTCCTACCTATATAACTTATCTCTACAAAATTTGGGCTCATTTCATCTTCCTAATAATTCCCTAGAATTTTCCTGAGATTCTGGTCAGAGAGGATATCTGTGAAAGAAGTACTATTTTGGCATGTCCAAATAGTATGAAAATTTTACAGAGGCTTCATATGACCAAATCATCATCCTATGCCAAATTTCAGCCCAATGGGCTACTCCATGTGAGTGGCACATCAAGATCAAGCTTCTGGACCAGATTGGTCAGTTGCAAAGCAACTATATTAAATCTTGGTCCATTTCTTTCCAAATTTCACAAGATTGTAGTCCTTCCTACCCTAAACCTCTCAGACGTCTCATTTTGACCTTATCACTTCTCTGTTCATCGCAGTGGTGTGGTCAAGTTTGCTACAGCAAACTTCAGGTGATCATTCACATCCAACCATAGGGAGTTTCATCGAGCCATCACCCCCCTGAGACTGTACCTAGGAGGGACTACCCACCAGACATCTTTTGGCATCACGTTGGGCGTGTCAATGCCGTGGCCATGCGGTGACCACGTGCAGAGCACGCCAAACCCGCGCTCTATACTCCGTACGCGTCGGGAGCGTGTCTCCAGCGGGTTCTAGCTCGTCCGGGAGCGCCGGCGAGCCCTCCACCGCACGCGTGGCTTGTCCAGAACCTCCTCCCTTTGTCCCCTAGCTCTTGGCCGCCTATGCCGACATGGATTCGCCGCTAGGTCGCCGCCACGGCGACGAGCTTCTGGGAGCTCCGGTCGTCATCGTCTAGCCCTCCCCGAGGCTATTTAAGGCGCCCACGAGCTTCTCCTCCGCACCAGCAAGCCCCAGTCCCTCTCCCCTCGAGCTCCAGAGCCCTCCTCGCAGCCCATTGCCGC
The DNA here is from genome assembly GCA_011799875.1 of Thinopyrum elongatum. Classification (NCBI taxonomy): domain Eukaryota; kingdom Viridiplantae; phylum Streptophyta; class Magnoliopsida; order Poales; family Poaceae; genus Thinopyrum; species Thinopyrum elongatum. The sequence continues at coordinate 416,545,521 of CM022299.1, forward strand.
CACGGCCGCCGGAGAGCCTCGGCTAAATTCCGGCGAGCCAGGGTCACTCTCCCCCTCATTCCACCACCAGGAGAACCCCTCCACTCCGGCGAGTCTCCCCAGCCCCCACCCCATCTTCCCGTCGCCGGGAGCCCGTGCCCGGAGCCGACTCGAGCCGCCGCCGTGCCCTCTGTCCCTGCCTTGGCCCAGCGCCCCTCGGCCCTTCCCCGGCGCTGCAGAGGCTCCTGGTGCACGCGGCGCCCCTTGCCACACCCGCCGGCAGCCTCGCCCTGGCCGGAGGCCACCGGAGCCGCGAGCCCCATCGCCGGCGCCCCCTTCTATGTTCGCCGCCGTCCGCCTCCACCCCGCCCGCCTGCTACAGAGCGTCCCCGCCGTCGCCACGGGTACCCACCGTCGCGGCAGGGAGCGCCGCTTCCGTCCCGCCCCTCGCCGCGGGCCCTCGCCCACCGGAGCCGCGGCAATGCCGGCGACCGGCCGCCCCTGCTTCTGTCTTCGTGGAAGCAGACGACCAGAAAGGAGGAGGGAGATAAGGTGGGCCAGCCCACCAGAGCCCACCGGGTGTTTTTTAAAAAGGGCCATTTACATTTGTGCCCCTAACTTGATCCCACTACTCATATTTGCCCCTAATTTCGAAGGGTGCTCAAATTTGCCCCTCTGCCGTTAGTTGGCCTTATAGAAATGTCCTTCTGCGCCGTTAGCGTCCTGTCAAAGGGCATTGACCGTCTCGAAAAAAATAGCAAAAAAATCTAAAATTTTGTGGGATCAAAGATACTTAGGTGCGCAAGGTGCATGCAAATTTTCATGATGTTTAGACATACCAGGAGCAAATGGCAAAGGATAAACAGAAAATATGTACGGCCGTGAATAGTAAATTCAAAAAAATAACAAAAAAATTCAAAAAAATATGAAATTTTTTAGCATCCAAGATGATCGGTTGTGCAAGGTGTGTGCAAAATTTTGTTATCAAATGACATGCCAGGAGCTCTAGCAAAAAAAAAACAAAATAGTGTATTTTTTTTCAAAGTTTTTTCCGAGCCATATTTTGTTTTTTTCTCCACGAGCTCCTACAATGTCCAAACACAACAAAATTTTGCACACACCTTGCGCACCCGAGCATCTTGGATGCCAAAAAATTCATATTTTTTTGATTTTTTTAACTATTTTTTTGAATTTACTGTTCACAGGCGTACATATTTACTGTTTTTCTTTTGCCATGAGCTCCTAGAGTGTCCAAACAGCATGAAAATCTGCACGCACATTGCGCACTTGAGTACCTTCGATCCCACAAAATTTCAGGATTTTTTACTATTTTTTTCAATGCGGTCAAAGCCCTTTGACCGGACGCTAACGGCGCAGAAGGGCATTTCTATAATGCCAACTAATGGCAGAGGGGCAAATTTGAGCACCCTTCGAAATTAGGGGCAAATCTGAGTAGTGGGATCAAGTTAGGGGCATAGATGTAAATGTCCCTTTTAAAAAAAGGAGGCAACAGTGGTGTGGGCCGGCCCAGAAGCAACAACAGCAGCGGCGGTGAGATTCGGCCCGAGGCAGCCCCGCTGCATAGTGCCATTTATTCTTTTCCAGAAAAAAAAACTATGAAGGACCCAAAAGTAAATACTTTTCTTACAGCAAGGTCCTTCTGCAGTCAAACCTTCACAACTTTTTGATCCTAACTCCAAATGAGGTGAATCCAATGCCCACATCTTCGTCTCATCGAGCCCGTCATGTTGGTATCATTTTCATAATGTTTTGACACTATGAAAATGACCATTTTAGCCTTGCCGTAAACAGCCCCCTTCGAGAGAGAACTGTTTCCGGCAACTCCTTCCGCGACCATTCCGCACTCCTTCCCGATGGTTCCTTCATCCCCAGGTAAGCCACAACTCTCATCTGCATAATCGCATTGCAATATCATAGTTTAACAATTTAGTTTAACCGCAAGTATGAGTTGTTTGTGAAATGGATTGGATCATACAATGTTTGAGTAAATTCTTGGATAGGTGACTACCATGTTGAGTACTGGATTGTTAATGACTAGTAGTTTACCCACTCGTTGATGACATGATGTTGAGATTACCATCTATGATTATTCTGGATTTCATCCGGCAGTTCGTGGAGATGAGTTAGTAGCAGTGGCTTAAGCATACTGGTTACCAGATTTCTAGCCAGATATCATTTTGACTAGGATTGCTATTATATCGGAGTGTCAGCCATGACAGAGATTGTTCGGAGATTAGATACTTCATGGTTGATCCTGAGTCACCTTTCCAGACTTATCCGTGCAACCACATTTGCCGGTATGGGACGGCCTTGACTTGGTCTGATTGCGTGCTCTTTCACCGGTACCGCCCGACAGGGAAGGCTATGCGTGCGCGCTACCCTGGCCCGGTAGGCGGCGATAACCTTGTGAGCCCAGTTGAGTTATATGGTACCAGGTCCCCGTTTGGGACAGTTTGTTAGCCACGATGGTGGCAGGTGTCACGCAGTGACACAGGGGCCACCCAGGGCAGGACTCCGGGGGAGGATGATTGCCGGTGGTACGATGGGAGTGTCACGGGTCAGGCGGGTTTCGTTGGAGCAACGCTGGTCCACCCAAATGGGATCACGAGGTCAGGTGCTCCATGGTGTGGGTAAAGTGCGCAACCTCTGTAGAGTGTAAAATCTATTCGAATAGCCGTGTCCACGGTATTGGACAGTCCGTTCAGACCTCTTTAGGTGGTCAACCATAATAGTGATAATGGTGGAAGAACTCGTCGTAAGATCGGAAGTACTCGGTGGATCGTGAGTATTCTGAAGGTTGTGAGGCAACCCGAAAGAGAGTAAGTTTGTCAGACTTACAGTGTAGATGGTACCAGGAATATGATATGTTAGCCATGGGATGGCTATGAGATGAGTGGTCGGATGACCACATGATTTGGATTGGATTTGGAACAGATTCAGATTGGATCCTGAGGTTATTCGGAGTATGGATTAAATATGCTTTACTTTACTGCATCTACTTCAGTAGCTATCTTGCTATGATGTTGTCTTGCCTTAATGCTGATGTTTGCTGTGAGCTTGCGAGTACATTCAAAGTACTCACCTGGCGTGTCATGCCAGTTTGCAGGTCATGCCATGATTGCTTGCTTGTCAAGGATCCTGAGTTTGCGACCTAGGATACGCGTTCTAGCCAGAGTCCCTGCGGAGTGGAGTCCATCACCGCCGTCGTTGTTCCGCTGCCGAGAGAGTTACTCCGCTGTTAGCATAGAGCTAACCCGGGCAGGCGTAGTGTCGCCGTGCTGATGTAATCCTTGTACCCTTTGTAACCATATCCATTGTAATAAAGAGCTGATTTGTTCTATGCCAACAGTGCCGTATTCCAGAGGACTTGTCCCTGGGCTGGAATACGGGACGTTCCGGTCTTCTCTGAGTCGGGGTGCCACAGCTACCGATGAACAACGGCATGGGATGGGGTGGTGGAGCTCAAACCCAACCTTTCCCGTTGTGCGTGACGAAGAGGATGGGATGGAGGAGGCGGATCTGGGCTGGCCTCCGCCGCACGCGACCGGTGATGGAGCCGCCTGCCACATCTAGGGCTGTCTTGGATGCGGCGGCGTTGAGGAGCCCTCCGCAGCTGCGGTGATGCCTGCCACAACGAGGAGGAAGGGATGGAGCGCAGGAAGGGGCCGGAGAAGATGGAGCCCGGGGTGGGAGAAGGAGAGGGCACGAGCGCAGGGGAGGGGCGAGGCGGCGGCGGCGACAGAGGGACGAGGGGTGGCGGCGATGGAGAGGGAGGAGGAGGCGCTCGAGGCGGAGGGTGTGGGGACGAGAGGGTTTCGTTCGACCTCTTTTACACTATTTTGCTCTTGCTTTTATCCTTTTTATTTTCCTGCCCAACCTATTCATTTTTCAGGTGCCCTTGTAGCGACTGTTAATGGGTTTGATTATTCATTTTTCTTCTCTCAAGGCAGAAAAGACATACTGATTTGAAGACCACCTCAATTGTTCTATGTACCATGCGATTTTTAATTCCATCCCGATCTCAAGGTAGCTACTGCTCCTCAGTAACCACTCCCTCCATTTTGTCCTGCTCCTTCTCTTGAACAACTATTAATGTACTAGATTGTTCCAAATTAAATGGTACGTCTATAAAAGTTTTTTGGACAATTGTTTTAATCTGTAATCACCATATCTTGCAGTGTCCCAAGCTATACCCCATCCCTGTGTGTTATGCTAGAATTTAAAACTGCTAGCGCTGATTTTCGGAGCATGTTTACAAGACTGTTTAATTTCTTCTCATGTAGGTGTGCACCATGAATTGATGAATATGATTTGCTTTCTCCAGATTTTTTAAAGTATCCGATTGGGCGAGTGCTTTGAATATGTACACCTAAGGTATTCGTTCGCCCTTTTGTATTATCTAAATCAGTGTGACTATTTGATTACCTTTCAAATCCTGAATTGTGTTGTGGTTCATGGTCTTTATTGTAGTTTATTACATAGTTTATGGTCTTTATACGATGTTTACTGTTTGGTGGTACTTTCAGATTGTTAGCATTGTCCGCTAACTATGTTTGTTTTGTACCTTGTTCATCCAAGGTGAACTTTGCTTGGATTTCCGTCTGTCCATCCATAGGAAGTAAATGATTGGTAAGCGATTCAAAGGATTGATAGATAGAGACGTCGTGGTTCCTATTTATTCAGGTATTATTTTTCTTGTGGTTTCCTTTTAATTGCAAGCTACTTCTGCCAGCGCAGTCATTTACTTATTTCATTTCCAGGCTTTGTTGACTATAGTGTAACCATGCAATAGCAATTACAAACTACCTCTTCCAATTGCATGCATCTTTTTGTTCTTGCTGTTTGGTATCCATCAACCATTGTTCATAATCGTGCTTCATGCAAAATCATTGGGTTGGTACTGGGAGTACTCATTTATGGTGGCATCGCTGATCTTATGAATGTGCTTCAAAGCTTCTTCTTTTTATTGTCTATATGTTTATTTGTACTAATTTAGTAAATTTAATTTATCTATTGGCTTAATATGTCCTAGGTATTGATAGAGTAATACTGCCTTCGTCCTATGATATAAGATGTTTTTGCAAGCTAACATAGCTTGCAGAAACATCTTATATTATGGAACGGAGGGACTATTTTGTTACTTGATTAATGGTCAACCATACTGCTTCAGAATCTTCCTATAGGTGCCTCAAAATTTACTGAATGATCAATACCCAGGACATGTAGGTGCCTCATATTTTTACTCGAATAAAAATGTCATTTAGTTTAAGCAATGTAGGATTCACAACAGGAGTTTGAGTTTGTTTTCATTTTGAAGAACACAACAGTAGTCGAACTGAACTAGAATACAGTATGTATTATAGTTTCAGCAATGTAGGATTCATCGATGTATGTGAGAGCACCATCTTTCGGAAATGTAATTAATTAATTTTACTTCCAGCTATGTATAAGATATCATTGTTTGGTCCTTTAACATACCTACAAGGCCTGAATCAAGATGGCATGGTTTATCATTGAACTGAATGCTTCAATGGAACTCCATTTTAGGTAATAATATGAAATATATAATTTTTGTGGTTTGGCTTGATGGTCCTTCTAGATTCTGTGTGATTGTGTATAGATAGTCGGGTTATAATTATAAATCCTCCTATTTTCTTGACTATGGTAGTACCTTAAACATAGCTGAATTTCTTTTAGTATTACATGTGTTGCTACTGCCTTTTGGTACAACCTTTTGCTACCATACTAGCTGCAACCAGCTGAGACCTCAAAATTTGGAAGCTGGTGAAAAGAATATCAAAATAACAGTTTTTTATTGCTATTTCATGATATGGTCTTCTTATCAATATGAAGATAGCTGAAAAGTATGTCTCGCGTTAGTTGTAATTGTAAATTTCTTTGTGATGTCTTCTGTCAGGTTTACCATGCTACAGATTATATTACGCTGATTGTAAACGAACAATGCTTACCTCAATTCTTCATCCTACCTTGGCACTAGAATATAAATTGTAGGTTCCCACATTTGTTGTCTAGTTTTTTAACTGCTATCTCATCCTGATGTTTATTCGCTCATCCAACTCATTTATAGAACGGTACTGTTATCTCATCCTGCTCATTTGTTGTCCAGTTTTTTCAAAACGAAGGCCCTAAGCTACTGTTTTTCTCATTCCTTCTGTCAGTATACTCTGCATAGTATATTTGGATGGATGGTCTATGAGATTTTTGCGGTAAGTAGTTAAATCACTCTTACGGGTCATAAATCTGTGTTGCTCTGTTCTGAAAAATGGCCAACTAGGTAGCTTCTGCCACTTTTGGTTAGATTCAGGGGCAAATTAATCTGTACTTGTACAGTTCATAATGCAATTCAGACTGTGTGAACCATATTATATAAACAATTATTATTAGTCTTCGGTTATTTTGTTCAAATACTCTCAGCCCAAGATGTATCTGTGTAATCTTACATTCAGAACTCAAAAGCTTATTGGTGAATCTGGTGATTGGTTTCTGCTGTTGGTTTAAATTCAGTGTGCGACTAACAATCAGATGCATCTTGGGGCAATCCCCCCCTCATTGTGAGTGTATTTTGCTTCTGTCAGTATACTCTGCATAAGATATTTGTGTGGATATTCGTATATGAATTTTTTGTGGTAAGTAATTAAATCACTCTTCTGTTTGGGCTTGGAAGATAACCAACCTCTAGCTTATGTAACTTTTGGTTCAGTCCAGGGGTAAATTAAATATGTAAAGTTCATCTTGCAATTTAGATTATTAATAGAATTATATGCATGATGATATCTCTTCGATTATTTTGGTGAAATACCTTGAGCCGAGGATATTATTATGACATGCTTAGCGTTAGTGCATTGCAAGAGTAAGTATTCTTAGATTCTCATGCTAACAATAATATATTTTGATCATTTTCTATGGTTGAGAAGATTGTCAATGCAAGATTGAATTTACTTATTTGCGGATACCGACAGCGCCCATGTGTCGATGTTCAGTAGGGTGTCGACAGCTGCGATTTCACCGTCTCTGCACCATCCCGAGGAGTTGTGTTCGCCTCTCCTTCCTTCTTGGCATAAGATGGTAGTTGGTTAGATATTGGCAGCCCCTATGTGTGGTTGTTCAGCAGGGTGTCGACAACAGCGATTTCCTCATCTCGAGGTATATTTGAGCTCCCAAACCCATCCCTGATGTGATCACTAAATTTATTGTTTTGAATTTCACTAATTTCTTAATATGTGTTCAAATGCTCCAGATTATATGGTGGAAAGAGGAGGAGGCATAGAAGGGGGTGGAGTGGGAAGAAGAGAGGGTGAGAGAGGAGGAAGTGGAGACCCTGTCGGCGTATTGGTGAAAAACAACCTCCCTTACTTTCTGTACCATGGGTTATCATCTAAAATCGATTTTTAGAGGAATCGGGACCTGTTCTTTTTTCCTTTCCACAGTTTCTTTTCTAAAATGGATTTTTAGAGGAAACAGATCTGGTTCGACTTTGTCCTCTTTGTTGATGATCTTATTCTTCCTATGGTTATGTTGACCCGAGTCTCAGTTTGACCTTGCAGTTTTTGGCTCAAAGGTTGATGACTACCGTCGGGCTGTCAAGTGTACCAAACGGAGTGACTGGAAATTAAATTCATATGTATTATTTTCTAAATCAATAGCGCGAGTCAAGCGCGTGAGCATGAGGTATTTGCACCTGTGGCTTTATTCATAGGCACGAAAGCTCATGGGCCGTGATGTGTAAGGATTTAATCAAGGAGACAACCCGGTCGAGCTATCAAGTATTAGGCTATATCCTAACTAAGTAGGTTTATTACCTCGCATTGCATCTCGCTTGACCAGACGTCTTTTTTTAGGCGGCCGACATCCATTATGCAGCACATAAAACTTAGACAAAGTACAAATTATAAGAATTTCAAATCTAAAATAAATAACTAAAGAATCACAGTTTTGATTTAGTAAAACACATCTACGACCAACAAATACCTCCTTTATTTTCTCTTTTGTTGTGTAATTGTTCTATTGTAGTTAATTGAATCGGTTCATTTCTTGCCCTCATATTGAAATGAATCGAGCTTGATAAGGAATTAATTAATGATGTTTGAGCATGTACTTTCTTTGAGTGTCTAAAAGGCATGCCATGACCTGGTTATTGTATTTGTTATGTTATGATTGTCTTGGCTTGCTTTTGGACTAAAGCCTTTTGTAGTTGCCTGGACCTAAATATGTATAGCTTGCTTTTGGATTGAAGCCTTTTGTTGCTTCCCGGACCAATTGTTATGTATCGAATATGTATGTATCAATGTAATGCTTATGATATAAACTTGATATATTTGATTAATAAACACAACTACATTATGCTATGTTTTATATTTGTAATGCTTCAATGATTGTATTACCGATTGGATATGATCATGCCCGGCAGCGATGAGGCTGGGTGTGGCAAGGCGCACTTCCTACCTAGTTTGTACTCATGGGACACTTGTCCGAGAGATCCTATACAGCGCCTTATGCGCCACTTGGACAGCCGTCGCGTGCCTGGTCTGTTGGGTCGGCCCATCAAGCACTAGCAATCGCTCGACAAGCAGCTCGCTTGATGGTTGCTTCGCTCGGTCGTCCGTTTGACCTTGGCCATAGGCCGTTTGACCCATTGACCGTTGACTTCTCAAAAAAATGAAAAAAGTTCATGAATTTGAATTTTTTTCACAAATACAGAATAAGTTCGTGAATTTGAAAATGTAATCATGGCCTTAATCATGTTTTGGTGTCAATGACAATATACATACGTGGGTTGCTAAGTGGATACACAGGTTATTAGTCCCTTTGGCATCATTGTGTATGGATCAAGGACCCACTAAAATGTATTTGACTCAAGCATGGTGAAAACAAGAAAAGAAGAGTAGCTTTTTGGGTTAAACTTGAGTTATAGAGATCCAACACTATTAAGAAGGGATCAAAGGGGTTCGTGAAAGATTTGCTCAGTGAACATTTTCACTACACAATCACTTGTCTTTGTCATCCCAAAAAGTCCTTAGGTAAAACCTTCCACCAAAAATAGCCTTCCTCACCTTTACTACTGGATCATCCGGGTTGCTATCAGGATGTCTGGGCCTTGCCCGGATCATCCGGATGACGTCTCGGATATCCGGCTAGGCTATGAGGAGACACCAGAAAGTATTCGCCGGAGTCGGATCATCTGAGGTACAACCCGGTTGTCTGGCAGTAGCCCGGAAGCGCTGCCCAGATGGTTAAACAAAGATCATATTTCATTGGGGCTAGCCCGGACGTTACGGACTCCGTCTCGGACATTCGGCCAGCCCGATACCATTCCAGCAGGTCTACACCTAGCCGGATCTTCCGAGTTTCATCCCGGACATCCGGGCTTCCACAGACAACATGCCCGGATGATCACATATAACTGCTACTTGTGAGCTCCATTGGGGTTTCCTCGAATAGTAGAGGATGAAGCAGTACAGTAGAGATAAGTATTTCCCTCAGTTAAGAACCAAGGTTATCAATCCAGTAGGAGAACCACGCAGAACCTCTTTAGCAGCACCTACACACACAAAAGCAAATACTTGCACCTAACGCAATCAAGGGGCTTGTCAATCCCCTCGGTGGTTATTTGCAAGGATCAAATCTCGTATTGGTAGATAGATAAAATAAAACACAAAATAAAATAACGCTAAATAAATTGCAGCAAGATATTTTTGGATTTTTATATATGATAAAAGTAGACCGGGGGCCATAGTTTTCACTAGAGGCTTCTCTCTTGAACAAAAGCATACGGTGGGTAAACAAATTACTGTTGGGCAATTGATAGAAAAGCACATAGTTATGACGATATTCAAGGCAATGATCATGTATATAGGAATCACGTCCTAGATAAGTAGGCCGACTCCTGCCTACATCTACTACTATTACTCCACCCATCGACCGCTATCCAGCATGCATCTAGGGTATTAAGTTAATAAAAACAGAGTAACACCTTAAGCAAGATGACATAATGTAGACAAAGTAAACCCAATCAATATGAATAAACCCCATCTTTTTATCCTTAATGGCAACGATACAAATACGTGTCATGTACCTTTTTGTCACTGGGACTGAGCACCGCAAGATCGAACCCATCACAAGGCACCTCTCCCATTGCAAGATAAATCAACCTAGTTGGCCAAACCAAATGGATAGATCGGAGAGAAATACAAAGCTATAACAATCATGCATAAAAGAGTTCAGAGAAGACTCAAATAATATTCATGAATAATCTGATCATAAACCCAGAATTCATCGGATCCCAACAAACACACCGCAAAAAGGATTACATAAAATAGATCTCCAAGAACATCGAGGAGAACTGATGCGACACCGTCCTCGTAGAAGAGGGTGTACAAGGGGAGGTCCGATCTTCACGGCGTACGATCGATAAATGGATGGGGATAACTAGCTGCAAGCAGCTAAAAAACGGAAAATAAGAGATTATGACCCGACGAGGAGGATGCTCACCGAAGCTTGCAATCTGAACATTCGCCGATCCACAACCCGCAATACTACCCCACACAACCACGCTCAAGTCGTGGAGCACGGGATAGGTGCAATCCGCAAGGGAAACCACGAACTCTAACCCACACAACACGATCTAGTCGTGGAGCACGAATTAGGAGCAATTTCTCAAGGAATCACGAGAATAAAGATAACAAGAGCTCTCCAATCTCAGGAGGAGTCTATGTCTTTGGTCTTTGATAGAAATGGCAAAAGTCCCCAACGAAGGGAAGAGCTACCCTATTTATAGTAGGGACAACCCCCTGGATAGGTGTGAAATCAAACTAGCTTTGGGAAATAGCTTAGGTGTGAAAGAGAACCAACTTTGGTTTGACTAAATGGCTTAAAGACTTAATGAGGTAGCTTCTGGAAAACTCTCGTTGGAGGTGGTTGGCAGTTCCCGACCAAACATTGTTCACTGAAGTCGAACAATGTTTCCTTCAGCACCAAACTTGAGTTCTGGGAACCTTTCACAAGTTGGGATATCCAAACTCGTGCAAAACATTGTTTCGTCAGAATCGGAATAATGTTTCTTCAGCAAACAACTCATTTCTTCATGAACTCCTAACTTTGTTTCTTCGCCATAAAACATTGTTTTGCACGGACTGAAATGTGTTTGGCCTTCTTCGATATTGCACCTGAGTTCAACCAACAACAAAGGAGGTGAAGGCACAACCATGTTTTCAAGGTCAAATGATAAACTTAAGTTAGCGTTCACCTGATCATGTATTTGCATTGTGCGACTTCTTATGATTGGACCGTTGATGATTGGTGGTGTGGTGCCCATGGTTGGGTTGTCCTCATCAAGAACATTGTATTAAAGATCAAAGAGAGAGAAGAAACCATCTAGCTACTAGCTATGGACCCATAGGTTTGTGGTAAACTACTCATGCATCATCGGAAGGGTAGCAAGGTTGATGTTCAAGCCCTTCGTGATCGATCCCCCCTCCGGCAGAGTATGGGAGAAGGCCTCCAGATGGGATCACGGAAGAACAGAGGCTTGCGGCGGTGAAAAAAGTGTTTTGGGTGGCTCTCTGATGTATTGAGAATATTTGAGAATTTATAGAAGTAGAATTAGGTCAAGAGGTGCCACGAGGGGCCCACAAGCCCGGGGGGCGCGCCTGGCCCCCCTAGGCGTGCCTCCCGAGATTGTTGCTCCCTCGTGATTCTTCAGGTCTTCTTCCGAAGCTTCTAGGGTCTCTCTAGGTCCAGAAAAAATTGTCAAAAAGTTTCGTAGCATTTGGACTCCGTTTGGTACTGATTTTCTGAAAAACCAAAAACAAGCCAAAAAAAACAGCAACTGGCACTGGGCACTAGGTTAATAGGTTAGTCCCAAAAAATGATATATAATAGCATATAAAAATCCAAGATTGATACTATAATAGCATGGAACAATAAAAAATTATAGATACGTTGGAGACATATCAAGCATCCCCAAGCTTAATTCCTGCTCATCCTCGAGTAGGTAAATGATAAAAAACAGAAGTTTTGATGTGGAATGCTACCTATCATGTTCATCATGTAATCTCTCTTTTGTGGTGTGAATATTAAGATCCTAATGATTCAAAGCAATAGTCTATAATTTGATATAAAGACATCAATACTTAGGCATACTAACAAACTATCATGCCTTTCAAAATAAAAATGCTAAAGAAAGTTATCCCTACAAAATCATATGGTCTTGTCATGATCCATCTTCTTAACACAAAGTATTTATCATGCACAACCCCGATGACAAGCCGGGCAATTGGTTCATACTTTTTAACGCGCTTCAGCTTTTTCAACCCCCACGCAATACATGAGCGCAAGCCATGATATAACACTATGGGTGGAATAGAATACAGTGGTAGAGATTAATATGGAGAAGACAAAAAGTAAGAAAGTCTCACATCAACGGGCTATGGAGATGCCCATCAATTGATGTCAATACAAGCAGTAGGGATTGCCATGCATCGGATGCACTAAGAGCTATAAGTGTATGAAAGCTCAAAATAAAAACTAAGTGGGTGTGCATCCAACTTGCTTGCTCATGAAGACCTCGGGCATTTGAGGAAGCCATCATCAGAATATACAAGCCAAGTTCTATAATGAAAATTTCCCACTAGTATATGAAAGTGAAAGCATAGGAGAATCTCTATATGAAAAACATGGTGTTACTTTGAAGCACAAGTGTGGAAAATGATAGTAACATTGCCCCTTCATACACTTCTATTTACTTACAACTCATAATTACAACTCGATACCAGAACAAAATATGACTCTATATGAATGCCTCTGGCAGTGTACGAAGATGTGCAATGATCTAGCGTAACATGTATAAAAAATGATGAGCGGTGGCTGAGCCACAAATACTATGTCAACTATATGATCATGCAAAGCAATATGACAATGATGAAGTGTGTCATAAAAATGGAACGTTGGAAGTTGCATGGAAATATATCTCGGAATGGCTACAGAAATGCCATAATAGGTAGGTATGGTGGCTGTTTTGAGGAAGATATAAGGAGGCTTATGTGTGATAGAGTGTATCATATCATGGGGTTTCGATGCACAAGCGAAGTTTGCACCAACTCTCAAGGTGAGAAAGGGCAATGCACGGTACCGGAGAGGCTAGCAAATTGTGGAAAGGTGAGAGTGCGTATAATCCATGGACTCACATTAGTCATAAATTACTCATATACTTATTATGAAAGTTTTTTAGCCCTTGAAACAAAGTACAACTCCCTTCGTTCCTAAATATTTGTCTTTCTAGAGATTTCAACAAGTGACTACATACGGAGCAAAATGAGTGAATCTACACTCTAAAGTATGTCTATATACATCCGTATGTGGTAGTCCATTTGAAATCTCTAAAAAGACAAATATTTAGGAACGGAGGGAGTACTATGCATGTCCCTAGGGGGATAGATTGGTAGGAAAAGACCATCGCTCGTCCCCGACTGTCGGTGTACTAAGTATTGGGCCATTAGTACCCCGTACTTGTGCACGGGCAGTTGTAGCCACACTCACGGCAAGGCTTGTCGGGGAACAGTTCGAGGTTGACTCAGGCTATCAAAGAAATTCTCAAGTCAAGGATCTGAGGATCAGCAGATAGGAAGAACTAGAATCCGAAAGCTAGCCTCCCCAGCAAGATCTTGCCGGGGTGGCCTGCGAAGCCCGGCAAGATTCGGCGCCCGACAAGGTTATGCTACTGTGCCACCGCTTAGACACAGCAACAAGCCCGACATTCTGGGTCCTTCTCTGGATGCGTGGCAATGCGCCAGTGGAGGAGAGCTTAAGCGGTGCTGATGGGATGACCCCTTTTTCCATCCCCAAGAAAGTGAGGACACCTAAACGGACACCTCATGATGCATTAAATGCATTCGTCCTAATCCGTCAGTGGTTAGGTATGATAACCCTGTAGCTACTTTACACCTCAATGTATGTACATTTTGCCACTGTGGTGACCCCTTTGAGCGTATAAAAGGAGGCCCAAGGCAACTGCTACAGGGAGGAGGATCTTCTGGCCCATTCTTCACGCGTAGCTGCTCTTTGAACATACTGTTCATTGCAAGCGCTCCTGGAGCCTGGGCTCAAGAACATTCATAATAAAACAAGGCAGGAGTAGGGTTTTACGCTGATCAGCGGCCCAAACCTGGGTAAAATCACCCCGCGTCGATCGTTGGTTCTGCTCTTTGCGCATACCTCTCTCCCTGCCGAATCGTAAAGGGGTCCCTTGGGGGTCCCATAGGTGTCGCACGCCGACATCTATGACGAGGAAGCTGCGCCATTATTTTTAAGCACATGAAATCACCGTCGTTACTCGCTTCCCGTTGCAACGGATTTTGCCAAATCCAGAAGCAACCGGCAGGATTGTGGAGTGGGCGTTGGAGTTGTCGAGCTTTGGTCTCAAGTTTGTAAGCACTTCGACAATTCAGAGCAGGGCCTTGGCAGAGTTCATTGTGGAATGGACCCCAACGCCAGACGAAGAGGTTCAAGAAACAACTCTCCCCGGCAAGGAAATCGATCAGGAATGGGGTATGTACTTTGACGGGGCTTTTTCGCTGCAAGGCGCCGGTGCTGGCGTGCTGCTTGTCGCACCCACCGGAGAGCAGCTCAAGTACATAATCCAGATGCATTTTCCTCGGGAGAGTTCGACGAACAACACTGCGGAGTACGAGGGCTTGCTTGCCGGTCTCAGGATCGCGGCAGACCTTGGTATCAAGAAGCTCGTCATCAGAGGTGATTCATAGCTTGTCGTCAGGCAAGTTAACAAGAATTATCAGAGTCCATTAATGCAAGCCTACGTGGATGGAGTAAGAAAAATGGAAGAGCACTTTGACGGTCTGCAAATGAAGCACATCCCTCGTGGCAAGAACAGTATTGCTGACGACCTGTCAAAGCGCGCCGCTCTCAAGTTGCCTGTGGAACTTGGAACTTTTGTGCTCCATTTGACTCAACCATCCGTGGCGCCATCAATGCGGCAAGAAAAGAGAAGAAAGTTGAATTCTGGACATTACTTTCTGGCAGAGCTCCCCGGAGCCGCCGGCAAGGAACTTGCCGGGATCAACGACAATCCTGCCGGGGAACGATAGGCTCCGGCGGAACCTCACGCTTTCGCTGTCGAGACAAATGTTCCCCCGGCGGAGGAGATGCCTTTAGTCCTAGCTGTCGAGCCCCAGGCTCCAGCATGGGCGCAGCACATTGTCCATTTCCTTCAAACAGGTGAACTCCCGGAGGAACAGGAAGAAGCGGAAAAAGTAGCCCGTCGGTCTGTTATGTACAAGTTCGTCGATGACGTCCTGTATAGAAAGAGACCGAACGGTGTGAAATTAAAGTGCATTCCTCGGGAGGATGGACTAGAGCTGTTAGCAGAGATACATGGAGGCATATGTGGCTCTCACATAGGATCAAGAGCACTTGTCGGGAAAGCATTCTGGCAAGGTTTCTTTTGGCCCACCGCTCTCCAGGATGCAACTGCACTAGTAACCAAGTGTGAAGCGTGCCAGTTTCATTCGAAGAAATCACATCAGCCAGCTCAAGCTCTTCAGACGATCCCTCTCTCCTGGCCATTTTCGGTCTGGGGGCTCGACATATTGGGCCCCTTCCCCCGTGCTACCGGGGGCTTTGAGTACTTGTACGTTGCAATTGACAAGTTCACAAAGTGGCCGGAAGTGGAAGCGGTGAGGAAGGTGACAGCACAATCAGCAGTCAAGTTCTTTAAAGGAATAGTTTGCCGTTTCGATGTGCCCAACAGGATCATCACCGACAACGGTACGCAATTCACAAGTCGCACCTTCATGCAGTATGTCCAAGGCCTTGGCGGCAAAATTTGTTTTGCCTCTGTTGCTCACCCGAGAAGCAACGGCCAAGCGGAGAGGACTAATGCTGAAGTGCTGCACGGTCTCAGGACCAGAACCTTTGACAGGCTGAGAAAGTGCGGAAGACGCTGGATTGATGAGTTGCCGGCGGTTCTTTGGTCAATCAGAACGACACCAAATCGAGCCACCGGCTAGACACCCTTCGCTCTGGTCTACGGAGCGGAAGCAGTTCTCCCCACGGAACTCATATACGGATCACCTCGAGTGCTCGCTTATGATGAGCTTGAGCAAGAGCAACTGCGGCAAGATGACGCTGTGCTCCTTGAGGAGAATCGTCTTCAGGCTGCTGTGCGAGCTGCACGCTACCAGCAAGCTTTGCGCCGCTACCATAGCCGCAAGGTTCATGCCCGAAGCCTTGAGTAAGGCGACCTTGTTCTTCGGCGGATTCAGTCCGCCAAGAATTCAAACAAGTTGACGCCGAAGTGGGAAGGCCCTTATCGGGTAGTACGAGTCACCAGGCCCGGCGCTGTCCGCTTGGAGACCGAAGATGGCGTTCCAGTGAGCAATTCCTGGAATATCGAACATCTTCGCAAGTTCTACCCATAAGGCGCGGTTGCTGGGGGCCCCCAGCAACCCCCTTTTGTACAAGTCTTGCCGGCAAGGCATGTAATCCTTCGTACAAAGCCAGGCGCAGACCCTGAGCCCAGATGGATAAATTTAAGTGTTGTGCATTTCCTTATTGATTTCCATGGTCATATATATATATATATATGCATGTTTGTCTAAGAAGTTGTATGACACTTGCTCCCGGTAAGTTTTAACGAACCGCCAAGGTTTCATATCTTTATTTTCTCTTCTTTCTTTTTCTCAAAAGACAGAAGGATTCCTTGCGTGCACGTTTGCCGTGGGGGAAAGGAGGATATGGGTACCAGTTGGTGACGTTCAGAATTGATGCTTTACCGGAGGAATAACATCGACAGAAAGCTAAGTTCTAAAACTTAGGGCAAGTTTCCTTTATTTTAAAGTTATTTTCCTTAGACGATTTCGAATTTTGTATGGAAAACCTGCACGCGAAGGAACCCTTGTTGTAATCGGTTGCGCCCTTATTTTGTTTCGAGTTCGCTCAACGATTTAAGTGGCTGCACTGAGAATGCCAAGGAGTCTTGTCGGCCGCTGCACCTCCAGCAGGCTGCTGAAGTCCCGCACCCAGCACTCGCGGTAGGTTGCGCGGCGGCAAGTTTTTCAGTAAGCGTAGGGTGAGCTCCATACATAAAGGAATCAGACAAGGGAGATAGCATACATGTACCCAAACATAAGCAAGTTATATTACATTAATAAGTTGCCACAGTTCTAACTTAAGACTTAATTATCTTTGGCATGGAATGGCGACGGCAAGAAGAGGTGGAGCAGTTAATCTCTGCGCTGGCCTTCGACCCTTTTGATTGAATCCACCTTCTCAAGGATAGGTGCGACAAGCTCCTCAAGTGCCTCGAGATTTGTGTCCTTTGGCAGGCGGCCGAGCACATTGGTGAGGTCGATGCCAGGATTATTATGCACCACCTTGATAAGTACCTTGCGGAGGACGGCCCGGCAAAGCTGGCGGGACTCGTTGGCCAATTGGGTCGCCCGGTTAGACTGAAACAGCTTCAGAGCATCAATGATGCTTTCAAAGAACATGGTCAACCTGGCGCTCGAGGATATTCTTTCTTCGGAGGAATACCTGAAGTTTGACAGGCCCATGGTTGATAATTGTGCCGTGAGCTTCTCCGCAGCATCGATGAGGCGTCCAGTCCAGATTTTCACCCCCTTTTCGTAATCAACTTGGGCGGCGGTGGCGCTCTTGAGCAGGTTCTTCTCGTCTTGGAGATCCTTGCTCAGGGCCTTTTCACAGGCCCTGCTGTCCTCAAGTGATTTCTCCAGCGTGGTCAGTTTCAGCCTCAGATCGGCAATAGCATCATTTGCTGAAGAGAGCTGCTTGGTCTTGTTAGACATGGCAACTTGCATCTCCGCCAGGGTGTGGAGGGTTTTTTCCCTGTCACCTTTGAGCGTCAAGAGTTCCTTGCCGTGTTCTTCAAGATCCACTTCCAGTTTCTTGACTTTGTCGCTCAGTTCATTCTTGGCGGCCTCTGCAGCCTCGGCAGCATCGACGGCCTTCTTGAGCTTGCGGGCATGATCTACAGTCAGAGCTTCGAGCGCCTCCTTATGCTTCTGCTCCAGCTCCTGGGTCCGCCGTGCAGCAAGCTTCTCGATTTCTTCATCTTTGCTGTGAAGCTTGGCGGTGAGTGCCTACTCACGTGCGACAAGATCTTCCTCATGGGCGTCAAGTGCGATGCGATGCTCCGTTAGGAGAGCATCCTCAGCGGCAGTTCTTTGTGCAGCTTCCTCCTGCGCTTTCTCCAGGTCAGATTGTTTCAAGAGGATCTCTGTCCAGTTTTGGCTCACTTGTTCCCGGCTGGCAGTCAACTCTTGAAGGGCTTCGGCGTACCAGACTTGCATTTGTTCGACGCGCCTCTGAAAATCTGCTTCGGCCGCCTCGACAACTGCCATTCTGGAATCTGCTTTTTCTTTCCGAGCATGGTGAAGTGCCTGGAGCTTGCGGAAATTTTTGCCCATGGCCTGGAGGAGCTGATCCTCTTCAGATTTGCCACTGCTGGTGCTTGGATCATCAACAATCTCGAGCCCAGCAGTGGCGATGATTTCTTCATCAAAGACTTCCCCTTCGGACGGCGCCCCAATGCTTGCCGTCCCCGGCAAGTTAACAAACAGGTTCTCACCAACTTTGAGATATTTGCTGGATGAGGGGACTTCGGATGTTGACGGTTGATCCTCAGCAACCGCCTAACCAGTAGCAGGGGGCTCCGTGGCCGGCGCAGCGCCTGGCACTCCTGCGGCAGGAATGCCGTCAGTGCGGTCACCAGCCTCCTTGCCGCCCTCTTCAGTAGACTCCTTGGCGGGTTCCTCCTGTGCAGTCTTGGCGGCCTCATCCGCAAAGGCACCGCCGGCTTCTACGGTGGCATCCGTGGCGGCCTCGCTGGCAGCAATTTTGTCGGCTTCAGCTGCAACATTCCTGGCGGTCTCCTCGATGAAAGCGTTGATGTCCATGTGTTCCATCTCAAGGAATTCTAAAGGACAAGGGAGAGAAACAGAATGAGATCAAGATTGAAGTTCAAGAAGACAAAAGAAAGAGAGATAAAGGAAAGAATAGCAAGCGCTCTGAGGCAATTGGTTACCTGCATCGAGTTGTCGAGAGGTGGCCTCGCCCGTCCCGGCAACCTCGGTTGCCGGTGGTAGGATGCCAGTACCCATGGTTGTCGGCTCCTCCTCAACCAAGACAAGCTCGTCGGTGTGATCTCTTGCCGGGGATGCGCTTGTGGGCGGCGTGGTTGACGGAGGTGGCGCAACGAGGGTATCTCCTGATAACTCCCTTTGTTGCCGTCCTTCTTCTGCAAGCCCAAATATATCAGCGGCAAGGGTAGGAACCTCAGCATTCCCCAACGGAAAAATAGTAATGAACTTACGCTGGGGGATGTGCTGGGGGCTGCGTCGAGGACTAAGCTCCGGGTTGATGGTAATACTTTCCGGCGCGCTCATGAAGCCTGCTGGGGGCTCGTCGCCCATGGAAGTCTTTGCCCTCTTCGCCATCCTTTCCGCCAAGGTTTCTGCATCACTGCAGAGACAAAACAAGCAAATCAATAAGATTGATCCAGAATTTGGAAGATAAAGGCTGTGGCAAGATACTCACTCTTCCTCTTCTCGCTCCGGACTGAAGTCAGAGATGTCGAAATCGACCTCCGTTGTAGTGTCTGTGTGGGGAGGCGGAGGAGGGGTCCTAGGTCGCTTGGCTGTAGCAGGCACGGGGGGTTGGCATGTTTCCGCCACCTCAGCCTCCGGTGCGGTAGTGCGAGACACCCCTGCCGCCTCAGCAGTTGCCGCTGGTGTGGGTCTTGCACGCCGCGCAGGTTGCTGTCGAACTCCTTGCCGCGGCGCAGTCTTGCCGGCCGCTTTCTTGCCGGGAGCCTCGCTGCTCGAAGAAGGTTGGCTTGCCGGGATGCCAGATGCAGCCTTTCGAAGAACACGCTTTGTCTTCTTCGGGGCTAGGAGCTCTTCTTGCGGTTCTTCTTCAGCCGCGTCTTCGTCGGACGAGCTCTCAGCGGCTGTGCTGCTCTGTTCCCCGGTGGCCTTGTCCTTCCCGGCAGGATTTTCTTCCACCACTACCTCTGCGTCACTGGTTTCCCATTCTTTGAAGCCGGCACTGCCAGCCTCCGCGGCAAGATTCGCCTCCTCCGCCCTAGTGGCGATGTATGCCACTTCTTCGTCGGTGGTGGCTCGGATGAGGTCTGCTTCTTCCCGGACGGCTATCTCCGTCAAGTTATCAAAGAACTTTTGTGCCTCTTCCTCAGATGGCTCGACCCATGTCGCGTCGAGACTGTGGGCATTGAACAGTGGCATGGTGGCGACAATCGACCTCAGGGCAGAGTTGTTGCACAGAGGGACAATTCTTACCGGCAACCGATGCTTGTTGTCGCGCTGGAATAGCCTTTGACGAAGAGCGCCAAGCTGCATAGCAGTCAAATTGTTGTTCAATCCGGGGCGCAGTCTCATGATGTTTGCTGCGTTTCGGTATTCCCAAGCTGGTCTCCCTTTATTCTGCAAGGGGGCGATGCGGCGGCGGAGGAAATCGAAGCCGATCATCTCCATTGTTAGCCCGGCAGCTTTCAGGCGAAGGATCCTGGTGGTGCCAATCGTGAGCTTTTCATCTTCAGCAGCGAGATCGCTCCAGCCACTGCCGCGGACCGCCTTCTGCTGTCGAGGCAAACAGAACGGATGGGGATCTGCTTCCTTGATCCAGCACCACTCAGCCCGCCATTCATCCCACTTCTCGCGATAAACCCCTTCTGGGTATATTTCCTTATTCCAAGCCCTTGGAATCCAGGCGATAGAACCAGAGAGGGCCTCCCCTTTTTGGATACGGGGAAAAAATAGTGGCGGAAAAGGGCAGTATTGGGAACCACTCCGGCAAAATTTTCACAAAGATGAGCAAAGATGGACATGCACAGTACATCATTCGGCGTGAAATCAAGAAGATGGAAGCCGTATGTGTACATAATGTCGTTGAAGAAGTCAGAGAATGGGGGACAGAGCCCGCAATAGAAATAAGCAGCGAAGAAGGGATATCTGTCTGACCCGCTCTTGGAGCAAGAACCTGGAATCACGCGAGTGGCGGGGTGAGCCTGCGTCTCCCTCGCACACATACACTGGTACCGCTTCTTCAGAGCTTTCGCACCAAGCGACGGGGCGAAGACGACGTACTTCTTCCGCATCTTCACCAGCTCGCTCTCCGAGACATCGGCTTTCGTCTCCTTGCCCTTGCCTTTGCTGGCCTTGGGCGGCATGACGGCTGCAGGGGCGGAAGCCGAGGATGGAGCGGGTGTGGAGATGACGAGCGGATGAGGGAAAGCTTTGCTCTGAGCTCGAGAGAAGGAAGGCAATGGTGGCGGCCAGATTGAGAAGAAGAGGGAGGCAAATAGGCTGTGCCTTTTGCAGTTTCCCTTTTTATGGGGAAGGTGTAAGGCCGCCTCTTTTACTCCCCAATGTGAATGCGCCTCTGCAGGCGCGTTGCAGTTGCAGCCTTTGACGCACGCTTCCCACGTCGCGCGTTCAGCGCGCGTAGTGGGGGGCACAGTAAGCGGGATATTTACGAGCAGTTAATTCCCTACCACATGTGCCCGTGCACTGTTTGGGCCTAGCCCAACAACGCCTCGCACTCGTGTGTGGCCTAGGCCCGGGGGCTCCTGTCGGTGTACTAAGTATTGGGCCATTAGTACCCCGTACTTGTGCACGGGCAATTGTAGCCACACTCGCGGCAAGGCTTGTCGGGGAACAGTTCGAGGTTGACTCAGGCTATCAAAGAAATTCTCAAGTCAAGGATCTGAGGATCAGCAGATAGGAAGAACTGGAATCCGAAAGCCAGCCTCCACGGCAAGATCTTGCCGGGGTGGCCTGCGAAGCCCGGCAAGATTTTGCGCCCGGCAAGATTCGGCGCCCGGCAAGGTTATGCTACTGTGCCACCGCTTAGACACAACAACAAGCCCGACATTCTGGGTCCTTCTCTGGATGCGTGGCAACGCGCCAGTGGAGGAGAGCTTAAGCGGTGCTGATGGGATGGCCCCTTTTTCCATCCCCAAGAAAGTGAGGACACCTAAACGGACACCTCACGGTGCATTAAATGCATTCATCCTAATCCGTCAGTGGTTAGGTATGATAACCCTGTAGCTACTTTACACCTCAATGTATGTACATTTTGCCACTGTGGTGACCCCTTTGAGCATATAAAAGGAGGCCCAAGGCAACTGCTACAGGGAGGAGGATCTTCAGGCCCATTCTGCACGCGTAGCTGCTCTTTGAACATACTGTTCATTGCAAGCGCTCCTGGAGCCTGGGCTCAAGAACATTCATAATAAAACAAGGTAGGAGTAGGGTTTTACGCTGATCAGCGGCCCGAACCTGGGTAAAATCACCCCGCGTCGATCATTTGTTCTGCTCTTTGTGCATACCTCTCTCCCTGCCGAATCGTAAAGGGGTCCCTTGGGGGTCCCATAGGTGTCGCACGCCGACACCGACCGCCACTCATAAGGAAGACAATCAATAATAAATCATGCTTCAACTTCTTAGCATAACTAGAGACCATACGTGCATGCTTCGAGAATCACAGACCTTAACACCAATATTCTTACTAAACCACAATTATTCACTAGTACCTCCCACATATTACCATCTTAATATCGTAAAACTATTGCAAGGAATCAAACTAATCATATTCAGTGATCTACATGAAAGTTTTTATTATATCCTTCTTGAATACCTATCATATTAGGACCAATTTCATAACCCGTGCATATTGCCATTACCATTTATCAAACTCTCGAAATGATATGAGTGAAGCATGAGAGTGCAACTATTTCTTTAAAATATAACCACCACTGTGCTCTAAAAAGTATAAGTGAAGCACTAGAGCAACTGCATAGCTCAAAAGATATAAGTGAAGCACAAAGAGTATTCTAACAAATGACGAATGAGTGCGTGTCCCTCTCAAAAGGTGTGTCCAGCAAAATATGATTGTGGCAAAATAAAACACAAACAAAGCAAAGACTCATATAATACATGACGCTCCAAGAAAAACTCATATCATGTGATGAATAAAAATATAGCTCCAAGTAATTTACCGATGGTTGGTAGACATAAGAGGGGATGCCATCCGGGGCATCCCCAAACTTAGATGCTTGGCTCTCCTTGAATATTACCTTGGGGTGCCTTGGGCATCCCCAAGCTTAGGGTCTTGCCACTCTCTATTCCTTCATCCATCGCGATCTCACTTAAAACTTGAAAACTTCAGCACACAAAACTCAACAGAAACCTTCATGAGATCCATCAGTATAACAACCAAAGCAAAAACTTTAAGTACTGTTATGAACCCATTCATATTTTATTGTTGCATAATACATACTATATTCCAACTTGTCCATGATTTATACCCCCCGATACAATCCATAGATTCATCAAAACAAGCAAACTATGCAACGAAAACAGAATCTGACTAAAACAGAACTGTCTGTAGCAATCTGAATAATGACCATACTTCTGGAACTTTAAAAATTCTGAAAAATTATGACAATGTGGGAAATTTGTATATCAATCATGTGTACAAATTTTAGATCAAAAAACACGTTCCAGTGATTTTTAGATTTTTCTGGACTGAACATAATTTTTTTGTTGTTTCACAGAATCGAATCAACTATCAACCAAATCATCCCAAAGGCTTTACTTGGCACAAACACTAATTAATCCACAAAAACACAACCATAACAGTATCATAATTGTGTTAACACTCAAAAAAATTATAACTATTGGGTTGTCTCCCAACAAGCTCTTTCTTTATAGCCATTAAGATAGGCTTAAGATTTTATTGATGCTCACATGAAAGATAATAATTAAAACACAAAGAGAGCATCATAAAATACATGACAAACACATTTAAGTCTAACATAATTCCTATGCATAGGCATTTTATAAGAAAAAAAATTATCAAGACAAGAAATATCTAACATATGGAAGGGAGAAGAATAAAACATTGACAATCTCAACATAACGAGAGGTATTATAGGAACATATGGTAGGGTGGCGTGTGCCAGGCCTGGACTGAGCACAGCCCCCATGTCCAGCCCCCTCGCGTGACCCTACCGAGGGGAAAGTTGTGGTGTGATACCGGGCGAGGAGCCGATAGGCTGTCCTAAGGTTGGTGCGGCCACGAGAGCGCCCTTAGTTGTTTATTCACCAGCGCGGAGCATAGTCTTCCACTTTATCGTGGGCATAGCCGCTCCTCAACCGTGTCGTCCGCCAACATGGAGCATGGGGCTTCCACTGGTGCGTGGGCATAGTCGCTCCTCGACCGTGTCGTCCGCCAGCGTGGAGCATGGGGCTTCCACAGGTGCGTGGGCATAGTCGCTCCTCGACCGTGTCGTCCGCCAGCACGGAGCATGTGGCTTCCACTGGTGTGTGGGTGGGAGTTCCCTATGGAGGAGACTCCGGGGCATGTACAGCCCCGTTCGTACGTGTGGCTAGCACGGAAGATCTGGAGGAGGTGTATCTAGGCACTCATGAGCCAGCGCGGGACTCACGAGGCCCTACCTCAAGGCGGGTTGCGCCTGATTTTTGCGGCGCGGGGCGCGCTTAAGGCACCTGTGGGGTGATGGGGGGTCCTGTGCCAAATGCCCCTCCGGAGGTTATCGCATGAGAAGGCCGGAAACCAATGACCCCAGGAGGTGACGTGAACGGGGCCGGCCCGCCAGACAGACTCAGTCATTGGTTTTATCGACGCTGCAGGGACGGACCCGAGCACAGACACTGTGCCAAGTCTTCTCATGTGACGATCCCGCGAAAAAATAGCCGGCGCACGGCTCCCGCTATGGCGAAGTGCCGAACTGCGATTGTACGAACCGGGCCGCGCGCCCTTACTTGCCTACACGCGATTAGCTCATGCGAGAACAAGGCACCAAGAACCACGGGAGGTGACGCGCACGGGAGCTGGCCCGCGGGACAGAGCTCGGTCGCTTGGATTTGCCAACGCTGCAGGGATGAACCCGAGCAAAGACGTCGTGCCAGTCCTTAATCATGAGGCGGTCGCAGGCGGGTTCGCGAGGGCGCAGGGACATCATAGTGACGAAGCACCGGACACGCAGTTGAAATACTTAGGAAATTCATGAAGGCAAAGCCAGTTCTGATACACGCGCAAAAAATGATATAGCTGCGGGGTTCGGCCCTGGCAGCCTGAGGATGATGCACCCCAGGGGGCGCCCTCAGTTGAACAAACCAAAAAGTCACCTGGCACCATTGCTGTAGGAGAGTCAGGGTAGCTGAAGACGTGCTGCAGAGGTCGCTCCTCATGAGCCGATCGGCCCCTGAGGCCCGGAAGGCTCTGGAGATCCGAGGGGCTCACGAGGGTCTGGCACCCCCTCCGTCAAGACCGCCTGACGTCTGGCCTCGTGGGCCGCCAAGGCACCCTACATGAAGCGTTGGTGCGAGGCGGCCACGTCTAGCAGGCCGAAGGGCATGCAGATGTAGCTGCAGGGGTAGCCCCCACTCCAGCCGATGCGGGACGGCCAGAAGAGGTCCTGCAAAGCGGCCCTGTTGAAGCCTGGGATGTTGACGCAGACTCGTAGCTCACCGCCTATGTCAGGGGGCGGGGTTGCACCCGGTGGTGCGGAGCGACGCTCGCCATGCATGGCTCGCGCCTCCTGAAGCTCTTCGATTGCCTTGGTGATGAACTCTTGTGCACCTGGCGCCTCGTGCCTTGCGCCTTGCTCATGGAGGTGCGCGCTGAAGCACGCCTCCACGTGGTGCCCGAACACCTCCCTTGTCATGCTGGTCAGGTCAGAGGCCCTCCATATGAGAGCCCCTGAGCCCATCCTGAGGGGGGCGCCGGGCGCGCCTCCCTATGCGAGAGGGAAGGATGCTCCAGCAGAGGGCACGGGGCCTGAGGTGCGATCACCAGGCGCCCCTGCCTCCTGACGGCCCTTGGGGAGGAGCTGCTTCTTCTTGGGGATGGCCTCAGGAGGCAGGAGGGTGCCCTCGTCATTAGAGTTCTCGACCGCAACGGCCTGGTAAGCATGCTCGAGGGAGCACACCACATCCTTTTTGTCGCAGGCGACCGTGACGATGCCGCCACTTCCTGGCATCTTGAGGACGTTGTAGCCATGGTGAGTTGCCGCCATGAACTTGGCAAGGGCCGTATACCCGAGGATGGCATTGTACGGGAGACCGATGTGGGCGACGTCGAAGTCGATGAGCTCTGTGTGGTAGTTGCTGCGGTTGCCAAAAGTAACTGGGAGGCGCACCTGCCCCAGGGGAATGGTGGAGCCATCGGTGACTCCTAAGAAAGGCTTGGTCGGAAGGAGCTGATCATAGGGCACTTGGAGCGTCTCGAACGTCTCGACGGAGAGAAGTTGAGCCCCGTGCCACCATCGATGAGGGTCTTGGTGACAAGGACGTTGCTGATGGTGGGCGTGTAGAGCATCGGGAGTGCGCCAGCGGCGGCTAAGCACTTGAGTTGGTCCATGGAGTCAAAGGTGATGGCGTGCTTGGACCACCTTAGGGGATGCGACGCCTCAAGCTTGGGGAGGGCCGCGTTCACTTCACAAGCGAACTACTTGAAGATGCAATGGGAGGCGGGAGCCTGAGCACCACCTAGGATGCAGGCGATCACACGAGGCTCTTGGAAGCCCCCAGCCCCATCGTCTTGCCGGTTGTCGTCGTTTCTCCTTGGCGGTAGCGGCAGCGGAGGGAGGCTGACGTTGCCCTGAGAGCGGTCCTCACGAGGCTAATCACGCCAGGGGCCCTCACGGGGCTGGCCCTGCCAGCGGTCCTCTTGGGGTTGGTCGCGCCAGTCCTGGCAGGGGTCGCGGTTGTCCCAATGGCCTCCACCGCGGCCTCCTCCACGGCTGTAGCCGCGGTCGTTGCGCTCGAGGCGGCGGCCGAGGCGCCCATCTCAGATTGCTCTGAGCTCCTGGTAGTCGTTGGTGTTGTGGCTGTGGACGTTGTGGAAGACGCAGAACGGGCAGTTGCCCCTGGAGGGTTCGCCGTGATCACAACCGCGCTTCATCTCAAGTTCAGCCGCAAGCACGGCGGGGCCCTTGCGCTTAGCCTCCTTAGCCTTGGCCTTCTTGCCTTCAAGGTCGGCTACTGGAAGCTCCAGGAGGGAGAGACGACCTTCCTCTGCCCTCGCGCACCTGGTCACCATGTTGAACATCTCCAGGGCCGAACACAAGTCCTCGTGGATGGCGAGCTCCTCCTTCATCTTGACATCCCGGACGTCATCAGAGAACACTGAAATGATGGCCTCTTCCGACACCTTTGGGATCTTGAGGTGAAAATTCGTGAAGCGCTGTACGTACTTGTGCAAGGTTTCGCCCGGCTGCTGCTTCACGTGCCGCAGGTCACCTGTTGCAGGAGCGCGGTCACAAGTGCCCTGGAAATTAGCGACGAAGCGCTCGTGAAGCTCGTCCCAGGAGGACCCCACTGGGAGGTTCAGGAGCCAAGAATGCGCGCCATCCTTGAGGGCCATGGGGAACCAGCTCGCCATGACTTTGTCGTCATCATTCGCCACCTCGATGCTCAGCTCGTAGAGCTGGAGGAATTCCGCAGGGTCGGGAGTGCCGTTGTAGCGTGGAGGCAGATCCGGCTTGAACTTGCCAGGCCAGACAACACGGCGCAACTCCTGGGTGAAAGCACGGCAGCCTGCCGCACTCACAGGTGCGGGCCGCATGGGTGGAGCTTGGTCTTGACGCCCGCGCGCCGCGACCTCCTGCGACGTGCGGTCTTGGTGCTGGCGCTGCGGCGTCGGGAGTGCGCGCGCATCGGCCTGCGGCCGCTGCACCACCTGTCAACTTGCTTCATCTCCTGCCGGTGCCCCGCGACGCGTGTCGCGCCGGGGCGCGTTGCGCCTGGGCTCCGGGTCCACATCGCGCCGAGGAGGAGGAGGAGGCCCACCATGAGCCATGTCGCCCGCCTAGGAGGGAGGGGGAGGCAGCGAGTGGGACAATGCAGGGGCCTTGCCGGCAGCATTGACGAGCTCAGTGATGCGGCCGAGCCAGTCGTCGTAGAGGTCGTTGGCAGGGCGGTAGCGCAGGAGCTCACGCACCATGAGCAGCGCAGCCTGTGCGTTCGCCGGCCACGACAGGCGTGGGAGGACGAGGCCGTGGCCGGAGTAGGCGACAGAGTGGCGGTGCGGCCATCATGCCGCATGGAAGGCGGCAGCGATGAGTCCTGCTGCTCGCGGGTAGCAGGGTCAATGGCAGCGTTGGCCACCGGGAAGGCAGAGCGGCGAGGAGCGCCCTTGCCCACTGGTGCCGTCTGGGCGACACGAGCGTCTTGGCGCTCGACGTGGACACGGCGAGCGTCGGCCATGGGAGCGATGGAACAGAGGTAAAACGAACGACGGAAGGAGGACTTCGACACGCCCCTACCTGGCGCGCCAAATGTCGGATTCAGGGCTCCGCAGACCCAATAAGGTTCAAACTCTGAGGCGTGTGCGAAGAACTCAACCTATCCAGCCTACCAACTCGTCGCCCCACAGCCTAGCCTAGCCAAACTTGCGTGAGCAAGGAAGAAGATGAACACAGCAGTTTACCCAGGTTCGGGCCACCTTGCAGTGTAAAAACCTACTCCTGCTTTGTGGTGGATTGGCCTCACGAGGGGCTGAGGATGAACAAGTACAGAGGATGAACAACCTCGCGAGGGCTCGGGGGTGAGAATGAGTCGACCTCTTCTATGGTGGTGGCTAACCTATCTTTATAGTGGCCTCGGTTCTCTTCCCACAAAACGTAGGCGGGAAGGGATCCCACAGTGGCCAATTTGAAAGGGGACAAAGTACATCTTATCCTGACAAAAGGTGGTCTTCGCCTGCAAAGCTTCTGGTTGTGATGCAGCGGTGGGCTCGGCGATGACATCCGTCCTGCCGTGCTGGTGGTCTTGGTCTTGTAGCACTGGAATGGAATCCTTTGGCAGATTCCTCGGGAACCCACGCCTGTCCTTGCCTCCTTAGGACGAAAGAGGAAACTGCCTTCTCTGCGCCCGCTGGCGCCCAGCTAGCCTCGGTCGTCATGGCTCGCATCATCGCAGCCTCATGAGGCTGGTACCTGCATAGAAATCTCCGCTCCTCGGGAGGCAGCCTGGGGAGGCCGCTCCCTCCAGAGGTCTTGGTGTTGTCTGCCTCACAAGGCCAGGGGTCCCCGTGAAGGTCTTGTCTTGGTGGTCTTGTAGATGGGCCGTACCAGGCCATCGACGGAGCCACGCCATGGGCTGCAGGCAGGCAAGTCTGGGTACCCTGGTTTCCAGAACGCCGACAAAAGTAGTTTTGCTGCATGATATAGCCTCTAGACACTTGTGGGAGTAGTTGCTATTAGTTTTGTTGAGTTTGGTTCACTTTTATTTTGAGTCACTAAAAATTTCAAAAAAATTCAGAGGAAAAAGAAACCATGATGAGGTGGTTAAGGGGAGCTGAAATTCAGAAGGAAATGAAAATGAGGAGAAGAAGAAACCCAAGTACAACCTTCCTCGCGCTGCGGAGGTTCGACCGTGTGAATGGCCAAGTGACACATTCTTGAGGGAGGCAGGAATTTATGATGATTTTTACTATCTGGCAGAGAATGCAGGCCTCCTTCCTTTCCTCCAAGATAAGTGTGATCAATACCTCCTACTCACTAATACCTTCGTGCAAAATTTTCACTTTCATTCTAGGAAGGATCCTCCCATGGTAGAATTTCACTTATATGGTGAGGCTAAAGATATGATGCTTTATGATTTTTGCAATGTTAGCAAGATACCTTATGAGGGCAGCCTCCATGAGCCACGTCCTAGAGACGTGGAGGATTTCCTTTCTGAAACTACTGTGGGGGAAGAGAGAGGAGTGTCGGAAGCGAGAGTGGCTAGTTTACATTTTCCTATTTTATGCTATTATTCATTATTTGCCGGGAGATGTTTAATTGGCCGAGGGGAAAGTGGAGGCCTCAGTGCCCCTGACCTTGCCATTTTGTGCCATGCTTTATTTGCTGAGAGAACTTTTTGTTTGGACTCTATTGTTGCTCGGCGATTAATCACAAACCGTTCGAAGGGTACTATTTTTGGAGGTGTCTATGCCTCCCATCTTGCTAAACATTTTGAGATACCTATTAGGCATGATGAGAAGGAGGAGATGTTGTTACCCACTAAATATTTAAACTATGCTAGTATGGTAGCACACAATTTTATTAAAAAAGACGATGACAAGCGGCTCCTCTACAACCTAGTATTTTGTCAGGGTACTTGTGAGATTATTACCTTGCCTGCACCTTCTTTGTTCGATATTCATTCAGGCAGGTACACTATTATGCCCGAGGATATTTACGCATACTGGAGGCTGACACAACCTCTAGCACCTGAGCCATCACCAGTTCGTGATCCTTATCAGGAGCCTGTTTATCAGTGGGAGCCACAGGAGCTCGCCA
The DNA here is from genome assembly GCA_011799875.1 of Thinopyrum elongatum. Taxonomy (NCBI): domain Eukaryota; kingdom Viridiplantae; phylum Streptophyta; class Magnoliopsida; order Poales; family Poaceae; genus Thinopyrum; species Thinopyrum elongatum. The sequence goes on from CM022299.1 coordinate 416,575,903, forward strand.
ACCAGTGGAACCCTCAGGACCCTCCGCAGTATCGAGGAGAGGGTTATTTCGAGCCGTGGCCATAGACCAACTTAGTCCAAAAGCCTAAGCTTGGGGGAATACATATTTCTCACCAACATTACATTCATGTTCGCACACTCATTCCAGTTGTCGGTGTTCATCCTTTTTCATTGTATAATCCATGTTAGTTTATTTTTCTTGCTTTCTTCTTGTGTGTTTGAAAAACTTTGATAAAATCCAAAAATATTTCTCATTTCTTTTTAGCTTTTCTTTCTAATTTATTTAGTTGTAGTATTAAAAGAAAATCCAAAAAGATTTCTCATTCTTCTTTTGCTTGTTGGGAGCTTTCCCATGTAAATAGATTTTCTTGTTTTCGTTTTACTTTCTTCAGAAAAACAAAAACTCCAAAAATATTTCAGTGTGTTTCTTTGAAATTCTTTCTCCTTTTCTTTGGGTCGTAAGGAGAAGACCATGATGAAAATATTGAGTGGCTCTCATATGCATTATTGTTGATCTGACAAAGAGCCCATATTACCTTGTCTTCTCCTTTGAATAAATGTTTGCAGATTCCAGCTTTAGTCCAATGCACGTGCACTCTTATTATTATTCACCTCGTTCGGTCGTGCAAGTGAAAGGCAATAATGACGATATATGATGAAATGACTAAGATGAGGAAAAGCTGGTACGAACTCGACCTATTTTGTTTTTGTAAATATGATCAGCTTATCATTCCTGATTCAGCCTATTATGAATGAAACATGTTTGCAATGACAATTAGAGATTATAGTTACTCATGCCATGCTTAATTAGCTAGGAGTGGATAATGGTTTATCTTGTGTGCCAACATGCATTTAAAATGGTTGTGATGTAGTATGATAGGATGGTATCCTCCTTTGAATGATTTAAGTGGCTTGACTTGGCACATGTTCACACATGTAGTTGGATCAAAAACAACATAGCCTCCATGATATTTATGTTCATGGTGACTTATATCCTACTCATGCTTGCATTCAATGTTGATTAATCTCTATGCATGTTTATGACTGTTATCGCTCTCTAGTTGGTCGCTCCTCAATCTTTTGCTAGCCTTCAATTGTAGTAAGCGGGAATATTGCTTGTGCATCCACTTCCTTAAACCCAAAGTTGTTCCATATGAGTCCACCATACCTACCTATATGCGGTATTTACCTGCCGTTCCAAGTAAATTTGCATGTGCCAAACTCTAAACCTTCAAATAATAATTTGTTTTGTATGACCGAATCGCTCATGTAGCGACTGGGGGCTGTCAGTATCTTCCATGCTAGGTGGGTTATTCTCACAATGAGTATTTATTCACTTGTCATTCACGAGAAAGTGGCTGGTAATCGGGATGCCCAGTTCCATGCTCAAAATCAAATCAAAATATAATAATTAAACAAAACTTCCCCAGGACTGTTGTTGGTATGGACGGTACCCGTGGATTCGGTTAGCCGTGGAGTGTTATTGTTGGTGGAGGGGGAGTAAAAACTTTTCCATTCTGTTTGGGAACCGCCTATAATGTATCTAGCATGGAAGATAGTGAGATCTCTTGGTTGTTATGTTGACAATGAAAGCATACCGCTCAAAATTATATTCATCTCTGTTTTAAAAACCTCGAGCTCTGGCACCTTTGCAAATCCCTGCTTCCCTCTGCGAAGGGCCTGTCTATTTACTTTTATTGTTGAGTCATCACCCTCTTATAAAAAGCACCAGTTAGAGAGCACCACTGTCATTTATATGCTTTGTTATTAATTGATGTTGAGTATGACTGTGACTGGATCTCTTTTGCCATGAATTATAATGTCTAGTCAGTCCTTGATCTTCATTGGTGCTCTGCATTTATGTTTTGCGGTCTCAAAAAGGGCTAGCGAGATACCATTTTGTCATATTATATCATGATTGTTTTGAAAAAGTGTTGTCATCCGAGATTTATTATTATTGCTCGCTAGTTGATTATGCCATTGATATGGGTAAATGCGAGATCTAAATGTTATTGTGAATATGGTTAGTTCATAATCTTTGCTGAAAACCTGAATATTGGCTAGACATATTTGCAACAACAAGATCAAACAGAGTTTGTAAAAGTTTTTCTTTGTCACTTTCAGTTTTTCAACTGAATTGCTTGAGGACAAGCAATGGGTTAAGCTTGGGAGAGTTGATACGTCTCCATCATATCTACTTTTCCAAACTCTTTTGCCCTTGTTTTGGACTCTAATTTGCACCCGGACTGCCACTATTTTCAGCAGAATTGCCATGGTGTTATTTTTGGGTAGAAATCAAAGTTCTCGAATTGACCTGAAAATTTACGGAGAATTTTTGTGGAATATATAAAAAATACTGGTGCAAGAAGTAACCAGAGGGGGGCCACCCAGAGGCCACAAGCCCTGGGGGCGCGCCCTACAGGCTTGTGGCCCCCTGGACCTCTTCCGACCCTAATTCCAACTCTACAAGTACCTATTCACGGAGAAAAAAATCAGAGAGAAGGAATCATCACGTTTTATGATACGGAGCCACCGCCGCCTCCTGTTCTTCATCGGGAGGGCTGATCTGGAGTCCGTTCGGGGCTTCGGAGAGGGGGATTCATTGCCATCATCATCATCATCAACCTTCCTCCATCACCAATTTCATGATGCTCACCACCGTGAGTGAGTAATTCCATCGTGGGCTTGCTGGACGGTGATGGGTTGGATAGGATTTATCATGTAATCGAGTTAGTTTTGTTAGGGTTTGATCCCTAGTATCCACTATGTTCTGAGATTGATGTTGCTATGACTTTGCTATGCTTAATGCTTGTCACTAGGGCCCGAGTGCCATGATTTCAAATCTGAACCTATTATGTTTTCATGAGTATATGTGTGTTCTTGATCCTATCTTGCAAGTTGTAGACACCTATTACAAGTTATGATCCGCATACCCCAAGGTGACAATAATTGGGATTCTTTCCGATGATTACCATAGTTTGAGGAGTTCATGTATTCACTAAGTGCTAATGCTTTGGTCCGGTTCTCTATTAAAAGGTGGCCTTAATATCCCTTAGTTTCCATTAGGACCCCGCTGCCACGGGAGGGTAGGACAAAAGATGTTATGCAAGTTCTTTTCCATAAGCACGTATGACTATATACGGAATACATGCCCACATTATATTGATGAATTGGAGCTAGTTCTGTGTCACCCTAGGTTATGACTACTACTTGATGAATATTATCCAACACAATTATCATTGCCGATCCAATGCCTGCGAGCTTTTCACATATTGATCTTTGCTAAGTTACTTTTGGTGTTGCTGCTGTTACAATCACTACAAAACTGCTACTGTTACTTTTGCCACCATCACCGTTACTTCCATACTACTTTGCTACTAAATAGTTTGCTGCAAATATTAAGTCTTTCAGGTGTGGTTGAATTGACAACTCAACTGCTAATACTCGTGAATATTCTTTGGCTCTCCGTGTGTCGAATCAATAAATTTGGGTTGAATACTCTACCCTCGAAAACTGTTGCGATCCCCTATACTTGTGGGTTATCAATCTACTACTATTACTCCACCCATAGACCGCTATCCAGCATGCATCTGGGGTATTAAGTTAATAAAAACAGAGTAACGCCTTCAGCAAGATGACTTGATGTAGAAAAAGTAAACCCAATCAATATGAACAAACCCCATCTTTTTCTCCTTAATGGCAACAATAAAAATATGTGTCATGTCCCTTTCTGTCACTGGGATTGAGCACCACAAGATCAAACCCATCATAAAGCACCTCTCCCATTGCAAGATAAATCAATCTAGCTGGCCAAACCAAACAAATAGATCGGAGAGAAATAGATAGCTATAACAATCATGCATAAAAGAGTTCAGAGAAGACCCAAATAATATTCATGAATAATCTGATCATAAACCCACAATTCATCGGATCCCAACAAACACACCGCAAAAAGGAATTACATCGAATAGATCTCCAAGAACATCGAGGAGAACATTGTATTGAAGATCAAAGAGAGAGAAGAAGCCATCTAGCTACTAGCTATGGACCCGTAGGTCTATGGTAAACTACTCACGCATCATCGAAAGGGCAACAAGGTTGATGTAGAAGCCCTCCGTGATCGATTCCCCCTCTGGCAGAGTACGTGAGAAGGCCTCCAGTTGGAATCACGGAAGAACAGAGGCTTGCGGCTGCATAAAAAGTGTTTCGGATGGCTCTCTGATGTATTTGGAATAGTTGAGAATTTATAGAAGTGGAATTAGGTCAAGAGGTGCCATGAGGCGCCCACAAGCCTGGGGCATGCCTGGCCCCTCTGGGCGTGCCTCCCAAGCTTGTCGCTCCCTCGTGACTCTTCAGGTCTTCTCCTGAAGCTTCTAGGGTCTCTCTGGGTCCAGAAAAAATTGTCAAAAAGTTTCATTGCATTTGGACTCCATTTGGTACTGATTTTCCGAAAAACCAAAAACAAGCAAAAAACATCAACTAACACTGGGCACTAGGTTAATAGGTTAGTCCCAAAAAATGATATATAATTGCGTATAAAACATCCAAGATTGGTACTATAATAGCATGGAACAATAAAAAATTATAGATATGTTGGAGACGTATCAAGTGCACACTTTGAGCCGACTATATTACCTTTACCACACAACAGTTAACTTAGCCGGATCGTCCGGGTCCCAGGCCAGACATCCGGGCATGCCTAGATCATCTGGGTTGCTACCCGGACGTCCGGGCACTTATCTAAGATAGCTCAAACGACTCCATTTCATCGGAACTATAAATACCCCTCTACCACTCTGGTAGAGGGTTGAGCACTTCTCTCAAAAACATCCCCAAGAACACAATTGCTCCATCTCACTCTCTCGTACACCAAATCTTCTCAATCTCTCGTACACCAAATCTTAGATCCGGAGGGATTGGTGAGATTTCTTGAGAGAAATTTCACCAAGTGATAGATCCATTCCCTCTCCCTCTTTTGCCCAAAGGAAATTATGATTTGAGCAAGTCTTGAACATTTCCCCCCTGATCTTGTTAATCTTGGAGGTTGGAGACTCCTAGGAGGTAGGTGTTCTTGGAAGAGGAATTGGTTGTTGTGCTTCACCCCAGAAAGTTTGTGAAGGTTTGGAGACCACCTCAAGGTCTAGGTGGTTGAGAATCACATTCATTGTGATATCTCAAGGATAATAGCGTGAGTCTTTGTGGTGTTTGTGTTCCTTGGTAAACATCCATCCCTCCAATGATGACTAGCTTCCCTCCAATGAACTACACATCGGGATAAATCCTCATCTCGGGAGTTTCAGTTATCCCTAACCCTAGCTCCTTACTTGTTATTTGTGTTCTTTATCCTTACTTGTCATATCATATGGTGATTGCTTGCGTATCTAGTTGTTGTCATTAATTATACTAGACCATGAAGGCGCGCGTTGCCGCACTCAACCATCTTGATGAAATTGGGACAAAAATGACTTCAAAACCTAAAGAGTATAAGCATGTGAGATTCGGCTTACAATGCCTCGATTTAGGTTTGTTCAAAGTTCTAAATTTGTACAAAAAATAGCTTATATGATTCACATACATTAGCAGACAATATAAACATATTGAGAAAAATATAGAAGAGATAACTTGAGATTCAAACTCAAGGTTGACACCACAAATTATAAGCGTTAAGAAGCACATATGGCCTGTGACACAATCCTTGTGTAGAGTTAATCTTGTAACATCCCAAAATTCCAAATATTGGAATGTTATATAAATTAAATAATAGTGATTGTTTTGTTTTGATCTTGTTTGAATTTGAGTGCAAATTGAAACTTTTGATAATTTAATTAAGCATTTAATAGAGAGGGAATAAAATGACTTTCCCAAATATTTATTTTGGATCTTATTATTTAAAACAAATCCAACTCAAAATAATTGAGAGAAGGTAAAATGACTCCTTCAAAATAAACAGAGTTGGGAATGTTCTAAATATTAAATTACGGTTATTCCATTTTTTTCAATTCAAGAAAAATATTAAGAGGGAAGATAACATGACTGCTTTAGAATAAAAGATTTGGAAAACATATTTGAATATTATTTGGTAATTCTAAGTTATTTGAGATATTATTTTATAGTCAAATAAACTCTTTTGCAAAAAAATTATTTTGAAATTATGCATTTAGGCCAGAGAAAAAGTTCACAACGAACTATATATGCCCAAGTATTTATGTGAATTTGTGGTATTTTTATATTTATTTTGCTTTGTATTTTCTGTGATTTTCTCCTCCTGGAATAAAAACAAAATAGAAAAAACTCTGTTTTTATATATAAAAAACGCAGCTGCCAGGCCAGGTGCTAGCCGAAACGGCCCATGGCCTCTCTCCATCATGAAAAGGCTTCGCCCTTGCCACCGGGTCCTTTTCTTCTCCCTCGCTCCTGCTGACCTCCAGGCCCGCGCCCTTCTTACTCCTCCCGTGTGCAAAGCCGAGTCCGGCTCACCCACGACACCATTGCCGTGTCCGAACCTTCGGGGATTCGCCCCAGGCCTTGCCCCCTCCTCCAAGAACATGTCCCATAAATATCTGAGCTGCCCCCTCGTCCGTTTCCCTCAAACACCAACGGCTGAGGCCACCTAAAACACCCGCACGATCACGACAAATCTTTGCGACCGAAGCTATTTCCATCAATGATTCCGACACTGGTGAGCATCTCTGAGACCCCTATCTTCGCCATTCGACTTCCCTCTTCACCGTGCATCTGTTTGAGAGTCCAGATCACGCCGGAGCCTTCCCCTCAAGCTCAACCGAATTTGCCAGAGCACGGGAGTTCGCCAGAGCTTTCCCGACGTCGCCCCGCTCGCCACTGACAACCCCGAAGGCCGAAGAACCCACCACCACGGCCCCCTCTCCGAGCCACACCAGCGGGACACCACCGCCGTTGCCGGAGCCAAACGGAGCTGCCGCCTCGCCGCCGTCTTCTTCCCTTCCATCATTTCCTAGCTGTAAGCCTCCATCACTACTCCCCTCCATTAGATCTAAATCAACGTCTTAGATTAGATAAAATCTAAATGGTTAGGTTTTATTTTAGCAGATCGGTTGTATTAAACCAACCGCAGGTTTTTCTTTTAATTAGCCGCAACAGCCGAATCACTTAATTACCGGTCGTCTGCCACATAAACCGCAGCAAACTGCCAGCAGCCAACCATAGTGCGCCATGTGGCACCTCTGACATGGTCAGACGATATTTAGTACTTTTAGATTTCAGATTCTACTCAAAATTTTCTTTTAGCTTATCTTTAGATCTATAACTCCAAATTCAGTGATTCTTTTTCCTACCGGTTCATATTGATCCCCTCTATCCAGTAGGCGCAACAAGTAATATTTTTAAAACTTTAAATTGAATTTGATTATATTCAAATTTAAACTTTGTTAAGCCATAATTCGCAATCTACAACTCCGTTGATTTGATTCTTTTTGCAAATTGAAGCTTTTGACATCTACTTTCTCTTGAAGTCGGAACCACCTAATTTTACTACTGTTAAAAATATTTTTTCTATCCAGAAACTGTATTTGATTCTTTTTGGAGTTTCATAAGTCTTTTATTTGGTTTCTTTTTGGATCTTTGAGTGATTACTTATGTGTAGTTATAATTGATTACGATAGATTGCTCGGAGTGTGAGGAGTAGAATTATCAGGATTATGAGTGTGATGAATCTTCAACAACAGTACAAGGCAAGTTACACTTTGACCATGCTCCAACTATACCTATGTTTTTTATGCATTGTAGTCCAAATTGAATATCATGTATGAGTAGGATTATGACTATGGCTATGCAATATACACCCAATAGTTCATTGAGGTAGGTCTGAGATTCATTCTGAGGATGAGAGGCAGTGTATCAAGTAGGGCCAAATAAATGATTAATGAATTATTTGGGTGGAATGGTTGCATGGTGAGGGGCACCCTGGAGTAATCAGGGATCTGCTCGAGTATCCTGGAGTACCTTTATCAAACAATCTTTCATGACTAGAAGCTTGCGTGTGTAGCCAAGCTATTATGGGATCTGGCTTGGTTGATCATTGTAGTGACTCTTACCAGGTGGTGCTACGAGAAGTAGTTATAAGTAGGTGGGATGGACACTACCTGCAGGTGTCATGTGGTGAAAAGTGCGCAAACCTCTGCAGAGTGTAAAACTAATTGATTAGTCGTGTTCCCGGTTATGGACAATTTGAGCATCTAGAAGTGGGAATTTGAGTGATCTGATCACATTTAATTAAATCAATATTAATGGGTTTAATAACTTGGGCACAGATTGAGTGGAGGAACCATCTTAATCATATTATGACAAGCTTTGTAGAAATACATTGATATTCATGATAGTTGGTCAAAATCAACTTTATGCAAATTGAAACATAGAGACTTCCACCAGCCAGATTGCATGTAGAAGTAGGACTTTCATACTCTCTTATGGTGTAACTTGCCAGTACATTCAACGTACTAACCTACGCGGCTGTAACTTATCATGTTGCAGGATTTATATGACGAGTAAGTGATGCGTTATAGGCTTATGATGTCTACACTCAACTTTGTCGTTGGTGTTAATGGGATTTCACAACCTTTGTTGTTATTTCTGCTGTGTGGACTATAAGGTAATAGTATTTACGTTATTTATAACATCTGATATTCTGTTATTTCATTGAGTATTGTGTGTGCTCCCTACTAATCCAGGGATAGCACAGAAGCACAGTAGACTTGGATCCTTATCGAAACCGGGTGGCTACAAATCTAATCCGTGGAGCATAAAGAAATTATGATATTTTGGTCTCTAATTTAGTATGAGAATGAATTTTCAGAACTAAATACGTCCCACATGGAAGGGTGGGAAAATGAAAATTTATATACCTGGCTAGGACGTTCAATTAGCTCATCCATCTCCCTAGCATTATCTACAACTTTTTTGGAAAGGAAAAAACATTAATGCTAGGATATGTAGTATATGACCCGCAAAAAAAGCATAGTATATCATAGCTACATGTGAATTACTCCCTCCATCCTAAATATAAGTCAAATATAGGTCTTTTTAGAGATTTCAATAAGAACTACATACAGATGTATATAGACATATTTTGAAGTGTAGATTCACTCATTTTACTCTATATGTAGTTTGCATTGGAATATCTAAGAATACTTATATTTAGGAACAGAGGTAGTACATGATAGAGATTCTAGAAAGTTTTCTTGCGCAATGTTGGACTTCAGCACTGCGTGCACCTGCACAACAACACAAGGATAAATAACAGAGAATAGAGGTTGTGACAGCGAATGGAAAAAGCTGTGAGAGAGCGGCCGGATCTGATAAAGGAGCAGCACACAAGTGGAGAGGCGGCTGGAGTGATGCTGACAGGCCAGAGGAGAGCAGTGGTTGAGGAGAAGAGAGAATGGGGCACTGGTCATAACTACAACGACCAGAAGCAAACCAGCACTATGATGCCGCCATCGCTATGCAAGATGGGCACGGGAGGGGAGGAGGCACTACGAGAGAGAACCAAAGTGAATGCAGAAGGAGGAGCAACCATAACACGTGAGTCTTGCGTTCCCCTAGAACCACAGAAATCACAACCATCTGATGAGGATTGAAGGTTAGCCTCCATCAGTGAACGAGAGGCTGCCCAGATAGGTCTTCAGAGCAGCGGCCCATTGACGTTTGGGCCTATTTTGACGCTCGGAGTTAGGAGCTTAGAAAAGGTCGTGAGGACACGGTTGGACGATGAGACGATCCAAAGAGTTGAGTGAGTTGATCGCATGGTGCAGGGTGCCAAATCATTGTAGAGGCTCGTAGGTCACCCCATTATACTGTTTCTGAATTGCTAGCTCTAGAATCACCCTTGCAATTGTTAGGCTCACTTTTATATTTTGCATATTGCCTAGAATTGCTAAGTCGTAATTAAAATTAGTAATTGTACTTCACCCACCCTTTAGGTCCACCTCAATCCTTCAAACTTGTCCAACTTCAGAATTTCTTTTGGAAACCAGTGGGCTTATTTGTTTGCTCACGAAATGTAGGATCAAAAGTATGTCTAAGGGGGGGGGTGATTAAAATACTTAACCAAGTAAAAACTTATCCTTTTCCCAATTTTAGTTGTGGGCAAGTTTTAACAATTCTACCAAGTGAAATACACCCCTCACATGCAAGTCTAAGAGTCTTGGCAGCGGAAAGTAAAGACTTTGCATATGAATGTAAAGGAGGGATTGGATATTTCAAACACAATGGGGACACAGAGATTTTTGGCGTGGTTCTGATAGGTGGTTCTATCGTACGTCAACATTGATGGAGACTTCAACCCACGAAGGGTAACGGCTGCGCGAGTCCACGGAGGGCTCCACCCATGAAGGGTCCACGAAGAAGCAACCTTGTCTATTCCACCATGGCCTTTGTCCACGAAGGACTAGCCTCACTTGGGTAGATCTTCACGAAGTAGGCGATCTCCTTACCCTTACAAACTCCTTGGTTCAACTCCACATCTTGGAGGCTCCCAAGTGACACCTAACCAATCTAGGAGACACCACTCTCCAAAAGGTAATAGATGTTGTGTTGGTGCTAAACTCCTTGCTCTTGTGCTTCAAGTGATAGTCTCCCCAACACTCAACTCTCTCACACAGATTTGGCTTGGGTAGGAGAAGGGTTGGAGTGGAAAGCAACTTGAAGAGGCTAGAAATCAAGGTTCAAATGGTAGGAATGGAGTCTCTTGATCTCAACACATGAGTAGGTGGTTATCTCTCAGAAAATGAATGGTGGAAGTTGTGTTTCGTTTTGATGGCTCTCTTAGAGAGTAGGTGGGGGTGGAGGGGTATAAATAGCCTTCACCCAAAATCCAACTGTTACACACTTTTGACCCAAATCGATGAGACGGGATATAAACTAGGTGAGAGCGATTAGTGTAAAAGATATGGACATTGGGCTTTCGATGGGACCAAAGTGGAACAACTCGTAGGGACCGAAATGCAATGGCTAGAGCAGAACTCAATTTCAGAAATTCCAGTTGTTTCAACTCGGTGATTCCGAAGTGAAACAATGTCACCACAGAAACTTGGTCAAGCCATCTCGTGGGACTAAGATCCTTTTTGGTCAAACCGAATTGCTAGGGTTTGGCAGTGGAAATTGTAGTCACTACTGCAGGATGCTGCTAACGCGACACTACAATCAGAGACCCTTCGACGAAACTGTGTGCGATGCATTAATCGCAAATGGTGATGTAAAAAACCGTAAAAAAAGATGCAAAACGTTTGCGATGGTGGATACATCAAACACGGTTCAGATTTTAGATGCGTGTGCGAGGTGGGGCATACGGTTGTTCCATACGAATTGTTTGCAATAAGACAGAACAACAAAAACGGGCTGCCAGATCAAGGTGTGTGCGATATACGGCATACAGTTCACCCTGATAAACTGTTTGTGATAAGGCGTAACAACAGAAACGGGCAGCCAGATGAAGGTGTGTGTGATATACGGCATACAGTTCACTCGGATGAACGGTTTGTGAATAGGCAACACAAAAGAAACGGTCAGCTAGATGAAGGTGTGTGTGATATACGGCATATAGTTCACTTGGATGAACTGTTTGCGTTGAGCCAAGAGAACAGAAATGGTTCAACTTAACAAGATGTGTGTGATACGTGGCAAACAGGTCTGTAATCGGAAATGTGTGGGAAGACCGATAACAACACAGACGATTCCTGTTACCAAGCCATGTGTGTTGTGAGTAATCGATTGCTGGTATACAATTGTGAGTGATTGATGAAATCATCACCGACGAGTTCCATTGTTTAGTCCGTGTGCGATGTGATTTGCTCTGTCTACAAAACATTAACATATATACTTATAAGAACAACATTGCATAACCAAATTAAGCATACAGTTACATAAGTGACTACACACATAACATTTCCACACACCAAAGTAAGCAATTACATGCATACTAAACTAGGAGAACCGAGCATCTAATCATCTACATCTTATTGTGACGACGCTTGCCATTGCTCTGCTTCCGGCTGGATCCCTGGCCATTTTGGGGAAGGAGGCACTTCCTCATGTCAACGATCTGCCTGTACATCTCGTAGCTTGTGTACGCCTCCTTGGCCGCGTACACGACGTGATCTTTGTCAAGTTTCTCCATCTAGGCCGAGTGCTAGGCACGCTTGTCCTTGTTGCAGGAATCCTTCATGTCTCTATAGTACGGGTCGACGATGGCCTCAGCGAGGTGAACCAGTGAGTCCTTGTCATGCTCCTTGCTGCCCCAGATCTTGTATTGGCCCTGGATGTCGACAAGATTCCGGCAGGCGATGCCCGAATTCTTGAGCACCTTTACATCATTGGTGGTGTCCACCGTAGCGAACATGTAGTGGGGGTTGTCAACAAACCAGGCGAAACGCTCGCAAGGCCTTGTGGCCAGGCAGTAGTGGTAGACGAGGACGTGATTGCGCATGCACATCTAGGCGACGGCGACCTTGGGACGAGACCCGACATGAGCGCGGGTGTACTCGAGGTCGAACCCGACCACCTTGTATTTCTCCTCAGCAAGCAACAACTCCATGATGTGGATGGAGTGCTCCACCCAGACCGGGTTATTGGTGTACACCACCGAGAGCTCCATGAATCTTCTGTGGGTGTCCACCATGGCATGCATGGTGAACTGCTGCTCATCGTCGTCAGCCACTCGGAGCGCCATGGGAGCCGCGCAGGATACCCGGCCCTCTAAGAATTTGTCGTGGTGGGTGTGCTTCTTGTAATACTGGGGCGCGATCGAAAGGTTGAAGAGGCACAAGGGTTAAATGGCCACTATAATAAATGGGGGTCGGCCGACCTGTAATCACCACGTCTTATCACCGCGTTCATAGCAGAGGATTCCAGTGCATGCTTGAGCACCCCGCACGCGTTTCGTTTGACCACGCGTGGGCTCGAAGAGGCGCCAAATGTATCGTTGGTGAGCCTGTTCCCACGCAATCACGCAATTTACCGTACAAGCTTCCCACCCGGCTAGTTTGGCCATGCGTCGGCTAGAAGAGGGGAAAATCATGGGCTTTTATTGGCAAAAATCTTCGTAAAAACGAAGTGTGTGGAATGACTTCGATCATAAGTTTACCCGTGGCTGATGAGGTAAAAGTTACACAGAAGGGTGATGATGGACACTCGAGTGCGATAATTAATTATGCGCTCTACAGGGCACACGGTTGAAGAAACCAACTGTGTGCAATAATGTCAAAGATCGCAGTCGATTTAGCTATATAGATCGTTTGCGATGAGATCGACGAGGGAAACATATTCGAGAATGGTTAATAAAATCTAAGTCCATTGCATATTAAGGTGAAAATATCACTACCAATATACGAGTCTCATACAATGCCATTTCAACGATTGTACCACAAAAGCTTGAAATATTACAAGGTTCAAATTCCAGAGTTATATGGCTCAAATTCAAAGATTACAAGGTTCAAATTGATATTAGAAATGAAATTTAGCTCATTTAGCTGCAAATGCCCGCGCTGATCCACTGAACATGGATATAAGAGAGGTTCAAACTAATATTACCACTTGTAAGGCTGGTTTCGAAACCTCATCATTTTTGCAAAGGGATCAGCCACTGAGAAGTCATGTATGGGGTTGACACAATGACTTCCGATTACTCTATCATCTGAAGTTCCAAAATGAAATTCAGCTTTTTTGGAGCCTTTTCCATTCTGCCGCAGCCGCCGGCGCTGATCAACAAACCATTCATTTTTGCAAAATAAATGTAGGGCAAACCTCATTACCTTCAACACCCTTGCTCTGACAACAAAGAACCAGGCGAATATAATCTCCGGTAAGGTCCCTCAGTATGAGTTCAAAGTAATTTCTGGGAGATGCAGATCTAGGCATTCGATGTGATTGTTATATTGTATCACATTATCCACCACCGGGTCTAATCTTATCTGCAAAAGAAGAAAACATGTTAGTGCCTACATGCAGTTTTGAACACTACTACAGGCCTATTTGGTTTGCAGGATTTGTAAAATGCACTAACGTGCCATCTTTGATCTGACATGATTAACACGGGCATTTGATTACAATCTAGAAAAATGTAGCCTTCTTCACAAGAGGTTGGAGTGGATGAAAAATTCCCTAAGAAAACTAGTACAGATGAATCCAAAGGAGAAATGCTTATGGATTGTAACCATATGGATCAAGCAACCAATATGTGGGAAAACATGTATGTACTGAAATCCTCCAAAACTCCTTCAGAAATCGTAGTACATTGTCATTGTAAACTTGGGAAAAGGTGTCAAAAATTGAACTCCCTTATGGTTAACATTTAACTGGAAAGGAACATCACCTCGATATATAGCTTCTCCAGGCACGGAAAACATCTCAGGAAACTGACAACTTGGTCCAGGTTGGGGCCGATAGATTCTAGTGCCAAGACCTTCATTGTGCGCAGATTCGGGGTCAAGCTTGTCGGAATCATTTTCTGGATGACAGACGAACATACATCTTCAAAATTAGAAATAATGTTAATTTCAAGAAGGAGAGGTAGAAGGCGACTGTTGTACGTGAACGGGTGTGGATCCAATAACAAGTTCGGAGTATTTGTCAGAGTAGCCCACCACTGTCAATTTCGGTGCAAAAATGATATTGATTCTTATTGGACCTTCTTGATCAACTACAAGTAATCTCTCAAGTGAAGGTGTGTCCTCAATGACCATACCCTGGTACCCATTTTGTGATGTCTTGTTGCAGCACCAGCAACACACATAAATAGTCCAGAGAGTCATGGAGGTGATGTGGAAACTACTCAACCCATTGATCACCTGAAGACGAAGGTACTCGAGTGCAGTACAGCCGTGGAGCAGGCGCTCCATGTCACCATTTGGGAGGCAGACGGCGACAAGCTCGAGGTACTTCAGTCATGGTAGAATAAGAGTGGACGCGTCATTAAGGGGGGTGGCAGTTCATGAACTTGGCGACGCGCAGCGTGGGCGTGAGGCAGAGCGCGGACATTGGCAACGAGCGCATATGCCCATCATTAAAAGTGAGCTCCTCGAGCTGATCTAGGGCGGGGCATCGGAACCACTCGTCAAGCTTGGCTCGGTCCTTGCCATTG
Source organism: Thinopyrum elongatum (assembly GCA_011799875.1). NCBI lineage: Eukaryota > Viridiplantae > Streptophyta > Magnoliopsida > Poales > Poaceae > Thinopyrum > Thinopyrum elongatum. The sequence continues at coordinate 416,591,014 of CM022299.1, forward strand.
GAACGGAACTTGCCCATGCTAAGGCCTCTGGTTGGGCCATGGTAACTGCCAAGGATCTTGGAGAACGCATCCAAGCTTTTGCAATAGCCATGGCAGAGCTCGTGGGTGTCGATGAGGTCGAGAGGGGTGGAGTGCCATAGGGGGCACCACCACCGGGAAAGGATGGTTGTCCGCGCCCCATACTTGATTGGGAGGAGGGAGATGATAACTATCAACATATCATCGGGGAGGTTGCTGATGAAGTCTAGGCCTGCTGGAGTCGCTTGCGGTTCTTGCTCGACCTACCTCCGCTTGTTGGCAGCCCCGTTCTACACCTCCGGAGTCTCCTAGTCAGCGGCGCTTTCTGATAGAAGTGGGAGTACAGGGAATATTTAGTTAAAACAGGGCAATAGAAAAGTGTATTGGTAACTAGAAGTTAGTAGGTAGGGATAGAGTAAAAAAATGGAATAACAATTGGTTGCTTAAATACTACACAATTCCTTTGATATTGCTGGGTAAGTCAACATGCAGATACTTGAAAAGAACACTTACTTCGAACAAAGTTTGGACGGATGATATCATCGGGGAAGTTAGCGTATATCTCATGACCAGGCTCTTTTATGTGCAGTGCAATTTTAGTGCCAACTTTCAGTACATAAAACGTAGAAATTTCTGTCCAAAGGCCCGTGGTAAAATAGGAGTGACCACATTCATCAAGTCTTACAGAAGCAACGATTGCAAATCAATGGTTTGTTTTCAGTATGACATCCCTGCAGCCTTGATTTATGTAAAGGGCAAGATTGTGTACTACAGATGATGTTGCATAGCAAGGGACGCGCTGCAGAAAATGGTAGGATTGTTAAAGAATATGGTAACATGCAAATATGGGCGAAATTGAAAGAACTGTGCAACAGTTGAAATCAAAGGACAAAAATCTATAATTAAACAGATAGGGTAACCATGATGTCATGGAAATATGAGAGTAATCGGAAGAACAATACATCATTAATTTCAAATGTTTATGCATGTCACAAAAAAATTATATCATTGAACACTATGTTCAAATACGAATCCAATGATATAATTTTTGCTGACATGCACTAACATTTTTTCAGTTAAATCTTTGGTCAAAATTTAACACAAATTACAATGGGGACCAATAAACTAGGACGGAGGAAGATTCCATCAACCGAACTGATTGCATCCATATCCCACATTTAGACATAAGTAAACATAGATTAAACATAGATAGGCATAGATAATAAACGTACACAAGCATAGTTCAACCATATATAGTTCAACCGTCATTAAGCATACTGAAGCACATTTATAATTAAGATACTACATAGCCATACATAGTTCAATCTCATCTGCCGGCACGATCGTGAAGCTTCTCCAGGTACTCCGCATACGTGGCGTGCACCACCCTGCGAGAATACTTCTGCCTGAAGGAGCCAACGGCTCGTCCTCTTGCATATGCGAGGACACTTTCATACGCGTCATGAAGCTTTTGATTGCAAAATGGGCATTGATAGCCACGGTCCCAGGTCCTAATATGCTTGTTATGCATTCCCGCATAAAGCTCCCTGAGGATTTGCCTCTTGTACCTCCTCTGGACATCTTCATCCTCGCTGTCGACATCGTCAAATAGCACCTATACATATAGTAAAAAAATGTGGCGTCAAATTTGGAGTACAAACTGATCTGTAGTGAACATTTGGCAGTTGCCAAAATTTGGCATCAAATCAATTTTTACATGCCGTAAAGTAGGATTAGGAATTTATGGAATTTATGGATATTTTTTAGACATATCCAAAGATTATGGTTCGATTTTTAAGCACAATCCTCCATGTACAGACCAATCTTGAAAAAAATGGCACAGACATATATTTAGGCCATTCAAAAATCAATTGTCAAGCCCTGGCTAGGAATTATTAGCACAAAACACTAACCCTAGTTGGATTATTAGCAGAAATCATTTGTACAGATGAAACAACTAATCACTTGTTATTAATACCATTCAAATAATCAATACACTACACAGATCTAACGAAACTTACTCAGATTTCATGGATTGAGAGAACATAACCATAGGATTTCTATTTCAAAAAGGGGGAGGCAGGAGTAACCAGAGAAACCCTAGGATATATTTGACACATAAATGGGTAAAAATGACTAACCGGTTGTCCATTGTCGTCGGAGTCGTCGCTGGAGTGGTCGTCGGAGTCATCACCGGGGTCGTTGCCGAAGTCGGTGTGGACCTCCGGCTCCGGCTGTGGAAGCACGATGCCGTCGACGACGTCAAGGTGCAGCGAGACCTCGGTGGCGGCGACGACAACCTCTGTCTCCATCTTCACGCCATGCTCCGGTGCTTCCGCAACACCGGTGTCAGCACTCCCTCCGATGGGGCGCTTCAGCAGCATCCTCATACACAGACGGCAGTGAGGACTGCGAGCGGTGTCGAGGATGCAGGTGGAGAGAGAGGATTGTGTGTGCAGCGAAGATGGGGGGTGCGGCCGCTCGGGCATGCGATTAATATGGAGTAGTGGGAGAGAGGCGGGCGGCCATCAAACCGCTGGCTCGCCTCCCAGTGAGCCTGCACACCGGACTACTGGCATGCCTACCGTCATTTCATACAGCTACTCGCACGCCTCCCGATGACACTGCGCAACGAGCATGCGTCCCATCAATTCACACACCTGCACGCACGCCTCCCGGTCTGCCTACGCGGCGGACTGGTCGCATGCGTCCCGTCAACTCACGCCCGCTCGCACGTCACAGGGGTCGCATGGCGGCACGTATATTGTTTTCCTATTTTGATGATTAATGCTGCCGCTTTATTGCTTAACCGAAGCATGGCACGTATCCATTGTTGGTCTAACGCCCACGGTTCGATTAATAATTCGTTTGCGATATTGGTTCCCAATAATTAATAATCTGCCGTTTGTAAGAAGATAAAAATTACATCAAAACTTGTCTCAAATTTGACAAAAAGTACAATACCACAGTGTATTGGTGTCCATATGACAACACGATAAGTTTCATGAATTTCAAATAAGTTTTGGATGTACTAGATTTTAAAAATCAAGATTCTCAATGTTTGAAATTTCTTGCACGGGGAATAAACATGCACCCAGTGAGACACATGTGTTTTTCCAATCCATTTAGGTGCACTGTCATGTGTGCATGTAGCTCAAATTTGATTTTTGCACATTATACCCCTATAAAATAAATCAATGTACTAAAACGTCTTAATGATCTCTGTTTTTTTTTTCAAAATTAAAACGTCCCTCCTTTGGTAACATATGTTCACCACGGGAAAATTTAACATGCATCGTAGTTGTGGTGGATGTGCGGTGTGTGTGTGTGCGTCTGGGGTGGGGGTGGGGGGGCTGGCAGTACACTACGAGTCGTGAGCCATCGTGTGGGTTGGCCGTTTTGTGAGGCAGGTCCCACATCAAAATCATGAATTCGTTATTTAAAACATTACACAACCCTTTCATGCATACATGTTTGGGCCAAATGGAGTCGGTGGTTGTCCTACATGATAACTACTCGTGTGTGACGCTTTCTGTTGGCCCGCGAGGTCGTTGTCCATCACTTCAACCAACAGCCGACAGAGAGGTTAATTTGACCAGCAAGGTTGATTCTTTTTAGTTTGTGTTATGGTGGGAGTATATAATACGTGTCGAAGAGGTGGGAGGGGACCAACATATATACTACGTATGCGTCTGTGAACACACCTCACTCAGTGTCGGGACTTTTTGGTTTTCGAGGCACGTGCCACATCAAAGTTGTGCATTGGCTATTCAAACATCACACAACACCTCTTTGGGCCACATGCATATATATGCAGACGGTGGTTATCCTAGGACACTCACATGTGACGCTTCCATCTATGGGCCCACGAGGTCGTCATCCATGCATGCATCACTTTGACCTACATCAGGAGAGGTTAATTAATTTCACCATCAAGGAGGATTCATTTTGGTTTGTATTACAGTAGGAGCATATATATAGTATGTGTCTGTCGGTGTTCTGGGAACCAGGGTACCCAGACTTGCCTGCCTGCGACCCATGGCGTGGCTCCATCGACGGCTTGGTACGGCCCATCTGCAGCACCTTCAAGACAAGGCCCTCGCGAGGGGCCAAGCCTCGCGAGGCGGGCGATGCCAAGACCTCCGGAGGGAGCGGCCTCCCTAGGCTGGCTCCCGAGGAGCGGAGATTTCTATGCAGGTACCCATCTCATGAGGTGGAGGTGACGCAAGCCATGACGACCAAGGCCAGGCGGGCGCCAGCGGGCGCAGAGCAGTAGGTTTCCTCTTTGGTGCTAAGGAGGCAAGCGCAAGCGCGGGGTCCCGAGGAATCACCCAAAGGTTTCCATTCCCGTGCAACGAGACCAAGACCGCCAGGACGGCAGGACGGATGTCATCACCGAGCCCACCGTGACGTCACGACTAGAAGCTTTGCAGGCGAAGACCACCTTTTGTCAGGATAAGATGTACTACTTGTCCCCTTTCAAATTGGCCGTTGTGGAATCCCTTCCCGCCTTCGTTTTCGGGGAAGAGGACCAAGGACACTATAAATAGGTTAGCCACCACCAGAGAGAGGGGATCGAACCCAGAACCACTCATCCTCACCAGAGCAAGCCTCGCGAGTTTGTTCATCCTCTGTACTAGTTCATCCTCAGCCCCCCGTGAGGCAAATCCACCCAAAAGCAAGAGTAGGGTATTACATCGCAAGGTGGCCCGAACCTGGGTAAACTGACGTGTCCTTCTTCTTCCCTGTTCTTCGAACTAGGCTGTAGGGCAACACGTTCGGTTGGTTGGATAGGTCGGGTTCTTCGCACACGCCCCAGAGTTCGAACCTCCTTTGGGTCTGCGGAGCCCTGAATCCGACATTTGGCGCGCCAGGTAGGGGCGTGTCGAAGATCTGCTTCTCCATCGACCGCGCTCCGCCCATGCCGCGCGTCTTCCATGGCAGGCGCCGCTCCACCCGCCGGGCCGACAAGCGCATTCGGGGGCATCGCGGGCCTTCGAGCTTTCTCCCCCGCCTTGCGGCAAGTGCGGTGGCAGTTAAAGTTCAGGCCGAAGTTGCCGCCACGGTACGACGGCACGACGGACCCCACGGAGTTCCTCCGGGTATAAGCAGAGGCCATCTGGGCGGCAGGCGGCGACGACAAGGTCATGGCGAATTGGCTCCCCATGGCCCTCACGGGCGCGCCACACGCCTGGCTGCTCGGCCTGCTAGAATCTTCGGTGGCCTCCTGGGGGGAGCTGCGCAGCCTGTTCGTCATGCACTTCGTGGCGCCGGTGCCCCATGTCGTTGTGGCTATCCTCGGTGGGTCACAGGCGCCGGCCTCTAGTCGCCACGTCAAACAGTTCCTCCGACAGATGGGGACCGCCCAGCCGCGCTCAGGGGCTCCCTTGGGCCGGGCGGCGCCCGAGACCGACATCACCTTCGACTCCAGGGATCACCCCAGGACTACAGTCAGCGCGGGCGCACTTCCCTTGGTGTGCACGCCCACCATCGGCGGCATCGTAGTCACCCGAACCCTCATCGATGGTAGCGCTGGCCTCAACATTCTCTCCGTGGAGGCCTTCGACCTACTACAGGTGCCGTACAATCGGCTCCTCCCCACCAGGCCCTTTTTAGGGGTGCTCGGCGGCTCCGTCGCCCCCTGGGGCAGATTTGCCTCCCCATCACCTTTGGCACACGCAGCAACTACCGCACCGAGCTCATCGACTTCGACATCGCCTGAATCAACCTCCCGTACAATGCCATCCTCGGGTACCCGGCCCTCGCCAATTTCATGGCAGCGACGCACCCCGGCTACAACGTCATCAAGATGTCGGGGAGCAGCGGCGTTCTTACTGTGGTGGGAGACACCAAGGATGCCCTCCTGGCCCTCAAGCTCGCTTTCAAGGCCGCGGCGGCCACGCGTCCGGAGGCGGAGAGCGCTCCGGAGGTCTCGGAGGCCGCACCCGCAAAGAAGAAGCCTTTATTCTCTCAGGACCGGGCTGAGACGAAGCAGGTGCGGGTCGACGATGGGGACTCAAGCCTCACCTTCATCATAGGTGCTGGTCTCCCACCGGACCAGGAAGAAGCGCTGGTCGGTTTCCTCCGCGCTAACAAGGATGTGTTTGCGTGGGAGGCAACGGACCTCGTTGGCATCCCGCGGGACGTAATTGAGCACCACTTGATGGTGTTCCCCAACGCGCGCCCGGTGAAGCAAAAGGTGCGGCGGCAAGCCCTGGAGAAGCAATCGTTCATCGTCCAGGAGGTCCGCAAGCTGCAAGAAGCCGGCGTCATCCAGGAAGTATGGCACCCGGATTGGCTGGCCAACCCAGTCATCGTCCCCAAGAAGGGGGGAAAGGAGCGCATGTGCGTCGACTTCACGAGCCTCAACAAAGCTTGCCCTCGAGACCCTTTCCCTCTTCCGCGCATCGACCAGATCGTTGACTCCACCGCTGAGTGTGACCTGCTGTGTTTTCTGGACGCCTTCTCGGGCTACCACCAGATCAAGATGGCGGTGCAAGATGTCAAAAAGACGGCCTTCCTCTCCCCGTGCGGGGTGTACTGTTACACCTGCATGCCTTTCGGTTTGCGCAACGCCGGCACGACTTTCCAGCGATTGATGCACATCGCCTTGGGCAAGCAGCTCGGGTGGAACGCCGAGGCATACGTCGACGACATAGTGGTCAAGTCGCGGGAAGCAAAAACCCTCATCGAAGACCTGGAAGAAACATTTTCCAACTTACGCGCGGTGAACCTGCGCCTCAACCCGGAGAAGTGTGTGTTCGGCATTCCGTCTGGCAAGTTGTTGGGTTTCTTGGTGTCGCACAGAGGGATCGAGGCTAACCCAGAGAAGATCAAGGCGATAGAGAGGATGAGCCCGCCGCAGACCCTCAAAGAAATGCAGAAGCTCGGGGGTTGCATGACCTCACTGGGGCATTTCATCTCCAAGCACGGCGAGCACGCCCTCCCGTTTTTCAAGCTGATGAAGAAGGGCCCGTTCGAATGGACTCCGGAGGCCGGGGAGGCCTTCCAAGACCTCAAGAGGTATCTCACCAGTCCTCCGGTGATGGTGGCACCTCGACCCCTTGACCCTTGGTGCTTTACCTGGCCGCCACACCCCACTCGGCGAGCGCAGCACTCATGGCAGTCTGGGAAGAGCACGCGGGCGTAGGTGCGTGGCGCAGTACACCGTGTTCGACCACGACATCGCCACCTCAGGACGGCGCTCCTGAGGCATTGGTCGCCTCGGCAGGGGGTGGCGCTCCTGAGGCATTGGTCACCCCAGCAGAGGGCGGGGCTCCTGAGGCCCCCACGCCTCGCGAGGGGCTGAACGCCGTCGGTGCCCCCTCTTTGGTCGAGCACCCTGTGTATTTTGTCAGCACGGTGTTGCGCGACGCGCACGCACGCTACCCCATGCAGCAGAAGCTTCTGCTCACGCTCCTCCTCGCCTCCAGGAAGCTGCGCCACTACTTCCAAGGCCACCCCATCAGGGTTGTGTCTGCGTTCCCCCTAGAGAGGATGCTCCGGAGCCCAAACACTGCAGGCAGGGTTGCCGAATGGAACATCGAGCTGCAGGCGTTCCAGCTAGAGTTCAGCACCACCAGGGTCATCAATGGTGCGGCCCTCGCTGACTTTGTGGTGGAATGGACTGATGCCCCCGACCGAGGGGTTGGTGAAAACTGCTCCCTTGTGCCCGGAGACGAGGCGCCCGATGGCTGGGTCATGTACTTCGACGGCGCATTCGCACGCCGGGGCGCGGGGGTTGGAGCCGTGCTCGTCTCGCCTACTCAGGACAAGCTCTACTATGCTGTGCAGCTCTGCTTCCAGCATGGTGAGAAGGTCTCCAACAACATCGCGGAGTACGAAGGCCTGATCACAGGCCTCCAGGCCGCGGCAGGCCTGGGGATCAACCGCCTCACCATCAAGGGCGATTCTCAGCTCCTCGTCAACTTCTCCAACAAGGAATACACGCCCAAGGACGAGCACATGGAGGCATATTTGGAAGAGGTACGCAAAATTGAAAAATAGTTCTTGGGTCTGGAATTGCAGCATGTCCCGCACGGCACGAACAAGGAGGCGGACGACGTTGCCAAGGGGTGTTGTGGCGCGATCCCCAGAAGCCTGGCGTGTTTGAGGAGAGGCTCTTCAAGCCGTCGGCGGTCCCCTCCACCGCGAGCACGGTGCTGCTCCAGGAGGAACTACCCCTGGCCCCCACCTTGGATGCCCCGGCCTGCGGTCCATTCTCCGAAGCCCGCCTGCTTTTGGCCCTCGAACCTCAGGAGGGGTGCTAGACCGAGGAGTTCAAGGCGTACCTACTCCAGGGCACCTTGCCGGAGAAGCAGGAAGAAGCAGAACGCGTGGCCCGCCAGGCCACCGCCTACTGCTTGCAGGATGGCGAGCTCTACCGAAGGCACCCAAACGACGTCTCTCTGCGGTGCATCTCCAAGGAGCAGGGGTGCGAGCTGCTGGCTGACATCCACAGCGGGGACTGTGGGCATCACTCTTCCTCGTGCACCCTCGTGGGCAAGGCGTTCCGCATCGGGTTCTACTGGGCCACGGTGCTCAGTGACGCTACCGAGCTGGTGAGGTCCTGCGAGGCGTGCCAATTCCACGCCAAGCAAATCCACCAGCCCGCTCAAGGCCTCTAGACCATTCCGCTCTCTTGGCCGTTCGCGGTATGGGGGCTGGATATCCTATGACCATTCCCTCGTGCAGCTGGGGGCTACCCCTACCTCTACATCGCCATCGACAAGTTCACCAAGTGGGCGGAGGTGGAGCCCGTGCGCACCATCCCGGCTGGTTCGGCCATCAAGTTCATCAAGGGTCTCGTGAGCCGCTTCGGGGTCCCCAACCGTATCATCACCAACAATGGCTCTCAGTTCATGAGCAACCTTTTCAAAATGTATTGTGCTAACCTTGGAACGCAGATATGCTAAGCTTCGGTGGCACACCCACGGAACAACGGCCAAGCCGAGCGTGCCAACGCGGAGGTCCTGAGGGGCCTCAAGGCGAGGAGCTTCAAGAAGAAACTTGAGGCCTGCGGCAGGGGCTGGCTCGATGAGCTCTAGTCTGTGCTGTGGTCCATCCGCACCACCGCGACCAAGCCCACGGGCGAGACCCCGTTCTTCCTCGTCTATGGGGCTGAGGCGGTTCTCCCTCATGAGGTCAAACATCGCTCCCCACGGGTCTTGGCGTTTGACGAGGCACGCCAGGACGTCTCGCGGGGGATGGACCTCATGCTGGGGGAGGAGGGCCGCCGCCAAGCCTCGCTCCGCGCCGCGAGGTACCAGCAGGCGCTGCGGCGGTATCACTGCCGTAGCGTCCGCTCCAGGACCCTCGAGGTGGGTGACCTCGTCCTAAGGCGGGTGCTCTCTAGGGAAGGGCTTCATAAGCTCTCGCCCATGTGGGAGGGCCCGTTCAGGATTGCCCGTGTCTCCAGGCCTGGCGCCGCGCGCCTAGAGACACAGGACGGGGTCCCCATCCTGAATGCCTGGAACATCCAGCACCTCCGGAGGTTCTACCCATGAACAAGGCCATGCGCCTCTCAAGATCTCCGCCTGTGACACTCTCACATAATAATGAGTGGGGCTGTACATGCCCCGGAGTCTCCTGAGCGCCGCCCTCGTGCCTCACGGGGGCTCCCGCCCACGTCCAAGTGGAGGCCCCATGCTCCGTGCTTGTGGGAAGACAGAAGACTAGTTTAGGTGCCAGACGCGGCTTTTCTTTTGCTTGCTTTCTGTAGCCGACTTGCAATTTCTTGAAATGAAATATGGAGCTTTCGCGTCTTACTTGAAGGGTTGGGAATTTTTTTCTTTTTTTTTTCTCACAGTGTCCGCTTTTTCAGCTTTTGCCTTTGGGAGAGTGACAGTTGCCCATTGCTCTTCCTCGCGCATCGTGCGCATGGGGGCTGGGCACGGTGTGTAAGCACACCTCACCAAGGCCTCGGTGCCTCGGCCCTTGGCGTCTTAATCCTCGCGCGACGCTCTCAAACGAGCTTACGGGCATGCACGCTCCGTGCCTCTAGGCATCACGAAGTGACGTACTAGTGGGCGACCAACTCACCCTAGGGTGCTCGCGCAAGGTGTGGTACCTCCAGAGGTCCACTGAACCTGGCAGTCACAGGGTGCCTCCTGAGGCTCGACGACTTCCAGATCTTCAAGGAGGAAACTCAAAAGGCACATCCTCATGACACAAGAGTCTACCGCAAACACGCCGAGCTAAGTTATCCCGATCGCAATCAACAGCAGCACGGATGTTATGACACGATACAAAAGCAATAGCATAATGGCGCAAACGCCTAGTTCATTACACGCCCCGATGGGGCCTTCTACTTTTCTGGTGTAGGAAAAAGAAAGAAATAGAAGCAGCCGCGTGGCTACAGCAGCTCCCGAGGTCCGGCTCCAGCAACGCCCGCGCTCAGTCGGAGTATCCCTCCTGCTTCACTGGGGTGCGGCAGCGAGGCGGCTCGTCACCCTCCCTGGTCCGAGCCTGGCGGCGGGGCGGCTCGTCGTAGTCGCCGTCGCTGGTGCTCTCCCCAGAGGAGGGGTCACCGCTGCTGGAGGCGACACGACCGTCGCCGAGGGCAAGCGCACCGCCGCCATCGTCGTCGCTGTCGTCCTCCGGGCAACACCCGAGCCACTGGCCATCTTCCCCGAAGACCCTGACATAGAGGGTCGCGGCGCCCTCGTACCTAAAGTGAAGGGTGCACCTCCCATGGAGGCCGCGTGCGCGGGCGAACGGCTGCCACCCGCGGTTCAGGAACATGTTGCCGGCGGGGGTGACCTCGACTGCCACCCAGGAGGCCTTGCTGCAGCAGCCGTCGGCCTGCAGCCAAAGGCCGCCAGGCCCCCCGGCCGGCAGCGTGCCCGCAAAGAAGCGTGGGAGATGGAGCCAGGCGCCGGCGGACCTCTCCGCCCATACCAAGAACTCCGAGGACGCGTCGGCCGAGTGGAGTCGCGGGCACGGTGGCCGGATGGCCACTGCGTGCTTTTCCCCTTTGTTGTGGCTGCCCCGGCTGCGACAGCTCCCGCCGCGGGTAGGAGCACCCCCACGACTGCTGGAGGTAGCGCCGGCCTTCGAGGGCGTGCGCCCACGCTCGCGGGAGGCCATCGCTGGCGTCGCGACATACTTACGAGGGCGGCCGCGGCCTCTCTTGGGCGGCGGCGAGTCTGGTCCTTCCTTGGGGGTTTTCCCCTTCTCCGCGGTGGAGAACCTCCTCACCGGCGCCATGGACGCTCTGGCAAGATGGCGAGTTGAAGAAGAAGGAGAAGGAGGAGCAGGCAACGAGGAGATGAAGATGGGCTGGGGGCTCCGGCCCCCGCCCCATTTATATGCAGAGGGAGGCCAACCGCCGGCCTCCCACGTTCCGAGCAATGATGGCTCTTCTGCATGCTTCAGGCAGTTGTCAAGTCGCCTAGTTGCCGAGGCGGTGTAGGGAAGTGGAGACGCCCATGTCCCATCAAGCGCCACGCGTCGGCTCGGTCCGCAGGCAATTGGGGCCCGCGGCGCTTCGCCTTTGCCCTTTGGCTTCGCCTCGAAGCCAAGTCCGAGCGCGCCTTGGGCTCGGGGGCTACTATCGGCGTTCTGGGAACCAGGGTACCCAGTTGCCTGCCTGCGGCCCACGGCATGGCTCCATCGATGGCCTGGTACGGCCCATCTGCAACACCTTCAAGACAAGGCCCTTGCGAGGGGCCAAGCCTCGCGAGGCGAGCGACGCCAAGACCTCCGGAGGGAGCGGGCTCCCAAGGAGCGGAGATTTCTATGCAGGTACCCATCTCAGGAGGTGGAGGTGACGCAAGCCATGGCGACCAAGGCCAGGCGGGCACCAGCGGGCGCGGAGCAGCAGGTTTCCTCTTTGGTGCGAAGGAGGCAAGCACAGGCGCGGGGTCCCGAGGAATCACCCAAAGGTTTCCATTCCGTGCAACGAGACCAAGACCGCCAGGACGGCAAGACGGATGTCATCACCGAGCCCACCGCGACGTCACGACCAGAAACTTTGCAGGCGAAGACCACCTTTCGTCAGGATAAGATGTACTACTTGTCCCCTTTCAAATTGGCCGATGTGGAATCCCTTCCCGCCTTCGTTTTCAGGGAAGAGGACCAAGGCCACTATAAATAGGTTAGCCACCACCAGAGAGAGGTGATCGAACCCAGAACCACTCATCCTCACAAGAGCAAGCCTCACGAGCTTGTTCATCCTCTGTACTAGTTCATCCTCAGCCCCCCGTGAGGCAAATCCACCCAAAAGCTGGAGTAGGCTATTACACCGCAAGGTGGCCCGAACCTGGGTAAACAGTCATGTCCTTCTTCTTCCCTGTTCTTCGAGCTAGGCTGTAGGGCAACGCGTTCGGTTGGTTGGATAGGTCGGGTTCTTTGCACACGCCCCAGAGTTCGAACCTCCTTTGGGTCTGTGGAGCCCTGAATCCAACAGCGTCGAAGAGGGGGAAGGGGACCAACATTTGTAGTACGCTTCATGAACCTCACTCTGTGTGGGGACTTTACGGTTATTGAGGCATGTACCACATCTAAGTTGTGCATTTTGGGTATTCAAACATCACAACCACACACACCTCTCCATACATATGTTTGGCCACATGCAAAGCGATGGCGGTTGTCCTCTGGCACCCACTCACGCGTTATCAGCGGTATCGATGCTTTCCATCTGTGGGCCCACTTGGTCCATCACTACTTTGCTCGACAATGAGAGAGGTTAATTTGACTTAGGAGGGGATTATTTTTTGGTTTGTATTACGGTATATATATAGGTCATGCTCTGGGATGACATGATATAGATTGAGCACACATGCATGTGTACGCATGAATCCCTCCCACCGAGTCGAAGTGGGCAGTACCACGACACGTCATGAACCGATCTCGCTCTGTGTGGGGGCTGTACGATTTTCAACGCACGCACCACATCAATGTGCATGGTATTCAAACATGCACGCATCACCTCCATACATACATATGCATGCAGTGGATGTCTTTGAATGGTTCACTCCCTCACGTGGTTATCGGCGACAAGCCTATATATTCGTGGGCTCGTGTGGACATCCATGATGACTTTGACCAACAACGAGATAGGTTACCATGGTGGATTCTTCCTTCGGTTTGTGTTATCGTAGTAGGTCATGGTGAGATTCAGATCTAAGTTTGAGCGCATACTATGCATGCATGAATCCCCGTCATCGGCTCGAAGTGTGGTGTGACATACATGCATACAATGCGTCGTCAACTAACCCTCGCTCCGTGTGGGGATTTCTGGTTCGAAAGTACGGTGCCACAACAAATTTGTTCGATTGTGTCTTCAAACATCAACACTCCATACATATGTTTGGGCCACATGCAGGCAGTGGTTGTCTTCGGGACTAGCTACTTGCGTGATTATTGGCGAGCTAGCCCATCTCTGGGGTCGCATGGATGTCCATCACTTTGTCCAACAACAAGAGAGAGGTTATATGACCAAGGTGGATTCTTCTTGGTCCGTTTTACGATACATCTTGGTGAGATGCGCTCTCCCGCCGACTGAAAGTGTGTGTGTGTGTGTGTGTGTGTGATGGGGGGGACTGCTACTTCACACTTTGCTAGGTGAACCTCCGTGGGGGCGGGCATGCGTTCATAGCTTAGGATTCCCCTCCTGCCGACACGAAGGGGGGGGGGGACAAGCAATACTGTGGGCTTTGTGAGATAGGTGCCACATCGAAGTTGTGCATTTGGTATCTGAACATCAAACCACCCTTCATACATATATTTGGTCCACATGCAAGTGTGTTCGTGTTCTGACCCTTTCTCGCGTCATTTTCGCCAAATTTATGAACATTAGACTAGTTGGATGATGCAACGGACACAGTTCACTCACACTAACCATGTGCCACGCCGGTGCCCCTGTCACGCACATCAGCATAGTACATTGGGCTCCACGAGGCTTCCCCTCTCAAAAATATCTACCCGCCCGCAGGGTTTTTCTGTTTGATAACACACGGTTGTTATGTTTCGACCGTGTGTGATGTTTGTTGTTCCCGCTCCCGCCTGCATCCCTCGAAAATATCTGCCCAACTCGAGCATTTTTCTGTTTCATAACACACGGTTGTTATTTCGGGACCATGTGCATTTTCAATAGCCCCAGCATTTTACTCCCGCGTTTGACTCCCGCATAGTAAAATTTTCAGTAGCCGCATCATTTCCTCAAACACCCCCTCCACACACACACCCCAAAGACTCCTCGGGCGCGTGCGCGCACACACACACACACACACACACACCACAACCCCTCCCTCGCTCGAACCCTAGCAAGGTCGCCGCCGCCGCAAGTCCTCCATTGTCAACATCAGCCGGTTTGCCCGTGCAGCTTACCCACCGATCTCCATACCCTAGCCGCCCTGAGTTTCTTAGATGACGCCTGCCAAACGCCCCCTTTCCCATAGATCCCCATCCCCCACGCCAGAGCGTCGCAGCCTAAGCCCGGCTACGTTTCCCGTGGAGCTCGAGGAGCGACTGGCCCAAAAGAGATGTATCACGGCCTCTTCGCCCAACATCGCCGAGGTGGCCACCGAGGAAGCTGACAGCCATTACTGGCCGCAAGCTCTCAATCAGCGGGCTAGAGTATGCGGGTATGTCATGGACGCCGGCTACGACATCGAGGTCGTCGACAGCGATGACCTGACGTGGGCTATGTCACAAGTTAAGTGGCCCACCCCCAACCCCTTGGGTTCAACCGCCATCGATCACATCCATGGCCCCGCTGCTGATCTCCTCTGGCTCGCTGTTAAGAATTTGCCATCCTACATCGCCATCGAGCCCCTTTTGTCATTGATGTCGCTTGAACTACGTCAGTATTTCCCCAAAGAGGAAGCGATGATGCAGCACAGCTACGGTAGGTATTTCCCTCAGTTATGAAACCAACGTATCAATCCAGTAGGAGAACCAAGCAACACTATGTAAACGGTACCTGCACATAAAGAACAAATATTTGGAACCCGACGATTAGGAGGGGTTGTCAATCCCTCTACGGGTAACGGTGCCAGAAATTGTGAAGTGGATGGGATAAAAATTGTGTAGATTGGATAAATAGATTTCGATAAAACACGAAATAAAATAAATAACAAAAAAAGTGCAGCAAGGTATTTTTGGGTTTTTGGAATAATAGGTCTGAAAACAAAAGCAAATAAAAATAGATCTCAAAGCAAATATGATAAAGAATAGACCCGGGGGCCGTAGATTTCACTAGTGACTTCTCTCGATAAAATAGCAAATGGTGGGTAGACAAATTACTGTTGGGAAATTGATAGAAGATCGAATAATTATGATGATATCCAGGCAATGATCACATTATAGGCATCACGTCCAAGATTAGTAGACCGACTCCTGCCTACATCTACTACTATTACTCCACACATCGACCGCTATCCAGCATGCATCTAGTGTATTAAGTTCATGGAGAAATGGAGTAATGCAATAAGAACGATGACATGATGTAGACGAGATCTATTTATGTAGGAATAGCCCCCATCTTGTTATCCGTAATAGCAACGATACATGCGTGTCTTGCAGCCCCTTCTGTCACTTGGAAAGAACACCGCACGATCGAACCCATCACAAAGCACCTCTTCCCATGGCAAGAAAAATCGATCTAGTTGGCCTAACTAAACCAAAGATTCGAAGAAGAAATATGACGCTATAAGTAATCATGCATATAAGAGATCAAAAAAACTCAAATAACTTTCATGGATATAGATCTGATCATAAACTCAAAGTTCATCGGATCCCAACAAACACACCGCAAAAAAGAGAGTTGCATCAAATAGATCTCCAAGAGACCATTTTATTGAGAATCAAAAGAGAGAGAGAGGAAGCCATCTCGCTACTGCCTACGGACCCGTAGGTCTATGATGAACTACTCACGCATCATCGGAGAGGCACCAATGAGGATGATGAACTCCTCCGTGATGGTTTCTAGATTGGATCTCGTGGTTCTGGAACTTGCAGCGGCTGGAATTGTGTTTCATCGACTCCCCTAAGGTTTTTGGAATGTTTGGGTATTTATAGGGCGAAGAGGCGGAGCGGGAGGCCACCGAGGTGGGCACAACCCACCAGGCTGCCCCTAGGCTCCTGGGCACGCCCTGGGGGGTTGTGCTCCCCTTGGGCCTCCCCTTTGGTACTTCTTTGGCCCATCTTGTGTCTTTTGGTCCAAGAAAATTCTCCAAAAAGTTTTGCTGCGTTTGGACTCCGTTTGGTACTGATATTCTGTGAAGTAAAAAACAAGCAAAAAACAGCAACTGGCAATGGGCACTATGTCAATAGGTTAGTCCCAAAAAATGATATAAAGTTGCTATAAAATGATTGTAGAACATCCATGAATGATAATATAACAGCATGGAACAAGCAAATTATAGATACGTTGGAGACGTATCAGCATCCCCAAGCTTAATTCCTACTCGTCTTCGAGTAGGTAAATGATAAAAACATAATTTTTCATGTGGAATGCTGCCTAACATGTTCATCGCATATTCTTTTCTTTTGTAGCATGGACATTTGGACTTTTATATGGTTCAAAGCAATAGTCTAGTTATGACATGAAGATTTCAATACTCAAGCATATCAACAAGCAACCATGTCTTTCAAAATATCAACACTAAAGAAAGTTATCCCTAGCCCATCATGCTCAATCATTGATCCATTCATGAAACACACTCGCATATTAGCTACATCCAATGCTCAAGTACGATCATAGTGCCCCTTAGTTGGTGCTTTATAAGAGAAGATGGAGACTCAAATAAAAATAAAATTGCATCAAGTAAATAGATAGGCCCTTCGCAGAGGGAAGTAGGGATTTGTAGAGGTGCCAGAGCTCAAAGTTTAAATTGAGAGATAATTTTTTTAGAGGCATACTTTTCCCGTCAACGAAAACGACCGAGTAATCCAACACTTTCCATGCTAGATATATCATAGGCGGTTCCCAAACAGAAAATAAAGTTTATTCCTTTTTCCACCATTCTTTCACAATCCCTGGCTAGCCGTATCCACGGGTGCTTTCCATACCAACACTTTCCAAGGAATTTATTATTTGACAACATAAAGTAAATTTCTTTTTCATTTTGGGACTGGGCATCCCTATTACCGCCGCACTCTCATGCAATGACAAGTGAATAAACACTCAGCTTGAGAATAACACATCTAGCATGGAAAATATTTGCCACCCCCTGCCTCTTCATGAGCTGTACGAGCACACAAAAAGGAAATTTATTTTGAAAATTAGAGATGGCACATACAAATTTGCTTAGAACGGCACAGAAATACCACATATAGGTATGTATGGTGGACTCATATGGCAAAACTGGGTTTAAAGATTTTGGATGCACAAGTAGTATTTCTACTTAGTACAAGTGGAGGCTACCAAATAGATTGAGACGCAACCAACCAAGAAACGAAAAATCACATAAGCGAGCATTAAGCATAAGTAACACCGAATAATGCACCACAAGTAGGATGTAATTTCATTGCATAACTATTGACTTTCATGCTTGCATAGGGAATCACAAACCTTAACACCAATATTCTTACTAAAGCATAATTACTCACCAACATGACTCATATATCACTATCATCATATCTCAAAACTATTACAAATAATCAAGTTTATTTTGTCCAATGATCTTCATGAAAGTTTTTATTATATCCCTCTTGAATATCTATCACTTTGGGACTAGTTTCATATATTGCAATTGCTTTTGACAAGCTCAAACAAATCTAAGTGAAGAACATGAGCATTAATTTTTTTCGTCTCTCAAAATAATATAAGTGAAGCATGAGAGGATTTCTTGAAAATTTTACTAACTCTCAAATTAATCTAATTGAAGCATGAGAGCATTTCTTCAAAAAAATATTAAAGCACACCATGCTACAAAACATATAAGTGAAGCACTAGAGCAATTCCATAGCTCAAAAAATAATTTAAGTGAAGCATAAAGAGCAATTCTAACAAATCATAACATAATTTTGGCTCTCTCAAATAGGTGTGTCCAGCAAGGATACTTGTGACAAACTGAAAAGCAAACCATGCAAAGACTCATATAATACAAGACGCTCCAAGCAAAATTCATGATATGTGATGAATAAAAATATAGCTCCAAGTAAAATACCGATGGTCGTTAGAAGAAAGTGGGGATGCCTTCGGGGGCATCCCCAAGCTTGGTTGCTTGGTTCTCCTTGAATATTAACTTGGGGTGCCATGGGGCATCCCCCATCTTAGGCTCTTTTCACTCCTTATTCCTTCATCTATCGTGATCTCACGCAAAACTTTAAAACTTCAATCACACAAAACTTAACAAAACCGTCATGAGATCCGTTAGTATAAGAAACCAATCTTTACTTTAAGTACTGTAGAAAACCCATTCCAATTTTGTTATTGCATTATATCTACTCTATTCTAACTTTACCATCGCTTATACCCCCCGATACAATCCATAGATTCATCAAAATAAGCACACAATGCAAAGAAAACCGAATCTGTCAAAAACAGAACAGTCTGTAAAGATGCGAATTGTTCTCATACTTATGTAACTCCAAAATTTCTGAAAAATTAGGATAACATAGGAAATTTGTATATAAATGTTTTGTAAAAAATTCAGAACTTTTCGTCACTTCTGTGAATTTAAACAATCTGTTACTGGACGCAAAAGTTTCAGTTTTTCAACAGGATCAAATCAACTATCACCAAAGCTATCCCAAAGGCTTTACTTGGCACAAAAACTAACTAAAACATAAAAAACACAATAATAACAGAGGCATATTTGTGTAAACACACAAAAATAGAAATAAAAAGAAAAAAATTATCTTATTCATTGGGTTGCCTCCCAACAAGCTCTTTCTTTATAGACATTAAGATAGGCTTGAGATTTCAATGATGCTCACATAAAAGATAATAACTGAAACACAAAGAGAGCATCATGTAGCATATGCCAAACACATTTAAGTCTAACATACTTCCTATGCATAGGCATTTTATAAGCAAACAAATTATCAAGACAAGATATATCTAACATATGCAAGGAAGAAGAAAGAAACAATAGCAATCTCAACATAACGAGAGGAAATTTAATAACATGAAAATTCCTACAACCATATTTTCCTCTCTCATAATAATTACATGTAGGATCATAATAAAATTCAACAATATAGCTATCATATAAAATTTTCTCTTCATGATCCACATGCATGCAAAGTTGACACTCTTTGAAAATAGTGGGATTATCATCAAATAAAGTCATGACCTCTCCAAACCCACTTTTATCAAAAAATTCATAAGATTGATCATTCTCCAATGTAGTGGGATCATTATTACCTAGAGTTGACACTCTTCCAAACCCACTTTCAATATTATTGCAAACACTATTATCAATATCATATTCATCATGAGGCTTAAATAACTTTTCAAGATCATAAGAAGAATCACCCCAATCATGATCATTACATTAATTAGTGGACATAGCAAAATTAGCATCCCTAAGCTTAGGGTTTGCATATTATAAGCATAATTAACATTAATAGAATTTATAGTAACATCATTGCAATCATGCTTTTCATTCAAGGAGCTATCATGAATCACTTTATAAATTTCTTCATCACAATTTTCAGATTCACGAATCTCAAGCAAAACTTCATAAAGATAATCTAGTGCACTCAACTCACTAGCAATTGGTTCATCATGATTGAATCTTTTAAAAAGATTAGCAAGTGGATGGGGATCCATATCAATAGATTTTTAGCAAGCGAAGATGCAAGCATATAGAAGGCACATGGCAACACGAGCAAACAAAAGTTCAAACAAGAAAAAGGCAAACGAAAAGAAGCACTACAAAAAAAGACACATCCTTGACATTTCGGGCCAAACGAATTTTTTTCCTATCATGCTTATGACACTTCTATGACAGTAATTGTGACAAAAGCACGTATCATCATAGATGTGGTGGGCTCCTACTTCTATGACAAAAAATCATGACAGAAAATGGGCTTTTTGTCCTGGGCGGGCCGGGGACGCACCTGCATGACATTCTTTGGGCCGTCCATGACGGAAAAAATCATGGTAGAAGCGAGGGCGAGGAAAATATCGGGTAGTTCCCGGTTACGGTGGGTGGTCGTGGCCGAGCGATGCACGGAGGTTTGCGCGTTTCTCTCGTGTACGCGCATGTGTGCGAGGCGTTGGCTAACTGAACCCGAGCGATCGCACTAGCTACGTTACTGAACCCGAGCGATCGATCCCTTGGCTGTTAACTGAACCCGAGTGATTGATCCCTTGGCTGTTAACTGAACCCGAGCGATTCATTCGGTGCTGACTGAACCCGAGCGATTCCTTTGCTGCTGCTGCTAACTGAACCCGACTGATTGATCACTGCTGCTGCTTACTGAAGCTGATCAAGCCCCCGTGCGAGACGTAGCCAGCCGGTGTTGGGTTGCCTCTCGATGAACAGTGACCGTTGCTACCGTGCGTGCGGTACGTAGAATGAATCAAGAAGTGGTGAGTCGAGCCGGTTGGTTGGCTGTGGATGAACAGTCCGGTGGGGGTTGGATGAATTGGACCCCGTGGTAGTAGGTCGTTGCCGCTGGATGAACAGAACACCGAGGAGGCCGCCGCACCCCAGCCGATTGGGGGTGGATGAACAGGACCCCGTGGAGGCTCTATGGACAGTAGCCGGTGGAGGCTGGATGAACAGTAGCCCGTGGATGAACAGTGGAGCTGGAGCAAGTCGACGGTGGATGAACAGTAGCTCGTGGAGGTTGGAGCGAGGCAGTAGACGGTGGATGAACAGGACCCCGTTTCGACCGTAGGCACTCCAACAGAAGTCCGTTTCCTCCGTTTTGCGGTATGCCAGACCCCTCCCGATCAATAGGACCCCATTTCGACTGTAGGCTCTCGAACAGAAGTCTGTTTCCTCTGTTTTGCAGTACGCCGGACCCTTCCTGATGAACAGTACCTTGTTTCGACCGTACGCGGTCGAGCAGAAGGCCGTTTCCTCCATTCTGCGGTACGCCAGACCTTGTTTCGGCTGTTCCGTCCAAGCCGGTTGGCTCCTGATGAACACAACGTATTCTGACCCAGTCGGTTGCCTCACGATGAAGACGACGTTGTTTCCTCCGTTCCGACCCAGCCGGTTGGCTGCCGATGAACAGGACGATGTCGCTGTACGCGTTCGAGACCCCGCCCGTATGTACGTACGTAGCCGTATTTACTTTCTTGCAGCGTGGCTGTACGTACGTGTACACGGTATAGACGGGACTCCGTGACATGCTACGTCCGCGCCTCTACTATGACACGTGTCGCTCCTTACTCGGCCACAGTTCATAGCTGCAGAGAGACCGATCGACCAGTATGTACATACACGTTCGCGACTAGACAGACAACGCTACGTATGCTTCGACCGGGTGGGTCCCAGCTGTCAGGGAGTGTAAGGACACACTTCCTTGTGTGCGAAGATATAGCTGGTGGGTCCCAGCTGTCAGGGGGAAGAATCATTTTTTTTGCCCGTAGTATGGACGCACTTCCTTGCGTGCGAAGATGTAGCTGGTGGGTCCCAGCTATCAGGGAAGGAAAGTTTTTTTTTCCGCAAAATACGGTGGCCCATCCGGTGGTTCCCTGCTGACAGGTGGAGGAATCATTATTTTGTGCGTAATAAGGAGGCACTTCCTTGTTGCGGTCATGGACTCAGCTGTCAGCCTCTCCACATACAATCCTCTTCCGATGGAAGTTGTTCCTTGACTAGGTTGACCACGCTGCATCGAGAGCACCAAGGCGAGGACGACGGCGAGGCCTAGGAAGGGAATGACCAGGAGCCGAGGAAGACTCGGCAGTTGTTTCCCATGTGGAGGGGAGTACGCGCGTTTACTGCTTCGGCTGCAGTGTGAGGCTGCTGTCGCTGGAGAATAACAGGAGGTCTGGGTGAGTACAAGGATGGCCAGGCCAGCGATGGTAGTAGGGTGCGACGGTGAGGCCTGCGTGGCAGCAAAGCCAGCCACGGGACACAGGAGCAGGTGGCATGGCCGGCGATGGTTTGGGCGGCTGGAGCAAGAAGACCAGAGGTTGAAAAAGCACGATGGGCGTTGGATGGACATCGTACGGTCGCTGCAGCTAGAATCGTTTATATTGACTAAGTTGACAAATCCTGCGTCCCCGTCAACTTAGTAGGCCCACATGTCAGCCTCCAAATATGGTGGGTCCCAGCTAGCAGGGGGAGTATTCTTTTTTTGTGCGTAATAAGGAGGCACTTCCTTGCGTGCGAAGATATAGCTGGTGGGTCCGAGCTGTTAGCGGGAGGAATGTTTTTTTTGTGAAATACAAAGGCCCTTCCGGTGGGTCCCCGCTGTCAGGTGGAGGAATCATTTTTTTGCGCGTAATAAGGAGGCACTTACTTGCGTATGGCCGTGGACCCAGCTGTCAGCCTCTCCACGTACAATCCTCTTCCGATGGATGTCATTCATTGACCAAGTTCACCACGCCGCGCCGATAGCACCAGGGTGGTGGACGACGGCGAGGCCTAGGAAGGGAACGACCCGGAGCCGGGGAAGACTCGGTAGTGGTTGCCCACACGGTGGGGAGTATGAGGGTTTACTGGTTCGGCTGCCGTCGTCGGAAAATAACAGGAGGTGTAGGTGAGTAGAGGAATGGCCTGGCCAGTGATGGAGTAGGGTGGGAGGTGCGGCCTGTGCGGTAGCATAGCCGGCCATGGGAGGCGGGAGCAGGCAGTCCCACCGGTGCTGGTTTGGGCGGCTGCAGCAAGAAGATCAGATATTGAAGAAGCAGCATGGCCGTTGGATTAACATCCAACGGTCTCTGTTGCTAGAATCGTTTGTGGACTAAGTTGACAAAGCCTTTCGTACACGTCAACCTAGTAGACCCACAAGCCAGCCTCCAAATCTGTCCCAAACAGCATACAGCCCGAAATTTCTAGCCAGATTCAAATTAATTTAAAAACTAAACATACCTTAATTTAAATCCATTTTCAGAAAGGAAAAAAAAACTGGGCTGGTCATGTGGTAAACATATGAAATAATAGCCTGGGCTAGACGGGCCATAGCTCCCGCACAACCCAGTTGATACCCTTCTCCGTCCCAAAAAAAAAGAAAATACTACGCGCTGCTGGGTCCCGGGTGTCAGCCGCTCCTTGTGTAGTTATCTCGCTTATTGACTACGTTGATAGTGGCGTACGACCCAGATGTCAGGAAACCATCAGGAGGAACCCTTTTTTTTTCTTGTAATAAAGGAGGCACTTGCTTGCCTACTGCCATGATCTTGGTGGGTCCCTACTGTCATCCTCACCATGTACAGTCATGTCCTTATTCCTCTCGGTTGTTGACCATGTTGACAACACCGGAGGGCAGCGCCGCGGTGAGCGAACCAAGGCGGGGGACGATGGTGAGGCCTTGGACGGGAACGGACAGGAGCCGGGGAAGATGCGCAGAGTTTTAAGGTGCGATGTGGCCGCGATGCATGTGCGGCAGCACAGCTAGCCGTGGGAGGCGGGAGCAGGCGGTCCCGCCGGCGCTGGTTTGGCTTTGGCGGCTGGAGGAAGAAGAGACTGAAGAAACACGACAGACGTTGAATGTCAATCCAATGGTCAAGGTTGGCACAATCGTTTGTTGACTAAGCCGACACCACGTAGCATACTTTTTTATAGGAAGAAAAGAAAAACCGGGCTCGTTCGCCAGATAACATTCCCGAAATTGCGACCATTTGATCTTGCATCGCAACTAAAACTGCTAGGAAAATGCATTTGTTTGCCGTCCTCCTCCTGGGGAACGTTCGCCACATAAGTGACTAGCACCCTTGGTTTTCAACCGAGAGGTCTTGGGTTCGAGTCACAGGAACCCTCAATTTTCTCCTCCTTCCTTCCTCGCAAAAAAAAGAAAATCAAAGACTTGAGAAGGAGTACAGAACAAGCTAGTGTGCCAGTAAAGAGACATTGCTGAGTTTTAGAAAAAAGAGAGACGTGCTCCTGTAGCTGGTTCGAATCCAAACCTAGACTATGACTATATATAGTGCTATGCTACTCTGCAATTAATGAAACTGACATATCCAACGTTCGCTTCTCCTCTTCTCTACTTACTCTGCCTAGCATCAGAAGCTCTGGCCGTTGGAACCATGTCCGCTGGCGGCTCGTCCACCTGCTCTTCAGCAGGCAACAACCAGAAATGCACCAAGTCGCCACCCATACCATCGCCTGTGGGTCTCATCACACCCCCGCCGGCACACGCACCACAGCTGGTTGCTCATGGCAACCCTCTGCCGTTGGTGTGGTGCCACTGCTGCAAATCACGCAGAGTCATCCATCGCATCTCAACAACAATCCTCAACCCTGGCCGAGTCTTCTACAAATGCCCGAATCATGGGGTAATAACATATTTAAGTGTTGGTCGCCTGCTTTCAGTTGCTGATTTTTTTTATAGTTTGGTTGATGATCTTCCAATTTGATTCGTGCAGAAAAGGGAAGATTTGTGTGATTTGTATTTCTGGGAAGTTGCTGATGTGGGGGGATGGAACTACGCTGATTATTCGGTTAGCCAAGGAATCCCAATACCAGCAGGTTGGGGTGTTGGACAAGTAACTGAAGGAACGGCATAAGAGGAAGATGCAGAGCAGAAGGTTAAAGATGTAGTTCCTCTGATCATGGCCAAGCAACAGCTGCTGAACAGCCTTGACAACAATGATGAGATGAAAGAGCTTGTGAAGATAATGGGCAAAATCGTTGTGCTCTGTAGGATGATTGTGTCTTTATTTGCAGTGTATGTAGCACTCGTGATGTATTCAGTGGCTATGACATGAGCACTTTGCTGAAACTAGTAATGAATGAAACATGTTTAGCAGGCTGGGCGTAGTGTTGTGAACATCTAATGATTTCTATTAACGAAAATCGGGGGGTATCCCCTTTTACTCATAAATAAATAAATTGCAGAGGCATTTTTGCTAATAAATAAATAAATTAGCAGAGGCCCTGTCGGGTCAGCTTCGTTCCCATTCGAAGACGTAGAGCAAATTGCAGTCCAACAGCAAACTATGTCATCAAATACAAGTTTCACAGCCAAATATGAGTACAACTAAACAACAATGTCATCATGTTTTAGTCGTCATACAATCACCAAACACAAATCAACATACATAATAGGTGATGTTCTCACAGCAAAATACTAAACAACAACGTCATCAGGTTTCAGTTGTCACAGCAAACACAATTTCACATATAGTAGAAAAAAAGTCGTCTTCTCAGAGGCAAATACGACAAAAGCAATCTAATCATCATCTGCAGCAGCAGCGTCAACATCTTCGCCATGTGTATCAGTCTGAATCATAATTCCCCCCAGTGTCATCTTCTTCTTCATCCTCAATGTCCTCGAACAATGGCCTCTTATCCATTAACTCTCGTACGTCCACAGCCCGACAAGGAATCTTTTCGCCAGCCTTATTGAGGTGATGGTCCTCAAAGATACTACGAACTTCTATGGAATCTTCTACATTAGGAGCGGTGTAAGCATCATCTTGTTGTGCAACTTCATGAAACAAATTCCTCTGCTCAAACCTTTGCAATACTCTCCAGTCATCGCTACATGCATATGTGTCTTCCAAGAAAAATATCTGTGTTGCTTGATTTGCCAAAATAAAAGGCTCGTCGGTGTGGTACGCCGCCTTGACATTGATGGATTTGAAATAATCATCAGCTTTGGGTTTTGCGATCCTGGAAAACAGGTTGTACCAACGACAGCAGAACAGAACCACACATCGATGAACCTCAAAACTGGAGATATACTGCAACTGAACAATGTCTGTTATGTTAGCATACATTTTAGTTGTGTCATCGCCGTACGTATCCGTGCTCATGATGGCACTGTTTTGTGTCTTCCTGCCTTCGTCGCGTGCAAGGGTGTTGTAGCGCACATCTCCAACAATGCAAGATTCATAATGTCTTACCTGAGTATCAGGACCCATTGCTAGTGCGTAAAGGGCATCATTAACTGCCTGCCCATCCTCCCACATCTTCTAAACCTATGGTTAGAAAATAGACAAGCTGATCATCTTATGTACTCAATATATTAAAAAAACTGTCAGTGCAATTCAAAAGCTTACACGGCTCTTGAACCATTTCGCGAATGCTGCCATAACTAGGTTGTCAATGTTTCTTGGACTTTGCGCCAGTAACTCCTTTTTGTAGATGCTGCACAACATAGTGATCGCGTCAAACATCTAAATATATAAGAATGTGCTGCAAGTTTAGTAGATTACGATGTATAAGCTGCAGTACTTAGCACTTACTCGATATAAGGTAGAATCTCAGGAAAGTTATTCAACACAAACCAAACCATTTTGTCCAAATCTTTAGGTTTGTCATCTTGTCGACTCTTCCCTGTAACTTGAACAGAACAATCAAAAACATTGAGTTCGGGATTATCTTCACCCAACTTTTTGCTAAGCTGATCAGCTGTTTCAATGTATTTTGAGCAGAATGTCAACACTTCTGTAGCAATGTAGGCCTCTGCAATTCAACCCTCAGGTCTAGCTCTATTCCTAACATAGCCCTTGAAAGTGCCTAGCCGCCTTTCAATAGGGTACATCCAGCCATACTGTACTGGACCTCTAAGTAGTGCCTCATCAGGTAGATGAACAACCGAATGCACCATCACATCAAAGAAGGCTGGAGGATATATCTTCTCAAGGTTGCATAGGATAGTTGGTATCTTGTCTCTAAGACGCTCCAAAGCATCTATCCTGATATTTCTACTGCAGAGATCCCTGAAGAATTGTCCCAACTCTGCAACTGCTCTGTATAAGTCAGGGCGGCCCAATCCTCTAAGGATAACAGGTAAAACCCTTTGAAGTAGGATGTGGCAGTCATCAGTTTTCAACCCTTGTACCTTGTTTCCACCTGCACTGACTCTCCTTTCAGGGTTGGAAGCAAATCCATGTGGGAATCTCACACGTGACAGGATCTTGCAGAATTCTTTTCTTTTTACCTTGTCCAAGACGTACACAACTAGTCCATATTCCGTGATGCACCATCAGCCTTCACCTACAAATCGGTTCTGATACCCAGGTGTGTCAAATCAATCCTAGATTTTAAGGTATCTTTCGTCTTGCCTTCAATATTAAGAAGTGTGTCGATAATGTTGTCACATATATTTTTCTTGATGTGCATCACATCAAGATTATGCCGCAGATCCAAATCTTTCCAATACTCCAAGTCCAACAAAGTGGACCTACGGGTAAACAATAATCTCTCTTCTGCCCTGCCACGCTTCCTTTTCCCGCTACCATTATCAGGAAGGTTTCCTGGTGTAATATGCCTAACCTTCTCTAATTCCTCTTGCAACTCATCGCCGGTGAGCCGCTTTGGCGCATCACGGTTTTCATGCTTTGCATTGAACACATGTCTTCGATATTTTGTAGGACATGGCTTGTCCTTGAGAAGGAAATGGTGGTGTCCAATGTAACAGATCTTGCTAAGTATTGCGTATGACAGTGGATTCTTGTCACAGCGAACACATGCATTGTAACCATGTGTCGTTCGCCCTGACATAGTGCCCAAAGCTGGATAATCATGGATGCACCAAATTATAACAGCACGCAGAAAGAAATCAGCTGGTGGGCTGCTATATAGGTCTCGAGTGAGAACACCCCTCCATAGCTGTTGAAGTTCCTCCACAAGAGGCTCCATGAATAAATCAAAATCCTTTCCAGGACTTTTTGGACCTGGGATGAGCAAGGCCATCATGGAGTTTGATTCTTTGGTGCAGACATTTGGTGGCATGTTGTAAGGGATAACAAGCACTGGCCACATGCTATATGTGGCGCTCTGGTGGCCAAATGGGTTAAATCCATCTGTAGCTAAGCCAAGTCTAATGTTTCTTGGGTCAGCAGCAAACTTTTTGTGTTTCTGATTGAAGCTTTTCTAGTCACTACCATGAGATGGATGGCTCATTACATTCTGATCTCTGTACTCCTGATTCCTAGAATGCCACAGTACATCCTCTCTTGTTTCAGCATCATATAATAACCTTTGCAATCTTGGTATAATTGGAAAATGTCTCAGAACATTATGAGCAATCCTCTTCACAGCATCGCCATCTTTCAATCTTGATGATTTGCATTTTGGGCATTCGCTTAAGTTGGCATAATCCTTCCAGAATAGAACACAATTATTCTTACAAATATGGATCATATCATATCCAATTCCAACTGCATGAAGGAAATTCTTCATTTTACTGTAGGTGTGTGGCAGCTTAGACGCATCTGGGAAAGATTTGTGGAAAGCAGCCAACATCGCATCGAATGATTTGTTGGTCACCCGCTCAGATGTCTTCACCTGAAGAAAGGTGACCATAGCTGAGAATACTAACAGCTTATTTCCTGGGGTGACTGCCACGTTGCATTGTTCCAACATGCGGGCCCACCATTTTTCTTCTGCAGGTGAAAGTTCATGAAATGCGCGAGCATTTCATAGCATTGTTTCAATGTTGGTCAAACTCACTGGCTCCGCCGCCACCACCTCCTCCTCCTCCTCTTCCACCTGAGCATCAGGCAGATCAAGATGGTCATCTGCTGCTTCCACATAGTCAGTAACATTGACGTTCACAGCTTCACCATGATGAACCCACCTAGTATATGTGACTGACATCCCATACAAGTGTAGATGATTTTGCACAGTTGACTGGGGTCTTGTAACTAAATTCATACAACTGCTACACGGGCAGATCACATCTGATTTCGGACCACCGTACTCAGCTCTGATAAAGTTCATGAACTTTTCAACCCCCTCGACATATGCAGCGGTGAATCTTTGAGCAGAAGTTATCCAAGTCCTGTCCATCTGTTAGACATACTAATTAGTTCTTCTACTAGATATTATAGGAAAAACATATATGCTTTTTTATAAAGTCCAGAAAAAAAACACCTAGGTCGATGTCTAAAGCTATGGCAAGATATTTGGACAAGCAGATCTAAGTAACGAAATATATGTAAAGCTAATTCAGCAAACAGATTTGAGTGCTAAATTATGGCAGGCTATTTCAGCAGTCAATGAGGCCGAGAACACAGCCATCGAAGGCCATCTCAACAACAAAGATCGAGTATAAAACGGTGTCGAGCTATTTCACCTAACAGATTGGCTACTAGACCATGGCAATCTACTTCACAATAAATATGTGGCGGGATATTTTAGCAACTAATCGGGCGTGGCATGCCATCACAGCAAAGCAGATTGATTGCAGAACATGGCAAGGAAGCTTCTTAAGTAGAGCATATTGACTGTAAACTATTTCGGCAAACAGTGAGATTGGCAGTGTCTATCAACTAACATTCAACGCTACTCCGACATGCACGGGGTCTCAGTCTAGAATGCGTGTACCGTGGGAGAAGCTGACCACCGTGCGTCTCCACAAGAACGTCGCCAGCGGTGGCGGCACGGCTGGAGGACGGCAGTCTACGAGAGTGTACTGTGGGAGCGAGAGGATTGATGTGGATCCCCTCAATGAACCGCGGCGCCGACATATCGGCACGGCGGGGAGGGCGGCTTTGGAGGAGTGAATGGAGTGGAGGGGGCCTGGGGGGAGGGGGGTTTGGGGAATATTATTGGCTAGTTGGCCGAAGGGCAGTTGAATTTGGGATTTGGGGGGAATTTTCGCGCGGTGGGTGGGGGAGTTTGGCGCATGGTCGGTTTCTCCAAATGCGGTCCCACGTGTCAGTGAAGAGGCAAGCCGAAGCGTGTTCCGTTTGCGTGAGCCGTGTTCAGGACCGATCATGTGAGGGGTGCAATGTGACCGCGACAGGCGTGCTGTGAGTGTACCGCCTTTTTCCTTTTAAACTTGGTGCTTCGCGTGATCCATCGATACTACTACTAGTAATCCGGTAATCCCGACTAAAACAGCGCGGCCGGGTCTTTTCCCGCGCGATATGCTGGGACGTTGGCTTAGTTGGTTTTTTAGGACTTTATTTTTTAGGACAAGGCTTAGTTGGTTTGACAGACAGAGCGAGAGAATGATGTGAGATGCGTGAATGTGTAGTGGACGCACTATTGGAGTGTCTAAGATAAATTGTGTATGTATACCTATGTTTTTATTTACTTCGCATGTTAGCTTTGTCTCGGGTCAAACCTTCTAAACTTAGACCAAGTTTATACACACAAAAATGAATCATCATTCAATATATTTTCATACAATATATCTTACTATTATTGTGAAAGTTCATATACACCGGACGAGATTCATGCAAACACGATAGATTTTCATTACATTTCAAACTTTTATAGGACAGAAAAAGAAAAGAAACTCGACCCTAAACCTATTCTACGGCGGCGACCGACGTCCACTTTCCTTTGTACTTCCGCATCGGTGACGACGTCCTCCATCTGCCGTCTCCATGAACAGCGGCGGGGTTCAAGACCCGTGAAGTGAAGGTGTGGTCTCCGGCGAGGAAGAGTAGAACACAGGAGACGGACCGGCCAGTTGGCACACCATGCCCTGCCGCCTCCCATGCCCTACTCATCCTCGGAGGAGTCCCCGACCTCAGCGGTGCCGGTGGATGTGAGGTCGATGATGATGGACGTGGACGGTCCGTCGCTTCACCTGCCACAAGCGTCACCGAACGTTGGACGGCGGCAAGTAGGAAGCGTGGCTGGTGGTGCTCCCGTCATCGGCCGCCAGCGTGGCCACCGCTTGTGCGGTCGCGTCCACGTCCGGCTACGCTGGTATTGCGTTGCGAGCGGCAAGTTGAGCGAGGGCGGCGACCTCGAGCTTCATCCCCGAAGACAAGCTCTCCTGCAGAGCGTTCCCGCTCGCGGTCATGGTGGATGTGGTGCCAGGTAGGAGGATGCGCTATGGTGTGGAGTTTAGCTGGGCGTTTCCGCTTTAAGTAGCACATTCCGGTGATTCCAAGCGTCCGGGTGCGTCAATAAGTCACCGGAGTTGGTTCCTCGGGCAGCGAGCCTGCTTAATGATGGCATACGGATGGACGGCATGAATGCGGGCAGCTAGCGCCGGCTGGGAACACACGCGCGCGACGGCGCGAGGGACGAGGGTTTTTTGTGTGCCAGGCTAGTCAGCTGCGGGCGTGGAAACGTTGGACATGCCCTTTGCTCACATGCGATCCCACATGTCATTGAAAGACGACCCGGCATGGTCTCAAGTCCTGGGGATGCAGTTGGCCACGCTAGAACACTCCACGGACACGTCGCGGCACGCGCACACTTCGGCGCCCCGTGCATCTTCGACGAGCCGGGTGTTGATCTGCTGGTCGTGCCACAGCGGCAGCGCCACCCTCGGCACCGTGAAGCCGAGCATGTCCAGCATCGATGAGCGTGTTGCTCACCGCGGTCGCCATGCCTAGAGGCGGTGCGGGAGCTGCGCCATGTTGCTGGCCCCCACGACCCACATGAACGATTGCCGGTGGCGAGGAGGTCATGGGCCAGCTCCTCCATTGGACTAGTCTGCGCCATGTCATCCCGACAGGTGCGCCCCACATGTCGGTTTCCCTATTTTCCCAGCCAACTTTGAGCGTCAGTATGGCCTCATTAACACTCGGCTGACCTCTCTCTCTTCTAGTCTAGTAGTATACGTAAATGACGCGGGCGGGGGAGGGGGACGGACGTCGGTTTGCTCTCAACTGCGGTCCCACAAGCGAGCGAAAACGCAAGACGAAGCGCGTTCCATTCGGTGAGCGATGTGCAGGGTCCACCATGCCGAGGTGCAACGCGAACGCGACAAGAGTGATGTACACCGCCCGTTCCTTATGAACTTGCATACTTCAAGTACTCCTTTTTTTGAACACAGTACAGACGCAAGCGCTCATACATGCGCGCAATACACTCACCCCTATGAATGCACACACGCACACCCTACCCCTATGAGCACCTTTGAGAGACTGAGCCGTCATATCTATAATATATCTCTACTCTTATCTCTACACTCGGTGATGATGGTGTGCCTGCCATCTTGCAATATAGACCGTCCGATCTATATCTGACGGATAGAAAGCAAACTATGGCAATTTTGCAAAAAGATACCCGCACCTCTCTCGTTCATCCTTATCTCCCGCAACTTCGTTGTTGAGTAATTAAAAAAGGAAGCCTCTAGAACAATCTGGCATGGTGGCCGCTGCCGGCGTCGTCCATCCCCATGCCTCCGCTAAGTCCGACCACCAATCACCACTGCGCCACACTCCTCCTCACCTTATCTCTCATCTTTCTCGAAATATCATTTTTCGATGAAATTCTCAAGATATCATTAGTTTTTACACATGGGATTACTCCAGCATGGGTCAATCACAACAGGTGTTTTGCAAAAAAATGCGTCCTGATGTTCCGTGCAATGCACGGGCATCTTTCTAGTCATCTTGAGATTTACGAAGTCACCACCTCGTCGTCGACAGGAACGGTGGGGAGGTCCGGACGTCTGCCACGTGAAACTCCGAAACTTTGGTCTCGTCCCACCCCACAACTCTCCAGGCTTCAGCCGTCCGGCTTTGCAAACTCCGCACAGTCAAAACTGATTGACCGGTCATCACCGGAACCACTATTCACACCAGAACCTTCGCTGCTCGGCCTATGCCAGCTACTTGTCGGCCGGTCACCACTGCCCCAAAACCACACCTCCTCTCCAGCCCATTCCCCCACCTTTCTATCCCCTAGCCCGCATCAGCCGTCCCCTAGTTCACCGAAAAGCCATGGTGCGCTGCAAGATCACGTACTACAAGATGCTGACGCTGGAGCGCCGCACAAAAATCGCGGTGGCGGTCAGCGCCACAGTCCTCCGTTCCCAAGCTCGCTTTGCGGCAGGCCAATCCCCGAGTTCTCTGGAGCCAAGCTCCGAGGAGGAGGAAGCCGATCCAATATTCATGGCGGAGGTCGCGGCGCAGAAGGCCCTCGATGTGTATGAGACGATGGACGTCGACTTCGTGCCGGCGTCCGGATCCCCCATGGTGCAGGCGGGCCAGCTTTTCAACTTGGCGATCCTAAAGGAGGACCGGGAGGCGGAGGCTCAACTCGACGCGGAGCGCGCGGATGCTGCTGCCATCGAGGCCCTCCTGTAGGCGGAACCGAATGTCGTGGACGTGAACCGGGAGGCAGAGGCTCAACTTGACGCAGAGCGTGCGGATGCCGCTGCCATCGAGGCCCTCCTGTAGGCGGAACCAGACGTCCTGGACTTAAACCGGGTGGCAGAGGCTCAACTCGACGCGGAGCGCGCGGATGCCGCTGTCATCGAGGCACTCCTGCAGGCGGAACCGGACATCCTGGACTTGAACCGGGCGGCGGAGGCTCAACTCGACGCGGAGCACACGGATGCCGCTGTCATCGAGGCCCTCCTGCAGGCGGAACCAAACGTCATGGACGTGAACCGGACGGTGCTCGCGTACATGCAGAGCGCCCGCACGCTCCGCGTGAACAAGTAGCTGGAGGCCGAGGACAATGCAGAGACACACGTCGGCAGCTACCGCTAGTTCACGCCGGCAGCCAAAGACGACGAGGCCGTCTCGTTCCACGAGCAGTGATAGTTTTTCTTTATGTTGTTTGGTTTTAGGGATCTTTTGCTATGTAAAAATATATATTTGTGCAAGTCGCCTGACTTTCATCATTTGGGTCAGTCGATCATTTCAGGCGGTTGGATGAATATCCTACGTCTCCTAACCCTTCTTCTTCGTCACCTCTTCTTCTTCCCCAACAGACCACCGCCCGGGCCGCACGGATCTTCCCCAACATGCGGTTGGATAAACATATTGTATGAACGAAAATTATGTGTCAGCAGTAGGATAGCTGAGTTTGGTTTGATCACATGCGGTAGCACGTGTCAGTGAGGGTACATTCCCTTGGTTGGGTTTGCGGCGTGCAGGAGCGACTGTGTGAGGGTGCGGTGCGACCGCGACAGCCGTGCGCAAGTGTACCTCCTTTTCATTTTGAAAAACTTTAGGCAAGCTTGGCAAAAATGTGTGGCAAAGTATGGCAATGCAAGGCCTAGACCCAAACAGGATACAAGTACGTAGTACTACTTGTGTTAAAAAAGAAAGGCGGGGTTTTCCTTCGCGGGATTGATCGATAAAAATCCTCATTTGATGTGTCAATTAATGCATATTTTTTCTCCAACGCCCAAAGAGCTAACCATCTTACTCTTCATTGCTTGATTAATGCAGCGCCATGCAAACCAACCTTCTCACTTCCGCATGCATGCAAGGGTATATTAATGTCCTTGGTTGCTAGTACGAGGCAAACCCCATCAATTTTGCCTCGATTAGTGTTAGTGGCTTTCTTCAAATTGTAATTTTGATACGGCCTTGTATACAAAAAAATGGAGGTAGTAACTATTTGACTTCCTTCCACATTGCGGTGACGTCGACGATATCTCGAACATTGTGGCTTTGGCGAAGTGCGTTCGACGGAGCACACCATTGAGGGAGACCACGGTAAGTCATTCGCAAGTGCCGCATGCAAGCCGAGACAACCGCCTTCTTTGCATCCAGGAAGTCCATTGAACCAAAGGAGGCGTAAATGTACTACTACACAATAGCGTCGTCCGTCCAGCTTAGTGCGGTAAGGTGGTTTCTCGAAGAAGATAATGGAGAAGCTGAGTCAGCGAAGAGTGAAATGATGGTTGCTTCATCTGTGCTTTCTAATTTGACGCCTCAATGCTTTGTGATTTGTGATAGAAGGGACAGGGGAGTAGACTCTATGCTCTATACTGCACATGCGTCCAAGAACGGGAGAAAGAGGAGAGAGGTTGCATTTTTCTATTCCTTCAATCAATCAATTAGGGAGCTTCGGTTCCCTCTTTTTGGCTTTGGCAGCACCCTCCACAATGGTTCCCATCGATGCCAAAAGCTATTTTCACATTTGGCTACACATTGTGGATGCCCTTAACCGTACCACTTGGTTTTGCTCCTGTGTGCTATCTATACAAATCTCGATTATATTGATCTAAAAAATTATATCAAGATTAGTAAAAAGGAGGTGATTTTGCCACGAGGAAGGCGGGGGAGGTTTCTTATTTTTAGAGGACGTTGGCCTGGCGGTTTGCTAACAAGCGGTCCCACGTGTTAGTGATTTACCAAGCCGATCCGCGTCCCACATGAGGCAGAACAACGGCAGAAGCAACACGTGGTTAACTTGAAGAAGATGAGCAAGAAGCGAATTCAGCAACGAGTGAAATGATGGTTGCTTCGTCCCTCCAACTTATTTTTTTAGCATCACTTCGTCCCTCCAACTTAACTGCGGGAAAGGTGCAGCTTTGTTATTTGACGCCTCATTGCTCATTACTACGCCAGCGCCATGACCGGGGTGCTTCACCCCTACTGCTTTGCACTGTTATTTCGGTGTGGCACGTGGACCCGGTTGCTTGATGCCCCACATGTCGGCGAAAGGGACTAGAACATTTATGAAAGCGAGCTCTCCACTCTCACGATGGAGGAGTACATGACATGGCGGCCCAGTGAACTGTTACTTGTACTGTAGTACTACTATAGTTTTGCTATTTCGCACGATCCATCGATGCAAACCCGATTAAACAGGCAAGGGCGGGATTTTTCCCGCGCGGTAGATGATACTAGCCATACATTTCAAAGGCAATTTTAATGTATGCAAATTGAATAATTAAGTAACAATATGAGATCTAGTAAAACTAAAAACACATATGATTTATTGTGTTAGAGTGTAGTAGTAGTGTTGTATTGCATAGTTGTTAGATGTAACATGCGAGAACGTGTAGAGATGTACTTTTGGAGGGCCTACAGAGAGAAATTGGGCATAAAGTGGATTCAAATATTTGTATTCGTCTTCATAGCATTTGTAACTCATATCTACAGTTTGTACGGTAGACGTGAATGCTTGTTCGCTCTTACGAAACCAATACAACAATAATGGGGTGGCGTGCGCCAATTTAGGCACTGGCACGTTGGCCTACTCGGCTCCACAGAGAGAGCGAGAGAAGAGATAAATACACTGGCGGTCAGTGTATTTCAAGCGAAAAGCGTAATACGGTCACCGGACATCAGAATACGCTCATTACGGTCACTATATACATTTTGCGGTGATTATACGGTCACTTGATCACTGTTCAGCATCGGATTGCACTCTGTTGACCGGCCAAATAGTCTGCGTGGCACTATGTTGACTGGTTAAATTGACCATGTTCCTTGTGGGTCCCACCTGTGAGTTTTCATAGGAAAAAAGCAAGATAAACACAAATTTACGCAGGCGCGACAAGACTCCAACCCATGCGCGGGAACCACCTGGTTGTGTATGTGTCTGTCAGGGCCTGATGTGTGCGCATGCACGTGTAGGTTGAGCACATGAGCGTGTGCGTGTGTGTTGGTCGTGTGGTGTGTGCATGCATGCGTGTGAGTGTTGCGTGCGTGCGTGGCTGCGTGTGTACGTGTGAGTGTTGTGTGCATGCAGTTCATGTGCATGCGTGCATGTGTGTATAATCACCACACCAGCTCCTGTGTGTTAAAACAAACGGCTCAGCATACCAATACAAGGCCACCTTGTCCGCTGTGCCCGCGGTCATGACTTTGAACCACCGTCCAATATTTTTTTAACGTTTGTTTTCATTCTTATACACACCGATAGGTGGGCCCAATGGTAGTGAGATAATGTGATGCAACACTAGAGGTGTCACATGGAGCGTTTAACTGGTCAACTAGTCGTGTCTTGAACAAATAAAGAGCTGTACGGTGAGCCCGTGACTGTATAATAACCACAAAACATAAATGGTGACCGTAATGAGTGGATTCTGAAGTCCAATGTACGTATCGTGCTTTCGCTTCAAATACAATGATCGTCACTGTATATATCGCGAGAGAAAGATGAAACATGCGTGAATGTGATGGGGGCGTACTTTTAGAGGACCTGGAGATAGTTTGTGTGCGTACGTGAAAGGGGCGTAGAGGGGGTGTGTGCGCTGGAGAGAGAGAGAGATGCTCTTCGTTTCTCTTTATTATGACTAACTTTATATATAGTATAAAAATATATAAATTCACAGTGCGGAATAAATATCATTGGGTGCACCATGCAATGCAAATTAACTTTCATACTCCATATAACTTTGTAATGTTGTATATATGTAGAAATTCTAAAATAAATTTTTGGCCACACTGTGGTTTTATTCAAAAGGAATGTTGTATGCAAAGTAAACGTGAAGAGAGGGCTTTGTAGATCAATGGGGTACATGATAAGATGTAACATGTGTGAATGTGTAGTTGACGTATTTGGC
Organism: Thinopyrum elongatum; assembly: GCA_011799875.1. Classification (NCBI taxonomy): domain Eukaryota; kingdom Viridiplantae; phylum Streptophyta; class Magnoliopsida; order Poales; family Poaceae; genus Thinopyrum; species Thinopyrum elongatum. Next base: position 416,628,238 of record CM022299.1, read on the forward strand.
AGGGCCTAGAGAGGGTATGTGTACGTATTCGAGAGAGGCATGGATAGAGGGGCTGCCGGGGGGGGGGGCGTGGGAGAGATAGCACGAGAAATGAAAGAGGTCTAGAGAGAGAGAGACGAATAGGATGTCACGGCGAGAGATGCCCTTGAGAGTGTACATGCAAGGGGGGAGGGGATAGAGGCATCAGGAGAAATTATTTTGTGTGGTGTCTGTGTTGGTATGTGTGGGTGTGAGAAGATAACGAGACCTAGGGGCAGAGGGGGTGTCACCGTGTGAGGTCTGGTTGGCCGAGGTGAGGCCCTTGGGTCGGTTCCGTCCTGCGCCACATTGGTCGGCCCGTGACGCATTCAGGGAGACCCATGGAGGACTAGTCGTACAAGACAAAGATACCAGAGTCGTGAAGGACTCTGTGTCCACTGACAAAGCCAGCTAGGATTTGTAACCCTAGGTCCCCGGACTAAGGTAACCCCTTCTCTTTGATATTACCATTCATCCAACCTAACTTTAAGGGGCATCCTACAGAATGTTCTGCTGGAATCATATTCGTCAATTAGGAAAAGAGGTGGAGACAATGCGTGCGAGACAGGCCTAAAGATAATGTGCGTGCGGGAGACACGTAGGCAGGTCTATGTATAGAGAAAGGGTCAATAATGTGTGTGCGGTAGACACGTAGGCAGGTCTATGTGTGTGCGTATGCGTGTGAGAGGAAGAGTGCTTGTGATAAAGGTTAGTGAAAACAGTCGTAAATGGTTGCGAGATGGAGGGAGGGGGATATCGAGAGCATGTGTGCGAGAAAGACACCTCGGGAGAGAGTGTGTGAGCATGTGTGAGAGACCACCGATGGATGTACACCGTGTGCGCGTATGTGTGAGAGGGAAAGTTAGCGCGTGTGTGAGGAGGGGCCTGTGGAGAGTGAAACTACACGTAAGAGACTGATGTACACAAAACGTGAATGCTTCTGTTTCAAAATTTCGAATGAAGCGCCAAAAGAGCCTCTACTCGCCCGAAACCGCGTGAGACCAATGTTTGGTAGAAGGAAATTACTTTTCTAACTCCGAACCGTGAAACCTACCGGCCCGACGTCCAAAGGTCTAAACCGGGGTAGGTTTGTAACTTCATCTAGACGCCACGCAACCGCCTCCGAAAAACATTCATACACCATGGCCTCCTAAACACACATACGCTCGGCCAAAATCGCTCCCTCCCACTATTTGGGACACTTGGGATTACCGTCCTACCCCCGACCCGCAGTAGGTCCAAAATTTAAGAGGGGGGAAAAGTGTGTACTTTCCCCAAATTTCAAACAAGCACGTCCCAGACCGAAACATGGTTCCCCTTAGCTCCCCACCCCCCCCCCCCCGTCGATTCCCCATTCGTACTCCGTGGGTGCCAAAACTACCTCTCCACCAGCCGCGAAACCCGGGCATCCTTCGTCCGCCACCCCATCCCACCCATCAACAGCCGCCCTCCGCCATCACGCCGGAGCTGATACCCCGACGTCGTCGTCCATCGCAACCGTAACCGCAACGCCCTCCACGGCTAGTAGTTGAAGCCAAGGCCGAGCTGCCTCCAGGACGCCGACGTGCGCCGTACCTGAGCCGTTCAACCACACCGTCCTGCGCCTCACCGCTGCCGCTCCAACGTTGCCAACATCCACCGCACCTGAGTTGTTCCCGCTATGCCATCCTTCGCCGCCTCGGATCTGCTTCCTTTCCACCGACAGACGGCCACCACAACACAGTCAACAATTTGGCCATGGGTTCGTCCAGGCTCCACCCTCCTCCAAAACATCGGTTCCCCCGGTAAAAAGAAGAACATCGCCGCGAAATAAGGATGGCAAAGCACTGGCAACCGGAACTGGTACTCCTCTTCCCTTATTCGTGCAAATCTTACATGTCTGCTTGCACGGTATTCATCCCACAGAAGACACTAGTTGACCGCTTCTTCCTACACCTTCTTCTTGATACTAGATGTTCCTAGTAACTCGCGATGCACAAGGTTTCTCCTCATACACTATTTCACCTTAGCTAGAGGTCCGTCGCCCCCCTGGATTTCAATTCCTGGTCAGTTGATTCCCAATTAAAGGAAGCATTCCCCGGCGTAACAGGCGCTAGTCCGCCTATTATGCCGGGGAAGCAATGCATCGGTGTTTATCTTAGGAGTGTGTGGGGCCTAGGATCTGCTGGCGCCCGATCTAGAGGTCGGCCGGGCTTAAAGGGATGGCGGGGGGGCGCTGCCAAGCACGGCGGTGGTGTGAGGTCGAGGGGAGGGCGGGGCGGCAGAGGCAGGGGTCTGGGTCGGTGGTCGCTGGCGGTTCGAGAAAGATCATCAACAGTGACTGGCGGGAGGTAGACGAAGGCCATCTGCCCGTTCCTTGTAGATCAGACGATTCATAAAAAAATCGACTGACCTATTTATTTTCAGTCGACTGTTAGTTTGATAGGACCACATGTGGTGGTGTGCTGGAGGAGTACCTGCATTTCCCAGCCATCCCTGTGCTCATATATTACAAAATCATACGGAGTAGAATCTAATTTTCTTTACCATGCAATGCTGTAGAGCTATCATATGTCTCATGTCATTTATTTTTCAGCCACCTGCTATCTGCTACTTTTACAGTGCACTAGTTCTACACACACTTCACCCATACTCTCACTATTGTTTTTTTATGCATGGGTATTTCAGCCTCTGCCAACCGGTTGATAGAAGCACGAAATAAAAGAGATAAGTTGCTCCAACTTTCTTCGTGCTTAGGCAAGACACGTTTGGGCGCTATAAAGGGTGTAGTGTCAGCAGATGGAGACGGTAAACGTAGCTCCGGAGTTGATGATCTCGCTCGCCATGAACCACCATCCCAGGTGCTTACTTTAACTTCGCGGTGTCATATGTGGTTGCATGTTGCATATGGTGTCTAGCTTGTATTCGAAAGGCCGAAGTCGGTCTTTATTAAGATAAGGAAAGATATTTTTTACATGAACCACCATCCCGGGAGCACCAGAAGCCAAATAGCTAGTCAGGGCACTGGCCGAGCCAGTGACAAGCCCAGCACAGATAGGCATCACTTGCAAGCCAACTAAAAAGCCATGGTGGTGGCGAAGCAGCCCGCCTCCCACCAGGATCTTAGGTCCTCGATGATCATGCTCACCACTCCAGCTAGGTGTCTAGCTTGTATTGCTTCCAATTTGGTTAAATTGCATCTGCTTAGCTTACACATTATACCTTTTAATATGACATGCCTTCCTGTTTTTGGTACATACAACTACATCTGTCTATTAACCATGTTCTTACATCAAACTAATGTTCTTGTGTATCCCTCATCAATCACTTATGATGAGACAGTCAGGCTCGTGGACTGCTGTAAGAAAAGATCCTCTTTTAAAGAATGCAGTGTCAGCCTCCCCACATGATTCTGAAGAAACAGCAATGCTAGATGAAGATAGTCAACGTAGCTCTGTAGTTGATGATCGTATTTCCCCTACACCACCATTGCAGGTGCTTGCTCTAACTTGGCAGCGTGATATGTGGTTGCATGTTGCATATAGTGTCTAGATTGTAATTCTTCCAATCTGGTTAAATTGCATGTGCTATTCTGCCTAGTTTATACATTGTACCTGTTAATGTGACATGTCTTCCTGTTTTTGGTACATAGTACGTCTGTCTATTAAGCATGTCCTTACATAAAATTACTATATTTTTGTATCCCACATCAATCAATTATGATGAGACACCTTTAGTATATGCAGACTGATATTGGTTGCATCTTTCATATGATTTATAGCATGCACTGCTTCTAATTGATTGAAATGCCATTTATGATGGGACGCTTTTAACTTGGCAGAGTCATATTGGTTACATCTTTCATGTGGTGTCTAGCTTGCATTGCTTCTAATTTTTTGAAATGGCTTCAACTTAGTTTACACAAATAGTTGTGATATGCCATGCCGTCCTGTTTTTCGTACATATTCCATCCTCGTATCATGTGTTTGCCTTACATCAAAGTAGTGATTGTCAGTATCATGCATAAATGAGTTCTGAAGAGTGAATTTTATTGCTTTTTCTTGTCGGTTTTACTTGACAATGCAAAATCAATAAAGCGGAAGGAAATTAGCAAGGCAGTGGATAAAGGTGCTCCTTCCAAACAACTGAAACGGAGGGCCTCTACATATTCTACTCCGGCATCTCCCCCAAGAAGATTTGCAAGACAACACATGCATAGACACTCAACGTAGCTGTGTTGATGATGAGCACGTCTCCCCTAGTCGACCATCACAGGTGCTCCCTCTAACTTGGCACGGTTATATGTGGTTGCATGTTATGTATGATGTCTAGCTTGTATTGCTTCTAATTTTGTTGAATTCCAACTGCTTACTTTACACATTATACTTGTGAATAAGACACGTGTTCCTGTTTCTAGAACATACAATATCTGTCTATCACACCATGTTCTTACATCAAAGTACTACTGTTGTGTAACCTGCAACAATCACTTATCACAAGACACGTTTAACTTGGGAGTGTGATATAGGTTACGTCTTGCATTCTTTTCTAGCTTGTACTACTTCTAATTTGTTGAAATGGCACTTATGACGAGACAGTTTTAACTTGGTAGAGTGATATTCGTTGCATCTTTCATATGGTGTCTAGCTTTCATTGCTTCTAATTTGTTGAAATGCCTTCTGCTTAGTTTACACATCATAGCTGTGAATATGCAATGATGTCCTTTTTTCTTACACATTCAATCGTCCTATCATGCGGTCGCCTTACATTAAAGTAGTGCTCGTCAGCATCCTGCATCAATGAGTTCTGAAAAGTAAATTTTTATTCATTTTTCTTGTGGGTTTGACTTGACAAGGCAATAAAATTAAGTAAGACGAAGGAAAAAATTAAGGCAGGGACTGATGGCGCTCTTCTGGCGAAACCGGCATCCCAGGTGCTTTCTCTAGCTTGGCAGTGTGATATTGTCTTGCATGTTGCATACGGTGTCTAGCTTGTATTGCTTGTAAATTAATTAAATTACTTCTGCTTAGTTTACACAAATAGTTGTGAATATGACATGTCATCCTGTTTTTCGTACATATTCTATCCTCGTATCATGTGTTTGCCTTACATCAAGGTAGTGATTGTTAGTATCATGCATGAATGAGTTCTGAAGAGTGAATTTTATTACTTTTTCTTGTCGGTTTTAACTTGGTAGTGTGATGTTGTTTGCATCTTGCATATGATTTATTTCTTGTACTGCTTCATATTTGTTTAAATGCTAGTTATGACGAGACACTGTTAATTGGCAGAGCGATATTTGTAGCATCTTTCATATGGTGTCCACCTTCCATTGCATTGCTTCTAATTTATTGAAATGCCTTCTGCTTAGTTTACACATCATAGTTCTGATTATCTCATGCCGTCCTATTTTTTGTACATATTACATCCTCCTATCATGCGGTTGTCTAACATCAAAGTTTAGTTCGTCTGTATCACACATCAATTTGTTCTGAAGAACTAAATTTTTATTCCTTTTTCTTGTCGGCTTGACTTGACATGGCACAGAGAAAGAGGAAGGAACACAGAATGGCAGGGGATGGTGTTAGTACTTAGGACGCACAGAAACGGAAGCGGAAGAATTATGCAGATTCAGCTGGTACTGATGGTGCAATAGAAGGTCAAAGTTCACTAGAACATTGTACAAACACGGTATCCCATGCTACACCAGCTGCAAAACAATCCAAACACAAACTAATAGCTGTCACCAAACAAGCAGCGACAACCCTAGTTGTTGCAACACCTTCAGCTGCACGAGTTACTCGTTTGTCAACTCAGCTAGCGGCAAGTTCCCAAGCTCCCTTGCCACCTGACACTACTTCCGAAGCACTCTTGACACAAGACGAGTTGGCAAGATCAGATGAACCTTGTGAGCTTCAACAGCAAGAAGGCAGTTGCTAGAGTCAAGTTACAGTTGCATGCTTCTTTATATGTAGTCTCACAGTTTGATGTACACTAACACTTCCTATGTTCGTTGTTGGACTAGCACCTAGGCGCAAGAGGAAATAGATATCAGGGATAATGCTTGACAGGTTAACTAGATCTAGAGAAGGAAGAATGGAGATCCGTTTTGAGGCAGGTTTAAAAAGGCCACGTGATGCTATAGATTCAGCCAAGTTAGTATCAGAGACAGCGGTTGCCGTTAGGTGTCATGCACGTATCCTCCCAACATGGATTCAGTACAGGAATGACAAAGACGAAACCCAGTTCAACACCTTCCTCGACCATTTATCTGTAAGTATGGTTATGTATGGAAATTAGTAATATCGTCTTGCTCTGTCGCATACTTTCTAGGTTGCTGGTAATGAGACTCCCATAATTTTCAACAGATGAGGTTCAAGTTGGATAGGCAAGATGATGCAACCAGACAAGCATGCACCCATGTTTTCAAGTCTGCTCTGCGACAGTATCGGTATAACTTGAGGAAAACTCACTTTGAAGGCAAGGCTAACAGTGAACTTGCCCAAACATCTCCAGTGGAAAATATATCGGATGAAGACTGGGGAGGCCTCGTTAAACACTGGTCTGATCCAAAGTATCAAGTACGTTATATATATGTGATCAGATCACATGTTGAACTCCTATTTACGCATGTGCCTCACAAATCTATCTTCTTGTAGGTGAACTGTTCAAAGAACAAGGCCAACCGTACGAAAGTGAAATTCCAACAGACGACAGGATCTCGTAGCTATATTGCACACTGCGAGGCTCTTGTAATTAGCTGTTGTTTCACTCTTTTCTCTATGCCATATTATCAGATCTATATTAACTTGTTCCAAATGCAGAGGAAAGCCCGCAAGGACCAAAAAGTACCTGAACCAAATGCTGTGGAAATCTTCAAGGACTGTCACACCAGCAAGACGAAGGGCATGACTACACTAGTCAAAGCCGTTGTTGTAAGTCCTTAATCCTCATGCCTTTTAACTACTACTTACTCTGACTTGTGCATTGAACTGCACGGTTTGCAGCCAATGTCTATTACACTTTTCAATTTTATACACAATTGTCTTAGCGTATCGTTGCACCTTACAAGGTTTAAAAGAGAGGAGTGATGTTCCTTTGATCTTGATCTGTAATCTAGTTCCGTGCTGGACTTGTCTACACAATGTTACAATTGCCTGTTTGTCTGTTCTTAGTTATTTTGTGATATGAATGATGTCATACTATGCTTACTGTATTATAAACTTTGTCTCTTTATCCTTAGCTGTCAATACAATGTGAAGAAATAGACAATACATTAGCCATGGTACATGGTCATATGTTTGGAACTTGGTTTTATTATGTACTTTGCAGTAAAATACAACTAATATTTTACACGGGTTCACCAGAATAAGTTCTGTATATATATATATACCAAAGCTATTTTGTTTGGTTTTGCTGCCTCCTTAATATCTTCTATTCCGGTACTACTAATGTAAAAACTCAACTTTTCAGAAAGCTATGGAACAAATGGTGGAACCGCCACCTTCTGAAGGTGACGAGGCAACTATAACCGCAATGTCACCACTTGCTGTAGTGGGTCAGTACCTGTCCACTAACAGTGCCAAAAGCACGTTCCTACGTAATACTGGGTTGGTTGTTAAGGCAATCTCGTCCAAACTGCCTCATGATCAAGATATGCAAGCTCAAAACAATGTTATATCTGCGCTCCAGACACAAGTCCATTCCCTAACAGAGACCCTTTGTGAAACAAGGCAGCCATTGTTTGATGTCGTCAAGATATGCATGGTTTTGAAACCAGACTATCAGACATTTGCTATGTTGTTCAGGAGCCTAGGAGAAATGAAGGCGAAGGTTATGGTGCTCCATCGGACAGTACAGCATGAAAACGTAACAGTCAGGTCAAATGAACCGAGCTTCTGAACTTCTGGTGGTGCATTTATCTGTCGAACTATTAACTTTTATGCCAACCTTCCTTTTGTTTTATGGTTGTAATTTGTTTTGTTGCGATACAAAATTTGTTCATAACGTGCAGCGACCGGCTCAAGAAAATAACAAGCCATTTTTGTATAGTGTAGGGTGTTCCCTATATTTGCACTCGTGGCGAACTTTGATGCCCAGTGGATGTAATCTGTGCAATCGCCTACCGTTAGTTTCTGGCTTATTTATTTCCCTAGTCTTCTTTTTCCTTGGTTTGCTAGTGGCCGCAACAACCATTGGTCAAATACGGACCGTGGTAACCTTGAGCCTGCTATGGGCCGTAGGATCCATGGGCCTCCTACGGGCCGTCGGATAAATGGGCCCACATGGGCCATAAATGGGCGTAATTGGTAGCGGGCCAACACGGTAACGGGCCGTGAATAGGCCGGAAGACAGCAAAGGCTTAATTCTGTCATAGGCATAACGGGTCGTTAATGGGCCAGAATATAGGACGGGCTAGAAACGGCGCAACGGGTTAACAGGCCACAAACGGGCCGATTCTATACACAGGCCGAAATTGGCCCATTAGGGGAACAGGCTAGTAACGGGTCGGAAGTAATCGAGGGCCAGAAAGGAGTCCTAGAATGTATGGGCCGTGAGTAGGCCGAAAGCTAACACGGGCTGGAAACGGCCCATGTGAATCATGGGCCGTTACTAGGCATAAAGAAATTTACTGTTTATTATGGGCCAGAGTCACCGCGGCCCATTAAAGGGTCCAAAGATACGAAAGGCCATTTATAGGCCGAAAGAGGTCGTGGGCCATATCGGTTCTATATCCGGCGCATCTCGTAGTAGGGGTCCTAAGCTAGGCGTCTTGGAGCGATGGTAACATGGACACATGATTTTACCCAGGTTCGGGCTCTCTCAAGGAGATAATACCCTACGTCCTGCTTTTGATTGTATTGATATGAGGATAGTACATAGTACAGGTATCTACCACGAGATTGTAGTAATGAATATTAGTTGCCTATTGACTAGCCTGGCCTCGGTTTATATAACACACCGGAGGCCTAGGGTTTTAGGAGAGTCCTTGTCTTGGGCGCCAAGTCTTGTGGAGTCTTCCTTGTATGCGTCATGGGCTGTCCGAACTGGCCCATGAATGAACCGCCATGGGGGTCCTCGGCCCGATCCAGCTGGTCGGGAGACGACGTGTTGAGTACCCCCTAGTCTAGGACACCGTCAGTAGCCCCCTGAACCGGTCTTCAAGTTGGGGACGCTCCTCGGTTCTTCCGAACTGTTCTTCATCTTCGGACGCCGGTCTTGAAAACTGGTTCAACAAATCTTTCCCATCTTTGATTGAGGATCGCCGAGCTGAATCCGAAGAGTGCACACAGCGGGCATCCGAGGAGACCTTTAAGTTTTTGGCCTTCATCAATGCCTTATAATTTTTATGCCACACCTCGGGTTTGAAATTGTTCCCGTGCGGCGGTGTCCTGTTGCATCCGAGCTCCAACACTGGACTGCATCCGAGCTCCAACGCCAGACTATATCCGAGCTCTAACGTCGGACTATTTCCTTGGGCTCCAACATCGGACTATATCCGAGCTCCAACGTCGGACTATATCCGAGCTCCAACGCCGGACTATATCCGAGCTCCAACGCCGGACTATATCCGAGGTGTCATAGATCACCTTGGCTCGAAAATATCAAAGGAGTTTAGCCGAGCTTAATGCTGGAAATGCCCTCTAAGGAGCCAACCATTTATATCCGAGCTCTATGCCGGACTGCATCCGAGGTGGTGCACTACCTCGGCCATGGGCAGATTGTTTGCAGATTTTATTTCCGATTGGTGCAATTTGTTTGCTGACGAGATGTATAGCCAGTAGCCCTCAAGGTGCGTGCCGACCTAATATCTGGGATGCACCTGAAGGATAAAATCAAACCGCTGATCCCAGTAGCCCCTGAGACTCAGGTCGATTCACAAAATCGGCCTGAGGATCAACTCCTAGATCTGCAGCATACTTAGGAATAGAAACGTGGTGTAATATATTGGAGGAAATAGTGATCGGCAGACGGGCCCTTGAGAGAGGGTCTTGAGAAGTCGCTGTAATATATTAGCTTGATACCGGATAGGTTCCAGATGGTGCCAATTGTTGTCCGAAGACGTGTTTGCCCATAGCTCAGTCAAGCCGAACACTTGAGCACTTTGAATTTTCTGCATTGAATAGGCAATGCAGTAGCCCCCGAGACACTAGTCGGGTGGCAACACCAGATCAGGGGATCGATGTGCCCTTTTAATATTTGTAAATGATAAGCACGAAGCCCAGTAGCCCCCAAGCCTTAATGTGGGCATGGGTGGCCGAATTAAGGATCGATATCCGTTTAATAGAAAATTTTGTTGTGTTTAACACAAACTTCTCGGAAAGAGAATAAAGATCTCTTAAAGGATCTAGAGCGAACGAAAACCGAGCTCACTAAGGTCGGCCTCAAGGGGCTTAATAAATAGGAAATCAATGCCAATAGGGAATTATGAGAGCATTATGTCAGTTGCTCGATTGTCTCAACGAGATTGTGCCCTTAACTCCTTAAAAGATTGGCTGCAATAAGTTGACTTTTGCTCGCAATTTATGTGAAATGATTCTATGTACCCAAGTACGTTACATCATTAATGCTCGGATCCGCATCGTACAAAACTTTGTTGACCGACCATCGGCTTCAACCTCCTCGGCCAGTAGCCAGGGAGTGTTTCCCTACTTCATAAAGCCATTATAAGGGCAAAGATTTATGGGAAACAAGGCAATCCGGCCATATGGTTTTATAAACAAAAGGTACGCAGAGAGATGTGTTATATTACTATTAACGTAGGAAACATCTTTCAAAGAAAAATAGTCCCGCTATCGGTTCCTTTCTTTGGGTTGTCATGTTGACTATGATTATGAAACCTCATCTCTGATCAATGTGGGAGGAAAATAGTGAGGATTTAGTTTGGGGAAAGTTCCCGAACTCTATGGTCCAATGAACCGAAATTTTCACTTCCGTCGTTGCCGACCAATTATATCCTTTAAGATGGCTAGCTTTCGGCTTCACCCAGTCTGAGGTACTAATCCGGATGACCCGGTAGTAACAATCACAGAGGTGCTCCCTTTAACGCCTAGCCGAACAATCGGGAACGTAGGGGTAAACACAGGAGCCAGGCAACCAAGCTTGGCCAAAATCTTAAGTCAAATTGATGCATATTTATGGCTTTATAATGAAATTACGGAAGGCAGCGCTCGTATATTGAATACAAACGCTGATGATATATGTATTTTTGACTCCGTTGCGACCGTTTATAATCTAAAAGTGGCCCATCGTCGGCTTCTACCCCTTTGTAGATGCTACGCAGGGTGTTTCCGCAATAACAAAACAACCCTTAGCCGATGTCTCGGTGCCTGGAGGCGGTTGTGTTAGCAGAAACAAGGCAATCAGATATGTGGGCTTTACAACTTTCACTTAGTCATAGGAGCTTATACTTGGGAGGCCAGTTACTAGCCCCCGGTTAGTGTTCGGCGTCAGCCGAGGTCAAGTTGTTAATACTTCGGCCAATGTTATGAACAGCCCGTCATTTAACACGGGGTGACCTCCATCGATCTTATAGTTTAACATAATCATCAGATCGCTGACCAGTTTACGCTTATTGTGACAGTCAGTTTTTGGCTTTCTCCACTGAGGCACTTAACCATGTGAGCTGGAAGCATAATCACAGTGGTTCTCCCTTTGCACACCTATCCGAACAAAGCGGAACATAGGAGGCAAGCACAGGAGCCGGGCAACACAACTATTGACCGAAGACACAATTCGAAACCGATGCATATATAGCAATATCCGAGAATGTTTTTGCCGAGGACTCCATGAATTACCTTGGCTTTTGATGGGTTTGGCTCTAGTTGCAGCCCCCTGTTGATATTGCCGAATCTCTAAGGATGTCCGACGTTGCACTGCGAGACTTATGCGGGAAACACACAAATAGGTTTAAAGTGCCATAGGCTTGGAAAACTAAAAAACTTCCGTAAAAACTTTACGTCCGAACTAAATCAGGTTTTTGGTGCTAATCCAAAAATTGGTCTTAAAGGTTTTGGTGCTTCCGTCGTGCTTTAACATGACACATCCGATCTCTAAACTGCAAGTAGGTCAGCATCGGCTTCAACCTCCTTATCCCGAAGGCGGAGTGCTTCTCCGAGGCCAGTTTAGTGAACTAAACTCGAGCGGCTTTAGAGAGAAGCCAGGCTATCCGGCTATTGACCATACACTCGAGTCGAAAAAGGAGCGGTAGGAGAAGACTTTGCAACGACCAAGAAGAAAACACATTTACTATAAAACGGCTCATATAAATTTTAAGAGCCCCCAGTTAACATGGGCAAAGGGAGTTCCTTTTAACAAACAACGTATGTGAGCACGGTCGAACCGAATACAAATTAAAAATTTAAAACTTTGAGCATGAAAGCGACTTAGCTGGTTAATGCGTTCGGCATTGATGACGCAGTCCGAGCTTGGTGCGGGACAAGGTTCCAGCCTCCAGTCTGATCCCGAGGTGGCCGAGCGAAGAGCTCGGCGCTCCGAAGTGGCGACGTAGCACGGCCAATGTGGCGAGGTGGAACCCCCAGTCCGACCGAGGCGATGGAGTAGACCAGCAGTATGACGTCGAAGTCCCCGGCGTGGGTTAATGAAGTGATGACGAAGCCCCCGGTCCAGCCGAGGTGGCATGGTATGTCGGTGCGCCGAGGTGACAGGGCTGTCCAACCCGGATCATTTACCTATGCACAGAACATAGTGCAAGCCGGAGATAATAGTTATAAGAATAAATTAAAAAAGATTCGTAGCATAATAAATAATTTATGCCAAGTGAGTAATAAAAGAAATATGGCCCGTGTGCCGAACACTCGATGAGGTAGAGCTCTCTCAGCGATGCCGAAGTCCCCGAGGCGACCGAACATGTCGGTATGGCAATTCGACCAACAAGGTGATCACGCGAGCCGATTTATGCCGATTGGGACGACGACGTCGGCTTGCCGAAGTGACCGCGTGACGCAGTCAGAGTCGATTACCTACACATGTAAAATAGTGCAGTCCAAAAAATAATAATATAAATATATAAAAAATCCTCGCATAATTAATTTACGCAAAATAATTTTTTTGAAAGAGATGTGGCCTGGCGTCGAAGCCAATGTCGATGCGGAGTGTCGGCGTGACAAAGCCTGAATCCGCAGGGCGGTCCGAGTCCCCGATGCGGCGTTTGCCGAACTGCGGACGGGAAACTGACCGAACCATCACGCAACCATCGTTAATGCGGCCATCATTTGACAGACCTGTGTACAGATGATGGAGCAAACCAGAGTAATAATTCCTCGGAAAAAATAAACCCATGCAAGAAAAAATTACTAGGATTAATAGCACCTGGTTTATTTATTGTAGCAATCCGAAGAGGCACATGTCGGCGTTGGTGAAACGCTAGTGCAATGCTAGTTTGCACTGTTCATTAGAAGAAACCGTGCTGCAAAAACTGGCACTTTTGGGTTAGTACTTCCATATATGTACACAGTAGAGAAAACCACTAGTGGACGATAGCGACCATACGCGTCAAATTTAAAAAGGAAAGAGCATAAAGAAGAAAGGAAAGAATTCCCTGGATAACCGCTGCCTGTGCTGAAGTGTCCTTGGCCTGGCCGACGTGATGGAGCAGGTCGGCGCGGTATAAGTCAGCTTGAAGAAGTGACGACGTGGCGATGCCGGCATAGGGCGGCTCACCGAACTGATGACGCGGTTTCGTCCACGCTAGCGAGACGACGACATGGACCCGCCGAGGTAACGGCGTTGCTCGACGAAGTCGAGTACCTGTGCACATATAAAAGAGTGCAAGCTAGATTTTTTTGAAAAAAAAGGGGTGCATAGTTAACTTATGCAAAAGTGAATAATACGGTAAATATGGCATGAGCGCCGAGGTCGGTTTGATGGCATGACGGTGTTGTGGCGCGGCGATGTCGACACAAGTCGGCCAGCCCCGGTGACGGCGAGACGCCAGCTAGACCGACATCGTGCACAAGTGTCGACAACATATCCCTGCAAAAAATAATGCAGTGCAAAACAACAGAAACTATTCTGTGTGCAATAATTTTAGGGGCTAACCGAATAGTTAGGAAAAATAAAACATGTTCGACGGTGATGACCGGGACTGATTTGAATTACTAGAATTCACTGACCAAAATCAAGGTACCGTACTGCAAAATAGGAGTTGGGAAAAAAATCTCCCTGATGTGTGTTCGGAGGTCCTCATCTCCTTGTGGTTGCTCCGGACGTGCTGTCTTCGCTCCATGTATGCGTTGCTGCGCATGCGCCCCTGAGAAGCCAATCAAGCCGGAGCTAACGCCCATCACGTGGTGGCAACAATGACCAAAAAAGGACTATTGAATCAATAATCGAAGATGAATTAGTATATCCAAGTAAAAACAAGATATCTATCAATTGAATATGGAAAACGTGATCAATTTAGCACAAGTAGTACTTCCCTTGCTAGTATATTCATGATTACGCTTTTACTTTGCTAGCTTGGTTATGGGACGTGCGCGGGGATCATCTCCTCATGTGACTTTATGTCCGGATAGGGCCGCCGCGTCGACGGACCGAATTTTAGATCGGTCGCTAAAGGTCTACACAGAAAAAATCATGCAAACCAGCAGAATAATATTCGGTGTATATTTAATATATACAGTACAGGTTATTAGAAAAATAAAACCTGATGTTCCTCGTTCAGACGACGAGGCGTAAGAATCCGAGGTAAAAAGGCAGGACTAGTACTGCCTTGTACGGAGACCGATCAATCCTCACGTGATGACCAAATACTATTTTTGCATAGAGTCCTCAACGTACTGCTCCTAGTGGATTTGTACTGGTAGTCTCTGTGTATGTTGAGCTCCCCAAGGTGTTGTCTTTTTGCTGGTCAGCCGACCAGCCATCGATTAATTAAACTTCGCTGCAACTTGAGCATTCATCTGCTATCAGTATATCGCGCAAGCACAAAGTACCGACCCGTAGAGCAGTGTTGCTATATAAATAATATATAAAAAGCAAAAGCAGAGGATCATCCATGTTCATGCGCTGTCCGAGAAGGGTGGCCTCGGGCTTCTCAACCTCGGACTCGGGATCGCTTGGGGGCGTGAGGCCAGCACTCCGCCGATCTGTTCGGATCTTTTTTTGTTTTTTGATCGTGCATATTTCTTACGCCTAGCGGCTGCAGACGCACAAATTCCTATGATTCGATCTGATTTCAAAATCGATCTCGGACAAGCCTGCAGAATATAATTGCAATCCGACAACAATAATTCTCAAAGAAATCGATTCATGCAAAACTAATCTGATTGAAAAAATAGCACCTGATTGGGCGATCGGAATTCAGCCCATGTATGTTGCCCTGCATGAATTAGAGCTAGCTCGGCATTGTCCTCGGCTGTAACGCCGCTCGCCGAATTGCGTATCTTTTCTTCTTGATTTGACATGCAGCGAATCTAATTTGCTGCTATGCACGCCTCGTCCGGAACGCCTCGGTCGGAACGGCCGCCGGCCATAATCTTCTATGATGCGCGCATGTAGAACGTCCTCACAGGTTGCATCTGCTGCTGTGTCGGTGTACTAAGTATTGGGCCATTAGTATCCCGTACTTGTGCACGGGCAGTTGTAGCCATACTCGCGGCCAGGCTTGTCAGGGAACAGTTGGAGGTTAATTCGAGTTATCGAAGAAACACCCAAGTCAAGGATTTAAGGATCAGCAGATAAGAAGAGCTGAAGACCGAAAGCCAGCCTCCCCGGCAAGATCTTGCCGGGGTGGCCTGCGAAGCCCGGCAAGATTTCGCGCCCGGCAAGATTCTGCCACTGTGCCACCGCTTCGGCACAGCAACAAGCCTGACATTCTGGGATCTTCTCTGGATGCATGGCAACGCGCCAGTGGAGGAGGGCTTAAGCGGTGCTGATGGGATGGCTCCTTTTTCCATCCCCAAGAAATAAGGACACCTAAACAGACACCTCACGGTGCATTAAATGCATTCGTCCTAATCCGTCAGTGATTAGGTATGATGACCCTGTAGCTACTTTACACCTCAATGTATGTACATTTTGCCATTGTGGTGACCCCTTTGAACGTATAAAATGAGGCCCAAGGCAACTGCTACAGGGGAGGAGGATCTTTTGGCCCATTCTGCATGCGTAGCTGCTCTTTGAACATACTGTTCATTGCAAGCGCTCCTGAAGCCTGGGCTCAAGAACACTCATAATAAAACAAGGCAGGAGTAGGGTTTTACGCTGATCAGCGGCCCGAACCTGGGTAAAATCACCCCGCGTCGATCGTTGGTTCTACTCTTTATGCATACTTCTCTCCCTGCCGAATCGTAAAGGGGTCCCTTGGGGTCCCATAGGTGTCGCACGCCGACATCTTTGGCGCGCCAGGTAGGGGGATTGAAGGTTGTGCGAACCTGATCCAGTGATCGGCGCTTTAGTTTCTTCATCATCTTCATCATCATGCCACCCAAGAAGAAGAGTGCCGCAACGGCGCAACCATCTACATCCATTTTGCCTGTGCCCTCGCGTACGGGTGGTGGCATGGATGCAGAAGGAAGAGGTTTAGAGCCTCCACGGTGTTCCGGTGATCCAAGCCAGGTGAGCGGCGTCGTTCGCAGTGGCAACGGCAACCCACACGCCGCTGGATCTAGAGACGGAGCTGTGCTGCCTACGGGCGGCGTGACGAACTCCAGAGATCGGAGGACGCCTTCTAGGACTCCCGCGCCGGCGCAAGCGTCAAGGCCTTCCCAGGTCATGCACGATGAGCAGCGCCATGGCACTGGTGGTTCAGGGCGTCCCCATGAAAGGACTTCTGCGCATCGATCCCAAGGTGCGCAGGCCCAGCATGCACGTCAAACTGCCGGTGGAAGAGGCGCGCGGTCGCGTGATCGTGACGGTGCTCCTTCTAACGTTGTTAGGAGTCAGAGCGCCTCACGTACCTCGCACCTGTCGCCGCCACCTACGCCAGCGGAAGCTTTGGCACGTGCGCAGCTGCTCCTCGATTTCCCTCCTGCTCCGGAGAAGATGGAGGAGTGGCGATCTACTATCCAGAACCTCATTGGCTTCATCAACAAAGATGGGCCGCAGGAGGCAGGGCCCTCGCAACGGCGGTCCATCGATCCGGCGCTAGCCGATGCGGAGAAGATCGGAGGTGGTGCGACCACGGTGCACTCCCCTCCACGACACCAGCGGCGGTCGACAACCCGGCGGACTAATGGCCGAGATGATGATTCCACGGCGTCGTCCGATCCGCGGATGCGCCGCGACCAGCGTCAAGTTCTCCAGGAATGAAGCAAAGAGGACGCTCGAACTACCATCAAGTGGCGATGGGAAGCGCGCCATCAATCTGATAAGCGCGCAGGGCCCGCTGTCAACGAGCCCGCGCCAGGGGACGCGAGTGACTTGCCTTACGAGGTAGGTACTCCAGCGTTTACCCGTGAGCTGCGGCAAGTCCAGTGGCCCAATTCCCGAACCTTCAAGCCAGAGGTCCCGGAGAAATATGACGGCAAGACTCACCCCTCGGAGTTCTTGAGCATCCACACCATTGCGGTGCAGGCTACCGGGGGCCGAGACGACAAGATACTTGCCAACTACTTCCCGTTGGTGCTCAAACCCAACGTCAGGTCGTGGTTGATGCATCTGCCGGAGAATTCTATTTCTTCTTGGTCAGATCTGTGCCATCAGTTTGTTGGCGCCTTTGTTGGAGGCCACCAAGATCCTGGCCAAGAGAGTGATTTGCATATCATCCCTCAGAAGGAGGGCGAACCCCTGCGCAAGTTTATCCAGAGATTTAGCCGGGTGCAGTACAATATTCCTGACGTTCACCCTGCCGCTGTTGTTAGCGCGTTTCATCAGAACGTGCGTAACCGCAAAATGCATGAAGAGCTGGCGATGAACAAGGTCAGGAGTATTGCCGAGCTTTACGCTTTGGCCGACAAGTGCGCTCGGGCTGAAGAAGGGAGGAAACTCCCTGGCGAGGCTGTTGGCGCAGGGGGCGAATCAGAAGATGAAGACGCTGCAACCCCGCCAAGGAAAGGCCGGCGACGGAACAAGAGGCGCAGAGGCAAGGCCGTGCTTGCTGTCGAGGAATCCGGCAACCCCGGCACCGCCAAGAAGGCCAAGGTTGACGACCCCGGCAAGGAAGTTGCCGGGTGCTCCTCCTGCCAGGCCTTGGTGGCTGCCGACAAGTCGGAAAGTTCCGGCAAGCAGTATTGCAAGATCCATCGCACCAAGGGCCATGATCTCCAAAACTGCCGACAAGTTGAGCAGCTTGTCGAGAAGCAGAGAGCTGAGTATGAAAGACGAGACAAGGAGAAGGCCCATGACGGTGCTGACGGGTCTGGCAAGAAGCGCGGTGGCCGAGGGGGTCGCCGTGGCAAGGCCAAGCAACAGAGGGAGAGGCCCGCTCGGGGCCGTGACAAAGAAGAGGGTGATGATAATGATGAAGAAGATGATGAGTCCAGTGAGCACGAATTTCAGAAAGCTACAGAGGCCATGTGTATCGACGGAGGCACCTCGTTGCATTCTTCCCACCGTCGACTTAAACAGTGGGTGCGAGAGGTTAATGCAACGGAGCCATCATTAGATGCATGTAAGCCCCTGAAGTGGTCCAACACGCCTATCATTTTCGACGCCGAGGATCACCCTGATCGCACAACCGCGGTCGGGTGCTTGCCGTTGTTGGTCTCACCGACAATCCGCAACATCAAGGTGATGAAAATGCTAGTTGACGGTGGGGCCGGACTGAACCTAATCTCGCCGGATGTGCTCAAGAGGCTCCAAATTCCTGATGAAGATCTCGAAGAAACGGGCACGTTTCAAGGGGTCAATCCAGGAAGGACCCAGCCAAAAGGCAAGATTACGCTACCGGTGACATTTGGTAGCGAGCTCAACTACAGGACAGAGAAGGTAGTGTTTGATGTCGCCAAGATCCCAGTCATACAATGGGATCCTTGGCCGCCCAGCGCTGGCTAAGTTTATGGCGGCATCACACTACGCGTATAATGTGCTGAAGATGCCCGGGCCGTTGAGTGTCATCACTATCCACTCCGACAAAAAGGATGCGCTCATCTGTGCCGACCAACTCTACCGGGAAGCAGTTGCAGCACCTGCCGTCAAGGCATCTGCTCCTGCCGCTGGAACTCCCGGGGGCAAGAAGAAGACAACCAAGAATCTTGATGCAAACTCCGGCAAGCGCACCTCCTCGGAGTGCTGCGCTTCCGTTGAGGACGCACCAGAGAGTTCCATCGGCAAGAACAAGAAATCCAAGGCTGCTCCACCAGAGACCAAGAAGGTGCCCGTCAGGGAGGACGGAACAGGAGGAACTTTCACCATAAGTTCCACCCTAGATGACAAATAGGAAAGCGCGCTCATTGCCTTCCTGCGGGCGAATGTCGACGTGTTTGCATGGCAACCGTCTGACATCCCCGATGTTCCCAAGGAGGTAATTGAGCACCACCTTGCTGTCTGTCCTCACGCGTGGCCCTTCAAGCAGAGGGTCAGGAAGCAAGCCTTGGAGCGGCAAGAATTCATTGCCGAAGAAATCAGGAAGCTTGAAGCGGCACGATTGGTCAGAGGAGTGCTTCACCCAACATGGTTGGCTAATCCAGTTGTAGTGCGCAAGGCGAATGGGAAATGGAGGTTGTGTATTGATTATACAGACATCAATAAAGCATGTCCAAAATATCCCTTCCCCTTGCCGCCCATCGACCAGATTGTGGACTCCACTGCTGGTTGTGACCTACTATCATTCCTTGATGCCTACTCAGGGTATCATCAGATCTTCATGGCAAAAGAAGATGAAGAAAAGACCGCATTTATCACCCCATGTGGTACGTATTGTTTTATACGAATGCCTTTCGGGTTGAAAAGTGCTGGTTCTACATTTGCGAGAGCGGTCCAAATTGGTTTTGAGCCTCAGCTCCATAGAAATATGGAGGCATACATGGATGACATAGTGGTCAAAACCAAGGACAAAGCGACGCTCATACAAGATCTAGAAGAAACATTTGCAAATCTGCGCAAGATCAACTTAAAGCTCAATCATGAGAAGTGCATGTTTGGTGTTCCCTCCGGCAAGCTTCTCGGATTCTTTGTATCTCAACGAGGGATCGAAGCGAACCCCGACAAGATCAAAGCTATTGAGCAGATTGAAGTGCCAAGACGCGTCAAGGATGTACGTCGTCTTGCCGGCTGTGTTGCTGCCCTAAGCAGGTTTATTTCCAAATCTGCTGAGCGCGCCCTGCCCTTTTTCAAAATTTTGAAGAAGGCAGGTCCAATGAAATGGACTCCGGAAGCGGAGGCTGCGCTGCAAGATTTGAAGAAATACCTTTCTTCTCTGCCGACGCTAGTCGCGCCTAAACCACAAGAGTCGTTGCTGCTGTATCTAGCAGCGACAAATCAAGTGGTTAGTGCTGTCTTAGTGGCACAGAGAGAAGCAGATGAGGAGGCAACACCAGCGACAAGACCGCCAAGTGACGCGGCGGGATCTTCCCCGGCAAGGAGTGGCCCCGGCAAGACAGGATCTGCGCAGTCAGAAGAACCAGTGCAAAAGAAAAAGGTGGTGCAGCGCCCAGTTTATTTTGTTAGCTCCCTTTTGCAAGGAGCTAGGTCAAGATATTCTGGTGTGCAGAAGTTGCTCTTCGGCCTCCTTATGGCCTCGAGGAAGCTGCGCCATTATTTTCAAGCACATGAAATCACCGTCGTCACTCGCTTTCTGTTGCAACGGATTTTGCGAAATCCAGAAGCAACCGGCAGGATTGTGGAGTGGGCGTTGGAGTTGTCAAGATTTGGTCTCAAGTTTGAAAGTACTTCGACAATTCAGAGCAGAGCCTTGGCAGAGTTCATTGCGGAATGGACCCCAACGCCAGACGAAGAAGTTCAAGAAATGACTCTCCCCGGCAAGGAAATTGACCAAGAATGGATTATGTACTTTAACGGGGCTTTTTCGCTGCAAGGCGCCGGTGCTGGCGTGCTGCTTGTCGCACCCACCGGAGAGCACCTCAAGAATGTAATCCAGATGCATTTACCCCGGGAGAGTTCGACAAACAACACTGCGGAGTACGAAGGGCTGCTTGCCGGTCTCAGGATCGCGGCATACATTGGTATCAAGAAGCTCGTCATCAGAGACGATTCGCAGCTTGTTGTCAGGCAAGTTAACAAGAATTATCAGAGTCCATTGATGCAAGCTTACGTGGATGAAGTGAGAAAAATGGAAGAGCGCTTTGATGGTCTGCAAATGAAGCACATTCCTCGTGCCGAAAACAGTATTGCTGACGACCTGTCAAAGCACGCTGCCCTCAAGTTGCATGTGGAACCAGGAACTTTTGTGCTCCATTTGACTCAACCATCTGTGGCGCCATCAATGAGGCAAGAAAAGAGAAGAAAGTTGAATTCTGGATAGTACTTTCCGGCAGAGCTCCCTGGAGCCGCCGGCAAGGAACTTGCCGGGATCAGCGACAAGCCTGCCGGGGAACGACAGGCTCCGGCGGAACCTCACGCTTTCGCTGTCGAGACAAATGTTCCCCTGGCGGAAGAGATGCCTTTAGTCCTAGCTGTCGAGCCCCAGGCTCCAGCATGGGCACAGCACATAGTCCATTTCCTTCAGACAGGAGAACTCCCTGAGGAACAGGAAGAGGCGGAAAAAGTAGCCCGTCGGTCTGTTATGTACAAGTTCGTCGATGACGTCCTATAAAGAAAGAGACCAAACGGTGTGAAATTGAAGTGTATTCCTCGGGAGGATGGACTAGAGCTGTTGGCAGAGATACACGGAGGCATATGTGGCTCTCACATAGGATCAAGAGCACTTGTCAGGAAAGCATTCCGGCAAGGTTTCTTTTGGCCCACCGCTCTGCAGGATGCAACTGCACTAGTAACCAAGTGTGAAGTGTGCCAGTTTCATTCGAAGAAATCACATCAGCCAACTCAAGCTCTTCAGATGATCCCTCTCTCCTGGCCATTTTCAGTCTGGGGGCTCGACATACTGGGCACCTTCCCCCGTGCTACCGGGGGCTTTGAGTACTTGTACGTTGCGATTGACAAGCTCACAAAGTGGCCGGAGGTGGAAGCAGTGAGAAAGGTGACAGCACAATCAGCCGTCAGGTTCTTTAAAGGAATAGTTTGCCGTTTCGGTGTGCCTAACAGGATCATCACCGACAATGGCACGCAATTCACAAGTCACACCATCATGCAGTACGTCCAAGACCTTGGCAGCAAAATTTGTTTTGCCTCTGTTGCTCACCCGAGAAGCAACGGCCAAGCGGAGAGGGCTAATGCTGAAGTGTTGCGCGGTCTCAGGACCAGAACCTTTGACAGGCTGAGAAAGTGCGAAAGACGCTGGATTGATGAGTTGCCGGCGGTTCTTTGGTCAATCAGAACGACACCAAATCGAGCCACCGGCCAGACACCCTTCGCTCTGGTCTACGGAGCGGAAGCAGTTCTCCCCACGGAACTCATATACGGATCACCTCGAGTGCTCGCTTATGATGAGCTTGAGCAAGAGCAACTGCGGCAAGATGACGCTGTGCTCCTTGAGGAGAATCGTCTTCAGGCTGCTGTGCGAGCTGCACGCTACTAGCAAGCTTTGCGCCGCTACCATAGCCGCAAAGTTCATGCCCGAAGTCTTGAGGAAGGCGACCTTGTTCTTCGGCGGATTCAGTCCGCCAAGAATTCAAACAAGTTGACGCCGAAGTGGGAAGGCCCTTATCGGGTAGTGCGAGTCACCAGGCCCAGCGCTGTCCGCCTGGAGACCGAAGATGGCGTTCCAGTGAGCAACTCCTGGAATATCGAGCATCTTCGCAAGTTCTACCCATAAGGCGCGGTTGCTGGGGGCCCCCGGCAACCACCTTTTTGTACAAGTCTTGCCGGCAAGGCATGTAATCCTTTGTACAAAGCCAGGCGCAGACCCTGAGCCCAGCTGAATAAGTTTAAGTGTTGTGCATTTCCTTATCGATTTCCATGTTCATATATATATATATATATATATATATGCATGCTTGTCTAAGATGTTGTATGACACTTGTTCCCGGTAAGTTCTAACGAACCGCCAAGGTTCCATATCTTTATTTTCTCTTCTTTCTTTTTCTCAAAAGATAGAAGGACTCCTCGCATGCATGTTTGCCGGGGGGGAAGGAAGATATGAGTACCAGTTGGCGACGTTCAGAATTGGCACTTTGCCGGAGGAAGAACAGCGACAGAAAGCTAAGTTCTAAAACTTAAAGCAAGTTTCTTTTATTATGAAGTTATTTTCCTTAGACGATTTCGACTTTTGTATGGAAAACCTGCACGCGAAGGAACCCTTGTCGTAATCGGTTGCGCCCTTATTTTGTTTCGAGTCCGCTCAACAATTTAAGTGGCTGCACTAAGAACGCCAAGGTGCCCCGCCGGCCACTGCACCTCCAGCAGGCTGCTGAAGTCCCGCACCCAGCGCTCGCGACAGGTTGCGTGCCGGCAAGCTTTCAGTAAGCGTAGGGTGTACTCCGTACATAAAGAAATCGACAAGGGAAATAGCATGCATATACCCAAACATACGCAAGTTATATTACATCAATAAGTTGCCGTGGTTCTAACACAAGACTTGATTGTCTTTTGGCATGGAATGGCGGCGACAAGGGAAAATGAGGCAGCTAGTCCCTGCGTTGGCCTTCGATCCTCTTGATTGAATCTACTTTCTCAAGGATGGGCACGACAAGCTCCTCAAGTGCCTTGAGATCTGCATCCTTCGGCAAGTGGTCGAGCACGTTGGTGAGATCAACGCCAGGGTTATTATACACCACCTTGACGAGTACTTTGCGGAGGACGGCCCGGCAAAGTTTGCGGGATTCATTGGCCAGTTGGGTCGCTCGGTTGGACTGTAGCAGCTTCAAAGCGTCAATGATGCTTTCGAAGAACGTAGTCAACCTGGCGCTCGAAGATATCCTTTCTTTGGAGGAATACCTGAAGTTTTGCAGGCCATCCTGGCTCATGGTTGACAACTGTGCAGTGAGCCTCTCCGCGTCGTCGACAAGGCGATCAGTCCAGATTTTCACTCCCTTTTCATAGTCACTTTGGGCGGCGGCAGCGCTCTTAAGCAAGTTCCTCTCTTCCTGAAGATCTTTGCTTAGGGCCTTCTCGCGGGCCCTGCCGTCCTTGAGGGACTTCTCCAGCGTGGTCAGCTTTAGCTTCAGATCGGCAATGGCATCGTTGGCTGAAGTGAGCTGTTTGGTCTTGTCGGACATGGCAACTTGCATCTCTGCCAGGCTGTGGAGAGTTTTCTCCCTGTCCCCTTTGAGCGTCGAGAGCTCCTTGTCGTGTTCTTCAAGATTCATCTCCAGCTTCTTCACTTTGTCGCTCAGCTCGTTCTTGGCGGCCTTTGTAGCCTCGGCAGCATCGACGGCCTCCTTGAGCTTGCCGGCGTGATCTACAGTTAGAGCTTCGAGCGCCTCTTTGTGCGTTTGCTCTAGCTCCTGGATTCGCTGCGCGACAAGCTTATCGATCTCCTCATCTTTGCTGTGAAGCTTGGCGGTGAGCGCCTGCTCACGTGCGACAAGATCTTCCTCATGGGCATCAAGTGCAATGCGACGCTCCGTCAGGAGAGCATCTTCAGCGGCAGTTCTTTGTGCAGCTTCTTCCTGCGCCTTCTCCATGTCAGATTGTTTCAAGAGGAGCTCCGTCCAGCTTTGGCTCACTTGTTCCCGGCTGGCAGTCAACTCCTGAAGAGCCTCGGTGTACCAGATCTGCGTCTGCTCAACGCGCTTCTGAAAGCCTGCTTTGGCCGCCTCGACAACTGCCATTCTGGAATCTGCTTTCTCTTTCCGAGCGCGGTGGAGTGCTTGGAGCTTGCGGAAATTTTCGCCCATGGCCTGGAGGAGCTGATCCTCTTCAGATTTGCCACTGCTGGCGCTTGGATCATCAACGATTTCGAGCCCGGCAGCGGCGATGATTTCTTCATCAAAGGTTTCCCCTTCAGTTGGCGTTTCAATATTTGCCGTGCCCAGCAAGTTGATGAATAGGTTGTCACCAACCTTGAGATATTTGCTTGATGAGGGAGCTTCGGATGTCGATGGTTGGTCCTCGACATTCATCTCGCCGGTGGCTGGGGGCTCTGTGGCCGATGTAGCGCTTGGCACTCCTGCGACAGGAATGTCGTTAGTGTGGTCATCAGTCTCCTCGCCGGCCCTCTCGGCAGGTTCCTTGGCGGCTTCCTCGGCAACAGTCTCGCCGACCTCGACAGTGGCGTCTTTGGCGGCCTCGCTAGCGGCGATCCTGTCAGCTTCGGCGGCGGCGTCTCTGGAGGTCTCCTCGATGACAACGTCGACATCCATGTGTTCCATCACAGGGAATTCTGGAGGACGAAGGAAGGAAACAAAATAAGATCAAGGTTGAAGTTCAAGAAGACAAAAGGAAAGAGAGACAAAGAAAAGGATAACAAGCGCTCTAAGGCAAACAGTTACCTGCGTCGAGTTGTTGAGAGGTGGCCTCGCCCCTCCCGGCAACGTTGGCTGCCGGGGAAATGTTGCCGGTACCCATGCGTACCGGCTCTTCCTCAACCAGGATAGGCTCGTCGGTGGTAACTCTTGCCGGGGATGCGCTTGTGGGCGGCGTGGTTGACGGAGGCGGCACGACAGGGGCAGTTTCTACTTCTCCCTGTTGTTGTTCTTCTCCTGCAAGCCCGAAGATATCAGGGGCAAGGGTAAAAACCTCAGCGCCCGTCAGCGGAAAACGAGTGGAGAACTCACGTTGGGGACTGCGTTGAGGGCTGAGCTCCGGGCTGACGACGACAATTTCCGGCGCGCTCGTAGAGCCTGCCGGGAGCTCGTCGCCCGTGGAAGTCCTCGACCTCTTCGCCGCCCTTTCCGCCAAGGTTTCTGCATCGCTGCAGAGACAAGATAGAGCAAGGCTATGAGATTGCTTTGAATTTTGGGAGATAAAGGCTATGACAGGATACTTACTCTTCCTCTTCTCGTTCCGGGCTAAAGCCGGAGATGTCGAAATCGACCTCCATTGCAATGTCCGTGTGAGGGGGCGGAGGAGGGGTCCTGGGTCGCTTGGCTGTAGCAGGCACAGGGGATTGGCGAGATTCTGCCACCTCAGCCTCCGGTGCGGTTGTGTGAGACGCTCCTGCTGCTTCAGCAGTTGCCGCAGGTGCGGGTCTCGCGCGCCGCGCAGGTTACTATCGGACTCCTTGCCGCGGCGCAGTCTTGCCGGCCGCCTTCTTGCTGGGAGCCTCGCTGCTCGACGAGGGTTGGCTTGCCGGGATGCCAGAAGCGGCCTTTCGAAGAACGCGCTTGGTCTTCTTCGGAGCTGGGGGCTCCTCCTGCGGCTCTTCTTCGGCTACGTCCTCGTCGGACGAGCCCTCGGCGGCCGCGCTGCTCTGTTCCCCGGCTGCCTCAGTCTCCCCGGTAGGATTTTCTTCCATCACAACCTCCGCGTCGCTGGTTTCCCATTCTGTGAAACCGACGCTGTCGGCCTCCGCGGCAAGATTCGCTTCCTCCACCCTAGAGGCAATATACGCCACTTCTTCGTCAGTGGTGGCGTGAATGAGGCCCGTCTCTTCCCGGATGGCCCTCTCCGACAAGTTGTCGAAGAACTTTTGTGCTTCCTCCTCGGTTGGCTCGGCCCAAGTCGCGTCAAGACCGTGGGCGTTGAACATTGGCATGAAGGCAATGATCGACCCCAGGGCGGAGTTGTTGCACAAAGGGACAATTCTTGCCGGCAACCGATGTTTGTCATCACGCTGGAACAGTTTGTGGCGGAGAGCGCCGAGCTGCATGGCCGTCAAATTATTGTTCAATCCAGGGCGCAGCCTCATGATATCCGCTGCGTTCCGGTACTCCCAAGCTGGTCTTCCCCTGCTCTGTAGGGGGGCGATGCGGCAGCGGAGGAAATCGAAGCCAATCATCTCCATTGTAAGCCCGACAGCTTTCAGGCGAAGGATCCTGGTGGTGGCGACTGTGAGCCTCTCATCCTCCGCGGCGAGATTGCTCCAATCACTGCCGCGGACCACCTTCTGTCGTCGAGGCGAACAGAACGGATGGGGATCTGCTTCCTTGATCCAGCACCACTCAGACCGCCATTCATCCCACTTCTCGCGGTAAACTCCATCTGGGTATATCTCCTTATTCCAAGCCCGTGGAATCCAGGCGATAGAACCGGAAAGGGCCTCCCCCTTTTGGATGCGAGGAATAAAGTAATGGCGGAAGAGGGCGGTATTGGGAACTACTCCGGCAAAGTTTTCGCAAAGATGAGCGAAGACGGACATGCACATTACGGCGTTTGGCGTGAAATCAAGAAGATGGAAGCCGTATGTGTACATAATATCGTTGAAGAAATCAGAGAATGGAGGACAGAGTCCGCAATAGAAATAAGCGGTGAAGAAGTGATATCTGTCAGGTCCGCTTTTGGAACAAGAGCCTAGAATCACGTGAGTTGCGGGGTGAGCTTGCGTCCCCTTCGCCCACATGCACTGGTACCGGTTCTTCAAGGCCCTCGCATCGAGCGTCGGAGCGAAGACGACGTACTTCTTCCGCATCTTCACCAGCTCGCTCTCCGGGACATCGGCCTTCGTCTCCTTGCTCTTGCCTTTGCCCTTGCTAGCCTTGGGCGGCATGGCGATTGCGAAGGCGGAGGTTGAGGATAGGGCGGGTGTGGAAGCGAAGAGCGGATGAGGAGAAGTCTGGCTTTGAGCTCGAGAAGGGGAAAATAATGGCGGAGTCCAGATTGGGAAGAAAAGGGGG
This sequence comes from Thinopyrum elongatum, assembly GCA_011799875.1. Lineage (NCBI taxonomy): Eukaryota > Viridiplantae > Streptophyta > Magnoliopsida > Poales > Poaceae > Thinopyrum > Thinopyrum elongatum. The sequence continues at coordinate 416,655,930 of CM022299.1, forward strand.
TAAATAGGTTGTGCCTCTGCAGTTTCCCTTTTTATGGGGAAGGAGCGAGGCCGCCTCTTTTACTCCCCAATGTAAATACGCCTCTGCAGGCACGCTGCAGTTGCAGCCTTTCAGCACACGCTTCCCATGTCGCGCATTCAGCACGCGTAGTGGGGGGCACAGTAAGTGGGATATTTACGAGCAGTTAATCCCCTGCCACGCGTGCCTGTGCACTGTTTGGGCCTAGCCCAACAATGCCTCGCACTCGTGTGTGGCCTAGGCCCGGGGGCTCCTGTCGATGTACTAAGTATTGGGCCATTAGTACCCCGTACTTGTGCACGGGTAGTTGTAGCCATACTCGCGGCCAGGCTTGTCGGGGAACAATTGGAGGTTAATTCGAGTTATCGAAGAAACACCCAAGTCAAGGATTTAAGGATCAGCAGATAAGAAGAGCTGAAGACCGAAAGCTAGCCTCCCCGGCAAGATCTTGCCGGGGTGGCCTGTGAAGCCCGGCAAAATTTCGCGCCCGGCAAGATTCAGCGCCCGGCAAGATTCTACCACTGTGCCACCGCTTCGGCACAGCAACAAGCCTGACATTCTGGGTCCTTCTCTGGATGCGTGGCAATGCGCCAGTAGAGGAGGGCTTAAGCGGTGCTGATGGGATGGCTCCTTTTTCCATCCCCAAGAAATGAGGACACCTAAACGGACACCTCATGGTGCATTAAATGCATTCGTCCTAATCCGTCAGTGGTTAGGTATGATGACCCTGTAGCTACTTTACACCTCAATGTATGTATATTTTGCCACTGTGGTGACCCCTTTGAACGTATAAAAGGAGGCCCAAGGCAACTGCTACAGGGGAGGAGGATCTTTTGGCCCATTCTGCATGCGTAGCTACTCTTTGAACATACTGTTCATTGCAAGCACACCTGGAGCCTGGGCTCAAGAACACTAATAATAAAACAAGGCAGGAGTAGGGTTTTACGCTGATCAGCGGCCTGAACCTGGGTAAAATCACCCCGCGTCGATCGTTGGTTCTGCTCTTTGTGCATACTTCTCTCCCTGCCGAATCGTAAAGGGGTCCCTTGGGGTCCCATAGGTATCGCACGCCGACATGCTGGTCCACGGCAGACCTCGGATCCGATGTATAACCAGGCGTGAAATTTTCTTGACTCCGGTCCAACTGTAGACAAAGTAGCAGAAGTAGCACCCGGCCTCATAGTGCAAAACTAGCACTAAGGCGTTAGTACTTGTCCATGTATGTGTTAAGAGGAATTAATGGCCTGACCATGGCAGCCTTGACACTTAAAAAATTAAAGGAAAAGGAGGGAATCTCCCTGATTTGTGCTGCCCGAGCGTGGCTGTTGTTGGCTCCCGTGATCTCTCAGGGCATGAGGCTGTGCACATGCACGCGCGGTCATCGGAAAGCATGTCTTCGCATGCACTGCTTCGGGATTCGCCATGGTCAGACTGCCGAACATGGCCGCCTGGTGCCAATGCACCGGCTTGATGAATCGGCTTCAGCCGTGGACGATGTGACAGCGACGGCTCGATGGATTTTCGCCATATGAGTAGACGCCGTTACGAGAACAATTTCTCATGATCCCGATCTGTAGAAACAATTTATAGAAACCGACAGTACCAATTCACAAGGGATATCAATTTGTGCGGAACAGATCTTAATTGAAAAGATAGAACCTGATCATCCCATCGATCCACGACAAACACCCAGCAGGCTCTCAATGAAAGCACCAATGTCGGTTCTATATCCAGCGTATCTCGTAGTAGGGGTCCTAAGCTAGGCGTCTTGGAGCGATGGTAACATGGACACAGGATTTTACCCAGGTTCGGGCTCTCTCAAGGAGATAATATCCTACTTCCTGCTTTTGATTGTATTGATATGAGGATAGTACATAGTACAGGTATCTACCACGAGATTATAGTAATGAATATTAGTTGCCTATTGACTAGCCTGGCCTCGGTTTATATAACACACCGGAGGCCTAGGGTTTAGGAGAGTCCTTGTCTTGGGTGCCAAGTCTTGTGGAGTCTTCCTTGTATGCGACATGGGCTGTCCGAACTGGCCCATGAATGAACCGCCATGGGGGTCCTCGGCCCGATCCAGCTGGTCGGGAGACGATGTGGTGAGTACCCCCTAGTCCAGGACACCGTCAGGCCATACATGGGCCGAAAATAAAACGGGCTGGTATTATACTGGACGGCCCACATGATGCTGTTGGGCCGATTTCGGGAACGCCATAACGGGTCGTGAGTTACCAGGCCATAAAATGGGCTATATGCGAACAGACTGTTAACAGGCTTTTCATGGGCCGGCCCGCTAGCTTTTGACCAAGTCAAACGGGCCGGCCTTTGTAAGCTAAATGGGCCAGTGTTAGGCCGTCGCACGTGTCGACATATCATAGGTGCCTATCTGACCCAATGACGAGCTCACACGTGTTTCCTCCGGCCAATGAGAATTTTACACGTGGAAAATCTCCATTGGTCGTTGCTGTTAATTGGTTATCGGATCCAAAACCGGGTCCGATAGCTTAACGGCGACCCGTTACCGTGGATGCCACGTGTCGGTTACCCTTGACGAAAGCACTTTCATGACGCGTCATTTATCGTCATGGAAGTGAACACTTCTGTGATGATAATTTTGGTATTGTCATGGAACACTTCTACGATAGCACAGGTATGACTATCTTGATTCTGTCATAAAATTGTCATGGATGTACATGCATGACAGAAAACGTGACCTACTGTGACAAACACGTATCATCACGGAAGTGTATTTTTATTGTAATGAAGGCGAATAAAAAGGAAATTTTTGTGAAGTGGGGATAATGAAAACAAGAGGCAAATGGCAAATAATGTAAATTGTAAGGAGATGAGATTTGTGATTAGGAACCTGATAGATCTTGACTTGATCCTCCCCGGCAACGGCGCCAGAAATTCCTTTTGATGTCGCTTGAACTATGTCGGTATTTCCCCAAAGAGAAAGGGATGATGCAGCACAGCTACGGTAGGTATTTCCCTCAGTTATGAAACCAAGGTATCAATCCAGTAGGAGAACCAAGCAACACTATGTAAACAGTACCTGCACACAAAGAACAAATACTTGCAACCCGACGATTAAGAGGGGTTGTCAATCCTCTACGGGTAACGGTGCCATAAATTGTGAAGTGGACGTGACAAAAATTGTGTAGATTGGATAAATAGATCTCGATAAAACACGAAATAAAATAAATAAATAAAAAAGTGCAGCAAGGTATTTTTGGGTTTTTGGAATAATAGATCTGAAAACAAAAGCAAATAAAAATAGATCTCAAAGCAAATATGATAAAGAATAGACCCGGGGGCCGTAGATTTCACTAGTGGCTTCTCTCGAGAAAATAGCATACAGTGGGTAGACAAATTACTGTTGGGCAATTGATAGAAGATCGAATAATTATGATGATATCCAGGCAATGATCATTATATAGGCATCACGTCCAAGATTAGTAGACCGACTCCTGTCTGCCTCTACTACTATTACTCCACACATCGACCGCTATCCAGCATGCATCTAGTGTATTAAGTTCATGGAGAAACGGAGTAATGCAATAAGAACGATGACATGATGTAGACAAGATCTATTCATGTAGGAATAGCCCCCATCTTGTTATCCTTAATAGCAATGATACATGTGTGTCTTGCTGCCCCTTTTGTCACTGGGAAAGAACAATGCATGATCGAACCCATCACAAAGCACCTCTTCCCATGGCAAGAAAAATTGATCTAGTTGGCCTAACTAAACCAAAGATTCGAAGAAGAAATACGAGGCTATAAGTAATCATGCAGAAAAGAGATCAAAGAAGACTCAAATAACTTTCATGGATATAGATCTGGTCATAAACTCGAACTTATCGGGTCCCAACAAACACACCACAAAAAGTCATTACATCAAATAGATCTCCAAGAGACCATTGTATTGAGAATCAAAAGAGAGAGAGGAAGCCATCTAGCTACTGCCTACGGACCCGTAGGCCTATGATGAACTACTCACGCATCATCGGAGAGGCACCAATGAGGATGATGAACCCCTCCGTGATGGTGTCTAGATTGGATCTCGTGGTTCTGGAACTTGCATTGGCTCGAATTGTGTTTCGTCGACTCCCCTAGGGGTTTTGCAATATTTGGGTATTTATAGGGCGAAGAGGCGGTGCGGGAGGCCACCGAGGTGGGCACAACCCACCAGGACATGCCTGGGCTTCGGGGCGCGCCCTGGGGGGTTGTGCTCCCCTCGGGCCTCCCCTCTGGTACTTCTTTGGCCCATCTTGTGTCTTCTGGTCCAAAAAAAATCTCCAAAAAGTTTGCTGCATTTGGACTCCGTTTGGTACTGATATTCTGCAAAGTAAAAAACTAGCAGAAAACAGCAACTGGCACTGGACACTATGTCAATAGGTTAGTCCCAAAAAATGATATAAAGTTGCTATAAAATGATTGTAAAACATCCAAGAATGATAATATAACAACATGGAACAAGCAAAAATTATAGATACGTTGGAGACATATAGTCAATTTTGAAGGACACGTTCTGCGACACAGGCTTGGGATCCACAGCTTCCAAGTCAGACCTCATCGATGGCGACCATGAGGAGGACACCCTCTCCGGCTCATCCAAGGGGAAAGAGCCCGTCTATGACATCAGGGAGGGCACACTAAAGTCGTGCTCTTCCAAGGGGAAGGAGCCCATCTGCGACAACTTGGAGCGCACCCAGGGTTTGTGCTCTTCCCACGGGAACGAGCCCATCTGTGACAAGTGAGGAAACCCATGATTTGTTTTGTCGTGCCTCTTCACAGGGGGGAGCCCATGATTTGTTTTGTTGAGTCCCTTTTGTAGTGTCGTGAGAATATGTCTAGTTTTAATTGCTATATTTGGTTGTTTGCAGTATGCCTTATTTATTTCAGTTGTTCACAATCTGATGCTCTATATGTGCAACTATTTACTGTGCAGTACATTTTCATCAATACCTATTTTAAACGTACCGATAGGAATGCATATATTTGCTTGCTGTTAAGCCGGTTATAACTAGCATATGGCTCTTCTAAAGTTTTTGGTTGTTCGGTTGTTTGTAGTTAGCATATGTCCAGTTTCAAATGCTATCTTTGGTTGTTCATAGTTTGCCTTGTGTATTCCAGTTATTCACAACATGATGTTCTATATGTGCAAGTATGAACTGTGCAGTTTAATTTCATCAATACCAGTTTCAACAATACCACTATGAATGACTACATTTGGTTGTTGTTAAGCATATTGTAGTTAACATGCCTTTCCATTTTTATTTAACAATAACCAGTGTACTTAGACCGGCACAATACCAGTTTGAATGACTATATTTGCATGTTGTTAAATGTTAGGCCTGTTGCAGTTAACACACCTTTCCACTTCTTGTTTTGCTTAACTAGCGTGCTTAAACCTGCACAGTAAAGCTATCATTTGGAGATTATTTTGTCTGCCATGGATATATTTGGTTGATGTTTAGCCTGTTGTGCTTAACATGCCTCTCGATGTACTTACACAGGACAATTTTGGGAACGACTGTTGTTTTCCATCGAGGTTAGTTTCATCCCATGGCTTATATGTACTCACTGTTCAGGATATCGGTAGCTAGTACCATATAAGCCAGGGTCTGATAAGGGACTAATCGGTGAATCAGACTTTTAACCGAATATGTCTGTAACCCATTTATCGGTAGGTTAACTAGGGCCATATCTAATATATCTGAGGCTACATAGCAACATGCACTGTACTGAATGTCTAAATATGCAATACTAGGCTGCATAGCAACAAGAAAGAGTGTTACCTTAATGTTCTGATGATGTCTAGATATACGTAGAAGAGAGGCAACAACAACAACAACAACAACAATAACACAGCAGCAGTTAATCAGCTGATAATTTGTAAAAATGCAATAAACTCCCTCCAGCCCATAATATAAGATGTTAATTCATCCAATATGTGAGTATATTGGATGTTATAAGATATTATATAATGGGACGGAGGGAGTGTTGTACTACATCATTGTGCAATTGTTGTTTAGCTTCTAATATTAACTTGGTGCTTTTAGGTACATATGTCATTGGTAAAGATCTGCGCTTCGACCCTTTCTGCGTATGGGGCAATGAGATATTGATGAACCAGCATCAAGTGAGGAAGCTGATAAAGATTGTTAGTAAAATGGGTCAAAAGATGGCAATTAAACTATTTGTTTACACTTTATCCAAGACAACAGCAAACTGCAGGATGGTAAGTAAGAACTCTGCAGCCTTCTTTTTACTTCCCATAATGAGTTGTGTTAGATGACAATGTCTGAATCTTTTTCCTTTGCAGTGGTTCCCAAAGCAGTTTACTCAAGATTACCTCTCAAACTACATGATTGGTGGGCATGCAAAGGTTAAAGTATTTCTACCAGAACATGATGACTATCTAGATGTGTTCATGAAGACAGTGAAGAATGGGCCGTCGGCCATCACAAGGGGTTGGACTAGAGTCGTGCGTGCCTTCTGCATGGAGGAGGGCACAATATGGGCATTCGCTTCACCTTGTTCAGCAACCAGAATGTATTTCGCCTCTTTCTTTACCGTCTTTAATAGTACAAGTATACAACCGTGGTTCATCATTCTTTATTTGCTGCTTATGTAATTCTTGAACATATGTACCTGTGAATCGAATAATGCATTGGTTGTTTGAACCTGATGGTTATGAATAAAGCTATTGCATACTTTCAATTTCAAATCCGGTACAATTTTAAATAGCAGCAATTAAATTACGGTGAAATTATGCTCTGCAGGTCGTTACAGCGCACATGGTTGGTAGAACACAAAAGTTTGTGATATACACCATAATTCGACATGGTTCACAGAGAGGAAACGTGTGCGATCATGCACACAGTTGCCGTTTGCAAAGCATGTGTGATGTCAGACAATATCACAAACGATGCGGGCAAACTAAACGTTTGTGATAGTTGCCTTATCGTACACGATTTGCAATCATGAACTGTTTCTGATGTGGTACACATCGTAAATGTTGCACCACAGAATAGCGTGTGCGATAGTTATCATGTACGATGATGTTACGATGATCCGATCACACACTCGTACGATGATTAGCTAATCTTCTTAATTAGTTATCTCATACGGTTCGGGAAAAGTGAATGTGTGTGATTGTCTGCTTATCATACACGTTCTATAATCGTGAACTATTTGTGATGGGCCGCGCATCATAAACGTAGCACCACAGAATACCGACTACGATGGCAATGCGAGCACAAACGAGTAGCAAGGATGGAGCGTTTGGGATATTTGAGATATCAGAAACAGTTTTATAGGAACAACTGTATGCACCAAGGCTCCCTATCCCCGACGGTTTCTGGGCCGTGTGGGAAGGACCCCCCTATCGCACACACTCACTTGGCGACGGTTCAAAATGCCATCACGGAAAGGGGTTAAAAACCGTTTGTATAGCACCTCGTTGTACCAGTGAGTGGTTATCTTGGTGGGTCCGGATGGGATATTTTTGGTGGGACCGAGATAGGAAATCAGGGTTTGTACAAATGTGCTTTGAGAAAGTGATTGAGGGTTTTTGGAGCAATATCACAAAGCATTTGAGCAACAACCTCATCAACAATACCTCATCCCCTTTTAATAGTATTGGCTTTCCTAAGGGACTCAATGTGATCTTTGATCACTAAACCAAAAAATAGTCTTGGAGTAGCCAATTCTTGTCCTTGACATTTTGAGGGGTCCACATCCATTAGTCCTAGCCATGTCAATCATTGATCTTTTTCTGAAATCTTTTTGCAATGAATATTAGATCAATGATGTATATGTTGTTATTAATTACCAAAACCACCCAGGAATTAGTTGTACTTTCAGTCTCCCCCTTTTTGGTAATTGATGACAACATATAGATCAATGCTTTGACAAAAGATATAATGAATGAAATGCATTGTCGCTTTGAGAAGTATGTGATAAGCAAGAGCTCCTCCTAAATTTGTGCATTATTAAAGATTTGCGTTTGAATGCAAATGCACAATCAATTAGGATCATGGGTTACTCTTCCATGTCACATACATCTTGGTGGAGCGCTCAAATGATATGATTGCGATAACAAAAATACTCATCACCAAGCAAACAAGTGAATGATCATACATGGAGCATATGAATGGATATATAAGCATAGCATCATCAAAGTACGGTATGATCAACCATGGATAGACAAAGTACCAAACAAGCAATGACCAAAAGTAGCACACAAAGTATCACTCAAATGGAAAACAAAACAAGAAAAAGCAAAACACTCGCTCTCTCGAAGCCCTAATGATCTATACTAATTCTCCCGTTTGGCAATAAGTACCAAAAAGTTTGAAGAAGTACAGAGCTTGACTTCGCTCTGGGCTCGATCTCCGGCATCTCCTGGTGGTGAAGTCCTATGACTTGCACCACTGGTGTTGGGGTAGAGAGAAGTGCATCTGCAAATGCCTCAGAAGAAGTCTGCGGGACTAGTGGAGGGGTGGCAACGGTTGGAACAACTGACGGAGCAACTGAGGGTGCAGCAGCTAAAGCTGAAACTGCAACTCTGGAAGGGACTGGTACAGCAGCTGATTTGGGCATCCTCTGGAACTGGGTAGTCATGGGAAGTACTAGACGATGATGCTCGTCATCCTCACTGCTAGCATGCTTTGCCTCATCCAGCTCTTTCTTCAGGCTCTCAACAGTAGTTTGCATCTCTGTCACCTTGACATCCAGATCATAGAATTTTGTCACAACGATTCTCTCAAGACTCTTCTAGTTCTCAGCGATGTTGGCTAGACTCCGCTCGATCCTCTGAGAAGCTCGAAGAAGATAGTTAATCTGATTGGCCTTGGTCTTTAGTGACGGGGTAGGTGTGGCTCTAGGCCCTACAAACTTAGCAGCCTCCGCTCGTGCTTCCTTCTCTACATGTGCTGCTGCCGAAGTGGGATGGGAAGAATCCATCGTCACTGTGTTGTCCTCAAACTCCTGGTTTAAGTGGCAAATGCTCTCGATCAAGCAGATATGTCTTATTACCAATTTTGGAGTTGATAAGCACCTGGATGTGTGGAGCAAATCCACATGAACTCTTCTGATCTGGGCGGTTCTCGTGATAGTCTCAACAATGATATCCATGACCTTGAATTCTCAGATCTATCAATGTGATGAAGCATATTGACGGAGTGTCCTCCGATCATCCTCTCATCTCCTGACTTAGGCATCAAAGTATGCCTCAAGATTGTGTTGAAGGTAGCAAGTCCTGCCAACAGATGATACACTGAGCCTAGCTTGTGAGTTTCGATGTCATCCAAAGGAATCTCCTTATACATATTGGCCATTGAGTTATGATCCATCTTGCTCTTGGCATACCCATCAATGTCATTTTCTTCGGGCTCGGGTACATCAAGCAAAGTTTCCCATTCTTCAACATTGGACTCATAACGAACTCCTTCTATCATCCAAACAATTCATTCATCTGGATAGAAATGAGTTGTGGAGTAGAATTGCATGATCATCTCATCATTCCATGCAGTCAATTTCTTCCCTATGAACTTGACAATGCCTATCATCTTGAAGCTCTCATGCACATGAGGAAAGTGGTCTTCATTGTCATCAATGAATTCCCAGTCCACCCATCTCATATCACTGACTATGGGCTTCTTGTCAAGCAACACAGTCCCATAGAAATCCTGTTGTTCCTTGGTATGAAAGTGGTAGTCTATAGCGGTTCTTCTCCTTACAACATATGGGTCACACTCTCTCCATTTTCTCAGACCTTTGTCCTTCCTCTTCTTCATGTTTTCAGCAATAGGATGTGTGTCATTGTGCTCAGGCAATCTAGGTCTTAGCTTCCTCAGAACAGAAGGTTTATCATCATCAGCTTCAGGCACTGGGGCCTTGTTCTCTCTACTGCAGAGATGTTTCTGATGGTCTTGCCTTTGGGCTTGGATGCAACAACGTTCTTGGGCTTCGAGGAGGTGGCAGACTTTATAGCATCAGCCATGAGCTTTTGTTGCTTGGCAGTAGGTGGGTTAGCTACTGGCTCTTCCTCTTCCTCATGCTCACCTGATCTTCATACATAGATGGTCTTCTACCAACAACATGAACTATCCTCTTTCTTTCCTTCCTTTTCTTTCCTGCTACCTTGGCCATTGACTTGCTTGCAGCTGGCCTAGCACTTGCAGAAGTGCCATACTTCTTGGCAAGCACACCTTTCTTTTTCTTTGAGGTAAAGTCTTCATCCTCATCATCGAAGTTCTTTTTCTTCCTTGACCTCGTAGCTGCCTTGGGCAAATCTGGAGAACTTCTCTCACCTTCATGATAACTCTCCTATGGACTAGATCCTGCACTGAAATCAACACTTTTCTCCTCAGATCTATTCTGGCCATCACTAGCATCTGACATCTTGCAAGCTGACATGTGAAGTAGTTGGGTATGGGCAGAGTAGACGAGTCATCACAAAATGCAGCTGGTATTAGAAAAAATGAGTTCAAATCTTTGTTTCAAATTTTCACAGAAGACATTTCGGATCATCCCAGTTGATCATTTTGGTGATATCGAAGCACTTAATAGAGACTTGGCACATAGTTTTGGTCAGACCGATATGTGGCTTGGTCTCTCCGAGATGCTAGGGTTTCATAGGAACTTCTCGGTCTCACAGATTAGTACAACTCAATGGCACCGAGACGTACTTAGTGCAATGGCCAAAAGACAGATTGGTGACTCCGAGATTTTCAGATCGATCGGTCCGAGATGTATTCTGTGAAAATTTAAACCTAAAATCTTTACTCAAATCTAATCTATAGAATTTATACTTGGAATAGAGGTTGCAAACAGTGGCAAGAATCATGGCGAAAACCCTAGTGCATTGAATTGGAAATAGAAGCAATAAGGGGTCGGATTTTACCCTAACTTAGTGTAAATCCTCTACGGCAGCAATGGAGGGAGAGATTTTTGTTGACGGCAGCGGAATCCAACGGCGAGGGCGCGCTGGACAGAATGACGACTGTCCGGAGACTAGGGCGACGACAGCTGTGGGGAGACAGGACGAAACGTTTGAGAAATTTTCAACTGTACGGACTCGCGGGATATATATATACCCATCAGCTATCGGTGGCTCTGATTGAAACAGATCGGTGGCACCGAGATGTGTAACTGCTAGCAGCACAGCACATCGGTGACTCCGAGACGGTTCAGATTGGTTGCACCAAGATGAAAACTCAGATCAATCCAAATGGTTTCGGTGAGAACGAATGGGAGTGAGTTGGTCAAACCGAAAGACATTAAGAAGGTTTTGGAATTCAGTCCTTGACAGATCGCTAACTCCGAGTGCGCCTCACCCGGAGGGTCCGAAAAGGACTTGTTCAATTTTTGTGATATAGCAAGAATGAATTTGGACAAGTCGAGATAGATAGCTAGAGAAGGTGCTTAGGCATTCTTGTACATCCTCTTGGCCAGAAAAACCAAGACAATCAAAACAACAAATGGATGTCCTTGAATGAAGAAAAATGCATTACAACATGCTCACACAATAAAATAGCATATAAAATATGTGTCAAACATGCACAACCAATTCTAGCATCTATCACACAATTGGCGATGACATAGTCATCTATATATGAGTATATTGACTTAGGAGCCAAATGAGAACATTTGATCATAGGTCATACTCATTGTTTAAGCACATGTGGGGTTACCACTTTTACATAAAGCATTAATGTGTTCACACCATTAGAGTTGCTTTAGCTCAAGTCTAAGAGCAAAGCTCCCCCCTAGATGTGATATTCCCGCAAAGAGGGATGAACTAACCTTGGGTTTTCTCAATGATGACTTCATGTAGATAGTGTAGATGTGGATGCTCAATGTTGATGTAGACCATCAAGAGTTGGGAGCAATCCTTGGAGTTTTTGCACTTCCAATACCTACATGGGTTAGTCCCATAAGGAATAGACAAGGATATCCATAGGCATAGAGGGAAGTGCACATATGATGATGTCCATGAATGCATTGAATACCTTGTCCCTTGTCTTACCAACAAGAGGGTTTGTGACTCCATGAACTAGTGCAAGATGTTGAAGTTGGTTGCACAAGTCCTTGCCATGAATGAGTATGAGTGAAGTTCATTGGCAGAGTCACCTTCAAGAACTCTCTAGTTATCCTTCTTTGGGACCCACATCAACTTGATGGGAATCCTTGGAGTTGTAGTTGAACTTGATGAAGTCTTGTTAACTCACTTGACCAAGGCTTGAGGTGCTTCTTCAAATGAGTCAATCTCTTCTTGAAGCTTGTCCTTGCCTTTAAGCTTGTGGTCTTGTGGTGGAATATCATCTTGAGCTTGTATTCCCTCAAAAGAAGTGGGATCATACTTCTCTTATTGAGGAACAAACTTCGTCTAGGGATATTTATTTCATCCCACTCAACACCATTGGCATTGAACTTTCTTTCGAAACCAATACCTTGGTTCTTCCGGTGTCTTCCTTGCTTGCGTACAATTTCCTCAAATTGCTTACTCCCAGCAAGGCTCTTGTAAACACCTTCCTCTATAATTCCTTTCCATAAAGTGTTTTCTTTCTCAAGTGTAACTTGGCTAAGAGAATCATTAGTGGAAACAAGAGAACTACTAGAAGCAACAACATTGGATTTAGCATTGTTATTGTTACTACTAGATGAAGAACCTTTCTTACTCTTGTTACTAGCTTGAGTAGATTTAACTTGTGGCATAAAAGTAGATAAGAGGAGACGTTTGGCAATGCAAGATGAACTCTTTTTTCGAAAATCGTCATTGATTGCTTTAAGAAGCTCATGCTATTGCTCTAAATTTAGCTTCTCAAAGCGTATCTTCTCATGAGTTCTTAGAAGCTCTCTATGATCCTCTTGAGTTGTTTCATGAGCTAACTTAAGAGTGTTTAGTTCTTTAGTTAGACGCTCAATCTCCTTCTTAGCATTGTCACTCATTTCATCTTGACTATCATGATTACTAGCAAGTTCATGATACCTCAAATCACTAGTTTTATCAATAAGCCAATCATCATCACCTAGCAAATCATCCTCGTCACTATTGAAATCAAGATACTTGGGGTGTGATACCTTGGGGACTTTAGCCATGAAGGATCTTCCAATTCCTTCGTTTTGTGAATCAAATATGTCATGGGAGCTGGAGAATACTAGAGCAAGTCCGGCAACACCTTCATCTTGAGTATAGTCGGAGTCGGAGTGATATCTTCTCTCAGAGTGGTTGTCGGAGTCGGAAACCCATTCACCAACATGAGCTTGACGTCTTCTTCTAGAATGGCTCTTGGTTGACTTATATTTCCCTTCCGATTCCTTGTTCCTTTGAGAAGGTCTTCGTTCATAACGATCATCTCTACTCCTCTCTCTATGAGGTGATTCATCTCTTCTACTCTTCCTTCTAGGTGAGTCTTCTCTTTTCTTGTGAGGTGTCGTGCACTCATTGGAATAGCGTTCGGGTCTTCCACAATTGTAGCAATTATGGTCATGACTTGATGATCTTTGCTCATAGTGCCTTGAGTTGGAGCTTCTCTCTTTGCTTCTATTCTTGTAGAATTTGTTGAAGTTCTTCACCATTAGGCTTATCTCTTCATTGGATACTAGCTTGTCACTTGATGTTGTAGGAGCATCACTTGAAGCTTTGTATGCACCACTTGACTTATTGTGGAGCTCATCCTTGTCCTTGAGTGACATCTCATGAGAAACAATCCTTCCAATGACTTCCGTGGGCTTGAGATCTTTGTAATTGGGCATCATTTGGATCAATGTGCACACGGTATCCTATTTTTGATCCAAGGTTCTAAGGATCTTCTTGGTGATAAATTTGTCGGTCATCTCTTCACTTCCTAAGCCGGCAATCTCATTTGTGATGAGAGCAAGCCTAGAGTACATTTCAGCAACTCCTTCACCATCTTTCATCTTGAACTTGTCAAGTTGACTTTGAAGCACATCCAACTTGGATTCCTTGACGGACTTGGTACCTTCATGCATATCAACCAAAGTATCCCAAATTTCCTTTGCATTCTTGAGGCGGTTAATCTTGTTGAACTCCTCGGGGCACAAACCGTTGAAGAGAATGTCGCATGCTTGAGCATTGTATTCAAACATCTTCAATTCTTCCGCGGTTGCTTCATGATCCGGTTCTCTACCATACTCAAAGAATTCACCTTGCAAGCCAACACGAACAATAGTCCAAATGGCAGGGTTATGACCAAGAATATGCAGTTTCATCTTATGCTTCCAACTAGCAAAGTTTGTACAATCAAAATATGGACCTCTACGATGATAATTACCCCCACTAGACGCCATACTCTCCTAGGTTGTGAAACCAATGCAATGGAGACCAACCAATGCTCTAATACCATTGTAGGATCGAAAGTATGTCTAGAGGGGGGTGATTAAACTACTTAACCAAATAAAAACTTATCATTTTCCAAATTTTAGTTGTGGGCAAGTTTTAACAATTCTACCAACTCAAATACACCCTACACATGCAAGTCTAAGAGTCTAGGCAGCGGAAAGTAAAGACTTTGCATATGAACGTAAAGGAGGGATTGGAGATTTCAAACGAAATGGAGACACGGAGATTTTTGGTGTGATACCGATAGGTGGTGCTATTGTACGTCCACGTTGATGGAGACTTCAACCCACAGAGGGTAACGGTTGCGCGAGTCCACGGAGGGCTCCACCCACAAAGGGTCCACGAAGAAGCAACCTTGTTTATTCCACCATGGCCCCCATCCACGAAGGACTAGCCTCACTCAGGTAGATCTACATGAAGTAGGCGATCTCCTTGCCCTTACAAACTCCTTGGTTCAACTCCACATCTTGGAGGATCCCAAGTGACACCTAACCAATCTAGGAGACACCACTCTCCAAAAGGTAATAGATGTTGTGTTGGTGCTGAACTCCTTGATGTTGTGCTTAAAATAATAGTCTCCTCAACACTCTATCTCTCTCACACAGGTTTGGCTTGGGTAGGAGAAGGATTGGAGTGGAAAGCAACTTGAAGAGGCTAGAAATCAAGATTCAAATGGTAGGAATGGAATCTCTTGATCTCAACACATGAGTAGGTGGTTCTCTCTCAGAAAATGAATGCTGGAAGTTGTGTTTTGTTCTGATGGCTCTCTTAGAGAGTAGGCGGGGGTGGAGGGGTATAAATAGCCTTCACCCAAATCCAACCGTTACACACCTTTGACCCAAATTGATGAGACTGGGTATAAACTCGATGAGACTGATTAGTGTAAAAGATATGAACGCTGGGCTTTTCGGTGGGACCGGAGTGCAATGGCTAGGGTAGAACTCGGTTTTCGAAATTTCAATTGTTTCAACTCGGTGATTGCAAAGTGAAACAATGTCATCATAGAAACTTGGTCAAGCCATCTTGATGGGACCGAGATCCTTTTCGGTCAAACCGAATTGCTAGGGTTTGGTAGTGGCAATGGTAGTGGTTATCTCGGTGGGTCCAGAAGGGATATTTTTGGTGGGACCGGGATAGGAAATTAGGGTTTGGACATATGTGTTTTGAGAAAGTGATTGAGGTTTTTGGAGCAATATCACAAAGCATTTGAGCAACAACCTCATCCCCTTTTAATAGTATTAGCTTTCTTAAGGGACTCAATGTGATCTTGGATCACTGAACCAAAAATGTAGAGTCTTGGAGTAGCCAAGTCTTGTCCTTGACATTTGGAGGGGTCCACATCCATTAGTCCTTGCCATGCCAATCATTGATCTTTTTTCTGAAATCTATTTGCAATGAATATTAGATCAATGATGTATATGTTGTTATTAATTACCAAAACCACCCAGGGATTAGTTGCACTTTCACGAAACCAGGCCTGCTGCTTTATATCTTAGCACCCTTGTGTGCTGGTTGCCTGCCATAAAGCATGATTTTTTTTCTCGTGAAATCAGACCTAAAAAAAATATCACATGTCGATGTATCACAGTGGTTAACCCTCCTTCCAATGGAACAAACCAATCACAACAGATGAACAATACTCTAAGTAGAATTCAAATTTTATATGATAAGCTAAGTTGGGAAGATGAACAAACTAGACTTTGTGTTGCAAACTTTATGAGTTTAAGAGCTTCATTAGACGAAAAGGATAAATGATGTATATTAAAAGAATACACGGTGTGATTTGCAGCACTGGTGAAGATTTGGGAAGACGTGTTGGAGGAATATACTAATAGATGACAAGCAATATCAATCAAGTATTTTATGAAATGTTGCATCGATGTCATGATGTCAAAGCCCAAATAGGTCAACTAAAAGATGCAAATAGTGACATAATAGAAGAGGACACATGTGCTTTTTGGAACTGCATTTAATTGGAACTGCAAAAACTAGCAAAGTAATCAAAACAAAAATTTAGTGGACTATTAGAATCTAAAGCTCACTTTAGCATTCCTAGATATGAATTATTTCTCCTAGATAGATTATCAAAGCCAATAGTGATGAACTGACCATATATTCCATGTGAAATCCACGCCTGAATCTTCGAGCCCCCAATAGAGTAGTACTATTAGCCAGCAAAGCAACCCATATGTTACATGTGTGCAATCATTTGGGCATTTCTACTAACTACTCTTTAGAAGCCATATTTATATGGTGTCTACAGCTGATTTGCAGGTCATGATATCAATAGGAAGGAAGGTCTAAGAACATAAAAAGTAAGATCTAATCTCATCAGCACAACATTCCGTAACACCGAAAAGATTTGTTGAGCAAAGTATCTGTTTCTCCCTTGCTAGAATTCAGTTTCGATCTAAAAATATTAGACTAAACAATCAAGTGACTTGTTAGATGGAACTAAAAAAGAGCTTTATAGAATGGTTGAAAGTTTTTGAAACTCAAACATTGCAGCATCACATGTCACACATAGAACATGAACACGGGGAAATTGAAGTTTGTAATGTTGTGTTCTGCTTCTATTTTTTGAGGGAATGCCGTCATGGCGGTTTATATTCATGCGGGAAAATGGATACATCGTTTGCAAGTACATCAATTAGGAAATCCGAAGGCTCGGATTGCCAAACAATAGTCCTTAAAGCTTCTGATCTACTAGATAATACATCAGCCGCCATATTGGCCTCCTATGGATAAAACTAACATAAGTGAAATATGTGCATAAGAAGGTACAATCTTCAAAGATTGCCCCAGTCAACCTTCTATTGAGTACATAAGAAGATAACTGCATGCACACTGACCTTCTGTTGAGCCCCCGAGATACAGGTACTAGATTTCTTCTTCTTTCTCTTGATGAAACATTGTATAGGTGCATCCCTTGGTCCAGACTATATAAAATTGGACACTTTCACCATATTATGCCAGGGTTTATCTTATTTCTCTTGATGAAACATTGTATAGGTGCATCCCTTGGTCTAGACTATATAAAATTTGACACTTTCACCATATTATGCTAGGGTTCAAATAATGGACATATTATCAACTTAGAAGAATCTTGCATTGTACATGACATATCCTTGTTTTGAATATGTTTTGACACAATCATATCGTATGCATTGATAAGCGGTTATATTCATTCCAGCATCTTCGTTTGTGGTGATATAGGAGAAATATAAAAGAGGTAGTAAAAATGGTCAAAATAATTTTGAGGTAAACGGTAGAAACTTTTGGTATAAGTAAAATAATTCTTCGCTTACACTGTCATCTAGAAGCATATTGTTGTTTAAATGTTATACTAGAATTATAAAATGATCATGGCGAAGGAATCCCCCACCGAATAGGCCCACAACTACATACGGCCCAGGTAAAGCCTAGGCCCATTGATGCTAAGGTCCAGATAAAACACCAATATGGGGGTGACGACTCATTCGGAGTGGGGTACCAGTCGTGGAAGAATATCCAGCTGGTATCATCCAGCAAAAAGGCCAACGGCTAGACACATGGATGGATGCATTTCACATGAGCTCCATTACACATTGAAGGCATGCGTTACTTGGCGTCTTCACTATAGATTTATTACAGCCATTACCACCTCGTAATGTCTAGAAATAGCTGACAATTAATGACCTACTATACTTAGCAATTATATCAGCCTTTGTGGCTCCTGGTCATGGCATGCTCTATATAAGCCATATCAGGGGCACCTGGCTGAGGGTTAGCTTCACTTGCAATCATAGTTTCAAATAGCGGAGATAACATCTACAATTGCGTCTGCAATAACACTATTTGAAACCATGCTTGCAATCTATCATATACGCATGAGAGAGAAAAACCAACAGAAAGTGTGATACTGATGGAAATATGCCCTAGAGGCAATAATAAAGTTGTTATTATTATATTTCCTTATTCATGATAAAGGTTTATTATTCATGCTAGAATTGTATATTGACCGGAAACTTAAGTAAATGTGTGAATACATAAAATAATATCATGTCCCTTGTGAGCTTCTACTAGACTAGCTCGTTGATCAAAAGATGGTTAAGGTTTCCTAACCATAGACATGTGTTGCCACTTGATAATGGGATCACATCATTAGGAGAATGATGTGATGGACAAGACCCATCCGTTAGCTTAGCATATGATCGTTCAGTTTAATGCTACTGCTTTCTTAATGTCAAATACATATTCCTTCGACCATGAGATCATGCAACTCCTGGATACCAGAGGAATACCTTGTGTGCTATCAAACATCACAACGTAACTGGGTGATCACAAAGATGCTCTACAGGTATCTCCGAAGGTGTCTGTTGAGTTTGCATGAATCGAGGTTGGGATTTGTCACTCCGTGTATCGGAGAGGTATCTCTGGGCCCTCTCGGTAATACACATCACAAGAATCTTGCAAGCAAAGTGACTAAGGAGTTAGTTGCAAGATGATGTATTACGGAACGAGTAAAGAGACTTGCCGGTAACGAGATTGAACTAGGTATGAAGATACCGACGATCGAATCTCGGGCAAGTAATGTACCGACAGACAAAGGGAATTATGTATGTTGTCATAAAGGTTCGACCGATAAAGATCTTCGTAGAATATGTAGGAACCAACATGGGCATCCAGGTCCTACTATTGGTTATTGACCAGAGAGGCGTCTCGGTCATGTCTACATCATTCTCGAACCCGTAGGGTCCGCACGCTTAATGTTTGTTGACGATATAATATTATATGAGTTATGTGAGTTGGTGACCGAATGTTGGCCGGAGTCCTGGATGAGATCACGGACATGATGAGGAGCTTCGGAATGGTCCGGAGGTAAAGATTGATATATAGGACGATGCTATTTGGTCACCAGAAAGGTTTCAGAATGAATCGGGTAATCATCAGATCACCGGAAGGGGTTCCGGGATGCCCCGAGAGTTTAATGGGCCAAACGGGCCAACGAGGGAGTGCACACCAACCCATATGGGGCTGGTGCGCATCCACCTCATGGCGCCAGCCCTAAGGAAGGAAAGGGAGAGGGCTAGCCCCTCTTGCATTTTCTCCCGCATGAGAAAAAGGGAAGTGGGGCTCCACCCCCTCCTGCCTTCTCCCAGGCGCCCGAAAAGGAAAGGGGGCGCACCATAGGGCAGGCGCCCAAGGGGGGCGGCGGCCACCCTTGGGGCGCACCATAGTTGCCCCTCCTCCCCCCACCTATATATATGAGAGGGAGGGGCGCCACACAAACCCAGGACAATCCACAAGCCATGTGTAGCGCCCCTCTCCCCGGTTTCATCCTCCGTCTAGTTTTTCTGCAGTGCACGGCGAAGCCCTGCGGAACAAGTTCACCACCACCGTCATCACGCCGTCGTGCTGCTAGAACTCATCTACTACTTCGCCCGTCTTGCTGGATCAAGAAGGCGAGGACGTCATTGAGCTGAACGTGTGCTGAACATGGAGGTGTCGTACGTTCGGTACTTGATCGGTTGGATCGTGAAGGTGTACGACTACATCAACCGCGTTGATAAACACTTCCGCTTAACGGTCTACGAGGGTATGTATACATACTCTTCCCTCTCGTAGCTATGCATCTCCATGGATAGATCTTGCGTGTGCATAGAATTTTTTTTGTTTTCCATGCAACGTTCCCCAACGGTGGTATCAGAGCCAGGTTTATGCGTAGATGATATGCACGAGTAGAACACAAAGAAGTTGTGGGCGGTGATGTTCATACTGCTTACCACCAGCGTCTTATTTTGATTCGGCGGCATTGTGGGATGAAGCGGCACGGACCAACCTTATATGTCCACGTACATGAGACCGGTTCCACCGACTGACATGCAACTTGTTTTGCATAAAGGTGGCTGGTGGGTGTCTGTTTCTCCTACTTTAGTTGAATCGAATTTGTCTACGGCCGGTCCTTGAAGAAGGTTAAAACAGCAAAGTTGATAATCACTATTGTGGTTTTGCATAGGTAAGAACGGTTCTTGCTATTTGCCCGTAGAAGCCACGTAAAACTTGCAACAACAAAGTAGACGACGTCTAACTTGTTTTTGCAGGGCATGTTGTGATGTGATATGGTCAAGATATGATGTGATATATGTTGATGTATGAGATGATCATGTTTTGTAATAAGTTCACGACTTGCATGTTGATGAGTACGACAACCGGCAGGAGCCTTAGGGTTGTCTTTAATTATTGTATGACATGCGTGTCAATCACTAAGCACCATGTAATTGCTTTACTTTATCGCTATGCGTTAGCAATAGTTGTAGAAGCAATAGTTGGCGAGATGACCCCGACACTATGATGGAGATCAAGGTGTCGTGCCGATGACGATGGAGATCATGCCGATGCTTTGGAGATGGAGATCAAAAGCACAAGATGATGTCCATATCATGTCACATATTTTTGATTGCATGTGATGTTTATCCTTTATGCATCTTATTTTGCTTAGAACGACGGTAGCATTATAAGATGATCCCTTCACTTAATTTCAAGATAAAAGTGTTCTCCCTGAGTATGCACCGTTGCTAAAGTTTGTCGTTTCGAAGCACCTCGTGATGATCGGGTGTGATAGACTCTATGTTCACATACAACGGGTGTAAGCCAGTTTTGCACATGCAGAATACTTGGGTTAAACTTGACGAGCCTAGCATGTACAGACATGGTCTCGGAACACTGGAGACTGAAAGGTCGAACGTGAATCATATAGTAGATATGATCAACATAGAGATGTTCACCATTGATGACTACCCCATCTCATGTGATGATCGGACATGGGTTAGTTGATTTGAATCATGTATCACTTAGACAAATTGAGGGATGTTGATTTAAGTGGGAGTTCATTAGTAATTTGATTATTTGAACTAAAATTTATCATGAACTTAGTATTAATAGTTTTTGCATATCTATGTTGTAGATCAATGGCCTGTGCTACCGTTCCCTTGAATTTTAATGCGTTCCTAGAGAAAGCTAAGTTGAAAGTTGATGGTAGCAACTACACGGACTGGGTCCGTAACTTGAGGATTATCCTCATTGCTGCACAGAAGAATTATGTCCTTGATACACCGCTAGGTGATAGACCTGCTGCAGGAGCTACTGCAGATGTTATGAATGTCTGGCAGACTCGATCTGATGACTACTCAATAGTTCAGTGTGCCATGCTTTACGGCTTAGAACCGGGACTTCAAAGATGTTTTGAACACCACAGAGCATATGAGATGTTCCAAGAGCTGAAGTTGATATTTCAAGCTAATGCCCGGGTTGAGAGATATGAAGTCTCCAACAAGTTCTATAGCTGCAAGATGGAGGAGAACAGTTATGTCAGTGAACACGTACTCAAAATGTCTGGGTATCATAACCACTTGACTCAGCTGGGAATTGATCTTCCAGTTGAGAGTGTTATTGACAGAGTTCTTCAGTCACTGCCACCAAGCTACAAAGGCTTCATGATGAACTATAATATGCAAGGGATGATGAAAACGGCTCCTGAGCTCTTCACGATGCTGAAATCGGCAGAGGTAGAAATCAAGAAGGAGCATCAAGTGTTGATGGTTAACAAGACCACTAGTTTCAAGAAAAAGGGCAAGGGAAAGAAAGGGAACTTCAAGAAGAATGGCAAGCAAGTTGTCGCTCCCGTGAAGAAACCCAAAGCTGGACCCAAGCCTGAAACTGATTGCTTCTACTGCAAAGGAAATGGTCACTGGAAGCGGAACTGCCCCAAATACTTTGCGGATAAGAAGGATGGCAAAGTGAACAAAAGTATATTTGATATAAAACATTATTGATGTGTTCCTTACTAATAATCGTAGTAGCGCCTGGGTATTTGATACCGGTTCGGTTGCTCTTATTTGTAACTCAAAACAGGAGCTGCGGAATAAACGAAGATTGGCTAAGGACGAGGTGACGATGCGCGTCGGGAATGGTTCCAAGGTCGATGTGATCACCGTCGGCATGCTACCTCTACATCAACCTTCGGGATTAGTTTTAGACCTCAATAATTGTTATTTGGTGCTAGCGTTGAGCATGAACATTATATCTGGATCTTGTTTATTGCGAGACAATTATACATTTAAATCAGAGAATAATGGTCGTTCTATTTATACGAGTAATATCTTTTATAGTCATGCACCTTTGATGAATGGTCTATTCTTGTTGAATGTCGATCCTAGTGATACACATATTCATAATATTGATGCCAAAATATGAAAAGTTGATAATGAGATTTGATTAATATTAATATCGGGAGATCGATAGTGCAGCATACTTGTGGCACTGCCGTTTAGGTCATATTGGTGTAAAGCGCATGAAGAAACTCCATGCAGATGGACTTTTGGAATCACTTGATTATGGATCATTTGATACTTGCGAACCATGCCTCATGGGTAAGATGACTAAAACTCCGTTCTCCGGAACAATGGAGCGAGCTAATGACTTACTGGAAATAATACATACCGATGTATGTGGTCTGATGAGTGTTGAGGCACGCGGCGGGTATCGTTATTTTCTAACCTTCACAAATGATTTGAGTAGGTACGGGTATATCTACTTGATGAAACACAAGTCTGAAACATTTGAAAAGTTCAAGGAATTTTAGAGTGAAGTGGAAAATCATCGTAACAAGAAAATAAAGTTTCTACGATCTGATCGCGGAGGCGAATATTTGAGTTACGAGTTTGGCCTTCATTTAAAACAATGTGGAATTGTTTCACAACTCACGCCACCTGGAACACCACAGCGTAATGGTGTGTCCGAATGTCATAACCGTACTTTATTAGATATGGTGCGTTCTATGATGTCTCTTACCAATTTGCCTTTATCATTTTGGGGTTATGCATTAGAGACAGCCGCATTCACGTTAAATAGGGCACCGTCTAAATCCATTGAGATGACACCGTATGAACTATGGTTTGGCAAGAAACCTAAGCTATCGTTTCTTAAAGTTTGGGGATGCGACTCTTATGTCAAAAGGCTTCAGCCTGATAAGCTCGAACCCAAATCAGAGAAGTGCGTCTTCATAGGATACCCTAAAGAAACTATTGGGTACAACTTCTACCACAGATCCGAAGGCAAGATCTTTGTTGCTAAAAATGGGTCATTTCTAGAGGAGTTTCTCTCGAAAGAAGTGAGTGGGAGGAAAGTAGAACTTGATGAGGTAATTGTACCTTCTCTCGAATTGGAAAGTAGCACATCAGAGAAAACCGTTCCCGTGATGCCTACACCAACTAGAGAGGAAGCTAATGATGATGATCATGAAACTTTGGATCAAGTTACTACTGAACTTCGTAGGTTGACCAGAACACGTTCCGCCCTAGAGTGGTATGGTAATCATGTCCTGGAAGTCATGTCGTTAGACAACGGCGAACCTACGAACTATGAAGAAGCTATGATGAGCCCAGATTCTGATAAATGGCTTGAGGCCGTGAAATCTGAGATAGGATCCATGTATGAGAACAAAGTGTGGACTTTGGTGGACTTGCCCGATGATCGGCAGGCCATTGAGAATAAATGGATGTTCAAGAGGAAGACGGACGCTGATGGTAATATCACTGTCTACAAAGCTCGACTTGTCGCGAAAGCTTTTCGACAAGTTCAAGGGGTTGACTACGATGAGACTTTCTCACCGTTAGTGATGCTTAAGTCTATCCAAATCATGTTAGCAATTGCCGCATTTTATGATTATGAAATCTGGCAAATGGACGTCAAAACTGCATTCCTTAACGGATTTCTTAAAGAAGACTTGTATATGATGCAACCAGAAGGTTTTGTCAATCCTAAAGGTGCTAAATGAGTTTGCAAGCTCCTGTGATCCATCTATGGACTGGTGCAAGCATCTCGGAGTTGGAATATATGCTTTGATGAGGTGATCAAAGCATATGGTTTTATACAGACTTATGGTGAACCCTGTATTTACAAGAAAGTGAGTGGGAGATCTATAGCATTTCTGATATTATATGTGGATGAATTATTTTTGATTGGAAATGATATAGAATTTCTGGATAGCATAAAAGGATACTTGAATAAGAATTTTTCAATGAAAAACCTCTGTGAAGCTGCTTATATATTGGGCATCAAGATATATAGGGATAGATCGAGACGCTTAATAGGACTTTCACAAAGCACATACCTTGACAAAGTTCTGAAGAAGTTCAAAATGGACCAGTCAAAGAAAGGGTTCTTGCCTGTGTTGCAAGGTGTGAAATTGAGTCAGACTCAAAGTCCGACCATGGTAGGCGATAGAGAGAAAATGAATGCCATTCCCTATGCCTCGGCCATAGGTTCTATTATGTATGGCATGCTATGTACCAGACCAGATGTGTGCCTTGCCATAAGTTTGGCAGGGAGGTACCAAAGTAATCCAGGAGTGGATCACTGAACAGCGGTCAAAATTATCCTTAGTTACCTAAGAGGACTAAGGAAATGTTTCTTGGTTATGGAGGTGATAAAGAGTTCGTCGTAAAGGGTTACGTCGATGCAAGATTTGACACCGATCCAGATGACTCATAGTTTCAATCTGGATACGTATTGAAAGTGGGAGCAATTAGCTAGACTAGCTCCATGCAAAGCATTGTAAACATAGAAATTTGCAAAACTTATGGATCTGAATGTGGCAGACCCGTTGACTAAAAACCTCTCTCACAGGCAAAACATGATCACACCTTAGTGAACTCTTTGGGTGTTAATCACATGGCGATGTGAACTATGGGTGTTAATCACATGGCGATGTGAACTAGATTATTGACTCTAGTGCAAGTGGGAGATTGATGAAAATATGCCCTAGAGGCAATAATAAAGTTGTTATTATTATATTTCCTTATTCATGATAAAGGTTTATTATTCATGCTAGAATTGTATTGACCGGAAACTTAAATACATGTGTGAATACATAAACAAATACCGTGTCCCTAGTGAGCTTCTACTAGACTAGCTCATTGATCAAAAGATGGTTAAGGTTTCCTAACCATAGACATGTGTTGTCCCTTGATAACGGGATCACATCATTAGGAGAATGATGTGATGGACAAGACCCATCCGTTAGCTTAGCATATGATCGTTCAGTTTATTGCTACTGCTTTCTTAATGTCAAATACATGTTCCTTCGACCATGAGATCATGCAACTCCCGGATACCGGATGTAGCGACCCGATCCCAATGGATCGAAGTCTCTGTGCTTAAGTGTCATCCCTGGATCAGTATGCTGACACACACAGTACTCAAGGATTTATAACAGAGTTCAATCACACACTTATTACATCAAAAATCCTCATAAAGAGTATTTATTACATAAATAATATGGCTGAAGGCCATCTAAACTAAATAACTGCGGAAGCTTCGAAGATAAATGAGTCCATCCAACTCCACGGCAAAACTGAGTGCATGACAACGAGCTAGCGCACCTTACTCTTCATCTGAAAATTCTGCAACATGATACGTTGCAGCCGTGTAGGTCAGCACATGGAATATGCTGGCAAGATAACACTATAGAGCAATGATGAATAATAGTTGTCACTACATGCAATATATGGCTGGTGGAGGCTCTAAGTTTAACATGTGCATAAAGCCAATTTTTCCCTACAACAAAGGAATAGATTTTATTTAACTACCCTGTTTAAGCCATTATTGAGAAGGTACCCCCAACTCAATCCCAAAATTAATAAATATAATTAATAACAACCCAACAAATTCTCTAAGTAAAGTGATGAGATCAACCAATACTTCAAGTACCAGATACTCAAAATGTCCATAACCGGGGACACGGCTAATCATGATTAGTTTGTACACTCTGCAAAGGTTTGCGCACTTTTCCCCACAAGACTCGATCTCCTCCGTTGAATTTCTCGCACTGCATGATGTTTGAGAAACGGATGATCGAGACACAGTCTTTCCGAAGAGGTCCCCTTAACTGATAGATAGGCCGGTACACCTACAATTCCCCTACATCTGCTAGCCCATCATGGAAAGGATTCCCACAACTTACTCAACTATGCCAGAGCCCATAATGGCATGTGGCTGCACACAGAAGTTTCTAGCATGAATAATCTTATGATCCCTTTGAGCCTGGGTGGCATTCCATAGGATGATCACACGGGTACCCCGGGATCTCCTAGGACAACACTGGATTCCCCAGGTGCCCACAACCAATCCACCCAGATGTGTATTAAAGTAGCCACCTTAAGTTTCCCTTAGATAAATTACTCTCGCAACTTTCATGAATCTCACATACCAATCCCCGTCTACGAGCATGGCTAAGCAATATATGAGCATAACGTATATTCCCAGGGTGTTTCAAAGATCATAGGTTCCTACCTCATGAACTACATAGCAAGGCCACATGTTCCCAATCCTACTCATGCAATCTTTGAGGGTGAAACTAATGCATAGTAAAAACTGGGTATTGAAAAGTATGATCAAAGTGTGAACTTGCCTTGCTGACGATCGGTAAACACTAGAGATTCGTAGTAGCAAGCTTCGCAGTCCGGATACTCTATCGTAGAAAAACAATAGCATACATAAGCACTCAAGCATAAGATGCAAAGGTAAATAAAAGATCTAAACAGAAAGTTCAAGTGAAGAGCTTCGATTTGCAAAAAGAATCGGTCAAATCGGAATTACGAAACTCAAATTACGATCAAAAGAAGTTCAAATTCAAAACTGTTTGAAACCAAATTTTAAACTTTCAAAAACATGTTCAAGTAGATTATCTGGACAGAGGGGATCATAACGAAGAATTTGGCGTTGGTTCCGTTGGATTTGGATAAACGAGTAAAAAGTTGTGAGAGTTTAAAGATCAGGGGCTAATCTGCGAAAAAAATATTCGCGGATGGGTCCCTGGCCGAAAATTAAAATAAAAAGAAAAATCTACCGAACGAACGTCCGCTAACATAGACTAACGAACGAAAATGTTCGTTGGCAGATCTAAACGAGTGAATTTTCGCTATTTAAACGTACTAATAAAATAAAACCGATCTATACGGAAAACCGAAAAAAAATTACCGAAGAAAACCGAGCAGTTTATACCGGTTCGGCCGGTTCGGTGACGGCGGCGACGACGTGCTCGACGGCGGCGGTGGCGGCTTCAGCTGCGGTGGCGAGGCTCCGGGCAACGGTGGCGGGCGGCAGCGAGCGGCGGCGGCGCTGGCGGCGTGGCTTGCGGCGGCGCGGGCGGCTCGGGACGGCGGTGGCTGCTTGCGGCCGTCGCTGCTGCTGTTTGAGGGAGAGAGGGGTCGGGGGCGGCGGTATTTAAGGAGGGGGGAGGGGGCAGCTTGGAGGAGGCGGCAAGGCAAGGCGAGGCGGCGGCGGGCGGGGCGTGCTCGCTCGGGACTCCGTCCCGAGCTCGGGGACAAGCGCGCGGCTGGGCTGGGCCGCGGCCTGGCTGGCGAGCTGGGCCGGCCCAGTTCGGCGGGGTTTTTTTTAAAACATTTTTTTCCAGAGAGAGAAAAACACGAAAAACTAATATAAGTATATATATAAAAATTCCAGAAAAATTCACATAATAATCTGGCCTTATTAATGACCTAGTGAACATTTTTCTGGGCCTAAATGCCTAAAATAAAAATAAACATTTTTAGTACAAATAAGAATATTTAAACTCTCAAATAAAATCCAAAAAATATATATTTTTATTGAAAATTAAATTCCCAATATTTCTTTACTGATTTTAAAGAAGTCATATTATCTTCTCTCATTATTTTTATTTAATTGAAATAATTGAAAAATAATAATTTTGAATAAAACACTTTGATCCAAAATGCAAATTTTTGAACAATTCAAAAATGGATTTTTGTGAAAACCTCCAACTCTCTCAATTGGTCCTTGAGTTGCGTAAGGTTTCTAGGATCAAAACTCCAAATAAAACAAGTTCAAAAATGCACAAATTATGAATGCATATGATGATCTAATGCATAACATCCAAATTGAAAATTGGGATGTTACACCGGAGGAATACCTTGTGTGCTATCAAACATCACAACGTAACTGGGTGATCATAAAGATGCTTTATAGGTATCCCCGAATGTGTCTGTTGAGTTGGCATGGATCGAGATTGGGATTTGTCACTTCGTGTATCGGAGAGGTATCTCTGGGCCCTCTCGGTAATACACATCACAAGAAGCTTGCAAGCAAAGTGACTAAGGAGTTAGTTGCAAGATGATGTATTACGGAACGAGTAAAGAGACTTGCTAGTAACGAGATTGAATTAGGTATGAAGATACCGACGATCGAATCTCGGGCAAGTAACATACCAACAGACAAAGGGAATTACGTATGTTGTCATAAAGGTTCGACCGATAAAGATCTTCGTAGAATATGTAGGAACCAATATGGGCATCCAGGTCCCGCTATTGGTTATTGACCATAGTGGCGTCTCGGTCATGTCTACATCATTCTCGAACCCGTAGGGTCCGCACGCTTAACGTTCATTGACGATATAGTATTATATGAGTTATGTGAGTTGGTGAGCGAATGTTGTTCGGAGTCCCAGATGAGATCACGGAAATGACGAGGAGCTCCGGAATGGTCCGGAGGTAAAGATTGATATATAGGACGATGTTATTTGGTCACCGGAAAGGTTTCGGAATGAATCGGGTAATCATCGGATCACCGGAAGGGGTTCCGGGATGCCCCGGGAGTTTAATGGGCCAACGAGGTTGTGCACACCAGCCCATATGGGGCTGGTGTGCCTCCACCTCATGGCGCCAGCCCTAGGGAAGGAAAGGAAGAGGGTTAGCCCCTCTTGCCTTTTCTCCTGCATGAGAAAATGGAAGGGGGCGCCACCCCGTCCTGCCTTCTCCCAGGCGCCAGAAAAGGAAAGGGGGAGCGCGCCATAGGGCAGGCGCCCAAGGGGGCCGGGGGCCACCCTTGGGGCGCACCCTAGCTGCCCCTCCTCCCCCCCACCTATATGTATGAGAGGGAGGGAGCGCCACACAAACCCACGGCAATCCACAAGCCGTGTGCGGCGCCCCTCTCCCCGGCTTCATCCTCCGTCTAGTTTTTTTTGCAGTGCACGACGAAGCCCTATGGAACAAGTTCACCACCACCGTCATCACACCGTCATGCTGCCGGAACTCATCTACTGCTTCGCCCGTCTTGCTAGATCAAGAAGGCGAGGACGTCATCGAGCTGAACGTGTGCTGAACGCGGAGGTGCCATACGTTCGGTACTTGATCAGTTGGATCGTGAACGTGTATGACTACATCAACCGCGTTGATAAACGCTTCCGCTTAATGGTCTACGAGGGTACGTAGACATACTCTTCCCTCTCGTAGCTATGCATCTCCATGGATAGATCTTGCGTGTGCATAGTATTTTTTTTGTTTTCCATGCAACGTTCCCCAACAGATACTACCTCCACCGCTGAGAGCCTAAACATGTATAATTCCTTGTGTGTACTCTCATTTGCATCATTGATAGCCATTACACTACTTCGTAAACACCCCTATATGCATTGTTAGGATTATATCCATGATAAGTCATCATCTCAAATGGAAGTGTTAATGAGTACACATTCATTAGAACATTTTATTGAGGTGATATAAACATAACATAAAATGGCTAATGACAATGGGACCATAATGAGAAACATTGGTATTTTTGTGAAAAGGATAGTTTTCTCTCTTTAGATCCTCAAGAAACATCTTGAATTGTACACATTGTATCCAACTTCTTGTCCCAGTCTGGTAAAATCATCGCATCCAAATGGGTTTAACGACTTCACTGATTGTAGTGTGCTTTGGTTGAAATGATACAAAAGGAAAATAAATGGGTAAATACAATGGTTCTAATGAAAATTATGTGAACATAAAGTTTTGGTGGCAACAAAAGGTTTTGCCTTTTAAATGCTCATGTAGAAGTATCTTGCATTGTGTGCCATATCCAGCTTCCCATATGTGGCACAACCATCTCATATGGAAGGGTAAGTGAATGCATTGATTATTACATCTTTAGTTGATATGACATGAAAGAAACATGAAACGGCAAACAACAAGGACGCGAACTATCTGATCCCGAACTTAAATGCTCCCTAAAGAACGGTAAAATAAAAAGGTAAACAAATAAAAATATGAATTTTTTTGTGGTGGCAAACTTCGACAAATGTTTTTTGTTTTATAAAATTCTATCATGAAATGACATTCATGAAAAAATGATGCTCCAAAAATGCCATTTCGAAAGCATTTTGTAGTGCTGATTTTTTGCCATGACTTCTACGAATGTAATTTCATGATTAAAAATTTTAAGCACTCAACATATTTGTTAAAGTTGCTGCAAAAAAAGGAATTTTTTAACTTCCTTTCATTTTTTTTTGAATTTTACTGTTCACCCCAAGCTCTTTTGAGCTCGACAGCAGAAGTGGACTTTTGAAACAATAATAGTCATAATGATGTTTAGGTGCCTATTACAGACTTCGGATGGAAATAAATGTTTTCTCTCTCTAAAAGCTCATCTATTGCATTGTGCACATGACATCCAAGTTCTTGGTCTCTTCTGACACAAATATCCCATATGGGAGGGTAAATGAGTACATCGATTGGAACGCCTTTAGTTGAGATGATACACAACAAACATGAGACAATGATAATAATGATGTTTTGGCAAACTCTACAAAATTTTGGTTCAACTCTAAATGTTCTCTCCCTTTAAAGAGTCATCAAGAAGCATTTTGCATTGTACACGTGTTATCCATTTTCTTGGTCCACACAACCATCTTATACGGGGGGCCCAGTGAGTACATTGACTGGAGTGTCATCAGTTGAAATGATATAAAAGAAAATGAACATGTTTACCGACAAATCTTGTAATGATGTTTAGGGAAATGCTACAAATTTTGGTTGAAATAAATATGTTCTCTCTTTAAATGCTCATATTTTTATTTCAATGAAGACAATGTATTCTGAATTTAAACACTCATCTAGAAGCACCTTGCACAACTACTTCCTCCATTCCCTTATACAAGGCCACTTCGTTTTTTATGTCAAACTTTGACTTGTAATTTTGGTCAACAAAATATGGAATCTATGTCATAAAGAATATATCATTAGAAAGTTCTTTGAAATGTACATCTAATGACATACTTTTTGTGACATATAACTCAATTTTTGTTGGTAAAATTAATGGTCAAAGCTAGACATAAAAATATGAAGTGGCCTTGTATAAGTGAATGGAGGGAGTATCTCATATGGAGAGGTAAATGAGTACAATAATCTTAACAACGTTCGAGTAAATGAGTACAATGAACTGAACGTCATGGGTTGTGATGATGTAAAATGAAT
Source organism: Thinopyrum elongatum (assembly GCA_011799875.1). Lineage (NCBI taxonomy): Eukaryota > Viridiplantae > Streptophyta > Magnoliopsida > Poales > Poaceae > Thinopyrum > Thinopyrum elongatum. Next base: position 416,687,625 of record CM022299.1, read on the forward strand.
GGAAAATGGCTATAAATTTGTTCCACAATCAAGTTTGGTTCAACGAAATGCTATTCTCAAACAACATTCAAAGGTAAAAAAAAATTCAATGGGTGCATTCAAACACCAATTTAATGCTTACATGTCCATTCAATACTTCATAAGCATGCAAGAAAATAAAATCCTATCTAAGTGTCCCTTGTACATGCAAGATAATTGTGTAAATCTGCAAAATATCCACCAGATGGAGAAGAATTCAAACACTCAAGTTGAAACCTAATTCAGATATGCTTTGAAAAAGTAATTTGATTTTTTGGTACAACTTATAAGCAAGATCAATTTAAAGAGCGGTTAAGAGTGGTTACAAATTGCAGAAAACATCAATATGTGTTTATTTGCAAGTAATTGAACTGCTTCCAAACGTGTTTGTCTCCCTTCATCATATTGTGTCTGCAGTATCCCTAATTTCGTCGGGATTGTAACTGAGGTGTTCTCCATGGTAATCTATTGCTCATCTTGCAATTACCTTCATCCAGAATATCAAGCACACAGGATCAGACCACAAGTTTCCATACACTCTCTGAAAAAATGGGAAACACAACATAAATTGACAGCAGAGTCAGATAAAAAGCCAAACAGAAAGGCACACATAGATGACCACATACACATGAAAGTTCACACCTCATTGAAACTCTCTATGTGGGAGACGGACCTTCTTCATTTCTCATTTGTTTTCACTGGACTAAAATTATGCCGCCACCATCCAATAGGATTCATGCACGCAACATCAATAGTTGTAACTCTCATCATTAATGACAATGATGTTAATGTTTTTTAGTGAAACGTTACAACTTTTTAGTGGAAATAAATGTTCATCTCTTTAAACGCTCATCTAGAAGCTTCCTGCATTATACATTCATATCCAATTTCTTGGTCTGATGTGGCACAACCATCTCATACGGAGGGTTAAATGAGTAGATTGCTTGGAGTGTCAATGGTTGAGATGATAAATGAAAATAAAAGGGATACCAACAATTTTCATAATGATGTTTACGCAAACTTTACAAACTTTTGGTGGAAGTAAATGTTTTCTTTCTTTAAAGGCTTATCTAGAAGCATCTTGTATTGTACACAACATATCCATTTTTTGCTCCAGTTTGATACAATCATCTCACAAGAGCGTAAATGAGTGCATTGATTGAAATATTGTCAATTGAGATGATATAAAAGGAACAAGACATGGCAAACAATACTTTTCTTAATGATGTTTAGGCGAGCATTACAAACTTGTGATGGAGACAATGTATTTTGTATTTAAACACTCATCTAGAAACACCTTGCATTGTAGCCACTATATCCTATTTCTTGGTCCGATCTCGCACAACCATCTCATATGGCAAGGTAAATGAGTATAATGATCTTTTTTGTGGGGAATAAGTACGATGGTCTGAATTGGTTGAGATGATATGAAATGACTGGCAACAATCTACACAGCTTTTTTGGGCGAATGGAACATTATTCTCAAGTAACATTCAAAAGTATATTTTTAAAGGGTGCATTCAAACATCAATTTTTCATTGAATATTTCATAAACATGCATGAAAAGAAAAGCCAATTTGAATGTTCCTCGTACATGCTAGATAGGTAGGTCAATCTGCAAAATATCCACTGGTTGGAGAACAATCAAAACAATAAAGTTGAACCTAATTTAGATACTTTGAAGAAAGAATTTGATTCTTTTTATGTAATTTATGAGCCAACACAATTCAAAGAGTAGTTAAGAGTAGTCACACATTTTTGCACAGCTTCAAAAACTATGTGTCGGTCTCCCTACATTATACGGCATCAACAATACTCCATATTTCTACGTAATTTTAGTTGAGGCGATGTTGCGCTCTCGGTAATTCAGAATGTCAAGCACGTAGGACCAGACAACAAGTTTTCATGCACACCGAAGAAAACACATACTCGTTTTTTTGGAAAACAAAACAAAAACTTGACATCAGATAAACAAGACACCAAAAAGCCATGCGTGGATGATGATGAAAGCCAGCTGTGAGCCACAAGCCCGTGAAAGTCTGCACCGACTAAAAACACTTTCCCACTTTAGCTATATATAAGTTGCCTGGAAATTAATTTTGGGCCGGTCAATTTTTGGGCCATTGAATTCTTCTTTAAGATTCGTGTACCTTTTTCTTTCTAGGTTAGTCTATGTGTTGTCTTGGGCTTTTTCTCTCTTACCCCATATTCGAGCCAATCAATTCTTTAACGGCCCGAAGCCTATTCTAGTTCGACATAGCCTTCTTCTTTCTCCTTTGTTTTTTTGTTTTTTGTTTTTATGTATTTTACTTTTACTTTTTTCTTTTCTTTATTAGTTGTTTGTTTTGTTTTGTCGGTATTTTTAGGATGTTGGATGAGTGTAAATATACATACAAAGACTATATAATATGTGCCAAAAATTTACTATTATATGATTATTCTTTATATATTACAAAAAGAGGACTACTAGGCGTCGGCCCGCCGGCACAAATTTGGGCCGGTCGGCCCGCAGCCGCATGATTGCCTACAGCATTTACCGTTGGATCTCCCCCCGTAGGTACGTCGTCTTCCTCTCCTTTGCCTTCGCATCTCTCCTTCCTGTTTTCCCCCGCTCCTCCTCACCTGCAGCTCCTCCACCACCCCCTCCTCTCGGTGACTGGTCCTTTGCTCCTCGCGGCCCAGTGGTCGGTGCTCTCCTCCCTCCCACTCCTCCCCGCAGTGATGTTGTGACGATGCTACATGAAACTGATGACAAGAACCGGTCGCTGCTTGCAGCTTTGCCTCCCACGATCGAAGCACTGACTACAACGATTGCAATTCCGTCGTCCATGGTTGCAGCTTCGCCCATCTCTGTGCATCGGCTCTCGTCGCCGCCGGTTGCAGTTCGACATCGGCCGTCACCGCTAGCATGCAGCTCCCATGACCGCCCGTTGCAACCTTGTTTTGCTCGGTTGTAGCAAAACCATTCGCCGGTGGTAGCATCCCCGACCACCGGCCCACCGGTCGTAGCAAAAAAAACTTGTCGAGCCACCGTGCGCCATTGCAGCTCCATCGTTGCCGCTCATTGCACCACTGCACATGGTTGCAGCACCACGTCCTACGATTGCAGCTTTTACGATGACAGGTTCCAGCAAATCTGTCGTGTGTCATGCCATCCTGCTTCCCAGTTGCAGCTCAGCCGATGGTCGTTTCCAGCAATTTTCGTGGCCGGTTGTAGCTTCGACGATGACGTGGCTTAGACTGAGTCGGTATTTCCCCAAAGAGGAAGGGATGATGCAGCACAGCTACGGTAAGTATTTCCCTCAGTTATGAAACCAAGGTATCAATCCAGTAAGAGAACCAAGCAACACTATGTAAATGGTACCTACACACAAAGAACAAATACTTGCAACCCGACGCGTAAGAGGGGTTGTCAATCCCTCCACGGTAAAAAGACAGATTGGTTTGTATGAGATTGGATAAATAGATCTGAATAAAACGCGAAATAAAATAAGTAAAGAAAAAAGTGCAACAAGGTATTTTTGGGTTTTTGGAATAATAGATCTGAAAACAAATACGATAAAAGATAGATCTGAAAGCAATATGATAAAAGATAGACCCGGGGCCGTAGATTTCACTAGTGGCTTCTCTCGAGAAAATAGTATACTGTGGGTAAACAATTTACTGTTGGGCAATTGATAGAAGAGCAATTAATTATGATGATATCGAGGCAATGATCATGAATATAGGCATCACATCCAAGATTAGTAGACCGAAACAATTTTGCATCTACTACTCTTACTCCACACATCGAGGCAATTCATGTAGGAAGAGACCCCATCTTTTTATCCTTAATAGCAACGATACATACGTGCCTCGCTACCCCTTCTGTCACTGGGTGAGGACACCGTAAGATCGAACCCATCACAAAGCACCTCTTCCCATTGCAAGAAAAATCAATGTAGTTGGCCTAACTAAACCAAAGATTCGGAGGAGAAATACGAGGCTATAAATAATCATGCAGAAAAGAGATCAAAGAAGACTCAAATAACTTTCATGGATATAGATCTGGTCATAAACTCGAACTTATCGGGTCCCAACAAACACACCACAAAAAGTCATTACATCAAATAGATCTCCAAGAGACCATTGTATTGAGAATCAAAAAGAGAGAAGAAGCCATCTAGCTACTGCCTACGGACCCGTAGGTCTATGGTGAACTACTCACGCATCGTCGGAGAGGCACCAATGAGGATGATGAACCCCTCCATGATCGTGTTAGATTGGATCTCGTGGTTCTGGAACTTGCGGTGGCTGGAATTGTGTTTCGTCGACTCCCCTAGGGTTTCTGGAATATTTGGGTATTTATAGAGCTGAGAGGTGGTGGATGAGACCTCCGTGGGCCCCATGATACATTAGGGCGTGCCCTGGTGTATCGTGGGCCCCATGGGCCTCCCGCAGGTGCTTCCTTGGCTCCCAAGTTGTCTTCTGGTCCAAAAAAATCTCCAAAAAGTTTCGCTGTGTTTGGACTCCGTTTGGTACTGATATTCTGCGAAGTAAAAAACAAGCAAAAAACAGCAACTGGCACTGGACACTATGTCAATAGGTTAGTCCCAAAAAATAATATAAAGTTGCTATAAAATGATTGTAAAACATCCTAGAATGATAATATAACAGCATGGAACAATCAAAAATTATAGATACGTTGGAGACATATCAGCATCCCCAAGCTTAATTCCTGCTCGTCCTCGAGTAGGTAAATGATAAAAACAGAATTTTTGGTGTGGAATGCTGCCTAACATGTTCATCACATATTCTTTTCGTTTGTAGCATGGACATTTGGACTTTTAGATGGTTCAAAGCAATAGTCTAGTTTTGACATGAAGACTTCAATACTCAAGCATATCAACAAGCAACCATGTATTTCAAAATATCAACACTAAAGAAAGTTATCCCTAGCCCATCATGCTCAATCATTGATCCATTCACGAAAGACACTCGAATATTAGCTACATCCAATGCTCAAGTACGATCATAGTACTCCCTAGTTGGTGCTTTATAAGAGAAGATGGAGACTCAAAAAAATTGCATAAAAGTAAATAGATAGGCCCTTGGCAGAGGGAAGCAGAAATTTGTAGAGGTGCCAGAGCTCAAAGCTTAAATTGAGAGATAAATTTTTTGGGAGGCATACTTTTCCCATCAACGAAAATGACCGAGTAGTTCCCAATACTTTCCATGCTAGATACATCATAGGCGGTTCCCAAACATAAAATAAAGTTTATTCCTTTTTCAACCATTCTTTCACAATCCATGGCTAGCCGTATCCACAGGTGCCTTCCATACCAACACTTTCCAAGGAATTTATTATTTGACAACATAAAATAAATTTCTTTTTCATTTCGGGACTGGGCATCCCTATTACCGCCACACTCTCGTGCAATGACAAGTGAATAAACACTCATCTTGAGAATAACACATCTAGCATGGAAAAATATTGGCCACCCCCTGCCGCTTCATGAGCGGTACGGGCACACAAAAAGGAAATTCATTTTGAAAATTAGAGTTGGCACATACAAATTTACTTCGAATGGCACGGAAATACCGCATATAGGTAGGTATGGTGGACTCATATGGCAAAACTTGGTTTAAGGATTTTGGATGCACAAGTAGTATTTCTACTTAGTACAAGTGGAGGCTAGCAAAAAGATTGAGAAGCAACCAACCAAGAAACAAAAATTCTCATAAACGAGCATTAATCATAACTAACACCGAATAATGCACCACAACTAGGATGTAATTTCATTGCATAACTATTGACTTTCGTGCTTGCATAGGGAGTCACAAACCTTAATACCAATATTCTTACTAAAGCATAATTACTCACCAACATGACTCACATATTACTATCATCATGTCTCAAAACTATTACAAAGAATCAAGTTTATTTTGTCCAATGATTTTCATGAAATTTTTTATTATATCCCTCTTGAATATCTATCACTTTGGGACTAATTTCATATATTGCAATTGCTTTTGATAAGCTCAAACAAATTTAAGTGAAGAACATGAGCATAAAAATTTTCTTCTCTCAAAATAATATAAGTGAAGCATGAGAGAATTTCTTCAAAAAAATTACTAACTCTCAAATAGATCTAAGTGAAGCATGAGAAAATTTCTTCAAAACATATTAAAGCACACCGTGCTCAAAAAGATATAAGTGAAGCACTAGAGCAATTCCATAGCTCAAAAAAATTTAAGTGAAGCACATAGAGCAATTCTAACGAATCATAGCACAATTTTGGCTCTATCAAATAGGTGTGTCCAGCAAGGATAAAAATGACAAACTAAAAAGCAAAACAAGCAAAGGGTCATATAATACAAGACGCTCCAAGCAAAACTCATGATATGTGACGAATAAAAATATAGCTCCAAGTAATATTAACGATGGTTGTTAGAAGAAAGAGGGGATGCCTTCCGGGGCATCCCCAAGCTTAGTTGCTTGGTTCTCCTTGAATATTAACTTAGGGTACCATGGGCATCCCCAAGCTTAGGCTCTTCTCACTCCTTATTCCTTCATCCATCGTGATCTCACCCAAAACTTGAAAACTTCAATCACACAAAACCTAACAAAACCTTCGTGAGATCCGTTAGTATAAGAAAGCCAATCTTCACTTTAAGTACTGTTGCAAACCCATTCATATTTTATTATTGCATTATACCTACTGTATTCTAACTTTACCATGGCTTATACCCCCCGATACAATCCATAGATTCGTCAAAATAAGCACACAATGCAAAGAAAACAGAATCTGTCAAAAACAGAACAGTCGGTAAAGACGTGAATTTTACTCATAATTATGTAACTCCAAAAATTTGAAACAATTAGGACAACAGAGTAAATTTGTATATAAATATTGTGTAAAAACTTTAGAATTTTTTGCCACTTCTATGAATTTAAACAATTCTTTTACTGGACGCAAAAGTTTCTGTTTTTCAACAGGGTCAAATCAACTATCACCCAAAGCTATCCCAAAGGCTTTACTTGGCACAAACACTAACTAAAATATAAAAAACACAATCACAACAGAGGCATAATTGTGCAAACACTCAAGAACAGAAAGAAAAAGGCAAAAATAAATTGTATTCATTGGGTTGCCTCCCAACAAGCTCTTTCTTTATAGCCATCAAGATAGGCTTGAGATTTTAATGATGCTCACATAAAAGATAAGAATTGAAGCGCAAAGAAAGCATCATAAAATATGTGACAAACACATTTAAGTCTAACATACTTCCTACGCATAGAAATTTTATAAGCAAACAAATTATCAAGACAAGAAATATCTAGTATATGCAAAGGAGAGGAATAAAGCATTGACAATCTCAACATAACAAGAGGTAAGTTAGTAACATGAAAATTTCTACAACCATATTTTCTTCTCTCATAATAATTACATGTAGGATCATAATCAAATTCAACAATATAAATTTTCTCTTCATGATCCACATGCATAAAAGTTTTATAATCTTCCAAGATAGTGGGATTAACATCAACTAAAGTCATGACCTCTCCAAACCCACTTTCATCAAAAATTTCGTATTGAACACTCTCCAAATATGTGGGATTATTTTTACCTAAAGTTGACGCTCTTCCAAACCCACTTTCAATATTATTGCAAACATTATTATCAATATCATATTCATCATGAGGCTTAAATAAATTTTCAATATCATAAGAAGAATCACCCCAATCATGATCATTGCAATAAGTAGTGGACATAGCAAAATTAGCATCCCCAAGCTTGGGGTTTTGCATATTATTACCACAATTGACATTAATAGAACTTATAGTAAAATCATTGCAATCATGCTTTTCATTCAAGGAGCTATCATGAGTCACTTCATAAATTTCTTCATCACAATTTTCAGATTCACGAATCCCAAGCAAAGCTTCATAAAGACAATCTAGTGCACTCAACTCACTAGCAATTGGTTCATCATGATTGGATTTTTTTAAAAGATTAGCAAGTGGATGGGGATCCATATCAATAGATTTTTAGCAAGCAAAGATGTAAGCATATAGAAGGCACATGGTAACACAAGCAAACAAAAGATGGAACGAGAAAAGGCAAACGAAAAAGAAGGAAAAAACAAATAATTTGTGAAGTGGGGGAGATGAAAATGAGAGGCAAATGGCAAATAATGTAAATTGCAAGGAGATGAGATTTGTGATTAGGAACCTGATAGATGTTGATGATGTCTCCTCGGCAACGGCGCCAGAAATTCCTTTGACGTGGCTTAGACTGCGTCGGTATTTACCCAAAGAGGAAGGGATGATGCAGCATAGCTACGGTAAGTATTTACCTCAGTTATGAAACCAAGGTATCAATCCAGTAAGAGAACCAAGCAACACTATGTAAACGGTACCTGCACACAAAGAACAAATACTTGCAACCCGACGCGTAAGAGGGGTTGTCAATCCCTCCACAGTAAAAAGATAGATTGGTTTGTATGATATTGGATAAATAGATATGAATAAAACGCGAAATAAAATAAGTAAAGAAAAATTGCAGCAAGGTATTTTTGGGTTTTTGGAATAATAGATCTGAAAACAAATACGATAAAAAGATAGATCTGAAAGCAATATGATAAAAGATAGGCCCGGGGGTCGTAGATTTCACTAGTGACTTCTCTCGAGAAAATAGCATACAGTGGGTAAACAATTTACTGTTGGGCAATTAATAGAAGAACAAATAATTATGACGATATCCAGGCAATGATCATGAATATAGGCATCACGTCCAAGATTAGTAGACCGAAATGATTATGCGTCTACTACTATTACTCCACACATAGACCGCTATCCAACATGCATCTAGTGTATTAAGTTCATGGAGAAACGAAGTTATGCAATAAGAACGATGACATGATGTAGACAAGATCTATTCATGTAGGAATAGACCCCATCTTTTTATCCTTAATAGCAACGATACATACGTGCCTCGCTTCCCTTCTGTCACTGGGTGAGGACACCGTAAGATCGAACCCATCACAAAGCACCTCTTCCCATTGCAAGAAAAATCAATGTAGTTGGCCTAACTAAACCAAAGATTTGGAGAAGAAATACGAGGCTATAAATAATCATGCATAAAAGAGATCAAAGAAGACTCAAATAACTTTCATGGATATAGATATGATCATAAACTCGAACTTCATCGGATCCCAACAAACACACCGCAAAAAGTCATTACATCAAATAGATCTCCAAGAGACCATTGTATTGAGAATTAAAAAGAGAGAAGAAGCCATCTAGCTACTCCCTACGGACCCGTAGGTCTATGGTGAACTACTCAAGCATCATTGGAGAGGCACCAATGAGGATGATGAACCCATCCGTGATCGTGTTAGATTGGATCTCGTGATTCTGGAACTTGCAGCGGCTGGAATTGTGTTTCGTCGACTCCCCTAGGGTTTCTGGAATATTTGGGTATTTATAGAGCTGAGAGGCGGTGGAGAAGACCTTCATGGGCCCCACGATACATCAGGGCGCGCAAGGGACCTTTGGCGCGCCCTGGTGTATCGTGGGCCCCACGGGCCTCCCCCCAGGTGCTTCCTTGGCTTCCAAGTTGTCTTCTGGTCCAAAAAAATCTCTAAAAAGTTTCACTGCGTTTGGACTCCGTTTGGTACTGATATTCTGCGAAGTAAAAAACAAGCAAAAAACAGAAACTGGCACTAGGCACTATGTCAATAGGTTAGTCCCAAAAAATGATATAAAATTGCTATAAAATGATTGTAAAACATCCAAGAATGATAATATAACAGCATGGAACAATAAAAAATATAGATACGTTGGAGACGTATCAGACGACGGCAGGTTCCATCATGCCGGCGCTGGGTTTGTAGCTCTGTTGGTGCTAATTCCATCAATTCTAGTGGCTGGTTCCACCATTTTCGATAGCCGTTTGCAGCTCTGCCGCGGTCAGTTGCAGCTCTGGCGATGGCCGGTTCCAACATTGCTGCTGCCCTTGGTTGTAGCTCTTCTGACGGCTGGTTCTAGCATTTCTGGCGCATGGTTGCAGCTCCACCGATGGCCGTTCCAGCAATAAAATGTCGCCCCCGTCGCAGTGGTCCAGTGTGTTGTCTCCAGCGCCGGCGTCTGACCCCCGACGACATACCTCTTCGCCTTCGACGGTTGCAGTGACTCGGTACGTGCCAGTTGAGAGGAATCGGGCTCGTGTGTGCTCTATGGAGAAGACGATGGCGTGGGGGAGAAGATGACCAAGGGAAACGAGTGGTGGAGGTTCACGTGCGAAGTGATAAGGTTTGACCCCTTTCGAGATAACGCACAGCCGCAGGATCTATTGGTATCCAAGTCAGCGCGGCCGGCGCGCTGTTTTCAAACATTTTCCTTACAAAAAGTGCAATTTCCGTGCAAGTTGTGCTAGTTTTTTTTCTTCTTAAAGGAAATACCAATGCCAGTAATTCATTACTCCCTCCATTCCACAATGTAGTGCGCCCGCGCTTCCCGAGATCCAAGTTTGACCGTAAATTTAACCAACGAGACCAACTGCGGCGGGAGCAAAAATTATATTACCGAATTCGTATTTTTAATATGAATTCAGTGGTATAATTTTTGCTCCCGCCGCAATCGATCTCGTTGGTTAAATTTACGGTCAAACTTGGATTTCGGGAAGCGCGGGCGCACTACATTATGGAATGGAGGGAGTATATTTTAGAAAACTTCATTATTTTGATATTATTTTAGTTTTTATTCCATTTTCATTCTACTTTAAGGGTAATACCAATGTCACCAACTCATTCGTTCTTAGATTTTTGTTTTGCAAAAAAATCACTTTTATATGTTTATTCTTGCATATTTTTAAAAAGCGCAATTTTTATGTATATTTTGTGCAAATTTTGTTACTCTTTGCTTTGGATTTTGTTTTCCATTTTCTTTTCTTTTAAAATGGTAATACAATGCCAGTGCAATTTCAGTGCACCATTGTGCGCAAGTTTTTAAAGGTTTTTCTTTCTTCTTAAAGGGTTTCATTATTTTAATTACTTTAACTTTTTATTTTCTTTCTTCTGAAAGGGTAATTTTGTTTCAATTTTGTTTCGTTCTTTTTGTCACAAATTCATTCTTCCACAGAAAACTTAATATTTTTTATTTTGTTTTAGATTTTATTTCAATTTTTTTATTTTGTTTTAGTTTTTATTTTATTTTCTTTTGTAAGGGTAATACCAATGTCAGTAATCCATTACTTTTTAGAAAACACTTTTTTGCGAAAATTTCACTAGCATATATTTATTTAGCCAGGTAACGAATTAGCCCAACTCAATTTGCCCATGTGTGAGGCCTTTACGTGGTTGGCTTGCACTATGGCCGGCCTGCCCTGTACTCGATGGGAGCATCCAACGCGTCACGCACTGGTTTTGAAATGTCTCAAAAAAACGCACTGATTTTGAAGAAAATAAATTGACTGATACAAATTCATGTAAGTCAATTCTGATAGAAAACCGACTTGCCCAAATTATGTTTTCAGGCCACTTGCCCCCTTTTTTTTTTGCGGGGTTCAGGCGAATTGTCCCTAGCTAGTCCCAAACTTTCCTGCAGCCGCGGGGAGCTCTTCCGTCTCTGGTCTGTTTCGCAACCAGCCGATAAGGATCCATCCGTGCACGCCACATCAGAAGCTTTATAACTCTCCTCATTACCGTCAAGAGAGAGCCATCACCACACCTGGTTCACCTCCTGCCTAGTACAGTAGTACTTACAAGAAATAAACAAACCACAAGAACCATACGAGAAGAATCTAGAGATTCAGAGCATAGGAGAAGACAAAACTGGTGCGAGGAGAAGGACGTGTACATAGGGAGGAGTCACACTGGCGTAGGCCAGTCTTGCTTACTCACAAGTCAGTCCCGTCACTCCCTGTCGCGCGCGAGAGACCAGATCGCCATGGACATGGCACGGTACGTCGCGTTCCACCAGCAGTGGATCGCGGGCCAGCAGGCGGGTCTCGGCGAGCTCGCGGAGGCGGCAGCCAATGCCGCCGCCGGGCGCGCCACGGATGCGGAGCTGAGGGCCGTGGTGGAGAGGTGCATGCGCGGGTACCAAGAGTACGCCGCCAGCCGGCGTGCCATGGCGCGCGAGAACGGCGCGGCCTTCGTCGCCCCGCCGTGGTGCACGGCGTTTGAGAACTCCGTGCTCTGGCTCGGGGGCTGCCGGCCGTCGCTGGCCATCCGGCTTCTCTACTCCATCTCTGGCGAAGGCTTGGAGGAGGACATCGAGGAGTTCGTCAGCGGCCGCGGCCGCGGCCTCGCAGAGGAGATGGGCCTCATCGGGATCACGGCCACGCAGCTGCAACAGATCAACGACCTCCACCGCTGCACGCTGCGGGACGAGGGTTACCTGACGGAGCGTCTCGCGAGTCTGCAGGAGAACATCGCCGACCGGCCGCTGCTTCCGATCGTCCGGGCGCGCGCCGCGGCGGCGGCAGCATTAGCCGGCCAGGACCGGAGCGCTAAGCGCGACGACATTCCCGGACGGCTCGCGGCAGCAGAATCGTCAGGAGGACTCGCCGCCGAGGTGGACGCGGCGATGGAGAGCTACTCGGCCGGGCTGGCCAGGCTCCTGGAGGAGGCGGACGAGCTGCGCATGTCGACGGCCAGGGCCCTGGCCACGGAGATCCTGACTCCGCGGCAGGCGGTGGAGATGCTGGTGGCGGCCAAGCAGCTGCACCTCGCGGTGCGCGACTGGAGCCGCCGGAAGGAGGAGGGCGCCCAGAACGCGCGTCTGCCGCGCGCAGCCGCAGCGACAACCGCCCCCTGCGGCTCAAACCCATGACAGGCTCGCCATTCCTCAACTAGCTTGCTTGCCGCTCCAAGTGTACACAGTCTGAATAATCTGTCTATTCTCAATTTCCAGACAGCAGTATCGTTGTTTCTCTTCCATTATATGACCTGCCTGTACAAACTGCATCCTTGTGTTCTAAGTTCCTCCTACCAATATATATAGCCGTAACTAGTTTCTTGTGTACTTGGATGTGAGCGCTCTCTAGTTTTGATGGTTTATACTCCTACATAAATTCCTTGGAATCCCGAAGAATGGAGGAAATGGGGCGGACGGGGGGCCGTCAGGCCGGGCGTGTTGTGTGCGGGCCGAGCGGAACTGCGAGACGAGACGAGACGAGCTGTAGGTTTCTCGCCTTCCGTTTCCCGTCGCTTTCGCCCCGGCGCCGCGCACGGCGCACCGGTGGCACGACGCAATCTGCGGGGCGCCAGGTCGGCATGGCCCGTTGTCACTCTCGTCGCGCGTGATTTGGTTTAGTCGCCTATACTGCTACTGCGTGGCCGCCGCGTGGGCGAAGGCCCCGCGCGTGCTTGCTTGCATGCGGGACGCGTGGGCCGGGGCACTTCTGTTCTAATCTGCTCGGCGGGGGCACTGGTCGCGGCGTGCTTCCTGCTGACGGACCGCCGACGGGTGTCTTCCTGTCTGATAGGTTGTCTAGCTGCTGATAGGAACAGGGCGGCGCAGGTAAGCTTTTGCGACGGGCTACACTATTTTGGTGCTGTCAGCCCGTCACGTTACGGTTTGACTTAGGCATCTCCAAGCGGACCCGCAAATCTCCTGCAGCCGTCACTGTCGGGGCGGGTTGTCCGGACCACGGAAGACATCCACCACCGATCTGTATCGGTTTACGAAGCGATCCGGACACGATTTCTTCCACAAACCGGAGATAAAACAGGGAAGGTTTGTGGGAGTCCGGATCGCTCACAAGCCCGCTTCTAACCGCCCTGGCCCATCGAAAAACCCCTCCCTCTCTCGCGCGCACTCCCGCTCGGCTCTACCTGCCCGCATTCATGCCGCTGTAGAGCGCGTCGCTCCACATTGAAGAAGCTCAGGGCGGACGCGACCTCTCACTACTTTCGTCATTGAAGCGGCGCGTCGGCCGAGGACGCCGTCCGTTGCACGCCCGGTTAAACACGCCTCCTCGCCGCATTCATACACCCCCATTAACCTCCGCGTGGAAGCCGAGAAACCTACTCCGGCCATACGTCAAATGCCATGTCGGCCGAGCTCCTCCCGTCTGCCCTCTATTTAAACGATGGCATATGCGCCGGGCAAGAATCACGCCCCTCCGCCGCTCCCCCATCTCCTCCACCACTCTTTTGATGGCTTCCGAAGAGCAGTTCTCCGGCATACAAGCTGGCCGGGTGGCCCGCCGAGCCGACCGGATACGAGCGAGGCAGCTCGCCGCTTCACCTCCCGAGCCTCACCCGACGGAGCAAGTTGCCATCCCAAGCCGCCGCGTGGTTCAGCAACTCGCCGTGCCAGGCCCACTCGATGAGGAGTGGCCAGTTGCTCGACGCCGGCACGACGGGGAGCACGGCGGCACAGGCGTCTTCGCTCGCTTCCCGCGTCTGTAGCCGCGCCTCCCGTGCCTGTGACCGCGCCATGCAGGCAGAGGCACAAGTCGGGTGCGCAGAGAGCGACGAGTCAGTGGCCGGCGCCTCCGCGTCCGCCTCCATCACCGAGGAGAAGTATAACACGGGAGTCCGCCGCCGCTTGGGTCCAACGAAGGCCACCGCCTAGGCGACACCGGTGTACACAGCCGGTGGCTTGTCCGATTCTTCTCTTTCGAGGACCTCCGTCGATCCCACATGGGCTTCACGGAAGCGGAGGCGCCGCCTTCCCCTCCCACTGAAGTATCAGCGGGGGGTTCCACTACGATGTGTGGCGGGGAAGCGAGCCGTCCTTTGCGCGAAGCATATACCTCAGGGGGTCCCGGCAATCCGGTGATCGGGCTGCCGGACACAAGGAAGACAAAAGGATCCGCGGGCGGCTATTTAGATTAGGTATTAACTATATCTTTGGAGCCGGACTAGCACAGTTGATATAAATGTAGTGAAATCCGTCATGTTTATATGAAAATCCGACTTTTTTATATGAAATTCGTCATGTTTGCATGAAATACGACCGTGTTTGCATGAATTTTGTCCGGTTGGTTTAAGTTATTGTGAAAACTAGATGATTCCCCACGCGTTGCTGCGGGAACTATTGCCTAAAATTGATGTTTTACTCCACAAACCAACTCTCCTAAAAGGAACAGCAAAATAATAAACAAATGATTCTCTTTTGACAGTCATACATTAGAATTATAGTATTACAGTAGTGGTACACATGAAAGATTGATCCTCCTACGTATATCTTTCAAAGTTTGGAGAATAGACGTACAATCAAATTTAAGGATTATATGGTCATAATAACCTGCAGACCAACTATCAAAGCTTCAACTGAAACATCACCACCTAGCTATTAGCCATGTCTTGGTTGTGCAAAATCTCCATCAGAACTCACATTACTTTGATTCATCTCACAATAGTAGGTAAACAAATATAATTAGTCCAGATAGAATCGTAAGGTTCCGCCTTCTAAACATATCTACAGTCTTTAGTTGTATCTTACATATTTCATTTGAGAGCTCCCTCTTGTGACTAATATTTTATGGATTGGAACTATGAACGAAAATGAACATCCACTGATATGTGCATTACATTTACAAAAATGGCATAACTGAGGTGGTGCCAAGCTTACAAAGTGTTCATGTACCTTGTTGAGCATAATAAGAAATGAAACTGGTCTCATCCTAGTAAAGAACTCAAGAGGTAGCTCCAGACCACACTGAGTGTGGAGTAAAGTGCACTTCCAACTATTCCTTTTCAGGAGAATTTGTAGTTGAGACTTGAGCAAGAGTGAGAAAGAAAGAAACTATTTAAAATATTGCATAGTAGTTTTTTTAGTATGTACAACCATTTTCATCTACATCATCATTCATCAAAGCAAGCATGTGCACTTTTACAAAGTAATATCATCAGACATCTTCCACAATGCATGATGATAGTAATATATGTGCAAATGTGAACCTAAAAAGGGAATAAAGAACATGAGTTGCATCAAGAGGATGGTAGCATTGTCTTGCTCAATGGTTTAGTAACATGGTTAATAAAATCTAATGTTCTAAGCAAACACAATGTATCAGGGAAAATTAGATCAATAGATAGCATTTTTATAGACCTTAATTGATTTGGGATCTCTAATGTACCTAGATAGTCATTACACCAGTATATTTTCTGCAGTAGCTAACTGTATTTTTTATGTCCTGAAACCCCTTATCACAGTAGTGCTCCTCCTGACCAAGTAGACGCTTCAGACGGCTGCTACTACTGCTAGACACAACATGTTGTGAGTGTTCGTCGGATGGCGAGAGAGTCACAGCTCAGACACTCAGGCTGACAGTTCAAGGACCACATAAAAATGAAGCAAATCAAAATACTGATAGAGAGACGAATAATTTGCAGAAGAATCGTACTCCTCGCACCTCTTTTATAATTTAACTTTTGAATTGTACAGCCTAAAATTTGTGTAAGCTTGTGACACCAGGAACTCTTCAGTATGACTGCAACTGAAATGAGCAAAAGCAGCACATGAATGTTCAGGAAACTCAAGTCTTTGTCTTAAGAGGCCATAAATTTCATATTTTCAGTTCTCACAAAAAATTAAATAAATTTTGGAACAGTTTCAGTGATGTCCTCGACCATGCAAATGATGGAATTACAGAATAATCTATTTTATGCATCCATGGTATGTTAACTTCACCTTAAAATCTACATGGAACATTTACATAGACTGAAGTGTTGAGGAATATTTTGGAATTCGGGCGAAGAAAGGAAGCGAGCCATGATGATTACCAGTAAAATATGTATATGGCTTGCCTAGAAACATAAATTCGCATATTCCTCCACGCTATTACATGTGTGTGAAGTAGTCATCTGTGAGAAAAAAAAGATTAGAAAAAAGTTAAGAGTTAGATTGCACCAAGTAACACATGCATCACTTCAAAATTGGATGGGTTACTTTGTTTACCAGCTAGTACGCAATGTTTATAATCTGTCTATCGGAAGCATGAGAAAAATAAAAATTATTGCAAAATTTCAGCAACTTCTTTTTGTAGCCAGGGGTTTCAGTGACTTCAGTACTCCTTTTTGTGTGTATACATCAAGATCTCTAACAAAAATAGATCCAAAGAGATAGTGGTTACTTACAGATCGTGCCACAGGAGGGCACATCCTAGTTAAAAACCAAAGGGAATACAATGTTTCTTGTTAATCTGGGACATGGAACAATGGATGGGTGCAAAATGTATCAGAATCAGTCAAATCTAGTAGATGCCTAAAATTTTAGCACATCAAAAGAGCATAATACAGGGAAACACCATAATTATCAGTTCTTGTCTAACCTCGGCGGGGCAATAATGCCACTATTATTATGTAGCGATATATTGATCCATTAAAACATGTAGTAGTATACATCTGATACTTTCATTCAACTATCTGTAAGTGATGCCTCTACAAACAACCCAATATCACCATAAGCATTCATATAATAAAAAAAGGAGATTGCAACATAAACACCATTATTAGAAGAAAATGTGGAGAACATACATTATGTTTTAACTTGGCTGCTTCCGTAGCATTTGCCTGCCTGCAAACAACATAGCGAATAGTAAAATTCTGCATAAATATAGCTATCTGAATATACATCAAACCTGAGAAATTGGAGATGGCAGATCATAAATATAGCTTTTTGAATGCACGTACATCAAACCTGACAGAGAAATTGGAGGTGGCAGCTCAAGATGAGTAATTTCTAAACCCATAGACATTAACAGGGATACACGCACAAGCTTACGGTTATGGGCAAATATCATATTCTGCGTTTGTGATGTCAATGTGGACGATTGTTCATTTGCAAGTTGGTCTGATAAATGTTGCTCTCGAGATGCTATTGCTTGATTGATGCCAAGAAGTAGATGATGGAATGAAAGTCAAGATATATTGTGCAGAAGAAAACTTATTTGAAAGAACATATGTGCCTAACAAACCTCTGTTCCTGTTTCTAGCCATACGTGTGCGACGGTTATCGGCAGCAACATATGGGCTTGCTCGAGGAGAAGGATCGGGTAATGACGTACGACGTGGCCGTCCACGTCCACGTGAAACTTCTCGTGGGTGACCAACCCCATGCCCAGTTGGATAACGCGAAGAACTTTCTTTGTTATCCATGTCAGGAGGCCTAATAACCCCAAGGAAGTGAAATTGGATGAAGGGGCCAAGAATGTAAAACGTACCAACAGAATATGATGTACATGCTGAGAGACAACTATCTAACACAGGGTGCACAAATGCAATGTGTATGTGTTCAATTGTTCCGTATAGAGAATTAGAGTGCACCGTTATATACTGAATTTAGCAAAATAATATTGAGATTGATATTGAGCAAACAAAATTACAGAAGTAGCAACCGAGGAGAATTTGGGAATATTACGTACCGGTAGGAGGCAAAAACCAAATGCGCCTGTGCTTGCAGTGAGGGAAACCCAATGAAGATGACTACTTGGGCATCGTTGAGCACGCAGTACCTGAGAAGGTGCAAATTTGTGATGCAATCAACAGTATATCATACATAGAGAACATGGAGGAAATGGCAGGGAGTTGCTCACCGGAGGTGGTATGAGTGGTGTGGTAGAGACCCGATGGGAAGGAAATGAGGTAAGGCCAGGCAGACTTTAAAGAGCAATCCATCAGTTTCTTCTGGAGATGGTGGGGAGAGGAAGTGGAGCGGCTAGAACATTATTATTAGGAGAGGGAGCATCCGACATCAATTAGTCAGCTGGCTGTTCGCTATCCATTGTGACCAGGGAAGATACATAGTGTGGGCCGGTGGAAGCAATGAGCTGCAGAGAGGATGTAGCAGTAGGCTGTGTAAGGTTGCTATGGCCCTTTTCATAAGAATATATATAGGATTATATGAAAAGAGAAATATTCTTGTGACGAACAGAGTACAGTACCTTGTGACGAACAGAGTACAGTAGCTTCAAGTCGACAGATAGCGTGGCCATAGTCAGGAGCTCGATGTCGTTGCCAGCAAATCAATAACCAAGAGGGAAGTGCATACATTTGGGCTGAATTAGCCATGATGGCATCCGAGGGAGGAGGTGCTTGCCGACGCCGGCGCCAAGTTGGGATGGGCAGCAGGGAGTCCATGGCTGAGCAGGCCGACACCGATCCCCAACGACGAAACCACCGGCCGCTGCTCCGTTGCGAAGTAGCCATGGGAGGCACCGCAAGTATGGAGGAGGTTGAATGGGAGAGGAGGAAGGAGTTGGCTTCCGCGGAAGGAGTGGTGTGCGGTGGCAGGAAGGGTGGGTGCCGGCTTGGGAGTGAGGCGTCGCGGAGAGGGAGGGAGCGGTGAAGGGATCGACCAACGGATCCTGGGTAGGGCGGCGAGGCAGGGTGTGCCGTGCGTAGGGGGAGCCAGCCCACCGGGATCCCGTGCTGGCGGCGTGCCGGGGTGGGGAGAAAGCGGTGGAGACAGGGGAGAGCAGGGGACGGAGTCACGGAGGAAAGCTGGGCTGGGGCGTTCTCGCAGGGAAAAAAAAGAAAGGCCGATGGGCTGTGCTGGAGCCGACGTGTCGTGAGCTTCTCTGGATGGGCCTACCAAGAGTAACTGAAGCCAACGTGTGCAGGTAACTGAAGCCAACGTGTTTGTTCTTTGCTATGATGGGTCCCGCTTGTAAGCCTCTAATTAAACGCTGACGGGGCAGTGCTGTTGATGTGGATAGCCTGCATGTCAAGAGAAATAGGTTAATGGGGATGAACTATTTAGGTATTATAGATATATGCGGCTAACATTGGATGGATGTCTCCCATATCTATATCCATGGACTAGTCCCTTTTTCCACGGACTGATGTGAAAGATTTTTTGTGGGTTACCGTTAAAGATACCCTTAGCAGGGCTTGTGTTGTGCATAGCCATGTCCAAGGCGACATTGGCCGTCGCCGAGATTTGCTTGTTATGTGAAAATCTGGTGTCCAGAGCTATTACTTCCTCCGTCACATGCGTTTTTTTACACTAAACGCTCTTATTATATGACGGATGAGTAATTAACAGTCTTGTAAAATCTCAGTCGACTAAGATTGATGCTATATTTGAGAGATCTTGCATTGAGACAGCGAAAAAGGAAGTAGTTTTTTATTTATTAGTACTCCCTCCGTTCCTAAATATAAGTCTTTGTAGAGATTTCACTATGAACCACATACGGAGCAAAATGAGTGAATCTACATTCTAAAATGCATCTATATACATCCGTATTTGGTTCTTAGTGGAATCTCTACAAAGACTTATACTCCTATTTAGGAACGGAGAGAGTACATGTTAAGGCATCTCCAAAGGCGGCCTGCAAATTTTCTCCCGCATCCATCCGCGAATACGGATAGGGGAGGCGGCCATCCAACGACCCGCATACATTTCAACCACTCATTGAACCAACCGGCCAAAATACATGCAAACACGATGGGTTTCATATAAACTGGACGAAAACATATATATTTTGAACATATTTTAACTAAAAGGGAAAAACTATATGCACGTGTGGTCGCGCAGTGCTCCATTCCCATGACACGGATACATTACACTAGTCTATGACCGGCCACGGCGGATCCCTTTTGTCTTCCCCATGTCCGGCAGCCTGCTCATCGGATTGCCGGGAGCCCCGGAGGTATATCCGTCCCTTGTATCTTCCCCATGTTCGGCTGGGCTGATCATCGGAGTGGCAAAGGTGGTGCTTCAGCCGGAGGAGAAGGGTGCGCTTCAGATGGAGGGGACGGTGCCTATGTTGGGGAACATTGCATGGGAAACAAAAAATTTCCTACGCTCACCAAGATCCAATGTAGGAGATGACCATCTACGAGAGGAGAGATTGCATCTACATACCCTTGTAGATCGCTAAGCGGAAGCGTTAAGAAACGCGGTTGATGTAGTCGAACGTCTTCGCGATCCAGTCACGATCCGTCCCGCGAACTCCGATCTAGTGCCGAACGGACGGCACCTCCGCGTTCAACACACGTACGGCTTGATGACGCCTTCACCTCCTCGATCCAGCGAGCGATGGTGAAGTAGTAGCTCGAGTCCTCCGACAGCACGACGGCGTGGTGGCGGTGGTGGTGGCGGAATCTCAGCAGAGCTTCGCTAAACGCTACGGAGAGGAAGAGGGATGCGAGGGAGAGGAGAGGCAGCGCCGTGGCGTAGAGATGTGTTTCAGAGGTGCAGCTGCCCTCTCTCTACCTCTCTATATATAGGGGAAGGGAGGAGGGGATGGCGCCCCTAGGGTTTCCCCTAGGGGCGGCGGCCAGGGTAGATGGGATCTCCCCTAGGGTGACTTGCCCCCCAAGCCGAGAGGTGGGAAACCCTAGGGGGGCGCCCCCAACCCTCATGGTTACGTGAGATGGGGTGAGGGGGGCGCTCAGCCCCTTAGTGGGCTGGTTTGCCCCCTCCCCTTGGCCCATAGGGCCCCCCAACACTTGCCGGGGCCCCCCGAAACCCCTTTCGGTGACGCTGGTCATCACCCGGTGCCCCCGGAACAATTCCGGACTCCAATACCCTTCGTCCAATATATCGATCTTCACCTCCGGACCATTTCGGAGTTCCTCGTCATGTCCAGGATCTCATCCGGGACTCCGAACAACCTTCGGTAACCACCATAATGACTCAACTATACTTATATCGTCACCAAACGTTAAGTGTGTAGACCCTGCGGGTTCGAGAACTATGCAGACATGACCGAGACACCTCCATGGTCAATAACCAATAGCGGGACCTGGATGCCCATATTGGTTCCTACATATTCTACGAAGATCTTATCGGTCGAACCTCGATGTCAAGGATTCAGCTAATCCCGTATGTAGTTCCCTTTGTCTATCGGTATGTTACTTGCCCGAGATTCGATCGTTGGTATCTCCATACCTAGTTCAATCTCGTTACTGGCAAGTCTCTTTACTCGTTCCGTAATACAAGATCCCATGGCTAAACCATTAGTCACATTGCTTGCAAGCTTCTTGTGATGTTGTATTACCGAGTGGGCCCTGAGATACCTCTCCATCATACGGAGTGACAAATCCTAGTCTTGATCCATGCCAACTCAATAGACACCCTCGGAGATACCTGTAGAGCACCTTTATAGTCACCCAGTTACGTTGCGACATTTGGTACACACAAGGTACTCCTCCGGTGTCAGTGAGTTGCATGATCTCATGGTCATAGGAACATATACTTGACATGCAGAAAACGATAGCAATAAACTTGACACGATCATATGCTACGTTTATAGTTTGGGTCTTGTCCATCACATCATTCTCCTAATGATGTGATCCCGTTATCAAATGACAACTCATGTCCATGGCTAGGAAACCATAGCCATCTTTGATCAACAAGCTAGTCCGGTAGAGGCTTACTAGGGACATGTTGTTGTCTATGTATCCACACATGTATCTGAGTTTTCGATCAATACAATTCTAGCATGGATAATAAACGATTATCATGAACAAGGAAATATGATAATAACCAATTTATTATTGCCTCTAGGGCATATTTCCAACAGTCTCCCACTTGCACTAGAGTCAATAATCTAGTTCACATCGCCATGTGATTAACACTCATAGTTCACATCACCATGTGACTAACACCCAAAGAGTTTACTAGAGTCAATAATCTAGTTCACATCACCATGTGATTAACACTCAATGAGTTCTGGGGTTTGATCATGTTATGCTTGTGAGAGAGGTTTTAGTCAACGGGTCTGCAACATTCAGATCCGTATGTACTTTGCAAATCTCTATGTCATATTGTAGATGCTGCTACCACGCTCCACTTGGAGCTATTCCAAATGGTTGCTCCACTATACGTATCCGGTTTGCTACTTAGAGTCATCCGGATAGGTGTTAAAGCTTGCATCGACGTAACCCTTTACGCCGAACTCTTTATCACCTCCATAACCGAGAAACATTTCCTTATTCTTCTAAGGATAATTTTGACCGCTGTCCAGTGATCCACTCCTGGATCACTCTTGTACCCCCTTGCCAGACACGTGGCAAGGCACACATCAGGTGCGGTACATAGCATGGCATATCGTATAGAGCCTATGGCTAAGGCATAGGGGACAACCTTTGTCCTTTCTCTTTCTTCTGCCATGGTCGAGCTTTGAGTCTCACTCAACTTCACACCTTACAACTTAGGCAAGAACCCCTTCTTGGACTGATTCATTTTGAACTTCTTCAAAATCATGTCAAGGTATGTGCTCTGTGAAAATCTTATCAGGCGTCGTGATCTATCTCTATAGATCTTGATGCCCAACATGTAAGCAGCTTTACCCAGGTCTTCCTTTGAAAAACTCCTTTCAAACAACCCTTTATGCTTTCCAGAAATTCTACATTATTTCTGATCAACAATATGTCAACCACATATACTTATCAGAAATGTTGTAGTGCTCCCACTCACTTTCTTGTAAATACAAGTTTCTTGTAAACTTTGTATAAACCCACAAGCTTCGATCACCTCATCAAAGCATATATTCCAACTCCGAGATGCTTGCTCCAGTCCATAGAAGGATCGTTGGAGCTTGCATACCTTTTAGCATCCTTAGGATCGACAAAACCTTCTGGTTGTATCACATACAACCTTTCCTCACGGAAACCGTCAAGGAAACTTTGTTTTGACATCCATCTGCCAGATTTCGTAAATCAAAATGTAGCAACTGCTAACATAATTCCAACAGACTTTAGCATCGCTATGAGTGAGAAAGTCTCATCATAGTCAACTCCTTGAACTTGTCGGAAACCCTTTGCGACAAGTCGAGCTCTACAAATGGTGACATTACCATTAACGTTTGTCTTCTTCTTAAAGATCCATTTATTCTCAATGGCTTGCCGATCATCGGGCAAGTCTACCAAAGTCCATACTTTGTTCTCATACATGGATCCTATCTCGGATTTCATGGCTCCTAGCCATTTGTTGGAATCCGGGCCCACCATCGCTTCTCCATAGCTCGTAGGTTCATCGTTGTCCAACAACATGACCTCTAAGACAGGGTTACCGTACCACTCAGTAGTACGTATCCTTGTCGACCTACAAGGTTCGATAGTAACTTGATCCGAAACTTCATGATCACTATCATCAGCTTCCTCTTCAACTGTCGTAGGTGCCACAAAAACATCTTTTTGTGCTATGCTACTTTCTGGTTGAAGTAAAGGTTCAACAACCTCATCAAGTTCTATCTTCCTCCCACTCAATTCTTTCGAGAGAAACTCTTTCTCGAGAAAGGACCCGTTCTTAGCGACAAACACTTTGCCCTTGGATCTGAGATAGAAGGTATACCCAACCGTCTCTTTTGGGTATCCTATGAAGACGCATTTGTCCGCTTTGGGTTCGAGTTTATCAGGCTGAAGCCTTTTCACATAAGCGTCGCAGCCCCAAACCTTAAGAAACGACAACTTAGGTTTCTTGCCAAACCACAGTTCATACGGTGTCATCTCCACAGACTTAGATGGTGCCCTATTTAAAGTGAATGTAGTTGTCTCTAATGCATAACCCCAAAACGATAGTGGCAGATCGGCAAGAGACATCATAGAACGCACCATATCCAATAAGGTACGATTACGATGTTTGGACACCATTACGCTGTGGTGTTCCAGGTGGCGTCAACTGTGAAACAATTCCACATTGTCTTGAGTGATTGCCAAACTCATAACTCAGATATTCTCCCCTTCGATCATATCGTAGGAATTTGATCTTCTTGTTACGATGATTCTCAACTTCACTCTGAAATTGCTTGAACTTTTCAGACGTTTCAGACTTATGCTTCATCAAGTAAATATACCCATATCTACTCAAATCATCGGTGAAGGTGAGAAAGTAACGATATCCACCGCGCGCGTCAACACTCATCGGGCCGCACACATCAGTATGTATGAGTTCCAACAAGTCAATTGTCCGTTCCATTGTTCCGGAAAACGGGGTTTTAGTCATCTTGCCCATGAGGCATGGTTCGCATGTGTCAAGTGATTCAAAATCAAGTGACTCCAAAAGTCCATCAGCATGGAGTTTCTTCGTGCGCTTTACACCAACATGACCTAAGCGGCAGCACCACAAGAAAGTGGTATTATCATTATGAACTCTACATCTTTTGGCCTCAATGTTATGAACGTGTGTATCACTACGATCGAGATTCAATAAACCATTCACCTTGGGTGCATGACCATAGAAGGTATTATTCATGTAAACAGAATAACCATTATTCTTTGACTTAAATGAATAACCGTATTGCAATAAACACGATCCAATCATGTTCATGCTCAACGCAGACACCAAATAACATTTATCTAGGTTCAACACTAATCTCGAAGGTAGAGGGAGCGTGCGATGGTGATCACATCAACCTTGGAAACACTTCCAACACACATCGTCACCTTGCCCTCAGCTAGTCTCCGTTTATTCCGTAGCTTTTGTTTCGAGTTACCAATATTAGCAACTGAACTGGTATCTAATACCCAGGTGCTACTAGGAGTACTAGTAAGGTACACATCAATAACACGTATATCAAGTATACTATTGTTGAAGTTGCCAGCCTTCTTATCTATTGGGGTAGTTCCGCTACCAGTGACCGTTCCCCTTACAATAGAAGCACTTAGTCTCGGGTTTAGGTTCAACCTTGGGTTTCTTCACTGGAGCGGCAACTGGCTTGCCATTCATGAAGTTTCCCTTCTTGCCCTTGCCCTTCTTGAAACCAGTGGTCTTGTTAACCATCAACACTTGATGCTCCTTCTTGATTTCTACCTTCGCGGCCTTAAGCACCGCGAACATCTCCGGGACCATCTCCATCCCTTGCATGTTATAGTTCATCACGAGGCTCTAGGAGCTTGGTGATAGTGACTAGAGAACCCTGTCAATCACTATCTTATCTGGAAGATTAACTCCCACTTGATTCAAGCGATTGTAGCACCCAGACATTCTAAGCACATGCTCACTGGCTGAGCTATTCTCCTCCATCTTGTAGGCAAAGAACTTGTCAGAGGTCTCATACCTCTCAACACGGGCATGAGCCTGAAATACCAATTTCAGCTCTTGGAACATCTCATATGTTCCATGGCGTTCAAAAACGTCTTTGGAGCCCCGATTCTAAGCCGTAAAGCATGGCGCACTAAACTATCAAGTAGTCATCAGAACGTGTCTGCCAGATGTTCACAACATCCACAGATGACGCTAGAGGGGTTGGCACACCGAGCGGTGCATCTAGGACATAAGCCTTCTGTGCAGCAGTGAGGACAATCCTCAGACTACGGACCTAGTCCGCATCATTGCTCACAATATTTTTCAACTTAGTCTTTCTCTAGGAACGTATTAAAACAGGGAGCTATGGTGCGAGCTATTGATATGGATCTACAACATAATTTGCAAAGATAATTTAGACTATGTTCATGATAATGAGTTCAATTAATCATATTACCTAAGAACTCCCACTCAAATTGACATCCCTCCGGTCATCCGAGTGTAACATGATCCAAATTCACCAACCCAAGTCCGATCATCACATGAGATGAGGTGGTTTCAATGGTGAACATCTCCATGTTGATCATATCTACTATATGACTCACGTTCGACTTTTCGGTCTCTTGTGTTCCGAGGCCATGTCTGTACATGCTAGGCTTGTCAAGTTTAACCCAAGTGTTCTGCATGTGCAAAACTGGCTTGCACCCGTTGTATGTGAACGTAGAGTCTATCACACCCGATCATCATGTGGTGCTTCGAAACGACGAACTTTTGCAACGGTGCACACTTGGGGAGAACACAATTTTATCTTGAAATTTTAGTGAGGGATCACCTTATAATGCTACCGTCGTCCTAAGCAAAATAAGATGCATAAAAGGATTAACATCACATGCAAATCATAAGTGACATGATATGGCCATCAACTCGTGCTTTTGATCTCCATCTCCAAAGCACCGGCATGATCTCCATCGTCACCGGCATGACACCATGATCTCCATCATCATGTCGCCATCGGGGTTGTCACGCCAACCATGCTTCTACTACTATTGCTACCGTTTAGCGATAAAGTAAAGCATTACATAGCGCTTAATGATTGACACGCAGGTCATACAATAATTAAAGACAACCCTATGGCTCCTGCCGGTTCCCGTATGCATCGACATGCAAGTCGATATAAACTATTACAAACATGATCATCTCATACATCAAATATATTTCATCATGTCATTGGCCATATCATATCACAACATACCCAGCAAAAACAAGTTAGACGTCCTCTAATTGTTGTTGCATGTTTTACGTGGCTGCTATGGGTATCTAGCAAGAACGATTCTTACCTACGCAAAGCCACAACGGTGATATGCAAGTTGCTATTTAACCTTCTACAAGGACCGCCTTTGTCGAATCCGATTCAACTAAGGTGGGAGAGACAGTCACCCGCCAGCCATCTTTATGCAACAAAGTCACATGTCAGTCGATGGAACCGGTCTCATATACGTGGACATGTAAGGTTGGTCCGGGCCACTTCATCCCACAATACCGCTGAATCAAGAAAAGACCAAGGAAGGAAGCAATCTAAATATCAACGCCCACAAACTCCTTTGTGTTCTACTCGTGATGTCATCTACGCATAGACCTAGCTCTGATACCACTATTGGGGAACGTTGCATGGGAAACAAAAATTCTCCTACGCTCACCAAGATCCAATCTAGGAGATGACCATCTACGAGAGGAGAGATTGCATCTACATACCCTTGTAGATCGCTAAGCGGAAGCGTTAAGAAACGCGGTTGATGTAGTCGAACATCTTCGCGATCCAATCACGATCCGTTCCGTGAACTCTGATCTAGTGCCGAACGGACGGCACCTCCGCGTTCAACACACGTACGGCTTGATGAGGCCTTCACCTCCTTGATCCAGCGGGCGATGGTGAAGTAGTAGCTCGAGTCCTCCGACAGCACGACGGCGTGGTGGCGGTGGTGGTGGCGGAATCTCAGCAGAGCTTCGCTAAGCGCTACGGAGAGGAAGAGGGATGCGAGGGAGAGCAGAGGCAGCGCCGTGGCGTAGAGATGTGTTTCTGGGGTGCGGCTGCCCTCTCTCTACCTCTCTATATATATGGGAAGGGAGGAGGGGATGGCGCCCCTAGGGTTTCCCCTAGGGCGGCGGCGGCCAGGGTAGATGGGATCTCCCCTAGGGTGACTTGCCCCCCAAGCCGGGAGGTGGGAAACCCTAGGGGGGCGCCCCCAACCCTCATGGTTACGTGAGATGGGGTGAGGGGGGCGCTTAGCCCCTTAGTGGGCTGGTTTGCCCCCTCCCCTTGGCCCATAGGGGCCCCCAACACTTGCCGGGGCCCCCCGAAACCCCTTTCGGTGACGCTGGTCATCACCCGGTACCCCCGAAACAATTCCGGACTCCAATACCCTACGTCCAATATATCGATCTTCACCTCCGGACCATTCCGGATTTCCTCGTCTTGTCCGGGATCTCATCCGAGACTCCGAACAACCTTCGGTAACCACCATAATGACTCAACTATACTTATATCGTCACCAAACGTTAAGTGTGTAGACCCTGCGGGTTCGAGAACTATGCAGACATGACCGAGACACCTCCATGGTCAATAACCAATAGCGGGACCTGGATGCCCATATTGGTTCCTACATATTCTATGAAGATCTTGTCGGTCGAACCTCGATGTCAAGGATTCAGCTAATCCCGTATGTAGTTCCCTTTGTCTATCGGTATGTTACTTGCCCGAGATTCGGTCGTCGGTATCTCCATACCTAGTTCAATCTCATTACCGGCAAGTCTCTTTACTCGTTCCGTAATACAAGATCCCGTGGCTAAACCATTAGTCACATTGCTTGCAAGCTTCTTGTGATGTTGTATTACCGAGTGCGCCCTGAGATACCTCTTCGTCATACGGAGTAACAAATCCCAGTCTTGATCCATGCCAACTCAAGAACACCCTCAGATATACCTGTAGAGCACCTTTATAGTCACCCAGTTACGTTGCAATGTTTGGTACACACAAGGTACTCCTCCGGTGTCAGTGAGTTGCATGATCTCATGGTCATAGGAACATATACTTGACATGCAGAAAACGATAGCAATAAACTTGACACGATCATATGCTACGTTTATAGTTTGGGTCTTGCCCATCACATCATTCTCCTAATGATGTGATCCCGTTATCAAATGACAACTCATGTCCATGGCTAGGAAACCATAGCCATCTTTGATCAACGAGCTAGTCCGATAGAGGCTTACTAGGGACATGTTGTTGTCTATGTATCCACACATGTATCTAAGTTTCCGATCAATACAATTCTAGCATGGATAATAAACGATTATCATGAACAAGGAAATATGATAATAACCAATTTATTATTGCCTCTAGGGCATATTTCCAACAGCCTACTCTAGTTCCGTGATGCCGAGGCGAGGGTCGACGATGGACTGTGTTGAAGAACCGGGCAGGTCACCGGCTGTGCGAGCCGGCAAAACGCCGACGGTTGCCTTCCTGGGACCCAAGCGACGGCGTCCTCCCATGTTCTACTTTCTCTCTATGTTGGCGGCAGCGACGGGCGCGGACATGCTGGCCAGCGACTCATCGATCTTCGCATCTTTTTCCACCTACCGGGCGTGGTGCCGGCAATGTTGAACGCGGATGGCACGACGGCTGGCCTCGTCCATTGCAGCCATGATGCCTATTCCATCATGCTCCCACGCGTACGTGCATGGAGCAACTCGCCACTCCTCCGTGATCTGGCTTGGAGCGGCAAGTTACTGAACCACGCGCCATCTTGGAGCAACAGCTTCCACAGTCGGGTTAGGCGAGGGAGGTGGAGCAGTGAGCGGTGGAGTTGTGCGATTCTTGCCCAACGTCTGTCCTCTTTTGAATAGTCAGCTGACAAGAGGAGCTTGCCTGAGGTTATGCATTCAAACTTCGGGCAAGCTCCTCCTCACGCATGTAAGTTTGTCGGCACACGTGCGGGTTTAATCGAGACGTTTGAATGCGGTGAGGAGGCGCCTTCAGTAGGAGGTGCAACGGGCGGCGCCCTCGACCGGCGCGCCGCTTCAATGGCGGAGGCAATGAGAGGTCGCTTCCCCTCTGCATCGGATTCAATGTGGAGCGGTCGCTCTGCATCGGCATGAATATGGGCATCTGGTGATACGTCTCCAACATATCTATAATTTTTTATTGTTCCATGCTATTGTTGGAAATATGCCCTAGAGACAATAATAAATTGGTTATTATCATATTTCCTTGTTCATGATAAATGTTTATTATTCATGCTAGAATTGTATTGACCGGAAACTTAAATACATGTGTGAATACATAGACAACACAGTGTCCCTAGTAAGCCTCTACTAGACTAGCTCGTTGATCAAAGATGGTTAAGGTTTCCTAACCATAGACATGAGTTGTCATTTGATAACGGGATCACATCATTAGGAGAATGATGTGATGGACAAGACCCAACCGTAAGCTTAGCATCAGATCATTTAGTTTATTTGCTATAGTTTTCTTCATGTCAAGTATCTGTTCCTTAAACAATGAGATCGTGTAACTCCCTGACAATGGAGGAACACTTAGTGTGTATCCAAACGTCACTTCGTAACTGGGTGATCATAAAGGTGCTCTACAGGTATCTCCGAAGGTATCTGTTGGGTTGACATGGATCAAGACTGGAATTTATCAATCCATGTGACGGAGAGATATCTCTGGGCCCTCTCAGTAATACAACATCTTAAAGAGCTTGCAAGCAATGTGACTAATGAGTTAGTCACGGGATCTTGTATTACGAAACGAGTAAAGAGACTTGCGGGTGACGATATTGAACTAGGTATGGAGATACCGACGATCGAATCTCGGGCAAGTATCATATCGCCGGACAAAGGGAATTGCATACGGGATTAACCAAATCTTTGACATTATGTTTCAACCGATAAAAGATCTTCGTGTAATATGTAGGAATCAATATGGGCATCTAGGTCCCGCTATTGGTTATTGACCGGAGAGGTGTCCGGTCATGACTACATGATTCCCGAACCCGCAGGGTCGCACGCTTAACGTTCGTTGACGCTAGAGTAGTATTGGGATATTTGATGATTGGTAACTGAATGTTGGTAGGAGTCCCGGATGAGATCCCGGATGTCACAAGGAGTCTCGAAATGGTCGAGAGGTAAAGATTTATATATGGGAAGTCATATTTTGGGTTCCGGAAAAAGATGCAGTTTTTTAGTATTGTACCGTGAAGCTTCTAGAAGGTTCCGGAGGATTCCGGAGGGGTCCAGAAGTCCACAAGTGGGTCCACCATGACCCAAGGGCTGGCATGGGCTGAGGGGAGGCACCCTTGCCTTATTGAGCTAGGCGCACCAAGTCCTCAAAAGCCCATGTGGCTAGGGAAGGGAAAAAAAGGGGAGTCCTAGTAGGAATAGGACTGGACTTGGAGTCCAAGTCCTCTCACCCTTGGCTGCGCCCTAGGGCATGGAGGGGCTGTTCCCCACGCCCCTCCACCTATATATAGAGGGGAGGGGTGCCCCAAGAGCACACACCAAGCCCTTGGCACCCCTCTCTCTCCCGTTACTCCGTAGTTCCTCCGTCCTTGTTCTAGTAGCGCTTGGCGAAGCCATGCTGAACTAGCTCCGGCACCACCATCACCACCACGCCGTCGTGCTAGTTGTGATCCCATCTACATCTCCGCCTTATCTTGCTGGATTAAGGAGGGGGATATGTCATCGAGCCACACGTGTGCTAAACTCAGAGGTGCCGTACGTTCGGCACTAGTTCGGTTGGATAGTGATCGGATCACGAAGAGTACAACTACATAAGCTGCGTTATATATGCTTCCGCTTTCGGTCTATGAGGGTAAGTAGACACACTCTCCCCTCTCGTTGCTATGCTTTTCCTAGATAGATCTTGGGTGTTCGTAGGAATTTTTTGATTTTCATGCTTCGTTCCTCATCAGTGGCATTGTGAGCTAGGTCTATGCATAGATGTATATGCAACACAAAGAGTTGTCGGCATTGCTGCTCAAATTGCTTATCTCTCTTGTCTTATTTGGATTCGACGGTATTGTGCGATGAAGCGGCTCGAACCAACCTTACATGCAACTTGTTTTGCATAAGGTGGCTAGCGGGTGTCTGTCTCTCCTACTTTAGTTGAATCTAATTTGACGAAGGCAGTCCTTATAGAAGGTTAAAATGCAACTTGATTATCATCGTTGTGGCTTTGCGTAGGTAAGAACGGTTCTTGCTAGTTGCCCATAGCAGCCACGTAAAATTTGCAACAACAAAGTAGAGGACGTCTAACTTGTTTTTGCAAGGCATGTTGTGATGTGGTATGGCCAAAACATGATGTGATATATGTTGATGTATGAGATGATCATGTTTTGTAATAGGTTCATGGCTTGCATGTTGATGAGTACGGCAACCGGCAGGAGCCATAGGGTTGTCTTTAATTTATTAATCACAGTGTAATTGCTTTACTTTATCGCTATGCGTTAGCAATAGTTGTAGAAGCAATAGTAGGCGAAGACGACCACGTGATGACACGATGATGGAGATCATGGTGTCATGCCGGTGATGATGAAGATCATGCTGGTGCTTTGGAGATGGAGATCAAAGGCACGAGATGATAATGGCCATATCATGTCACATATTGATTGCATGTGATGTTTATCCTTTTTATGCATCTTATTTTACTTAGAACGACGGTAGCATTATAAGATGATCCCTTCACTTAATTCGAGAAATTGTGTTCTCCCTGAGTATGCACCATTGAAAAAGTTCGTCGTTTCTAAGCACCTCATGATGATCGGGTGTGATAGACTCTACGTTCGCATACAACGGGTGTAAGCCAATTTTACACATGTAGAATACTTGGGTTAAACTTGACGAGCCTAGCATGTACAGACATGGCCTCAGAACATAGGAGACCGAAAGGTCGAACATGAGTCATATTGTTAGGACCGAGAGTATATCGACCAGAGGGGGGGGTGAATGGGAGATTAAAAAATTCTTGTGACTGTTATGAATGAATCCCAAACACAGCAGCGGAAAATAAGGTTCGGTAGATATAAACTTAATCAAGCACTTTATCTATGAACATATCTATCGAGGTAGGAAGCAATAATGGTTCGAGCATCGGATATCACAGGTTTGACAATGATGATGGTAACGCGATATACGAATAAATGCAGTACCATGAGAGAAACAAGGTATGACTAATCGATGGATAAACACGAGAAAGAACTATGACAAGGTGAATGAAAACGACACAGGGAAATCACGCCAGTGTTAATAAGTGCGAATAGAAATGTATATGACTGGTATGACTGCACTGAATGATGAGAGTGCGATAGGGTGAGCAACGAATGATAACAGACGAAAATGACAAAGAAGATAAAGACGAATGATATGCAACAGTCAATGAATGATCAGATAAACTATCGTCACAGAGCACGAAAGTAAACTGCTAAATGTAATGTAGTAAAGTAGATTGAACCAGTGGTGCTCGATGGTGACAGATGGATTTGATAGACCAGTTCGCCCTTCTGCTAAAGGACTACGTCTGGTTGGAGGGGTTGTGATTTTACACAGAAGATAAACTCTCTTCGCCCTATTCTCCTTCAACTTGGAGCTGATCAGACTCTAGTTGATTTCACTCATGGTAGATACTTGTCGATGATCTCCAAACCTTCGACCAACCTTCGCGAACCACAATGACTCTTGGTTGCTGAAGATCTTGCTCGGTGAAGACAACAAGTCTTCAACACTCGAGCCGACACCTATCCGTCTAGAGAGTGCGCAACTCTCAAGAGTAATAGGTACAAGAACTCTAAACTCAGAACTACAGTGATGCTCAACCACTGTCTTAAGTTTTGGGCTCTTGATTTTTTCTCTCGGTGGATCTTAAACACAAATCGCTCGGAGAGGGGATGCTCAATCAATCTTCTCAGAAATCTTAAGCGGAGCAGCCAACGGGCAACATTGGAGCGGGGTGGCTATTTATAGCCGCAGCCTTCCCTGAAGGGAAATGACCAAATTGGACATGTGGAGCAGCCAATGGCCGAACGACATGAGTCCAACGGTCGGAAATTTAACAGAACGATAACATTCCTTGCGGAGCAAGTAATGCTAATTCCTCAGTTCGAAAGATATCTCCTGCAGCACGAAGAACAGCGTCTATTGCTGCCAGGTAATCATTCGGAACATAAAGAGATTTCTCTCAGTCTCGCATAGGTTTTGGGCTAAGCATCACAGCAGATCTAAGCTTCGAGAACCTATACCCCTCTTAATAGTACGGAGGTCCTATGACACAAATGAATGAAAGAAGAACAACGAAAAGAATACTACGTGTTTACTTTGTCTTCGACTTCCATTCGCTGCAATCAATTTCTTCGGACAGAATCTCTGAACCAATTGCTTCACGTCAGCAATAAATTTTCGAGGGGTTAACTCCTTCACGTCAATCTTCTCGTCTACATGTTCTCAACAGATGTAGCTCATTCTTCTCTGCAATGCAGATATTCTTCGATGAAGTTCCTCGAAATTGACACTGGATACAACATTCTCTTCGGTTCTGCATGGACTATTTCTCTCTGTGTGCACTAGCAAACAAATCAGTCCATGCCTATTTCTGTCAACAATCTCCAAAACCCAAGAGGGCAAATATTGCACCAACAATCTCCCCCTTTTTGGACGATTGTTGAGAAAACAGAACACATCAAAAGATAGATAATGGAATGAAATGGAATGCGGAGGATAATGAAAGATGAGAGATAATCACGAAGATGAAACACGCTCCCCCTAAAGATATGCATCGAATGCATAGAAGATAAACCGAAAGGTAGCGAGATGAATCTTCGTACGAGTGATATTGACATATGATCTCATTCGTGGTCTCTTTCAATACACTCAACAGTGTCTGAGGTATTTCCTGTCACACACAATCTTTGAAAAAAAGTTGTTAGATAGAGTGAATACTTTTAAATGATTTGTGATGAATAATAAGTCTTAAGAGTTCACTCAGAACACAGTTTGAATCCACACGAGATATAAGTTCCCTGCAAGTTAGATACTAGAGGAGAATCATAGCAAGGGAAACACATGTATATTGCTCGGAGTAGATATGCCTTAGACAAGGTTTTCCTGTAACAAAGATGATATAATGAAGATATGCGACGAAAAACAACTTATGACACAGAAAGAAAGATTTCGCTTTCGAATCTCAAGAGATTCAATCTGAAGCTAACTTTCTTCTCGTGCAAAGTTAGATAGCGAAAGATAATCATTATAGAATATCTAACCATAAGACACAAATAATTTCAAGGAGTGAAATGTCTCTTCTTAGAGAAGCATGATTTCCAATTCTCCTTGAAATGCTTTTACTTTCCCTGCACGATAGATAAGTACCGAGGATAATTATTGCAAGGAAGTAAGATTTTGATAGCACCTGCAAACAGGTAATTTGGAAGCAAATAGCATTGCAGGGGGGTTATTAACGATACATGACGACCAAGTATATGAACACCATAGGTGGTGCTCCAAGTTTGAAAAGTAAATAATTTGACAAAACCCAAATAGTTCAAAAGCAAAGCAAATGGCGAATGGAAACACCCTGCAAATAACCCGCTAATCTATCACTCGATGGTCTTCTCCCCCTTTTTGTCAACAAGTGTCGAAAAGGAAAGAGAATGCATGCGAGGAACTACTCATCCGAAGAATCCTCAGAATCAGAACTCGAACTATTTGGAGAAGTAGAGCGAGCAATGGTCGAGGCCGAAGCAGGAGTTGGAGACGCAACATGGGCTTCGGGGTCAGCTTCGGGAGTAGCATCGCGAGGTGCATCTGGCTTGTAGATAAAAGTTCCTATTGTGTCTTCAAGATCATCATCAGGTTAAACAAACAGTAGGTCAGTGGAGTCAGAACGCTGAGGAAGCACTGGGGTTTGCCTTCCGATGAGAGGAACTTCAAATAACTCCAGATAATCATATTCTTTCTCGATACCCTTGGCAGAAAGTTGTTTGCGAGAATAATGCTTGCGCAGAAGGGTCCATGACCACTTCTTCTATTCCTTCTCATACAGAAGAGCTTGGCGAGAATAATTGTGAAGAAAATTTATCTCAGTCATCATTTCCAGCTTCACTTTCCTATCGAGCTTGATATGGCTTTCCAGGGCTTGCTGAGTGCAAAGACAAATCTCATACAGAGAAGGATTTTCTTCATGAGGGATTTCAACTTTTGCCTTCTTGATCTTCGAAGCTCTAGTAGGAGCAGGCATGGAAGCAGAAATAGTAGCATCAATTGGCATCTTCCCTTTGTCTATGTCCTTCACAATCCTGAGTGTGTCGCAGACTGGTGGCATATAAACTTTCGGAACATATGGGCAGAAAAACTTTTCTTCAATGAGCTGCTCAATGGCAAACATGACCCATGGTGCATATGGCTTCAAAGCTTGAGGGCTATCAGCCGCGCAGGCCAAGTTGCGAATGAAAAGATCTAGAATATCAAAGCGAATACCCTGAGCAGTGGCTAGAAGTGCATTTCCCACAATGCCATTGATGGTTTCTGGCCTGTTTGTTGGCGTGAGCGAGCTCAGAGGATGTAGAACAACACTTTGTTCTCATATGCCAGATTCTTTGGATTTGTCTCTATGCGTTCATCACCAACAAGTTTGGGGTCCATCAGCAGATGAAGTTGAGCTTCGGATACTTCCCAATAGTGCAGCCTATGTTCTCGATTAGCATCAAATTCGCACCAAGGAAGATTCAACAGTGCTAAGAACTGGACTGCCGAACATTTGATCTTTTCCTCTCATGTCATCCATTCGAGGATCCAAGTGCTGCTATATGTAAGATCTCCTATGATATAAAGAGTGGCATAGAACTAATGAATCACTTCATGATTCTAGCCATGATTGAAATGAAGGAAACTCTTCAGGAAGACAAGTTCAATCGATGGTGTGATGGAAGCAAGGTAAACTTTTGAGCTCTGCAAAATCCAGAATCTTGTGCTTGAAGATGCGATTATTTTCATACAGAATGCGAGCATAATACACGGCATGTTCCTTTGTACAGAATCTTGGTGACAAGGAAGTTCTTTCTCCATCATATGGGCTGGTTCCAAAGAATGCAAGTTTCAAAAGATGAAACTGCTTGTTAAATGCAGGACCATTTAGGCCATCTTCAACTGGGAACAAGGGAAATGTTTCCAATGGTTTTTTCAGATGTTCTTCTTCACTCATATTCCGGGTCCGGATGTCATCAGGTGCTTGCACACCTTCCTCAATAGGCTTGAGAGGAGCACAAGGCTTCTTTAACTTCTCTTGGGCTGACTTCTTTGAGGTACTTGACTGACCATCATTTTTGTTCGCTGGAACTCCTTCAGCAGCTTTCTGACTTTCGGGCACTAGGGCCTTTTCTTTCACTGTATTTCTTTCGGCTGGGGGCATAACAGCTTCTTTCTCAGACACCTGGGGCACAACTGGTGGAACAATTTCTTCGTGAGCCATCGGCTCTTCAGATTTCTTTTCTTCCTCTTCCAACTGTGGTGCAGTGGAACGAGGAGCAGGATCAACATCCATCTGGGTAGGGGCACCAGATGATGCGACCAAGGTGTTTTTGTCTCGAGAGGCATTTAGCTCCCCCCCTCATTCTTGTCAATCTCCTCCTTGTTTGATCCGGAGGGCTCAGCTTGCAATTTTCTCGGAGGTGATGGATCTGCCTTCTCAACTTCAATTTCCTCATCAACATCATCATCAGCTGGGGCTTGTGCTTAGGCGAAGCATTTTCTTCATCATACTTTTCGAGGAAGATATCAACAACATCTTGTTGTTCTTGGGCTGCTGGAGTAGGAATGATAACCTCCACATGGCCAGCTTGATGCATAGGTTCATCCTCATGAGGTGGAGATGGTGGAATCTGCTGCAAGGGAGTACTGGAGTCAATAGGTTGAGCATCAGCAATAGTCTGAAGGCGGCGATCTTTGATTCTTTTCGGTTTGCTAGCTCTTGCTTTAGCCTTCTGATGTTTTTCTTCTTTAATTCTCCTTCGAGCAAGATCTGCCTTGCGGTCAATCTTATCGTTTCTTCTATCACACAACTGAGGTACTTCCATTTTCAATCGCGAGTGCCAATCAATTTTGTCACTTCGCATGAGACTGAGTGCCTTTGTGAGCTCAACAATCTCTTTGTTCAGACTCTTCCTTTCGGATTCAGTGTTGGCCTCTCTCCTCATTTGCTCGAGGGTTTGCTTGTCCTTGATAGCCTGATTCAACTTCTTATTAATTTTCCTCAGCTCGATGAAATGTTTTGTTACCATTTTGGTAACATCATCAGGAAGTCGCAGACTGCTTATATCATCAGATTTTGCATCATAAGCAGCACTCCCAGTTACATCAATCATGAGATTGAAGTCATACTTCTGTTCCTCTGTGGAAGCAGGAACACTGGGTTTGGCCTTCTTAGCTGATACTTCAGCTTTTTTGGACTTGCTTCCCTTGGATGCAGAAGCACGATCCTTTTTCTCCTGGACATCTTGCCATGTCAGCGTGAGGTTTTTTGCTTCGACTTGGTTTTTCTTCATTTGCCTAGCATCACGCTTGGCTTTAGCCTTTGCCCTCTTAGCCACTTCATCGTGAAAATCAGCGATGGTTTTGAGGGATTTAGGATGAGCATTTGAAGGCAGTGGTGGACTGACTTTTTCATCATTAGGGCCAATGCAATTTTCAGCAATGCAGTCATTCAACGGTGGTGTGAAGGCAAACATGATAAGATACTTCTCGCAAACATTTTCATAGTTGAACCATTTCTTTGCCCAGTGGCGGCGAATCCTTTGCAGCCTATTGTTGCGTTCAGTTGCTGTTTCAACTCCAAGTGGAGTTCTGTAACCATCAGGATCAGACATTTCAGCTGTGGTATTCTTTTCTCTGCCACGACCACCCTTCTTAGGATTTCCATCAGAGAAGAGGGTTATAGCGTCAGTGACCAATTCATTCTCGGGCTGAATGTGAGCAGAGGGAATTTCTTCATCATCTCTTTCAAATTCAGAGTCAGATTTCTTCTTCGGTGTCTTGGGAGGCTTTGAAGATTCTCCTCCTCCTGTCAATCTCATTCGGTCAGACCTTGGTGGAAGCTGAGGCAATTCTCCTTCAGAATCTGTATACTCATCTGAACTCTGTGCCATGACCAACCTGTGAAAAGAATAGATATGAGGGAAAAAGGGGTAGGGTCATAAACATGCACAGACGTATTTTGAATGAAAATGAAAGTTTTCGGAAGAATCATAGGATTTCATGGAAGTCTTAGAGAAGATATCCTCAATAGATTTAAACTAGCCACAGAACGATCAAGGCAGGAAAAAAATATCTAATCTTTCATATACGTACTCATGAACCCTAGATCGAGGAGAACTAGTACGAGGGAAAATCTACAAACCGTACCAGTCATAACCAAGTGATTCCTAAAGATCTACAACAAAGAAATAAATCAATGAAAATAGCCTCGGTAAGAACTGCCCTAAGAACAGAGAAGAGGACAGGGGCAGTTCCAGATCCAAGCGCCCTAACTTGGCAACTTGGATTAGCTACGACAATGCGGAAAGGAAGATTACCGCACGGGCATGACCAACTGCGATGAGACTTCACCGGAGTTGCACGGTGAGGCACCTCGATGGAGTTGCTTTGAGCTCGGGCTCGGGAGGAGGTGGATGAGGGTTTGAGAAGCAGGGAGGAAGAAGATATGGTGAGGGGTATATATATATATATATATATATATATATATAGCTGGCGAGCGGAACCACCTCTCCGAGATCTACGGCCCTCAGAAGCGGGACGTTCCGCATTCTGATACGTCTCCAACGTATCTATAATTTTTTATTGTTCCATGCTATTATATTATCTGTTTTGGATGTTTTATATGCATTATTATGCTATTTTATATTATTTTTGGGACTAACCTATTAACCTAGAGCCCAGTGCCAGTTTCTGTTTTTTCCTTGTTTTTGAGTTTCGCAGAAAAGGAATACCAAACGGAGTCCAAATGGAATAAAACTTTTGCGATGATTTTTCTTGGACCA
This sequence comes from Thinopyrum elongatum, assembly GCA_011799875.1. Lineage (NCBI taxonomy): Eukaryota > Viridiplantae > Streptophyta > Magnoliopsida > Poales > Poaceae > Thinopyrum > Thinopyrum elongatum. Next base: position 416,727,642 of record CM022299.1, read on the forward strand.
GAAGACACCCCGGAGACTTGGAGTTCAAGTTAGAAGAGCCACGAGGCGGCGACAAGGGGGGAGGGTGCGCCCCCTGCCTTGTGGGCCCCACGTGACTCCACCGACCTACTTCTTCGTCCTATATATTCACATATATTCCCAAACCCTCAGAAGCATCCACGAAAACACTTTTCCACTGCCGCAACCTTCTGTACCCGTGAGATCCCATCTAGGGACCTTTTCCGGCACCCTGCCAGAGGGGGATTCGATCACGGAGGGCTTCTACATCAACTCTATTGCCCTTCCGATGAAACATGAGTAGTTTACCTCAGACCTACGGGTCCATAGCTAGTAGCTAGATGGCTTCTTCTCTCTCTTTGATTCTCAATACCACGTTCTCCTCGTTGTTCTTGGAGATCTATCCGATGTAATCTTCTTTTGCGGTGTGTTTGTTGAGATCTGATGAATTGTGGATTTATGATCAGCTTATCTATGAATATTATTTGAATCTTCTCTGAGTTCTTATATGCATGATTTGATATCTTTGTAATTCTCTTCGAATTATCGGTTTGGTTTGGCCAACTAGATTGGTTTTTCTTGCAATGGGAGAAGTGCTTAGCTGTGGGTTCAATCTTGCGGTATCCTTTCCCAGTGACAGTAGGGGCAGCAAGGCACGTATTGTATTGTTGCCATCGAGGATAAAAAGATGGGGTTTACATCATATTGCTTGAGTTTATTCCTCTACATCATGTCATCTTACTTAATGCGTTACTCTGTTCTTCATGAACTTAATACTCTAGATGCAGGCAGGAGTCGGTCGATGTGTGGAGTAATAGTAGTAGATGCAGAATCGTTTCGGTCTACTTGACACGGACGTGATGCCTATATTTCATAATCATTGCCTTAGATATCATCATAACCTTGCGCTTTTCTATCAATTGCTCGACAGTAATTTGTTCACCCACCGTATTATTTGCTGTCTTGAGAGAATCCTCTAGTGAAACCTATGGCCCCCGGGTCTATTTTCCATTATATAAGTTTCCGATCTACTATTTTCCATCATATAAGTTTCCGATCTACTATTTTCCATCATATTAGTTTCTGATCTACTATTTTGCAATCTTTTACTTTTCGATCTATAAACCAAAAAACCCAAAATATTTACTTTATCTTTTGTTTAGTTTTATCTATCTCTATTAGATCTCACTTTTGCAAGTGACCGTGAAGGGATTGACAACCCCTTTATCGCGTTGGGTGCAAGTGTTTGATCTTTTGTGCAGGTATTAGGTGATTTGTGCGTTGTCTCCTACTGGATTGATACCTTGGTTCTCTAACTGAGGGAAATACTTATCTCTACTTTGCTGCATCACCCTTTCCTCTTCAAGGGAAAAACCAACGCAAGCTCAAGAAGTAGCAGGAAGAATTTCTGGCGCCGTTGCCGGGGATATCTACGCCAATCAAGACATACCAAGTACCCATCATAAAACTCTCATCTCTTGCATTACATTATTCACCATTTGCCTCTCGTTTTCCTCTCCCCCACTTCTAAAACGATTTTTGAAAAGATTTGCCTTTTTATTCGCCCTTCTTCCGTTCGTCTTTTCGTTTGCCTCTATGTCTTACTTGGCTCGTTTGCTTGTTTACTTGGTATATTTGTGTGTTTATTGAAAATCAGAAACCAAAAAGTTTATGGATCCTCATCCACTTGCTAATCTTTTTAAGAGATCCAATTATGATGAACCAATTGCTAGTGAGTTGCGTGCACTAGACTATCTTTATGAAGTTTTGCTTGAAATTCGTGAATCTGAAAATTGTGATGATATTTATGAAGTGATTCACGATAGCTCCTTGAATGAAAAGCATGATTGCAATGATGTTATTATAAATTCTCTTAATGTCAATTGTGCTAATAATATGCAAAACCCTAAGCTTAGGGATGCTAGTTTTGCTATGTCCGCTACTTATTGCAATGATCATGATTGGGGTGATAATGCTTCTTATGATCTTAAAAAATTATTTAAGCCTCATGATGAATTTGGTTGCTATAATATTGAAAGTGGGTTTGTAAGAGTTTCAACTTTAGGATATAATGATCCCACTACTTTGGAGTATGATCAATCTCATGAATTTTTTGATAAAAGTGGGTTTGGAGAGGTCATGACTTTAGTTAATGTTAATCCCACTATCTTGGAAGAGTGTCAACTTTGCATGCATGTGGATCATGTAGAGAAAATTTTATGTGATAGCTATATTGTTGAATTTGATTATGATCCTACTTGTAATTATTATGAGAGAGGAAAATATGGTTGTGGAAATCTTCATGTTACTACATTACCTCTCATTATGTTGAGTTTGCTATTGTTTCTTTCTTCTTCTTTGCATATGCTAGGATTTGCTTGCCTTGATAATTTGTTTGCCTATAAGATGCCTATGCATAGGAAGTATGTTAGACTTAGATGTGTTTTTCACGTACTTTATGATGCTCTCTTTGTGCTTCAATTCTTGTCTTTCATGTGAGCATCATCAAAAGTATCAATGCCTAGCTAAAAGGCTTTAAAGAAAAGCGCTTGTTGGGAGACAACCCAATATTTTTCCTTGCTGTTTTTCAATAAATTTTTCATCCAGCCTATGGTTAGATGTGTTTTGGTGTTTTAATTAGGGTTTGTGCCAAGTAAGACCTTTGGGATGGCTTACGGTGATAGTTGATTTGATCTTGCTGAAAAACAGAAACTTTTGCATCCAGTCACAGAATTTTCATAATTCACTGGAGCGTTGAAAAACCCTGAATTTTTTACAAAGGATTTATATATGAATTTCCTCTGTTTTCCTCATTTTTGAGAATTTTTGGAGTTACAGAACTATTATAACAATTCAGATCTTCGCAGACTGTTCTGTTTTTGACAGATTCTGTTTTCTTTGTGTTGTTTGCTTATTTTGATGAATCTATGGGTAGTATCGGGGGGTATGTGAAGAAAATATGCCCTAGAGGCAATAATAAAGTTTTTATTTTATATTTCCTTATATCATGATAAATGTTTATTATTCATGCTAGAATTGTATTAACCGGAAACTTGATACATGTGTGGATACATAGACAAAACACCGTGTCCCTAGTAAGCCTCTACTAGACTAGCTCGTTAATCAAAGATGGTTAAGTTTCCTAACCATAGACATGTGTTGTCATTTGATGAAAGGGATCACATCATTAGGAGAATGATGTGATGGACATGACCCATCCGTTAGCTTAGCATATTGATCGTTCAGTTTTATTGCTATAGCTTTCTTCATGTCATATACATATTTCTTTGACTATGTTATTATGCAACTCCTGGATACCGGAGGAATACCTTGTGTGCTATCAAACGTCACAACGTAACTGGGTGATTATAAAGATGCTCTACAGGTATTTTCGAAGGTGTTTGTTGGGTTGGCATAGATCGAGATTAGGATTTGTCACTCCGAGTATCGGAGAGGTATCTCTGGGCCCTCTCGGTAATACACATCATAAGAAGCCTTGCAAGCAATGTGACTAATGAGTTAGTTACGGGATGATGTATTACGGAACGAGTAAAGAGACTTGCCGGTAATGAGATTGAACTAGGTATGAAGATACCGATGATCGAATCTCGGGCAAGTAACATGCCGATGACAAAGGGAATAACGTATGTTGTCATTACGGTACGACCGATAAAGATCTTTGTAGAATATGTGGGAATCAATATGAGCATCCAGGTTCCGCTGTTGGTTATTGACCTGAGAGGTGTCTCGGTCATGTCTACATAGTTCTCGAACCCGTAGGGTCCGCACGCTTAACGTTCGATGACGATTTTATATTATATGGGTTATGTGATTTGGTGACCGAATGTTGTTCTGAGTCCCGGATGAGATCACGGACATGACGAGGAGTCTCAAAATGGTCGAGAGGTAAAGATTCATATATAGGACGATGATAATCGGACACCGGAAGAGTTCCGGGGGTACCGGGTACATATCGGGTCACCCCCCGGCAAAGATATGGGCCTAATGGGCCAAGAGGGGAAACGCAGCAGCCAGCAGGGGCTGCTGCGCCCCCCATATGGGCCGCACCTAAGGGAAAGGAAAGGGGAGAAGAGAGTAGGAAGGGGAGTGATTCGGCCTCCCCCTTCCTTCCCTCCTCCCTCCTCTTTCCTTCCCCCTCCGGTGGATTTGGTAAGGGGGGAGGCCGAATTGGGAGGCTCCCAAGTAGGATTCCTCCTACTTGGGGCGCCCCCTTGGCTGCCTCTCCTCCCCTCCAACCTATATATATGAGGGGTGGCACCGCTAGAATACACACGAACAATTGTTAGCCGTGTGCGGCGCCCCCCTCCACAGTTTATGCCTCCGGTCTTATTCACGTAGTGCTTAGGCGAAGCCCTGCGCGGATCACTTCACCATCACCGTCACCACGCCGTCGTGCTAACGGAACTCTCCCTCGACACTTTGCTGGATCAAGAGTTCAAGGGACGTCATCGAGCTGAACGTGTGCAGAACTCGGTGGTGCCGTACGTTCGGTGCTTGATCGGTCGGAACAAGAAGAAGTTCGACTACATCAACCGCATTGTCAAACGCTTCCGCTTTCGGTCTACGAGGGTACGTGGACACACTCTCCCCCTCCCGTTGCTATGCATCTCCTAGATAGATCTTGCGTGAGCGTAGGATTTTTTTTGAAATTGCATGCTACATTTCCCAATAGTATGAACCATGGAGAAGTTGGAATACAGTAGATATTACACCAATATAAATAAAGAATGAGTTCACAACAGTACCAAAAGTGGTGATTTTATTTTCTTATACTAACGGATCTCACGAGTTTTCTGTTGAGTTTTTGTTGTGAAGTTTTCAAGTTTTGGGTAAGCATTTGATGGACTATGGAATAAGGAGTGGCAAGAGCCTAAGCTTGGGGATGCCCAAGGCACCCCAAGGTAATATTCAAGGACAACCAAGATCCTAAGCTTGGGGATACCCCGGAAGGCATCCCCTCTTTCGTCTTCGTCTATCGGTAAATTTACTTGAGGCTATATTTTTATTCACCACATGATATGTGTTTTGCTTGGAGCGTCTTGTATGATATGAGTCTTTACTTTTTAGTTTGCCACAATCATCCTTGCTGTACACACCTTTTGAGAGGGACACGCATGAATCATGATTTATTAGAATACTCTATGTGCTTCACTTATATCTTTTGAGCTAGGCAATTTTGCTCTAGTGCTTCACTTATATCTTTTTAGAGCATGGCGGTGGTTTTATTTTATAGAAATTGTTGAACTCTCTTGCTTCACTTATATTATTTTGAGAGTCTTTCTAAACAGCATGGTAATTTGCTTTGGTTATGAATTTAGTCCTAATATGATAGACATCCAAGAGGGATATAATAAAAACTTTCATATAAAGTGCATTGAATACTATGTGAAGTTTGATTCCTTATGATTGCTTTGAGATATAAAGATGGTGATATTAGAGTCATGCTAGTGAGTAATTGTGGATTGTAGAAATACTTGTGTTAAAGTTTGTGATTCCCGTAGCATGCACGTATGGTGAACCGTTATGTGATGAAGTCGGAGCATGATTTATTTATTGATTGTCTTCCTTATGAGTGGCGGTCGGGGACGAGCGATGGTCTTTTCCTACCAATCTATCCCCCTAGGAGCATGCGCGTAGTACTTTGTTTCGATGACTAATAGATTTTTGCAATAAGTATGTGAGTTCTTTATGACTAATGTTGAGTCCATGGATTATACGCACTCTCACCCTTCCACCATTGCTAGCCTCTCTAGTGCCACACAACTTTCGCCGGTACCATACACCCACCATATACCTTCCTCAAAACAGCCACCATACCTACCTATTATGGCATTTCCATAGCCATTCCGAGATATATTGCCATGCAACTTTCCACCGTTCCGTTTTATTATGACACGCTTCATCATTGTCATATTGCTTTGCATGATCATGTAGTTGACATCGTATTTGTGGCAAAGCCACCGTTCATAATTATTTCATACATGTCACTCTTGATTCATTGCACATCCCGGTACATCGCCGGAGGCATTCATATAGAGTCATATTTTGTTCTAAGTATCGAGTTGTAATTCTTGAGTTGTAAGTAAATAAAAGTGTGATGATCTTCATTATTAGAGCATTGTCCCATGTGAGGAAAGGATGATGGAGACTATGATTCCCCCACAAGTCGGGATGAGAATCCGAATGAAAAAAAGAGGCCAAAGAAGCCAAACAAAAAAAAGAGAGAGAAAAAGAGAGAAGGGGCAATGCTACTATCCTTTTTCCACACTTGTGCTTCAAAGTAGCACCATGATCTTCATGATAGAGAGTCTCCTATTTTGTCACTTTTATATACTAGTGGGAAATTTTCATTATAGAACTTGGCTTGTATATTCCAGTGATGGGCTTCCTCAAATTGCCCTAGGTCTTCATGAGCAAGCAAGTTGGATGCACACCCACTTAGTTTTCTTTTAAGCTTTCATACACTTATAGCTCTAGTGCATCCATTGCATGGCAATCCCTACTCACTCACATTGATATCTGTTGATGGGCATCTCCATAGCCCGTTAATACGCCTAGGATATGTGAGACTATCTCCTTCATTTTTGTCTTCTCCACAACCACCATATTCTATTCCACCTATAGTGCTATGTCCATGGCTCACGCTCATGTACTGCGTGAAAGTTGAAAAGGTTTGAGAACATTAAAAGTATGAAACAATTGTTTGGCTTGTCATCGGGGTTGTGCATGATTTGAATATTTTGTGTGATGAAGATGGAGCATAGCCAGACTATATGATTTTGTAGGGATAAGCTTTCTTTGGCCATGTTATTTTGAGAAGACATAATTGCCTTGTTAGTATGCTTGAAGTATTATTCTTTTTATGTCCATATTAAACTTTTGTTTTGAATCTTATGAATCTGAACATTCATGCCACAATAAAGAAAATTACATGGATAAATATGTTAGGTAGCATTCCACATCAAAAATTCTGTTTTTATCATTTACCTACTCGAGGACGAGCAGGAATTAAGCTTGGGGATGCTTGATACGTCTCCAACGTATCTATAATTTTTTATTATTCCATGCTATTATATTATCTGTTTTGGATGTTTTATATGCATTATTATGCTATTTTATATTATTTTTGGGACTAACCTATTAACCTAGAGCCCAGTGCCAGTTTCTGTTTTTTCCTTGTTTTTGAGTTTCGCAGAAAAGGAATACCAAACGGAGTCCAAACGGAATAAAACTTTCGTGATGATTTTTCTTGGACCAGAATACACCCCGGAGACTTGGAGTTCAAGTTAGAAGAGCCACGAGGCGGCGACAAGGGGGAGGGCGCGCCCCCTGCCTTGTGGGCCCCATGTGACTCCACCGACCTACTTCTTCATCCTATATATTCACATATATTCACAAACCCTCAGAAGCATCCACGAAAACACTTTTCCACCGCCGCAACCTTCTGTACCCGTGAGATCCCATCTAGGGACATTTTCCGGCACCCTACCGGAGGGGGATTTGATCACGGAGGGCTTCTACATCAACTCTATTGCCCTTCCGATGAAGCGTGAGTAGTTTACCTCAGACCTACGGGTCCATAGCTAGTAGTTAGATGGCTTCTTCTCTCTCTTTGATTCTCAATACCATGTTCTCCTCGTTGTTCTTGGAAATCTATCCGATGTAATCTTCTTTTGCGGTGTGTTTGTCGAGATCCAATGAATTGTGGATTTATGATCAGCTTATCTATGAATATTATTTGAATCTTCTCTGAATTCTTATATGCATGATTTGATATCTTTGTAATTCTCTTCGAATTATCGGTTTCGTTTGGCCAACTAGATTGGTTTTTCTTGCAATGGGAGAAGTGCTTAGCTTTGGGCTCAATCTTGCGGTGTCCTTTCCAAGTGACAGTAGGGGCAGCAAGGCACGTATTGTATTGTTGCCATCGAGGATAAAAAGATGGGGTTTACATCATATTGCTTGAGTTTATTCCTCTACATCATGTCATCTTACATAATGCGTTACTCTGTTCTTCATGAACTTAATATTCTAGATGCAGGCAGGAGTCAATCGATGTGTGGAGTAATAGTAGTAGATGCAGAATCGTTTCGGTCTACTTGACACGGACGTGATGCCTATATTTCATAATCATTCCCTTAGATATCGTCATAACCTTGCGCTTTTCTATCAATTGCTCGACAGTAATTTGTTCACCCACCGTATTATTTGCTATCTTCAGAGAAGCCTCTAGTGAAACCTATGGCCCCCGGGTCTATTTTCCACTATATAAGTTTCCGATCTACTATTTTCCATCATATAAGTTTCCGATCTACTATTTTCCATCATATTAGTTTACGATCTACTATTTTGCAATCTTTTACTTTTCGATCTATAAACCAAAAACCCAAAATATTTACTTTATCTTTTGTTTAGTTTTATCTATCTCTATCAGATCTCACTTTTGCAAGTGACTGTGAAGGGATTGGCAACCCCTTTATCACGTTGGGTGCAAGTGTTTGATTGTTTGTGCAGGTATTAGGTGATTTGTGCGTTGTCTCCTACTGGATTGATACCTTGGTTCTCTAACTGAGGGAAATACTTATCTCTACTTTGCCGCATCACCCTTTCCTCTTCAAGGGAAAAACCAACGCAAGCTCAAGAAGTAGCACATTCAACGGACACGATCACGATCGTGGGGATCACGGGCACGTGGCAACTGTTTCCTGCGTGAGCACCAAACTCACAAATAGTGAAAAGAAGACAAACTCACAAATGAGAGAAAATAAACACAAATAGTGAGCACCAACAATGTAAATCTCAGGGCTAAGAATAAACGAGAAGAATCCCTGAGAGAGTTCCTACAAGAAAGGTTAGTTCTTTTTCGCAACCCACACTTGCGTGGGCAGCGAGCATCTCATTTGCTTAATATGTGTAGGGACATTCCTTCAGTGAGATCTGTAGTTCACCTGTGCATTTCGAGAGTTATCATATGAATAAGCATTGAAATTGTTTCCAGAGACATGAGCATAATGATTCGAGGAGGTACGCATGTACTCCTTTTGTCGAAGGTTTGACCCATATCTGTTCGAGGAGAATCACTCTGCATATTCAAGTTAGCAGTGATAGATAAATTTTCAATGATGCACTTCTTCACCCATATTTACTTCTTGGGTGAACCAGACCTGCAGTTAGTTCCAACATACCGAGCGAAACCTTACCATTCTGTTGGTTGAAGAATTTGTAGTTTGAGTCATCAGACTCGTCAGAAACAACAGAAATGGGAGAGTCATATCCAGACAGAATTGCAGGTTCGAGAGTTTTACTTTTAGCAAGAACCTAACTCGTTCGAGGATATTGCTCGGGAGTCCAGTAGGTTCCATCAACGTTGAGTTTTTTTTTACTATGTACTGCAAGGCAACAGCCTCACATTTCTTTATTCATGAAATAAAAGTGTCCAAAGTACAAGGTATACAAGTTAGCAGGGAAAGGATACTTACAAGACTAGTTAAGGGAGAGAGGCTATCCAAGTTAACAAGCTATCTCTATATTTACATTTAATCCTATGTGCAAAGAGAGAAAGGTCATGAACAAAATTCCTTCTCCAGGACCTGAAATTAGGTGTCTCATTTCTGAAGATCTTCCCATTCCTTTGTGTCCAGATATTCCAGGTTGAAGTGAAAACCACCTCAGAGAAAAAAGGTTTGTGAAACTCCTTTTTGGTAGCCGAGGCCATCATGAATGTGGACTGGTTGGGTAGGGCCTTCCAGGAAATCCCAAGATAGTCCCATACCTATTGACTGAAATTACAGGTGAAGAAAAGGTGGACTCTGTCTTCATGGGTTTCGAAACCCAAACCTTCCTTTCGAGGGTTTTTCTGCAGTATAGACTTCTCGAGCACATCATAGAGAGTTTGATGCCCTTTGAGGCTCTTTAGCATTCCTGTCTCAAGCAATCTTTTTAATCTGCAATTTTCATCAGATACATCAACAAATTCCTCGGGAGAGGAGTTAGCATTATCATTCGTAGTTGTTGCAATATTCTCAATGACAACAGTAGATATTTCAGCAATTCAATCAGCATTTATACGTTCTAGGCATTTTAAGCAAGGAGGCACAAAATCGTCAGGAAGCTGTTTAGATTGCTCGGCAAAGAGAGAAGCTTTTTCTTTTGCAAGCACGTTATGAGACTCTTTCAGTGACTCGAGTTCTTGATTCCTGTTAAGGAGTTCATCTGATAAACTCTTGTAGTCGACTGTTAGGGAATCATATTGGTTTGAAAGATCATCAATAGTTGAATAAAAAGCATCATGCTCTTCGATCAACTTTTGATTCTTCTCCATCTCTTCGACTAGTAATCTTTCGGTTTTCCTAAGATTGTTCTCAAGTTTTTCAAGCTCATCTTGTTGAGATTTTGCAATCTTAACCAGTTTAGCATAGGCAATGTATTCACGAGAATATTCAGACATAGATTTTTGGTGTTTTGCTGATACCTAATCCTTAGAGGTTTTTGCCATGAGACATAATGCAATTGGTTCATCATCACTTGAAGCATTGTCATCAGTGTACGATTCGAGTGATTTCTCAGATGATTCATAGGCCACGAAAGCATTACTTCTTCTTATCCTTCTGTGAAGCTCTTCATCTTCTGATTTTGATTCGGATGTCTCATCTTCAGATTCCAAGTTCATATCAGCACATGCTCTATTTATCTGCGATATTCTCTTCATATTTGATTTGATGGTTGCTCTGGCTTTCACGTCAGCGACTGGTCTCATCGAAGAGGATGAGGAAGACTCATTTTTCTTCGAGAGCTTAGTGTGACAATCCATTCGAGTGAATCCATTGCCGTGAAGATACATCCATCTGTTGCTTGGTTTTCTATCCCAGCAAGGATAGTCTGCTATGAGATGACCGAATTGTTTGCACTTGAAGCACTTCATTTCTTTCAGAGGTAACTTTCTTGAAGACTCAGGCAAGTCAAATTCGTCATCATTTATGAGACACAAATTCTATCTTCTGAGATCACTTAGCCTATCAGTGAGCATTTCTAGTTCCCTTGTGATGGTGTGCTAATTCTCGACATCTTCTTCTTGTGAGCTGCCATAGTGTGAAAGAATTTCCCTTCACTTTCCGAAGAAGATTCTTGATCTACATTTTCAAGTTCCATCTTTTCTTCGTCAATAGATAACAGCGTCATGACCTTGACGTAGTGAAGTTCTTCATAGTCTGGTCTTCGCTTGATTTCAGCTACGATTGGATTGAAGGTTGCATCAAGAGCACTCAGTAGCTTGTTGACCACATCTCTATCGGTGATATCTGTTACTCCTCTTTGGTGAAGTCTTTCAACAATATTTGTCAACCGATCGGTGAGTTCCATAGCACTTTCCTTACGAAGACTTCTGAAACTAGCAAACATAGCGCAAAGCATTTCTGTGTGAGGATCTGTTCTGGTAATGAATTCTTCATGAGCATTTTTTATGGTATCCCAGAGTTGCTTTGTAGTGTCAAGTGTTCGGAACCGAATGAAAATGTCTTTCGAGATACTTTCATAGATAATATCTTTTGCTTGTGCATTCAACTGCAGTATGGCTTTATCATCAGAATTTGGTGCATCAGGGTGCTGAATGGTATATCCATTTTCCACGATCTGCCAAAGATCTATGTTGATGGCTTGAAGTCTGATTCTCATTCTTTCTTTCCAGTAGATATAGTCATTTCCATCGAAGATAGGAAACCTTTCAGAGTGCGAGGATCTACCTGCATACGACATACTCAAAACTCCAAGGTGGTTAAACCTTTAATAAACAGAGACAGGGAGAACCTTGCTCTTATACCAATTGTTAGGACCGAGAGTATATCGACGAGAGGGGGGTGAATGGGAGATTCAAAAATTCTTGCGAATGTTATGAATAAATCACAAACACAACAGCGGAAATAAGGTTCGGTAGATATAAACTTAATCAAGCACTTTATCTATGAACATATCTATCGAGGTTGGAAGCAATCATGGTTCGAGCATAGAATTTTACATGTTTAACAATGATGATGGTAACGCAATATACGAATAAATGCGGTAGCATGAGAGAAACAGGGTATGAATAATCGATGGATAAAAACGAGAAAGAACTATGACAAGGTGAATGAAAATGACACAGGGAAATCACGCCAGCATTAATAAGTGTGAACAAAAATGTATATGACTGGTATGACAACATTGAATGACGAGAATGCGACAGGGTGAGGAACGAACAATAACAGATGGAAATGACAAAGAAGATAAAGACGAATGATATGCAACAGTCAATGAAGGATCAGATAAACTGTCATCACGGAGCACGAAAGTAAACTACTGAACATAATGCAGTAAAGTAGATTGAACCAGTGGTGCTTGATGGTGACAGATGGATTTGGTAGACCAGTTCGCCCTTCTGCTAAAGGACTACGTCTGGTTGGAGGGTTGTGATTTAACATAGAAGATAAACTCTCTTCACCCTATTCTCCTTCAACTCAAAGCTGATCAGACTCCAGTTGATTTCACTCATGGTAGATACTTGTCGGTGATGTCCAAAACTTTGACCAACCTTCGCTAACCACAATGACTCTTGGTTGCTGAAGATCTTGCTCGGTGAAGAAAACAACTCTTCAACACTCGAGCGGACACCTATCCGTCTAGAGAGTGCGCAACTCTCAAGAGTAATAGGTACAAGTACTCTAAACTCAGAACTACTGTGATGCTCAACCACTGTCTAAGTTTTGGGCTCTTGATTTTTCTCTCGGTGGATCTTAAACTCAAATCACTCGGAGAGGGGATGCTCAATCAATCTTCTTAGAAATCTTAAGCGGAGCAGCCAACGGGCAACGTTGGAGCGGGGTGGCTATTTATAGCCGCAGCCTTCCCTGAAGGGAAATGACCAAATTGGACATGTGGAGCAGCCAATGGCCGAACGACACGAGTCCAACGGTTGGAAATTGAACACAACGGTAACATTCCTTGCGGAGCAAGTAATGCTAATTCCTCAGTTCGAAAGATATCTCCTGCAGCACGAAGAACGGCATCTACTGCTGCCAGGTAATCATTCAAAACTTGAAGAGATTTCTCTCAGTCTTGCATAGGTTTTGGGCTAAGCATCACAGCGGATCGAAGCTTCGAGAACATATACCCCTCTTAATAGTACGGAGGTCCTATGACACAAATGAATGAAAGAAGAACAATGAAAAGAATACTATGTCTTCACTTTGTCTTCGACTTCCATTCACTGAAGTCAATTTCTTCGGACAAAATCTCTGAAGAAATTGCTTCACGTCAGCAATAAATTTTCGAGGGGTTAACTCCTTCACGTCAATCTTCTCGTCTACATGTTCTCAACAGATGTAGCTCATTCTTCTCTACAACACAGATATTCTTCGGTGATGTTCCTCGAACTTGACACCGGAGATAGCATTCTCTTCGGTTCAGCATGGACTATTTCTCTCTGTGTGCACTAAGCAAACAAATCAGTCCATGCCTGTTTCTGTCAACAATCTCCAAAACTCAGGAGGGCAAATATTGCACCAACACGTATAGTAGATATGATCAAGATGAAGATGTTCACCATTGATGACTACCCCATCTCACGTGATGGTCGGACAAGGGTTAGTTGATTTGGATCATGTGTCACTTAGACAACTTAAGGGATGTTGATTTAAGTGGGAGTTCATTAGTAATTTGGTTAACTGAACTAAATTATCATGAACTTAGTCTTAATTGTCTTTGCAAAATTTGTGTTGTAGATCAATGGCCCGCGCTGTACTTCCCCTGAATTTTAATGCATTCCTAGAGAAAGCTAAGTTGAAAGATGATGGAAGCAACTATGCGAACTGGGTCCGTAACTTGAGGATTATCCTCATTGCTGCATAGAAGGCTTATATCCTTCATGCACCGCTAGGTGACGCACCACCTCCAGCATCGTCTATGGATGTTGTGAACATCAGGCAAGCACATTTTGATGACTACTCGATAGTTCAGTGCACCATGCTTTACGGCTTAGAACCGGGGCTCCAAAGACGTTTTGAGCACCACGAAGCATATGAGATGTTCCAGGAGCTGAAATTGGTATTTCAAGCTCATGCCCGGGTCGAGAGGTATGACATCTCCGACAAGTTCTTTAGCTATAAAATGGAGGAGAACAGTTCGGTTAGTGAGCATATGCTTAGAATGTCTGGGTTGCACAACCACTTGACTCAGTTGGGAGTTAATCTTCCAGATGACTCGGTTATTGACAGAATTCTCCAATCACTGCCACCAAGCTATAATGGCTTTGTGATGAACTATAATATGCAAGAGATGGAGAAAACACTTCCCAAGCTCTTTGCGATGCTTAAGGCCACAGAGGTAGAAATCAAGACGGAGCATCAAGTGTTGATGGTTAAAAAGACCACTAGTTTCAAGAAAGGCAAGGGAAAGAAAGGGAACTTCAAGAAGAACGGTGAAGCAGTTGCCGCTCCCGTGAAGTAACCCAAGGCTGGACCCAAACCTGAGACTGAGTGCTTCTACTGCAAGGGGAATGGTCACTGGAAGCGGAATTGCCCCAAGTACTTGGCAGATAAGAAGGCTGGCACCATCAACAAAGTTATATTTGATATACATGTTATTGATGTGTACCTTACTAGTGCTTTTAGTAGCACCTGGGTATTTGATACTGGTTCGGTTGCTCATATTTGTAACTCGAAACAGGAGCTGCGGAATAAACGAAGACTGGGTAAGGACGAGGTGACGATGCGCGTCGGAAATGGTTCCAAGGTTGATGTGATCGCCGTCAGCACGCTACCTCTACATTTACCTTCGGGATTAGTTTTAAACCTAAATAATTGTTATTTGGTGCCTGGTTGAGCATGGACATTATATCTGGATCTTGTTTATTGCGAGACAGTTATTCATTTAAGTCAAAGAATAATGGTTATTCTATTTATATGAGTAATCTCTTTTATGGTCATGCACCCCTTGTGAATGGTTTATTCTTGTTGAATCTCGATCGTAGTGATACAAATATTCATAATATTGATGCCAAAAGATGCAAAGTTAATAATGATGGTACCACATATTTGTAGCACTACTGCTTAGGTCATATTGGTGTAAAGTGCATGAAGAAACTCCATGCTGATGGACTTTTGGAATCTCTTGATTATGAATCATTTGAGACATGTGAACCATGCCTCATGGGCAAGATGGCTGAAACTCCGTTCTCTGGAACAATGGAGCAAGCTAGTGACTTATTGGAAATAATACATACTGATGTATGCGGTTCGATGAGTGTTGAAGCACGCGGTGGATATCATTATTTTCTTACCTTCACAGATGATTTGAGGAGATATGGGTATATTTACTTAATGAAACACAAGTCTGAAACATTTGAAAAGTTCAAGGAATTTCAGAGTGAAGTGGAAAATCATCGTAACAAGAAAATAAAGTTTCTACGATCTGATTGTGGAGGTGAATATTTGAGTTACGAGTTTGGTATGCATTTAAGACAATGTGGAATTGTTTCACAGCTCATGCCACCTAGAACACCACAATGTAATGGTGTGCCCGAACGTTGTAATCGTACTCTATTAGATATGGTGCGTTCTATGATGTTTCTTACCGATTTGCCACTTTCATTTTGGGGTTATGCATTAGAGACAGCCGCATTCACTTTAAATAGGACACCGTCTAAATCCGTTGAGATGACACCGTATGAGTTGTGGTTTGGCAAGAAACCTAAGCTGTTGTTTCTTAAAGTTTGGGGATGCGACGCTTATGTCAAGAGGCTTCAGTCTGATAAGCTCGAACCCAAAGCGGAGAAGTGCGTCTTCATAGGATACCCTAAAGAGACCATTGGGTATACCTTCTACCACAGATCCAAGGTCAAGATCTTTGTTGCCAAGAATTGGTCCTTTCCAGAGAAGGAGTTTCTCTTGAAAGAAGTGAGTGGGAGGAAAGTAGAACTTGATGAGGTAATCATACCTTCTCTCGAATTGGAAAGTAGCACATCACAGAAAGCAGTTCCTGTGCTGCCTACACCAACTGAAGAGGAAGCTAATGATGATGATCATGAAACTTTGGATCAAGTTACTACAGAACTTCGTAGGTCGACCAGGGTACGTTCCACACCAGAGTGGTACGGTAATCCAGTCCTGGAAGTCATGTTGTTAGACAACGGCGAACCTATGAACTATGAAGAAGCTATGATGAGCCCGGATTCCAACAAATGGCTTGAAGCCATGAAATCCAAGATAGGATCCATGTATGAGAACAAAGCATGGACTTTGGTGGACTTGCCCGATGATCGGCAAGCCATTGAGAATAAATGGATCTTTAATAAGAAGACAGACGCTGATGGTAATGTCACCGTCTATAAAGCTCGATTTGTCGCAAAAGGTTTCCAACAAGTTCTAGGGGTTGACTACAATGAGACTTTCTCACCCGTAGCGATGCTTATGTCTGTTAGAATTATGTTAGCTATTGCCGCATTTTATGATTATGAGATCTGGCAATTGGACGTCAAAACGACATTCCTTAATGGGTTTTTTAAGGAAGAGTTGTATATGATGCAACCAAAAGGTTCTGTCGATCCTAAGGATGCTAACAAAGTATGCAAGCTCTAGCGATCCATCTATGGACTGGTGCAAGCATCTCGGAGTTGGAATATTCGCTTTGATGAAGTGATCAAAGCTTTTGGTTTTATACAAACTTATGGAGAAGCTTGTATTTACAAGAAAGTGAGTGGGAGCTCTGTAGCATTTCTGATATTATATGTGGATGACACATTGTTGATTGGAAATGATATAGAATTTCTGGAAAGCATAAAAGAATATCTGAATAAGAGTTTTTCAATGAAAGACCACGGTGAAGCTGCTTACATATTGGGCATGAAAATCTATAGAGATAGATCAAGACGCCTAATAGGACTTTCACAAAGTACATACCTTGACAAAGTTTTGAAGAAGTTCAAAATGGATCAGTCAAATAAAGGGTACTTGCCTATATTGCAAGGTGTCAAGTTGAGTAAGACTCAAAGCCCGACCACGGAAGAAGAAAGAGAAAGGATGAAAGTCATTCCCTATGCCTCAGCCATAGGCTCTATAATGTATGCCATGCTGTGTACCAGACCTGATGTGTGCCTTGCCATAAGTCTGGCAGGGAGGTACCAAAGTGATCCAGGAGTAGATCACTGGATAGCGGTCAAGAATATCCTGAAGTACCTGAAAAGGACTAAGGACATGTTTCTCGTTTATGGAGGTGACGAAGAGCTTGTCGTAAAGGGTTACGTTGATGCTAGTTTTGACACAGATCCGGATGACTCTAAGTCTCAAACCGGATATGTATTTATATTAAATGGTGGAGCGGTCAGTTGGTGCAGTTCCAAGCAGAGCGTCGTGGCGGGATCTACATGTGAAGCGGAGTATATAGCAGCGTCGGAAGCAGCGCAAGAAGGAGTCTAGATGAAGGAGTTCATATCCGATCTGGGTGTAATACCTAGTGCATTGGATCCGATGACTATCTTTTGTGACAACACTAGAGCTATTGCCATTGCCAAGGAGCCTAGGTTTCACAAGAGAACCAAGCACATCAAGCGCCACTTCAACTCCATTCGTAATTATGTTAAGGATGGAGACATAGAACTTTGCAAAATACATATGGATCTGAATGTGGCAGACCTGTTGACTAAACCTCTTCCGCAGGCAAAACATGACCAGCACCAAGACTCCATCGGTGTTAGATTCATAACTATGTAAACTAGATTATTGACTCTAGTGCAAGTGGGAGACCGTTGGAAATATGCCCTAGAGGCAATAATAAATTGGTTATTATCATATTTCCTTGTTCATGATAAATGTTTATTATTCATGCTAGAATTGTATTGACCGAAAACTTAAATACATGGGTGAATATATAGACAACACAGTGTCCCTAGTAAGCCTCTACTAGACTAGCTCGTTGATCAAAGATGGTTAAGGTTTCCTAACCATAGACATGAGTTGTTATTTGATAACAGAATCACATCATTCGGAGAATGATGTGATGGACTAGACCCAACCATAAGCTTAGCATCAGATCGTTTAGTTTATTTGCTATAGCTTTCTTCATGTCAAGTATTTGTTCCTTAAACCATGAGATCGAGTAACTCCCTGACACCGGAGGAATACCACTTCATAACTGTGTGATCATAAAGGTGCTCTACAGGTATCTCTGAAGGTATCTGTTGGGTTGACATGGATCAAGACTGGAATTTGTCACTCCGTATGGCGGAGAGATATCTCTGGGCCTCTCGGTAATACAACATCTTAAAGGGCTTGCAAGCAATGTGACTAATGAGTTAGTTACGGGATCTTGTATCACTGAACGAGTAAAGAGACTTGCCGGTTATGAGATTGAACTAGGTATGGAGATACCGATGATCGAATCTCAGGCAAGTAACATATCGCCGGACAAAGGGAATTGCATATGGGATTAACCGAATCCTTGACATCGTGGTTCAACCGATAAAAGATCTTCGTGGAATATGTAGAAATCAATATGGGCATCCAAGTCCTGCTATTGGTTATTGACCGGAGAGGTGTCTCGGTCATGACTACATGATTCCCGAACCCGCAAGGTCGCACGCTTAACGTTCGTTGACGCTAGAGTAGTATTGGGATATTTGATGATTGGTAACCGAATGTTGTTCGGAGTCCCGGACGTCACGATGAGTCTCGGAATGGTCGAGAGGTAAAGATTTATATATGGGAAGTCATATTTTGGGTTCCGGAAAAAGATGCAGTTTTTTTGGTATTGTACCATGAAGCTTCTAGAAGGTTCCGGAGGATTCCGGAAGTCCACCACGACCCAAGGGCTGGCATGGTCTGAGGGGAGGCGCCCTGACGTTATTGGGCTAGGCGCACCAAGTCCTCAAAAGCCCATTGATTGCTTCTATCTGCGTTGGTATTTCCCTGAAGAGGAGAGGATGATGCAGCACAACAACGGTAAGTATTTCCCTCAGTTATGAAACCAAGGTTATCAATCCAGTAGGAGAACCAAGCAACACTATGTAAACGGTACCTGCACACAAATAACAAATACTTGCAACCCAGCGCGTAAGAGGGGTTGTCAATCCCTCTTCGGTATTAAGATGGATAAAATTATATGAGATTGGATAAATAGATCTGACAAAAACACAAAATAAAATAAATAAAGAAAAAGTGCAGCAAGGTATTTTTCGGTTTTTGGAATAATAGATCTGAAAACAATATGATAAAAGATAGACTCGGGGGCCGTAGATTTCACTAGTGGATTCTCTCGAGAAAATAGCATACGGTGGGTAAACAAATTACTGTTGGGCAATTGATAGAAGAGAAAATAATTATGATGATATCCAAGGCAATGATCTTGTATATAGGCATTAAGTCCAAGATTAGTAGGCTGACTCCTGCGTGCATCTACTACTATTACTCCACACATCGACCGCTATCCAGCATGCATCTAGTGTATTAAGTTCATGGAAAAACGGAGTAATGCAGTAAGTGACATGATGTAGACAAGATCTATTCATGTAGGAATAGATCCCATCTTTTTATCCGTAATAGTAATGATACATGCGTGCCTCACTATCCCTTCTGTAACTGGGTGAGGACACCGCAAGATCGAACCCATCACAAAGCACCTCTTCCCATTGCAAGAAAAATCAATCTAGTTGGACAAATCAAACCAAAGTTTCGGAGAAGAAATACGAGGCTATAACAATCATGCATATAAGAGATCAAAGAAGACTGAAATAATATTCATAGATAGAACTAGTCATAAACTCGCAGTTCATCGGATCCCAACAAACACACCGCAAAAAGTCAGTACATCAAATAGATCTCCAAGAACATCGAGGAGAACATTGTATTGAGAATCAAAAACTGAGAAGAAGCCATCTAGCTACTGCCTATGGACCCGTAGGTCTGTGGTAAACTACTCACACATCATCGAAGGAGCACCAATGAGGATGATGAACCCCTCCATGATCGTGTTACCCTCCGGCAAGGTGCCGGAATAGGGCTCTAGATTGGATCTCGTGGTTCTAGAACTTGCGGCAGCTAGAATTATGTTTCTTCGGCTCCGCTAGGGTTTCTGGAATATTAAGGTATTTATAGAGCTGAGAGGCGGTGGAAGGGAACCCCGTGGGCCCCTCTACCCACCTGGGTGCGCCAGAGTTGTCTTGTGGGCCCCATGGGCCTCCCCTCTGGTACTTCCTTGGCTCCCAAGTTGTCTTCTGGGCAGAAAAAAATCTCCAAAAAGTTTCACTGCGTTTGGACTCCATTTGATATGGATATTCTGTGAAGTAAAAAAACAAGCAAAAAACAGCAAGTGGCACTGGGCACTATGTCAATAAGTTAGTCCCAAAAAATGATATAAAGTTGCTATAAAATGAATATAAAACATCCAAGAATGATAATATAACAGCATGGAACAATAAAAAATTATAGATACATTGGAGGCGTATCAGCATCCCCAAGCTTAATTCCTGTTCGTCCTCGAGTAGGTAAATGATAAAAACATAATTTTTGATGTGGAATGCTGCCTAACATGTTCATCACATATTGTTTTCTTTTCTAGCATGGACATTTGGACTTTTAGATGATTCAAAGCAATAGTTTATATTTGACATGAAGATTTCAATACTCAAGCATATCAACAAGCAACCATGTCTTTCAAAATATCAACACTAAAGAAAGTTATCCCTAGCCCATCATGCTCAATCATTGATCCATTCATGAAACACACTCGAATATTAGCTACATCCAGTGCACAAGTATGATCATAGTGCTCCCTAGTTGGTGCTTTATAAGAGAAGATGGACACTCAAATAAAAAAAATTGCATAAGGTAAATAGATAGACCCTTGGCAGAGGGAAGCAGAGATTTGTAGAGGTGCCAGAGCTCAAAGCTTAAATTGAGAGATAAAAATATTTTGAGAGGCATTCTTTTCCTGTAAACGAAAACGGCCGAGAATTCCCAATACTTTCCATGCTAGATAAATCATAGGCGGTTCCCATACATCAAATAAAGTTTATTCCTTTTTCCACCATTCTTTCACAATCCATGGCTAGCCGTATCCACGGGTGCCTTCCATACCAACACTTTCCAAAGAATTAATTATTTGACAACATAAAGTAAATTCCTTTTTCATTTCGGGACCGGGCATCCCTATTACTGCCACACTCTCGTGCAATGACAAGTGAATAAACACTCATCTTGAGAATAACACATCTAGCATGGAAAAATATTGGCCACCCCCTGCCGCTTCATGAGCGGTACAGGCAGACAAAAAGGAAATTCATTTTGAAAATTAGAGTTGGCACATACAAATTTACTTGGAATGGCACGGAAATACCGCATATAGGTAGGTATGGTGGACTCATATGGCACAACTTGGTTTAAGGATTTTGGATGCATAAGTAGTATTCCCACTTACTACAAGGAAATGCTAGCAAATAGATTGAGAAGCAACCAACCAAAAAGCAAAAATTCTCATAAACGGGAATTAAGCATAACTAACACCGAATAATGCACCACAAGTAGGATGTAATTTCATTGCATAACTATTGACTTTCGTGCTTTCATAGGGAATCACCAACCTTAACACCAATATTCTTACTAAAGCATAATTACTCACCAACGTGAATCACATATTACTATCATCATATCTCAAAACTATTACAAAGAATCAAGTTTATTTTGTCCAATGATCTTTCATGAAAGTTTTTATTATATCCCTCTTGGATATCTATCACTTTGGGACTAGATTAATATATTACCGTTGCTTTTAACAAGCTCTCAAATAATTTAAGTGAAGAACACGAGCATAAATAATTTTTTGTCTCTCAAAATAATATAAGTGAAGCATGAGAGAATTTCTTCAAAATTCTACTAACTCTCAAAATAATCTAAGTGAATCATGAGAGCATATTTCTTAAAAATAGAAGGCACCACCGTGCTCAAAAAGATATAAGTGAAGCACTAGAGCAACTCCATAGCTCAATTTTTTTTAAGTGAAACACATAGAGCAATTCTAACAAATCATAGCATCATTATGACTCTCTCAAATAGGTGTGTCCAACAAGGATGATTGTGACAAACTAAAAAGCAAAATAAGCAAAGACTCATATAATACAAGACGCTCCAAGCAAAACTCATGATATGTGACGAATAAAAATATAGCTCCAAGTAAAATTACAGATAGTTGTTAGAAGAAAGAGGGGAAGCCTTCCGTGGCATCCCCAAGATTAGTTGCTTGGTTCTCCTTGAATATTAACTTGGGGTGCCATGGGCATCCCCAAGATTAGGCTCTTTTCACTCCTTATTTCTTCATCCATCGTGATCTCACCCAAAACTTGAAAACTTCAATCACACAAAACTTAACAAAACCTTCATGAGATCCATTAGTATAAGAAAACCAATCTTTGCTTTAAGTACTGTTCCAAACCCATTCATATTTTGTTATTGCATTATACCTACTGTATTCTAACTTTATCATGGCTCACACCCCCCGATACAATCCATAGATTCATCAAAATAAGCACACAATGCAACGAAAACAGAATCTGTCAAAAATAGAACAGTCTGTAAAGACTCGAATTTTACTCATACTGATGTAATCTAAAAATTCTAAAAAATTTGCACAACCGTGAAAATTTGTATATAAATCTTTTGTAAAAAATTAAGAATTTTTAGTCGCTTCTGTGAATTTTAACAATTTCGCTACTGGATGGAAAAGTTTTTTTTTTCAACAGGATCAAATCAACTATCACCCAAAGCTATCCTAAAGGCTTAACTTGGCACAAACACTAATTGAAACATAAAAACACAATCATAACAGAGGCATAATTGTGTGAGCACAAAAAAACAAAAAGAAAAAGAGAAAAAATCATTTTATTCATTGGGTTGCCTCCCAACAAGCGCTATTGTCTTATGCCCCTAGCTAGGCATAATGCATAGATTCAAGTATTTTCATCTTTCTTGTTATTTTCCATAGGTTTGTCAGGAGGTTTCTCAAATATAACTTTAAACACATTGTCCATAGAAATTTTAGCATCATCAAGTTGTCCATCTTTGTACCCCTTTGGTTCCCGGCTACAATCCAAGAATATTGTTGATTTACATCATTAAAAACTTGTTGGATCACATCTAAAACGGGAATTTCCTTTTGTAAGGTTCTCATAAAAAAATTGATTATTTACAAGCAAATGTCTTAATACATAATCACTATTGTAAAGGATCTCATATATTACTGGTTTTTCATGGTTCATACCATAAAAATAAAAATTTTCCCTAGCTTCCCGAACTATGTGATCAAATTCATTCATAAGAATAAGAGTAGCTATCTTTTTAGCTTTTGGATCCTTTATAACGGGTAGTTCATAAAACAATCTTTGCAAGGTAGGATGAGTACGAATAAATCTATTTTCAAGTTTCAGAACTAGTGCTGAAATAGCTTCCGCATAAGTTTTAGTTCTTTTAAGTATAGGAGCATCATCACAAGTCAAAGTTCCAACACAATTGAAGAATTCTTGGATGGTTTCTTTTCCTATAATGTTCCCTTGTCCCAAAACAAAAGTTTTAGCATCTAGATTGCCAGAATGTCCAATTTTAGGAGTTCTGCCATCATCTGTTTATGCCATACCAAAGTCACTCATGATGATAGGTTCGAGCAAACAAAAGATTGAACAAGAATAAGGCAAACGGAAAAAGAAGGCAAACAAAAAGGAAAATATTTTTATGAAGTGGGGGAGATGAAAATGAGAGGCAAATGGCAAATAATGTAAATTGCAAGGAGATGAGATTTGTGATTAGGAACCTGATAGATGTTGATGATGTCTCCCCGGCAACGGCGCTAGAAATTCTTCCTGATTGATTGTATCTGCGTTGGTATTTCCCCGAAGAGGAGAGGATGATGCAGCACAACAACGGTAAGTATTTCCCTCAGTTATGAAACCAAGGTTATCAATCCTGTAGGAGAACCAAAGCAACACTATGTAAACGATACATGCACACAAATAACAAATACTTGCAACCCAACGCGTAAGAGGGGTTGTCAATCCCTCCTCGGTATTAAGATGGATAAAATTGTATGAGATTGGATAAATAGATCTGACAAAACACAAAATAAAATAAATAAAGAAAAAGTGCAGCAAGGTATTTTTGGGTTTTTGGAATAATAGATCTAAAAACAGTATGATAAAATATAGACCTAGGGCCGTAGATTTCAATAGTGGCTTCTGTCGAGAAAATAGCATACGGTGGGTAAACAAATTACTGTTGGGCAATTGATAGAAGAGCAAATAATTATGACGATATCCAAGGCAATGATCATGTATATAGGCATCACGTCCAAGATTAGTAGACCGACTCCTGCCTGCATCTACTACTATTACTCCACACATCGACCGCTATCCAGCATGCATCTAGTGTATTAAGTTCATGGAGAAACGGAGTAATGCAATAAGAACGATGACATGATGTAGACAAGATCTATTCATGTAGGAATAGACCCCATCTTTTTATCATTAATAGCAATGATACATGTGTGCCTCTCTACCCCATCTGTCACTGGGTGAGGACACCGCAAGATCGAACCCATCACAAAGCACCTCTTCCCATTGCAAGAAAAACCAATCTAGTTGGCCAAACCAAACCAAAGTTTCGGAGAAGAAATACGAGGCTATGACAATCAGGCATATAAGAGATCAAAGAAGACTCAAATAATATTCATAGATAGAATTAATCATAAACTCGCAATTCATCGGATCCTAACAAACACACCGCAAAAAGTCATTACATCAAATAGATCTCCAAGAACATCGAGGAGAACATTGTATTGAGAATCAAAAAGAGAGAAGAAGCCATCTAGCTATTGCCTACGGACCCGCAGGTCTGTGGTAAACTACTCACGCATCAGTGGAGGAGCACCAATGAGGATGATGAACCCCTCCTGATCGTGTTCCCCTCCAGCAAGGTGCTGGAATAGGGCTCTAGATTGGATCTCGTGGTTTTGGAACTTGCGGCGACTGGAATTATGTTTCGTTGACTCCCCTAGGGTTTCTGGAATATTTGGGTATTTATAGAGCTGAGAGGCGGTGGAAGGGACTCCCATGGGCCCACTACCCACCTGGGCGCGCGAGGGGCCTCTAGCGCGCCCTGGTATCTTGTGGGCCCCATAGGCCTCCCCTCTGGTACTTCCTTGGCCCCAAGTTGTCTTCTGGGCAGAAAAAAATCTCCAAAAAGTTTTTCTGCGTTTGGACTCCGTTTGATATGGATATTCCGCGAAGTAAAAAAAACAAGCAAAAAACAGCAACTGGCACTGGGCACTATGTCAATAGGTTAGTCCCAAAAAATGATATAAAGTTGCTATAAAATGAATATAAAACATCCAAGAATGATAATATAACAACATGGAACAATAAAAAATTATAGATACGTTGGAGACGTATCACCCATGTGGCTTGGGAAGGGGAAAAAGGGGAGTCCTAGTAGGAATAGGATTGGACTTGGAGTCCAAGTCCTCTCCCCCGTGGCTGCACCCTAGGACTTGGAGGGGTTGTTCCCTATGCCCCTCCTCCTATATAGAGGGGAGGGGCACCCCAAGAGCACACACCAAGCGCTTGGCACCCCTCTCTCTCCCGTTACTTCGTAGTTCCTCCATCCTCGTTCTAGTAGCGCTTGGCGAAGCCCTGCTGAACTAGCTCCACCACCACCATCACCATCACCACCACGCCGTCATGCTGGTTGTAATCCCATCTACTTCTCCGCCTTCTCTTGCTGGATCAAGGAGGAGGAGACGTCATCAAGACGCACGTGTGCTAAACTCGGAGGTGTCGTCCGTTTGGCACTACTTCAGTTGGATCGTGATCGGATTGCGAAGAGTACAACTACATCAACCATGTTATATACGCTTCCGCTTTCGGTCTATGAGGGTACGTAGACACACTCTCCCCTCTCGTTGTTATGCTTCTCCTAGATAGATCTTGGGTGTTTATAGGAAATTTTTTGATTTTCATGCTTCGTTCCCCATCAGCTATTATAGTATCAATCTTGGATGTTTTATATGCAACCAGCACATATGCCCGTGCGTTGTAATGGGAGAAAAAATAATATGCATTTAAAGTTAGTGAGAATTATATGTGCGAGCAAAACCCTGTGTGCACGTGAAAAAGGAATATTTAGCTCATCAGTTTCGCCGTGTGTGAAGTAATCAATCTGCTATTTTTCCATTCATTGATCGGGTGCATTTAAATTTTTTGTTACGTCATCGTACGTCGGACAAGGCCCATTAATTATTCAATCTACATTTCCTTTCTCCCGAGGAGATTTTCAGGTATGAAGTATATGAATATTGCAGGACACATGAACCTTTTATTAAATCTTGAACATGTTTTGAAAATTATGTACACTTTAAGAAAAACACGAACAAAATTTGAAACAGGACCATCTTTTAAAAGTCACAAACATTTTTTGAAAACACATTTTTTTTAAAAACATAGACAATATTTGAATTTGTGATTTTTTTAAACAGGAACATGTGTTGAAAATTCTTAACATTTTTCAACAATGTGTATCTTTTATACGCGAACATTTATTTTGAATTGTGAAAAATTCACTAAACAAAGAATATTTTTCAAATTTGGAGCATTTTTGAAAATGTCATTTTCTATTTAGAAATCTCGAACAATTTTGAAAACAATAAATTTAAAAATGCGAAACTTTTTTCAAGTTTGAATATTTTTCAAAATAGTAACAAAATTTTGGAATATTGAACATTTTCCAAAATTTGAATTTTTTTTGAAATTCTGAACTTTTTTGAGAATTTTGAATTTATGAAATAAATTCTATGCGAAAAAAAAACTTGGAAGGGAAAAAGAGATAGGGGAAGGAGAATAAAAATAGAAGCAAAGCACAGAAACAGAGAAAAATGGGCCAGCCCATAATTGGTTGTCCTGTGCGAAGCTCCGACTATTTGTCGCCCTGTGCGGGAAATAGATTTTTCCCAGTTGCGCTGGCAGAAAAATAAGTGGGTTGACTTCACTGAGCCACATCACGCGGCCCATGTGCAAAATTATAGAAAAGCCTTTTTTCTAGTAGACAAACGCATAAGAATTTAGTACCACCTTGTATAGAAAAAAAATTCTTTCCGGTGGTGAACCGATGGAAAAATTGGCGAAACGCACCTTGCTTTATTAGTAGGTATAGATATAGATTATATATTATTTTTTGGGACTAACCTATTAACCTAGAGCCGAGTGCCACTTGTTGTTTTTTGCTTTTTTGGCTTTTCAGGAAATCAATATCAAATAGAGTCCAAACGGAGAAAAAACTTTGGATTAATTTTGTTGGACCAGAAGGGACCCTAAAAGGTTCGAGAGAAGACCTGAAGAGTCACGAGGGAGTGACAAGTTCGGAAGGCGCGCCCCCAGGCTTGTGGGCCCCTTGTGGCACCTCTTGACCTAATTCCACCTATATAAATTCCCAAATATTCATAATACATCAAAGAGCCACCCAAAATACCTTTTCCGCTGCTGCAAGTTTCTGTTCTTCGGAGATCCCATCTGGAGGCCTTTTCCGGTACTCTGTCGGAGGGGGAATCGGTCACGGAGGGCTTCTACATCAACCTTGCAGCCCTTCCGATGATGTGTGAGTAGTTTACCACAGACCTACGGGTCCGTACCTAGTAGCTAGATGGCTTCTTCTCTCTGTTTGATCTTCAATACAATGTTCTCCTCGATATTCTTGGATATCTATTCGATGTAACCTTCTTTTGCAGTGTGTTTGTTGGGATCCGATGAATTGTGGGTTTATGATCAGATTATTCATGAATATTATTTGAGTCTTTTCTGAATTGTTATATGTATGATTATTATAGCTTTGTATTTCTCTCTGATCTATCCATTTGGTTTGGCCAACTAGATTGATTTATCTTGCAATGGGAGAGGTGCTTTGTAATGGGTTCAATCTCGCAGTGCTCTATATCCCAGTGACAGAAAGGGACAAGACATGTATTTGTATTGTTGCCATTAAGGATAAAATTATGGGGTTTATTTATATTGGTTGGATTTACTTTTGCTACATCATGTCATCTTGCTTAAGGCGTTACTCCATTCTTTATGAACTTAATACTCTAGATGCATGATGGATAGCGGTCGATGTGTGGAGTAATAGTAGTAGATGTAGGCAGGAGTCGGTCTACTTGTCTCGGACATGATGCCTATATAAATGATCATTGCCTTGGATATCGTCATAACTATGCGCTTTTCTATGAATTGCCCAACAGTAATTTGTTTACCAACCATATGCTTTTGCTCGAGAGAAGCCTCTAGTGAAAACTATGGCCCTCGGGTCTACCTTTATTATATATTAAAATCCAAAAATACCTTGCTGCAATTTATTTACCGTTCATTTATTTTGTGTTTTGTTTATCTATCTACCATTATCGAACTTGATCCTTGCAATTAACCGCCGAGGGGATTGACAACCCCCTTGATCGCGTTGGGTGCAAGTATTTATTCTTTTGTGTGTAGGTGTTGTTCACGAGGTCTTGTGTGGTTCTCCTACTGGATTGATAACCTTGGTTCTTAATTGAGGGAAATACTTATCTCTACTATACTTCATCATCCTATCCTCTTAGAGGAAATCCCAATGCAGCTCACAAGTAGCAGGAAGAATTTCTAGCGCCATTGCCAGGGACACATCACCAAAACCTATCAAGTACCATCGCATAAACTTTTATCTCCTTGCATTTACTTTCATTTGCCATTTGCCTCCCATTTTCATCTCCCCCACTTCTAAAATGTTTTCACAAAAACACGAAAATATTTTTCATTTCCCTTTTTGCTTGTTTGCTTGCTTTGTCGCGATGTCTCAAGAAAATACCAAGTTGTGTGACTTTTCCAATACTAATAATAATGATTTTATTAGTACTCCGATTGCTCCTCCCGCCACTAGTGCGGAGTCGTGTGATATTAATGCTGCTTTGCTAAATCTTGTTATGAAAGAACAATTTTCTAGTAGTCTTAATGAAGATGTTGCATCCCATCTTAATACTTTCGTTGAATTGTGTGATAGGCAAAAGAAAAAAGATATGGATAATGATATTTTCAAATTAAAATTATTTACGTTCTCACTACGAGATCGTTCTAAAACTTGGTTTTCATCCTTGCCAAGAAATAGTATTAATTCTTGGGACAAGTGTAATGATGCTTTTATTGCCAAGTATTTTTCTACCGCAAAAATTATTTCTCTTAAATATCAAATCATGAATTTTAAGCAACTTGAGCATGAACATGTTGCACAATCTTGGGAGAGAATTAAATTAATAATAAGAAATTGCCCCACTCATGGTTTAAGCTTATGGATGATCATACAAAAATTTATGCGGGATTGAACTTTGTTTCTAGAAATCTTTTAGATTCCTCTGCGAGGGGCAATTTTATGGAAATCACAGCAGGAGAAGGTACAAACTCCTTGATAATATTATGGAAAATTATTCACAATGGCATACCGAAAGAACTCCTACTAGTAAAAAGGTGAATTTTGTTGAAGAAATTAATACTTTGAGTGAGAAAATGGATGAGCTTATGAAAATGGTTGCTAGTAAGTGTGCTCATAATGATGCTAATGATGTGCCTTTGTCTACCTTGATTGAGCAAAGTAATGATTCCGTAGATGTGAATTTTGTCTCGCGAAACAATTTCAATAGTAATGCTTATAGAGGCGATTTTAATCCTAGGCCGTTTCCTAGAAATTCCTCTAAAAATTATGACAATTCCTATGGTAGTAATAATAATAATAATAATAATAGGATGCCCTCTGGTCTTGAAAGTAATATTAAAGAATTTATTAATTCACAAAAGATTTTCAACACTATGATAGAGGAAAAATTGAGTGAAGTTGATGATATGGCTAGGAACATGGATAGAATTGTTCGTGATGTGGAAAATCTCAAATCTAAAATTTTGCCACCCAAGCTTGGCATTAATGAGTACATTAAATCTATCTATGTCTCCATTAATGAAAGTAAAGAAAGAATAAATAGATTAAGGGCTAAGCGAGAATTCCTAGAAAAAGCGATTCCGCCTGGTTTTTATCATAATCATGATGAAGATATTAAAATGATTGGTGTTTCACCCATTGAATCTTTGTTTAGCAATATAAAACTTGATGAAAAAGGGACTGAAGATGCATCAACTTTAGCTGGAAGAAGTCCCAATTGTTCGGAGGGTGACAATCTTAATGAAAAAAGTGATAAAAATGGGTTTAGAGAGGTCAAAACTTTAACTAGTGATGTGCCCACTACTTTGGATTTCAAGGATTTTAATTATGATAGTTGTTCTTTAATTGAGTGTACTTCCTTGTTGCAATCCATGATAAATTCACCCAATGCTTATGAACAAAATAAAGCTTTTATTAAACATATTGTAGAAGCTCTGATGAAAGCTTTAGAAGAAAAGCTAGAATTGGAGGTTTCCATACCTAGGAAATTATATGATGAATGGGAGCCTACTATTAAAATAAAGACTAAAAATTATGAGTGTAATATTTTATTGATTTGGGTGCTAGCGTTTCCACTATACCAAAATCTTTATGTGATGTGCT
This sequence comes from Thinopyrum elongatum, assembly GCA_011799875.1. NCBI lineage: Eukaryota > Viridiplantae > Streptophyta > Magnoliopsida > Poales > Poaceae > Thinopyrum > Thinopyrum elongatum. The sequence goes on from CM022299.1 coordinate 416,758,265, forward strand.
AGGCCTTCCTGATTTGTATGAATGTTCTCTTAATTTGCACTTAGCGGATTCCACTATTAAGAAACCTTTGGGTAGAATAAATGACGTGCTTCTTCTTGCAAATAGAAATGTGCCCATTGATTTCATTGTGCTTCATATTGATTGCAATCCGGCTTGTCCTATAATACTTGGTAGGCCTTTCCTACGTACCGTAGGTGCTATTATTGATATGAAAGAAGGTAATATAAGATTCCAGTTTCCATTAAAAAAGGGATGGAACACTTCCATAGAAATATAATTGATCCACCCTATGAATCTATTATGAGGTCTGCCTATGGAATTAATTTGAAGGATGACAACACTTGAAACTATGCATTACGCCTAGCTAGGGGAATAAAACAATAGCGCTTGTTGGGAGGCAACCCAATAGTTATCTTTATTTTTCTTGTTTTTTCCTGTTTTTTAGTGTGCACACAATTATGCTACTGTTATGGTTGTGTTTTTGTGTTTAAATTAGTTTTTGTGCCAAGTAAAGCCTTTGGGATGATTTGGTTGATAGTTGACTTGATTATGTGAAAAAACAGAAACTTTTACACCCAGTAGCAGAATTGTTTAGATTCACTGGAATGTGATAAAATTATGTTTTTTTACACATGATTCATATACAAATTTCCCATGATGTCCTAATATTTCAGAATTTTTGGATTTTCATAAGTATTGCGTTTTTCCAGACCATTACAGACTTTTCTGTTTTTGATAGATTCTGTTTTCGTTGCATTGTTTGCTTGTTTTAATGAATCTATGGATTGTATCGGGGGGTATAAGTCATGGTGAAGTTAGAATACATTAGGTATTATGCAATAATAAAATATGAATGGGTTTACAATAGTACCTAAAGTTTATGATTGACTTGTTATACTAACGGATCTCACGAGTTTTCTGTTGAGTTTTATGTGCTGAAGTTTTCAAGTTTTGAGTGAGATCGCGATGGATGAAGGAATAAGGAGTGGAAAGACCCTAGGCTTGGGGATGCCCAAGGCACTCCAAGGTAATATTCACGGACACCCAAGACTCTAAGCTTGGGGATGCCCCGGATGTCATCACCTCTTTCTTCTACCAACCATCGGTCTTGGAGCTATATTTTTATTCATCACATGATATGAGTTTTGCTTGGAGCATCGTGTATTATATGAGTCTTTGCTTTGTTTTCTTTTTAGTTTGACACAATCATCTTTGCTGGACACACATTTTTGAGAGGGACACACATTATTCGTGATTTGTTAGAATACTCTATGTGCTTCACTTATATCTTTTGAGCTAGGCATTTGCTCTAGTGCTTCACTTATATATTTCAGAGCACGGCGGTGGTTATATTTTAAAGAAATAGTTGCACTTCCATGCTTCACGTATATCATTTTGAGAGATGATAAATAGTAATGGCAATATGCGCAGGTTCTGAAATTGGTCCTAATATGATAGGTATTCAAGAGGGATATAATAAAAACTTTCATGTAGATCACTGAATATGATAAGTTTGCTTCCTTGGAATAGTTTTGCGATATAAAGATGGTAATGTGGGAAGTACTAGTGAATGATTGTGGTTTAGTAAGAATATTGGTGTTAAGGTTTGTGATTCTCGAAACATGCACGTATAGTCTCTCGTTATGCTAAGAAGTTGGAGCAAGATTTATTATTGATTGTCTTCCTTATGAGTGACGGTTGGGGACAAGCGATGGTCTTTTCCTAAAAATCTATCCTCCTAGGGGCATGTGTAGTAGTACTTTGCTTCGAGGGCTAATAAACTTCCACAATAAGTATGTGAGTTCTTTATGACTAATGTGAGTCCATGGATTATACGCACTCTCACCTTCCCACAATTTGCTAGCCTCTTCGGTACCGCGTGTTGCCCTTTCTCACCTCGAGATGTGGTGCAAACTTCACCGGTGCATCCAAACCCCATGATATGATATGCTCTATCACACATAAACCTCCTTATATCTTCCTCAAAACAGCCACCGTACCTACCTATCATGGCATTTCCCTACCCATTCCGAGATATATTGCCATGCAACTTCCACCATTCCGTTTATGTGACACACATCATCATTGTCATATTGCTTTGCATGATCATATAGCTGACATAGTATTTGTGGCTTTGCCACCGTTCATCATTTTTTATACATGTAATGCTAGATCATTGCACATCCTGGTACACTGCCAGAGGCATTCATATAGAGTCATATTTTGTTCTAGTATCGAGTTGTAGTTCTGAGTTGTAAGTAAATAGAAGTGTGATGATCATCGTTATTCATTACTAGAGCATTGTCCCAAGTGAGGAACTAAAAAAAGAGGCCAAAAAGAGCCCACCAAAAAAATAAAAAAATAAGGGAAAAAGAGAGAAGGGACAATTTTACTATCTTTTTCCACACTTGTGCCTCAAAGTAGCACCATGTTTTTCATATAGAGAGTCTCCTACGTAGTCACTTTCATATAACTAGTGGCAACTCTTCATTATAGAACTTGTCTTGTATATTCTGATGATGGGCTTCCTCAAATGCCCGAGGTCTTCATGAGAAAGCAAGTTGGATGCACACCCACTTAGTTTTTATTTTGAGCTCTCATACACTTATAGCTCTTAGTGCATCCATTGCATGGCTATCCCTACTCCTTGCATTGATATAAATTGATGGGCATCTCCGTAGCCCGTTGATTAGCCTCGTCAATGTGAGACTTTCTCCTTTTTTTGTCTTCTCCATATAAATCTCTACGACCATACTCTATTCCACCCATAGTGCTATATCCATGGTTTGCGCTCGTGTATTGCGTGGGGGTTGAAAAAGATGAAGCACGTTAAAAAGTATGAACCAATTGCTCAACTTATCATCGGGGTTGTGCATGATAAATACTTTGTGTTAAGATGATGGAACATGACAAGGCTATATGATTTTGTAGGGATAGCATTCTTTAGCATTTTTATTTTGAAAGGCATGATTGTTTGTTGGTATGCCTGAGTATTAATGTCTTTATATCAAATTATAGACTAGTGTTTTGAATTATTCAGATCTAAATATTCATACCATAAAAGAAAGATTACATGATGAACATGTTATGTAGCATTCCACATCAAAAATTCTGTTTTTATCATTTACCTACTCGAGGATGAGTAGGAATTAAGCTTGGGGATGCTTGATACGTCTCCAACGTATCTATAATTTTTTATCGTTCCATGCAATTATAGTATCAATCTTGGATGTTTTATATGCAATTATGTATCTTTTTTGGGACTAACCAATTAATCTAGTGCCCAGTCCTAGTTGTTGTTTTTGCTTGTTTTTTAGCTTTTCAGAAAATCAATATCAAACAGAGTCCAAACGGAGAAAAAACTTTGGATTAATTTTTTCTAGGCTAGAAGGGACCCTAGAAGGTTCGGGAGAAGACCTGAAGAGTCACGAGGGAGCGATAAGCTCGGAAGTGATGATCCATAAGTATAGGGGATCAATCATAGTCCTTTTGATAAGTAAGAGTGTCGAACCCAACGAGGAGCAGAAGGCAATGACAAGCGGTTTTCAGCAAGGTATTTTTGCAAGCACTGAAATTATCGGTAATAGATAGTTTGATAGCAAGGTAATTTGTAACAAGCAACAAGTAGCAATAGTATCAAAGGTGCAGCAAGGTATCCCAATCCTTTTTATAGCAAAGGACAGGCCAGAACTTTCTCTTATAGCAAGCAAAGCGTTCTTGAGGACACATGGGAATTTCATCTAGTCACTTTCATCATGTTTGTTTGATTCGCGTTCGTTACTTTGATAATTTGATATGTCGGTGGACCGGTGCTCGGGTGTTGTTCTTAGTTGAACAAGCCTCCCACTTATGATTAACCCCTCTCGCAAGCATGCGCAACTACGAACGAAGAATTAAGATATATCTAGCCATAGCATGAAACATATGGATCCAAATCAGCACCTTACGGAATAGCGCATAAACTAGGGTTTAAGCTTCTGTCACTCTAGCAACCCATCATCTAATTACTACTCCACAATGCCTTCCCTTACGCCCAAAGATGGTGAAGTTTCATGTAGTCGATGTTCACATAACACCACTAAGGGAATCACAACATACATATCATGAAAATATCGAACGAATACCAAATTCACATGATTACTTATAACAAGACTTCTCCCATGTCCTCAAGAACAAAAGTAACTACTCACAAATCATATTCATGTTCAAGATCAGAGAGGTACTGAATATCATTAATGCTCTAAACATATAATCTTCCAGCAAATAAACTAACTAGCATCAACTACAAGATGTAATCAACACTACTAGCAACCCAAAAGTACCAATCTAATGTTTTGAGACAATGATTGAATACAAGAGATGAACTAGGGTTTGAGATGAGATGGTGCTGGTGAAGATGTTGATGAAGATTGGTCCTCCCACAATGAGAGGATCGTTGGTGATGATGATGGCTTCGATTTCCCCCTCCCGGAGGGAAGTTTCCCCGGTGGAATTACTCCGCCGGGGAGCAAAAGTGATCCTGCCCAGGTTCCGCCTCGAAACAGCGGTGCTTCGTCCCGAAACTTTTCTTATGATTTCTTCTAGGTCAAATGGCACCATATAGCAGAAGATGGGCTTTGGAGGCCTGCCAGGGGCCCCACAAGCTCAGGGGGCGCCCCCAGGATTGTGGCTGCCTGGTGCACCCCCTTCTGTTGATTCTTTCACCAATATTTTTATATATTCCGAAATAATTTTTCGTCAATTTTCAGGTCATTTGGAGTTGTGCAGAATAAGTGTCTTCAATATACCCTTTCCGGTCTAGAATTCCAGCTGCTGGCAATCTCCCTCTTCATGTGAAACTTGCAAAATAAGAGACAAAAGGCATAAGAATTGTATCAGAAAGTGAAATAACAGTCCATAATGCAATAAATATCAATATGAAAATATGATGCAAAATGGACGTATCAACTCCTCAAAGCTTAGATCTCGCTTGTCCTCAAGCGAAAGCTGATATCGATAATCATGACCACATGTTTAGAGAGAGAGGTGTCGATAAAATAAAATATAGACATGAGAGCATCATGGTCATTATCATAACAACAATATATCATCATAAAACTTCTTATGCTATAGTAATAATTCATCCAGAAGTTAAATTATGAAACATAAACTTCATTGGAAACTAAAAATCTATGATTTCAATCATTGAAACAATCACAATCCATCATGTTTTGGGAAAGAGTCTATGTAAGAGCTTTGTTTGGCAAGTTCACATACTCAACCATCATTTAGTCTTCTACGATTGCTGACACTCAAGGCATATTTACAGAGCAAAAGTTTCAGTCACACATAGAAAGATAGGGGCTTATGGTTTCGCCTCCCAACTTATTTACCTCAAGGGTAATGTCAACAATAATAACTCATGATCACCTACATTCAAATGGATATATATATCTGGATCTATCCACCATATGATGCTTGCCACTAAAGAGTACATAGAGAGGAATAGGGATGAACACTATTGACTCTTGCATAAAAATAAATACATGAAAGTAGAAGATAGGCCCTTCATAGAGGGAAGCAGAGGTTGTCATGCGCTTTTTGTTTTTGAATGTGCAAGCTCTTAATGTAAAGGAACGTCACTTTATATTGCCCCTTCTGATAGCAACCTTTATTATGCGATCTGTTGCTTTTATTTATTCACTATCACAAGATCGTACAAAGCTTATTTTCCCTTACAATAAAAGATCATACATCTTTTGGAGCAATTTTTATTACTTTGTGCACCGATGACAATTGACTTGAAGGATCTTATTCAATCCATAGGTAGATATGGTGGACACTCATGGAAAGAAACTGGGTTTAAGGGTTTTGGATGCGCACTAGTATCTCTAGTTCGTGCAAATTTGGGCTAGCAAAAGATCCTAGACAAGCACCACATGTTAGAAGATCCATACCAATATAACTTCTATGTGAATGCAAACAACCATAACTCATTACGTTGTATTCCTTGTCCAATGTCAACGAATTGATATAGAATATTTGATGGGGGCTGACAATCATAAAAGATGTCCAAGATAGTATATTTATATGTGAGACCTCTCTTCCTTCATTACTTTTTTTCATGGATTGCACCAATGACCAATGCTATGTTTTGTCAACTTCCAACAATTTTTATCAACTATACTTCTTTTATGCGAAGTCATCACTCCCCATGGGATTAGCATATGATCCTTTTATTCTTTTATTTTTTCATTGCTAAGATTGAAACAAGAAAGCAAAGCAAAGAAAAGCAAAGCAAAGAAAAACTCAAACTACTCTTTATTATATATCTCGCACATGATTACATAGATAGATAGATAGATCACTAAGCAAGCACTCAAAAATAGATCATACTAAAACTTTATTCTTCTATATCAGAAAATAACTAAGGATCTAACTAAGATAGATAATGATAATAAAAGTGGTGGTGATACAATACCGTGGCGCCTCCCCCAAGCTTGGCACAAGCCGAGGGGAGTGCCCATACCCGTGTACTCAAGTCTCCTTCTTTGGTGATGGTGGTGCAATATTCTTGGAGATGATGCCCGTGAGGATGTGATTCTCCTCTTCCAACTTATTGACTTGATGCTTAAGATCCATGATTTCCTTTCGGAGCTTCCAGGTAACAGTTAATGCACCATCCACCCAAGGGTGCATCTTGACTGAAGGAGATGAAGCAACACTCTTTTTCAAGTTACGATAAGAAATAACTTGAGTATTGGGAGGTTTAACTATATCTGGTAAGCTCGATCCCTCGTATTCCACATGCATGTCTCTGTGTCATGGTCGAGAGGTCTCCTCTTGCTCCAGGGAATCCAGCCTCTTTAAGTCAGCTTCGACCTCCTTATTGGTTGACCACCCGTAGGGATCAACATCATCTTAGGATCTCGGATTAGCAGCAGCGTGGAGGACGCGGCTCTCCCCAACCGAATCTTGGGACGACATAGTCATATCTGCCAGGAAAAATAGCACAAAACAACAACATAGGAGAATCTCATGATACGGTGGTCAAAACATCAGGAAGTATATATAATGATTTTTTTTCATACAGGACAAGTAACATGGAAGAAAAACGGACCCGAGAAAGTCCACGAGGGGGCCACAAGCCTGGGAGGCGCGCCCAGGGGGTAGGACGTGCCCCTCGGGCTTGTCGCTCCCTCGTGCACTTTTCAAACTATTTATTATTTTCCTAAATTTTCATATATTCTGAAACGAATAAAAAGTACTTTTATGGAACTTTTGGGGTCGGTTTACTTACCGTACCACATGCCTACCCCTTTTAGGGTTCTGGAGCATTCCTGAAGGCTTCTCTTATGTGCCCTTCCAGTGTCATAGTTTGAATAATATTGGTCTCAACATTAATGTGTATACCTAAAATATAATGTTTAATTCTTTGCCCATTAACCACCCTCGGGTTAGGGCCTTCGGCGTTATGTATCTTGATAGCTCTGGAGTGATAAACTTCCTTAATGATATACGTTCCTTCCCATTTAGAGAGAAGTTTTCCTGCAAAGAATCTTAAATGAGAGTTGTATAGTAAAACTTGATCACCTATTTTGAATTCCCGTTTTTGAATTCTTTTATCATGCCATCTTTTAACCTTTTCTTTAAATAACTTGGCATTTTCATACGCTTGTGTCCTCCATTCATGTATAGAACTAATATCAAATAACCTCTTTTCACCGGCAAGTTTGAAATCATAGTTAAGTTCTTTAATTTCCCAATAAGCTTTATGTTCTAACTCAAGAGGTAAATGACAAGCTTTTCCATAGACCATTTTATAAGGGGACATAACCATAGGATTTTTGTACGCAGTTCTGTATGTCCACAATGCATCATCAAGTTTCTTAGACCAATTCTTTCTAGATCTATTAACGATGTTTTGCAAAATCAACTTTATTTCTCTATTACTCAATTAAACTTGACCACTAGATTGAGGATGATAAGGTGATGTAATTCTATGGTTGACATCATATTTAGTAAGGAGTTTACGAAATGCACCATGAATAAAATGTGAACCACCACCAGTCATTAAATATCTAGGGACTCCAAACCTCAGGAAAATAACTTCTTTAAGCATTTTAATAGAAGTGCTATGATCAGCACTACTAGTTGGAATAGCTTCTACCCACTTAGTAATGTAATCAACAGCAACTAGAATATGTGTATACCCATTAGAGGAAGGAAAAAATCCCATATAATCAAATCCCCAAACATCAAATGGTTCAATAACAAGTGAATAGTTCATAGGCATTTCCTGACGTCTACCAATATTACCAATTCTTTGACATTCATCACAAGATAAGACAAACTTACGTGCATCCTTGAAGAGAGCAGGCCAATAAAAACCAGATTGTAATACCTTATGTGCAGTTCTGTCTCCAGCATGGTGTCCTTCGTATGCCTCAGAATGACACTTCCATAGGATTTGTTCCTGTTCATGCTCAGGTACACAACATCTAATAATACCATCTACTCCTTCTTTATATAAATGTGGGTCATCCCAAAAGTAATGTCTTAAATCAAAGAAGATTTTTTGCTTTTGTTGGTATGTGAAGCTAGGGGGTATATATTTAGCAAAAATGTAATTAGCATAGTCTGCATACCAAGGAGTATTACGAGAAGCATTTATAATAGCTAATTGTTCATCAGGAAAACTATCATCAATAGGCAGTGGGTCATCAAGAACATTTTCCATTCTAGACAAATTATCAGCTACGGGATTCTCCGCTCCCTTTCTATCAATAATATGCAAGTCAAATTCTTGTAGCAAAAGAACACACCTAATCAACCTAGGTTTAGCATATTTCTTTTCCATAAGATATTTAATAGCAACATGATCAGTGTGAACAATTAATTTAGAATCAACAATATAAGATCTGAATTTATCACATGCAAACATAGCTGCTAAAAAATCTTTCTCAGTAGTAGCATAATTTCTTTGAGCACTGTCTAGAATTTTACTAGCATAATGGATGATATTCAATTTCTTATCAACTCTTTGTCTTAGAACATCACCAACAACATAGTCACTAGCATCACACATAATTTCAAAAGGCAAGTTCCAATCAGGTGGTTGAACAATAAGTGTAGAGGTTAAGGCTTTCTTAAGTATTTCAAAGGCTTCTACACAATCATCATAAAAAACAAATGGAACATCTTTTTTGCAAAAGATTAGTAAGAGGCCTAGAAATTATAGAGAAGTCTTTAATAAACCTTCTATAGAAACCAACATGACCAAGAAAACTTCTTATACCTTTTATATCTTTAGGACATGTCATTTTCTCAATTGCATCAACTTTAGCTTTATCAACTTCAATACCTCTTTTAGAGATTTTATGCCCCAAGACAATACCTTCATTCACCATAAAGTGGCACATCTCCCAATTCAAGACAATATTGATTTCTTCACATCTCTGCAAAACTCGATCAAGATTGCTTAAGCAATCATCAAAGGTAGTCCCATAAACGGAAAAATCATCCATGAAAACCTCAACAATCTTTTCACAAAAATCAAAGAATATAGCAGTCATACATCTTTGAAAGGTAGCAGGTGCATTGCATAAACCGAAAGGCATACATCTATAAGCATAAGTTTCAAAAGGACAAGTAAAAGTAGTTTTCTCTTAATCTTCTTTTGACACAGGTATTTGAGAAAAACCAGAGTATCCATCAAGGAAACAAAAGTGTGTATGCTTAGAAAATCTTTCTAACATTTGATCAATGAAAGGCAAGGGGTAATGATCTTTTCTAGTACTTTGTTTATTTCCTAAAATCAGTTACCATACGATAACCAGTTACAATTCTTTGTGGGATAAGTTCATTTTTATCATTAGGAACAATGGTGATGCCTCCTTTCTTAGGGGCACAATGAACAGGACTTACCCATCTACTATTAGCTATGGGATATATTATACCTGCCTCTAGAAGCTTTAATATTTTAGTTCTTACCACATCCTTCATTTTAGGATTGAATCATCGTTGATGATCAACCATTGGCTTAGCATCAGGCTCCATATTAATCTTGTGCTGACATAGAGTGGGACTAATGCCCTTTAAATCATCAAGAGTGTATCCAATAGCAGCACGATGCTTCCTTAGAGTTTTAAGTAATCTCTTTTCTTCATGCTCTGAAAGGTTAGCACTAATAATAACAGGATATATTTTCTTTTCATCAAGATAAGCATATTTCAACATGTCAGGTAATAGTTTTAATTCAAACACATGATCACCCTTAGGAGTAGGTGGACCTCCTACAGTTTCAACAGGCAGATTATGTTTAAGGATAGATGCTTGATCAAAGAATATCGTATCTATCGCATTTCTTTCATTCATGTGCATATCATTTTCATGGTCTAGCAAATATTGTTCTAATGGATCAGTAGGAGGTACTACAATAGAAGCAAGACCAATAATTTCATATTTACTAGGAATTATTTATCACGAGGTTGCCTATGGAACTTAGATAAATTAAACTCATGAGACACATCACCAAAATTAACACTGATGGTTTCCCTACTGCAATCAATTTTAGCATTAACAGTATTCAGGAAAGGTCTACCAAATATAATGGGACAAAAATCATCTTGTGGAGAACCAAGAACTAGAAAATCAGTAGGGTATTTGATCTTTCCACACAAGACTTCAACATCTCTAACAATCCAAGCGGTGAAATAGTATCTCTATTCGCAAGCTTAATAGTAATATCAGTGTCTTCTATCTCAGCGGGTGCAATATCATTCATAATTTCTTGATATAAGGTAAACGGAATAACACTTACACTAGCACCCAAATCACATAAACCGTGATAACAATGATCTCCTATTTTAACTGAGACAACAGGCTTATTCTTATCTTTAGTGTCAAGCTTAGCAATTCTAGTTACTTCATCACAGAAGTAAATAACATGCCCATCAATATTATCGACCAAGAGATCTTTAACCATAGTAATATTAGGTTCAACTTAAATTTGTTCACAGGGTCTAGGTGCTCTAATATTACCTTTGTTAACCACGGTTGTTACTTTAGCATGCTCCTTTATCCTAACAAGGAAAGGAGGATTCTCAATATAAGTAGTAGGCACAACTGGATAAACATTGTAAATGATAGTTTCATCTTTAACTATAACAGGTTCCTCTATCTTTTCCTTAATAGGGTGATGATATTTAAACCACTTCTCTTTAGGGAGATTAACATGAGCAGCAAAGTATTAACAAAATGTGGCTACTATCTCAGAGTCAAGTCCATATTTTGCACTAAACTTATGAAAAGCATCGGTTTCCATAAAAGACTTAACACTGTCAAACTCAAGATTTATACCTGACTCTTTACCTTTGTCGAACTCCCAATCTTCAGAGTTGTTTTTAATTCTTTTCAAAAGATTCCAAATTCAATAGTTTTCTTCATAAAAGAACCAGTAGAAGAAGAATCGAGCATGGATCGATCATTATGAGAAAGCCGAGCATAAAAATTCTGAATAATAATTTTTCTTGAGAGGTCATGATTGGGGCATGTGTCTATCATATACTTAAGCCTCCCCCAAGCTTGAACGATACTTTCTCCTTCACCAGGTCAAAAATTATATATATAATTCTGATCACGATGAACCAGATGCATAGGATAAAACTTCTGATGAAATTCCAATTTCAATCAGTTCCAATCCCATGTTCCAACATCATCACATAGCCTATACCATGTCAATGCCTTTCCCTGCAAAGATAAAGGTAATAACTTCTTCTTAACTCCATCTTCGAATAAACCTACAAGCTTAAACAATCCACAAATTTTATCCACATAGATCAAGTACATATCAGGATGTACCGTTCCATCTCCTGCATAAGGATTAGCTAGCAGTTTCCCTAACATACCCAAAAGAATCTCATAATAAATATTTTCAGTAGGTGTAGTAGGTTAAGGGGCAACTCTTTGTGGTTTCGGTCGAGGTGAAGATACCCCGAACAAACCCCTCAAATGATTGTTTTCCATAGTGACAAGTGACAGTAAATTTCAGCATGTAATATAAATGTTTCCTTACCAAATTCCACTCACCAAAGGCGCTTCACTCCCGGAAACGGCGCCAGAAAAGAGTATTGATGACCCACAAGTATACGGGATCAATCATAGTCCTTTCGACAAGGTAGAGTGTCAAACCCAACGAGGAGCAGAAGGAAATGACAAGTGGTTTTCAGCAAGGTATTTTCTGCAAGCACTGAAATTATCGGTAACAGATAGTTTGATAGCAAGGTAATTTGAAACGAGCAACAAGTAGCAATAGTATCAAAGGTGCAGCAAGGTAGCCCAATCCTTTTTATAGAAAAGGACAGGCCGGAACTTTCTCTTATAGAAAGCATAGCGTTCTTGAGGACACATGGGAATTTGATCTAGTCACTTTCATCATGTTTGTTTGATTCACGTTCGTTACTTTGATAATTTGATACATGGGAGGACCGGTGCTTGGGTGTTGTTCTTACTTGAAAAAGCCTCCCACTTATGATTAACCCCTCCTGCAAGCATCCGCAACTAAGAAAGAAGAATTAAGATAAATCTAACCATATCATGAAACATATGGATCCAAATCAGCCCCTTAAAGAATAGCGCATAAACTAGGGTTTAAACTTCTATCACTCTAGCAACCCATCATCTAATTACTACTCCACAATGCCTTCCCTTAGGCCCAAAGATGGTGAAGTGTCATGTAATCGATGTTCACATAACACCACTAAGGGAATCACAACATACATATCATCAAAATATCGAGCGAATACCAAATTCACATGATTACTTATAACAAGACTTCTCCCATGTCCTCAAGAACAAAAGTAACTACTCACAAATAATATTCATGTTCAAGATATGAGGGGTATTTAATATCATTAAGGATCTGAACATATAATCATCCACTAAATAAACCAACTAGCATACTCTACAAGATATAATCAACACTACTAGCAACCCACGGTACCAATCTGAGGTTTTGAGACAAAGATTGAATACAAGAGATGAATTAGGGTTTGAGATGAGATGGTGTTGGTGAAGATGTTGATGAAGATTGGTCCTCCCACGATGAGAGGATCGCTGGTGATGACGATGGCTTCGATTTCCTCCTCTCGGAGGGAAGTTTCCCTAGTGGAATCGCTCCGCCGGAGAGCAAAAGTGATCCTGCCCAGGTTCCGCCTTGAGACGCCCGAAACTTTTCTTCTGGTTTTTTCTAGGTAAAATGGAACCATATAGTAGAAGATGGGCTTCGGAGGCCTGCCAGGGGCCCCACAAGCTTAAGGGGTGCGCCCTGGGGGGGCCCAGGCTTGTGGCTGCCTGGTGGACCCCCTTGTGGCTACCGGCAATCTCCCTCTTCATGTGAAACTTGCAAAATAAGAGAGAAAAGACATAAGAATTATATCATAAAGTGAAATAACAGTCCATAATGCTATAAATATTTATAGGAAAACATGATGCAAAATGGACGTATCAGGGAGGCATGCACCCCAGGCTTGTGGGCCCCTCGTGGCACCTCTTGAACTAATTCCACCTCTATAAATTCCCAAATATTCCCAATACATCAGAGAGCCACCCAAATACTTTTTCCACCGCTGCAAGTTTCTGTTTTTTTGGAGATCCCATCTGGAGGCCTTTTACGGTACTCTGTCTGAGGGGGAATCGATCACGGAGGGCTTCTACATCAACCTTGCTGCCCTTCCGATGATGTGTAAGTATTTTACTACAGACCTACGGGTGCATAGCAAGTAGCTAGATGGCTTCTTCTCTCTCTTTGATCTTCAATATAGTGTTCTCCTTGATGTTCTTGGAAATCTATTCGATGTAATCTTCTTTTGCGGTGTGTTTGTTGGGTTTCGATGACTTGTGGGTTTATGATCAGATTATTCATGAATATTCTTTGAGTATTTTTTGAATTCTTATATGCATAATTATTATAGCTTTGTAATTCTCTCTGATCTATCCATTTGGTTTGGCCAACTAGATTGATTTATCTTGCAATGGGAGAGGTCCTTTGTAACGGGTTCAATCTTGCGGTGCTCTATATCCCAATGACAAAAAGGGACAAGACACGTATTTGTATTGTTGTCATTAAGGGAAAAATGATGGGGTTTATTCATATTGGTTGGATTTACTTTGTCTACATCATGTCATCTTGCTTAAGGCGTTACTCCGTTCTTTATGAACTTAATACTCTAGATGCATGCTGGATGGCAGTCGATCTGTGGAGTAATAGTAGTAGATGCAGGCAGGAGTCGGTCTACTTGTCTCGGACATGATGCCTATATACATGATCATTGCCTTGGATATCGTCATAACTATGTGCTTTTCTATTAATTGCTCAACAGTAATTTGTTTACCCACCGTATGCTTTTGTTCGAGAGAGAAGCCTCTAGTGAAAACTATGGCCCCCGGGTCTACCTTTATTATATATTAAAATCCAAAAATACATTGCTGCAATTTATTTACCGTTCTTTTATTTCGTGTTCTTGTTTATCAATCTACCATTATCAGACTTGATCCTTGCAATTAACCGCCGAGGGGATTGACAACCCCCTTGATCGCATTGGGTGCAAGTATTTGTTCTTTTCTGTGTAGGTGTTATTCACGGGGTCTTGCGTGGTTCTCCTACTGGATTGATAACATTGGTTTTTAACTGAGGAAAATACTATATCTACCGTACTGCATCATCCTCTCCTCTTTGAGGAAATCCCAACGCAGCTCACAAGTAGCAGCCGGCGCTGGCGGGAACGCGCACGAGCAAGGGAGGACGGGTTCGGGTGAGCGAGAGTGGTCAAAAGCGGACGTTGGTGCCGCCCGAACGCCCGCAAAGCCCTCCATGTTTGTCTTCGGTTTACGGGAAAAGGTAACCACCTTGCGGACCGATGCAGGACCGCGTTGGATGGCAGTGTATCGCGCGGTCCCGACGGTTGCTGGCTGCTTGAGGGTCGGCGTTGGAGCTGCCCTTATACATTCGACTAAGACTTGGTTAAATCTTAGTCGACTAAGACCAAGCCACACCCATTAATAAATTAATTAAAAACAGTAAAACTAGGTCACCTATAAGCAACACAACGATTTGACGTTCTCAGCCGTCCGATTACAATTCCTCAGATTTCCCCTTGACTGCATCCCTCGGGCGCGGCTATACCCCGTTTATAGCAAGGCACCAAGCACGTTGCTGTCACATGAGCAGGGCACTGCCTTATTTTTTTGCATGTTTTTCTTTTGTGTTTTATTCCTTTATATATATTTTTTACATTTTCAAATATTCTAAACATATATATTACAAAAATATACTTTTACATGGTGTTTAAAATTTTTGTTAAACATCATTTAAAAAATGTTAAATGTGTACAGAAAAATGTTGACCATGTATACGAAAAACGTATACAAAAAATATACAGTATGTGTGAAAAAAGCTGACCATGCATTTAACAAGTTTAATAAATATATTTTTTAAATTAAACAAGTATTAGAAAAATATTAATCAAGCATTTGAAAAATGTTAATTGTGTATAGAAAAACTGTTGATCATGTATTAAAAAAATTTAAATTTTTATTTGAAAAAATGTTAAATCTGTATAGAAAAAATGTTGACCATGTGTTATAAAAATATTCAACTTGCATTTGACATATGTTAAATATGTATAGGAAAAATGTTGACCATGTATTCAAAAAATGTAAACTTGTATTTTTAAATTGTTAAATGTGTATAGAAAAAGTGTTAAACTTGTATTTATAAAATGTTAAATGTGTATAGAAAATGTCGACCATATAATAAGAATTTTAACATTTTACTTTAAAAATGTTAAATGTGTATAGAAAAAAAAGTAAACTTGTATGTGCAAAATGTAAATGTGTATAAAAAATGTTGATCATGTATTAGAAAATATTAAAATTTATTAACAAATATTAATTAAGCATTGGAAGACAAATGCTAATGTATAATAAAAAGGGTTGATCATGATAGAAAATGTTAATTCAGTATTTGAAAAATGTTAACAAGCATTTAAAACGGTAAAGTGTATTAGAAAAAATACACAGCAACATAAAAAAAATTATATAAAAAAGAAGCCCGAGAGAAAAACACCGATGAAAACAAGAAAGAAATAAACAAAACTGAAGAAAAAAGAAAGAAAAGAAAAACCCAGTGAAAATCGAGATAAATAAATAAAAACAACGGAAAACAGGAATAAAAACAAAGAAAAATGAAATAAAATAAAAATCTATTGAAAAATAAAAAGAAGCAAAGAAAACTAGAGAAAACAAAGAAAAGAAATATTTGTAAAAACAAATAAAGAAATGAAGAAATACTGGTGAAAAGAAAACAACAAAAAAATAGTGAAAATCGGCTCTTTTTCTTTAACCAGGTCGAGGCATAATATTCTAACAAGAACGAGATGATGTCGTATTGGCTAGCAGCTCCGCTCTTCAACATGACATCGCGGGATCGAAGGGAGCTCCTAAGGCCTTGTACAATGCAATGTGCTTAGGGGAGATGCTTAAAGGAATAAACTAGGCTTTCCTTAAGCACCGGTGCTTATTTGTATATCGTAGACGTTTAATTAGGCGTCTCTCTGGCAGAAATGGCACAGGTGCTTTAGAAAAATCTGGTTTATTTTTCTAAGCACCTTCCTTAACACCTAGCATTGTACAAGGTCTAAGCCGCGTGTTTAGCGCCGCTAACAGGTACTGGAACCCACAAGCTGCCCCACCAGGGCCTAGCCCAACAAGGCCGATGCACCCGATTGCTATGACTGCTCGGGGCGCTCCACAGCGAACCTATAAGAGCAAAAAAAAATGGTGGCCTCTCCAGGATTCAAACTCGGGCCATTGCTTTCATGTACGAGTTTGTATAACTGCCAAAACAACTAGACATTAGTGAATGATAAAAGTGCCAACAATATAAGAACATGCCGCTATTAATTGCATGTGTATTGTATCACTTAGTTTATTGAATTATTAAGAAAAACATGAATTTGATTAAGTTCATAAATTTAGAAAAAATTCATCAGTTTTGAAGAGAAGTTCACAAATTTAAAAATGTTCATCGATTGTTAAAAAAGTTCATCAAATTTGAAAAAAATTCACCAGATTTTAAAAAATTCATCGAATTTGAAAAAAAATTCATAAAAATTTTAAAAAAAATTCATCAATTTTGAGAGAAAGTTCATCATTTTTGAAAAAAGTTCATTGATTTGAAAAAAAGTTCATTGATTTAAAAATCATTGACTTTGGAAAAAGTTCTTCGATTTTGTAAAAAGATCATTAATTTTGAAAAAAATCATTGATTTCGAAAAAGTTCATAGATTTCGAAAAAATATCATCAATTTGAAAACAAGTTCATTCAATTTAGCAAAATAAAAACAAAAAAGGAATAAAAAATGAACAAAACCGTTTCGAATAAAAAGAAAAAGCGAAAAAAGAAAAAGGGAGAAAGAAAACAGGAAAAAAAAATAGTTGTAAGGCGACAAGAATAAAAAATATGGAAGTGTGCACAAAAGGTTAGAACGGTGGGAAGGATGTGGGTAAACAGAAGTGGTGCATTGTCCTAGTGGTTAAGGATGTGCTCTTTTAACCTAGAGATCCTGAGTTCTATCCTCCTCGGCACGCACATACCATTTTTTGCTTCAGATTGAACAGAAAAATAAGGAAGGCGGGCCAGCCCAGCGTGGCGCTGGGGGTGTGCGCCCGCTTGTGAGAAGTGAAGAAACGGGCGCCATTTAGGATTTGCCGAGATCGAATCTCTGACCGCCCCCTTTTCTCTAATATATTCCTTTTAAGCATGCGCAAATGGGCCAGCCCTTAACTGTAGATGCTTCAGCGAGACCAAAGAGAGACCAAAGAAGCACTCAC
The DNA here is from genome assembly GCA_011799875.1 of Thinopyrum elongatum. Lineage (NCBI taxonomy): Eukaryota > Viridiplantae > Streptophyta > Magnoliopsida > Poales > Poaceae > Thinopyrum > Thinopyrum elongatum. Next base: position 416,776,136 of record CM022299.1, read on the forward strand.
TATAAGCGAGATATAGCCTTTGCGGCAACGCTCTCTCCAAGCAATTTTTTCATCTGTTCCCGTGTGACCGCTCGGCCCATCATAATTGGGCCACTTCTCCGCAAGCCGACCAAAACACTCGGATATTAATTGGGCTCACTATTGTCGTGTTAACCAGGCTGACGAATGTGTACATGAGGTCCACTGATTGCTTGTTTGATCTCTCACCATCTGTTCGGGGAGCGGCGACAGCAAGAGAAAGGCCATGGTGTCGCCGCTGCTGCTTATTCGTGCATTTAAGAGTATATCTCCAAAAGCTGGTTTTAGGTGTGGAGAGAGAAAAGGTTTTAGATTTCTAGTAATATTTCTAATTTTCCAGCATCCCTATAATTTGAGAACCACATGAAACATGATAACCCGATGGTGGGTAGGCCGAGAGGTGAACCCACCAGCGGGGGGAGGAGGCCGATGGATGACGACGGTGATGGTGAATCCGACGGCGAGAAGCATGGGGATGACAACACGGTGCTTCAGGGCGGTGGCGGGAGCTTGGGGATGGCGACTCAGAGCTCTGGGAAGGCAGCATAACTCAGAACGGTGGTGCGGTGGTCGGGAGCGGCGACGGGAGCTTGGGAGGGGGTGTGATACGTCTCCATCATATCTATAATTTTTGATTGTTTCATGCCAATATTATACAACTTTCACAGATTTTTGGCAACATTTTATTTGATTTATTGGACTAACATATTGATCCAGTGCCCAGTGCTAGCTCCTGTTTTTTGCATGTTTTTTGTTTCGCAGAATATTCATATCAAACGAAGTCCAAACACGATAAAAATTAACTGAGAATTATTTTGGAATATATGTGATTTTTGGGAGGTGGAATCAACGCAAACGGGGGCCCACAGCCACCACAAGACACCTGGGCGCGCCAGGCAGCCCAGGAGTGTGGTGGTGGGTTGTGCCCTCCTCGAATGTTGGTTGGAGCTCTACTCCGGACGCAAGGAAGCTTATATCTGGAAAAAAATCATGTTAAAATCTCAGCGCAATCGAAGTTACGGATCTCCGGGAATAAAAGAAACGGTTTTCAGCAAAAAACCGGAACGCGAAACAGAAGAGAACAGTGGGATAGATCCAATCTCGGAGGGGCTCCCGCCCCTCCGCCGCCATGGAGGCCATGGACCAGAGGGGGAACTCACCTCCCATCTAGGGGGGAGGCCAAGGAAGAAGAAGAAGAATGAGGGGGGCTCTCTCCACCTCTCTCCCGGTGGCGCCGGAGTGCCACCGGGGCAAGGATCGTGACGGCGATCTACATCAACAATCTTGCTACCATCAACACCAACTTTCTCCCCCTCTATGCAGTGGTGTAACACCCCTTCTCCCCACTGTAATCTCTACTTAAACATGTTGCTCAACACTATATATTATTTCCCAATGATATGTGGTTATCCTATGATGTTTGAGTAGATCCGTTTTGTCCTATGGGCTAATTGATGATCGTGGTTGGTTTGAGTGTATATTTATTATGGTGCTATCCTATGGTGCCCTCCGTCTCGCGCAAACGTGAGGGGTCCCCGCTGTAGGGTGTTGCAATACGTTCATAATTTGCTTACTATTGGTTGCCGGAGTGACAGAAGCCTGAACACGGATAGGTGGGTTATTGTGTATGGGAGTAAAGAGGACTTGATACTTAATGCTATGGTTGGGTTTTACGACCTTAATGATCTTTAGTAGTTGCGGATGCTTGCTAGAGTTCCAATCATAAGTGCATATGATCCAAGTAGAGAAAGTATGTTAGCTCATGCCTCTCCCTCATGTAAAATTGCAAGAATGATTACCGGTCTAGTTATCAATTGCCTAGGGACAAATGACTTTCTTGTTGACAAAAGCTATTTACTTTTATCACCTTGCAATTTATTCGTAGTTTTATTCTCACAAAGTACTCGTAGTTTTATTCTTGCAAAATAGTTTTATACTTGTTCTAGGTAAAGCAAAAGTCAAGTGTGCGTAGAGTTGTATCGGTGGTCGATAGATCTTGAGGGAATATTTGTTCTTCCTTTAGCTCCACGTTGGGTTCGACACTCTTATTTATCGAAAAAGGCTACAAACGATCCCCTATACTTGTGGGTTATCAAGACCTTTTTCTGGCGCCGTTGCCGGGGAGTAAAAAGCGTGGGGTGAATATTCTCGTGTGTGCTTGTTTGCTTTATCACTAAGTAGTTTTTATTTTGTGCTCTTGTTTTCTATCTTTAGTTATGGGTAGGAAACGCAAAATACCAAAAAAAATAGTTGTACCTGCTAAACCAATGGTTGAAGAACCACCCAAAATCTATCATACTACTGAAGCTTTCTACTTGGATCATCTTCGATCCCTATGTGCTCATGCTGAAACGCCAACTAGCTTAGTTGAGGGAAAATCATTAGATGAGCATGCTTATTTTGTGCAACACCGTTTATCTCAAAAAGAGAAACTTTTATGGCATCATATTAATAGTTTGTATTGCTATGCTTTGAATTTATGCGAAATACATGATTTTACTTGTTGTTCTGAAGATCCTAAAAAACACCTTCCCTTCCAATGTGAGTTTAAGGATAATGGAATTTTATCTTCTTATGCCAAGGGTGTTTATAATTATTATGATATTGAACAAATTAAAGAATTCGTTGCTTTTAAGGGTGCTTATGAAATTGCTTCTTTGATTGAAAAGTATGATGCTACTCTTTACAAATCTGAAAATTTTGCCATACTTAAATATTGCTATGAAAATTATTCTTCTAATGCTTATATTAAACCATATATTGAGGACTTCTCCGCTGTCCAAGAAGAGACTAATATTTTGCAGGAGTCTATGGAAGAAGAAATTGATGAAACTGTGAGCTCATTGGATGAAAAAGATGATGAGGAGAGCGAAGAAAAAACTGAGGAAGAACAGATTAGCTACCCGTGCCCACCTTCTAATGAGAGTAACTCTTCAACTCATACATTGTTTAATGTCCCTTCGTGCTTACCAAAGGATGAATGCTATGATAATTGCTATGATCCCATTGATTCGTTTGAAATATCCCTTTTTGATGAACTTGATGCTTGCTATGCTTGTGGCCAAGATGCCAGTATGAATTATGCTTATGGAGATGAACTTTCTATAGTTCCTTTTGTTAAGAATGAAATTGTTGCTATTGCACCCACACATGATAGTCCTATTATCTTTTTTAATTCTCCCAACTACACTATATCGGAGAAGTTTGCACTTATTAAGGATTACATTGATGGGTTGCCTTTTACTGTTGCACATGATAATTTTGATGAATATAATATGCATGTGCTTGCTTCTCCTACTTGCAATTATTATGAGAGAGGAACTATATATCCACCTCTCTATGTTTCCAACACGATAAAATTGCAAGAAACTGCTTATGCTATGTATTGGCCTTTACTTGATGTGCATGAATTTTTCTTGTATGACATGCCGATGCATAGGAACAGAGTTAGACTTTGGCATGGCATGATATATGTTGCTTTGTGCTCACCTAAATGCCAAATCATTGTTAATTAAAATTGGCTTTGATATACCTTGGGATCCGGGTGGATCCATTACTTGAGCACTTTATGCCTAGCTTAATGGCTTTAAAGAAAATGCTGCTAGGGAGACAACCCGGAAGTTTTAGAGATCCATTTTATTCTGTCGAGTGCTTTTATAAAGTTTAAAAACAAAAAAATATAGAGGGGAACCTAAAACTTCACAAAAGGAAAAGTGAAAGTGAGAAGGACGAGCACCGTGGAAGTGGGAGCATGCCTTGAACTTTGTTCATGCCCATGGAAACTTTGTGAATCTTGAATTATAGAAACTTTTCAACAAAAATAATTATCCTCTTGTACAAATCCATTTTATTATAAAAATAATGTGCCAAGGTTTGCCTTTAGGATGATTAGATTGCTTGTTGGTATGTGCGGTGCAAAAACAGAAACTTTGGCTGTAGTGCGTGATTTTACATTTTTTTACTGGAACGTCAAAAGTTTCTAAAACATTTTGTACAGTATTGCTATAATTTTTTTTCCTAATTTTACAGAATTTTTGGAGTTACAGAAGTATGGCCAAAGTTCAGATTACTACAGACTGTCCTGTTTAACACAGATTCTGTTTTTGATGCATTGTTTTGCTTGTTTTGATGAAACTACCAATTTTATCGATGGTATAAGCCATGGGGAAGTTATAATAGAGTAGGGATAATGCAAAAATAAAATATTAATGGGTTTTAAATAGTACTTAGAGTAGTGATTTGCTTTATTATACTAACGGATCTTACCGAGCTTTCTGTTGAGTTTTGTGTGGATGAAGTGATCAAAGATCGAGGAGGTCTCGATATGAGGAGAAGGAGGAGAGGCAAGATTTCAAGCTTGGGGATGCCCAAGGCACCCCAAGTAAATATTCAAGGAGACTCAAGCGTCTGAGCTTAAGGATGCCCCGGAAAGCATCCCATCTTTCTTCAACAAGTATCGGTATGTTCTCATTTTCGTTTCATTCATGTGATATGTGAAAATCTTGGAGTGTCTTTTGTGTTTAGTTTTCACTTTTCTTTTATGCACCATGCTGGTATGAGATAGTCCATGGTTGATTTATAGAGTACTCATTGCACTTCACTTATATCTTTTGAGTATGGCTTTATAGAATGCTTCATGTGCTTCACTTATATCATTTGAAGTTTGGATTGCCTATTTCTCTTCACATAGAAAACCATTTTTTGTAGAATGCTCTTTTGCTTCACTTATATTTGTTAGAGCATGGTCTTTTGTAGAAAGAATTAAACTCTCATGCTTCACTTATATCTATTTAGAGAGTCAACAGGAATTGGTCATTTGCGTGGTTAGTCATAAAATCCTACATAAAACTTGTGGATCACTGAATATGATATGTTTGATTCCTTGCAATAGTTTTGTGATATAGAGATGATAATATGTGGGAGGTACTAGTGAACGGTTGTGGTTAGTAAGAATATTGGTGTTAAGGTTTGTGATTCCCGAAGCATGCACGCATAGTCTCTCGTTATGCTATGAAGTTGGAGCATGATTTATTATTGATTATCTTCCTTATGAGTGGCGGTCGGGGACGAGCGATGGTCTTTTCCTACCAATCTATCCCCCTAGGGGTCATGTGTAGTAGTACTTTGCTTCGAGGGCTAACAAACTTTTGCAATAAGTATATGAGTTCTTTATGACTAATGTGAGTCCATGGATTATACACACTCTTACCTTTCCGCAATTTGCTAGCCTCTACGGTACTGTGCATTGCCCTTTCTCACCTCGAGTTTCGGTGCAAACCTCACCGGTGCATCCAAACCCCATGATATGATACGCACTATCGCACATAAGCCTTATTATATCTTCCTCAAAACAGCCACCATACCTACCTATTATGGCCTTTCCATATCCATTCTGAGATATATTGCCATGCAACTTCCACCGCTTCTGTTTTGATGACTTGAGCATTGATTGTCATATTGCTTTGCATGATCGTAAGATAGCTAGCATGATATTTCCATGGCTTGTCCGTTTTTTGATATCGTTGTTATGCTAGATCATTACACATCCTGGTACACTGCCAGAGGCATTCATATAGAGTCATATTTTGTTATAGGTATCGAGTTGTAATATTGAGTTGTAAGTAAATAGAAGTGTGATGATCATCAATTTTCATTATTAGAGCATGTCCCAGTGAGGAAAGGATGATGGAGACTATGATTCCCCCACAGGTCGGGATGAGACTCCGGACAAAGAGAGAGAAAAAAGAGAAAATAAAGAAAAGAAAAAAGAAAAAGAAAAATAAAATAAAGAAAAAAAAACAAAGAGAGAAGGGGCATGCTAGTTCCACACTTGTGCTTCAAAGTAGCACCATGTTATTCATATAGAGAGTCTCCTATGTTGTCACTTTCATATACTAGTGGGAATTTTTCATTATAGAGTTAGATGCACACCCACTTAGTTTTCATGTTGAGCTTTCATACACTTATAGCTCTTAGTGCATTCGTTGCATGGCAATCCCTACTCCTCGCATTGATATCAATTGATGGGCATCTCCATAGCCCATTAGTTAGCCGCGTCGATGTGAGACTTTCTTACTTTTTTGTCTTCTCTATATTTACCCCCATCATCATACTCTATTCCACCCATAGTGCTATATCCATGGCTCGGGCTCATGTATTGCGTGAGGGTTGAAAAAGCTGAAGCATGTTAAAAAGTATGAACCAATTGCTCGGCTTGTCATCGGGGTTGTACATGATAAATAGTTTGTGTCGAGAAGAAAGAGCATGACAAGACTATATGATTTTGTAGGGATAACTTTCTTTAGGGTTGATATTTTGAAAGACATGATTGTTTGTTGGGATGCCTGAGTACTGATGTCTTTATGTCAAACTATAGACTGCTGCTTTGAATCACTTATGTCTTAATATTCATGCCATGATTAGACATACGATCAAGTTTATGCTAGGTAGCATTCCACATCAAAAATTATTTTTTGATCATTTACCTACTCGAGGACGAGCAGGAATTAAGCTTGAGGATGCTAATACGTCTCCGTCGTATCTATAATTTTTGATTGTTTCATGCCAATATTATACAACTTTCACATATTTTTGGCAACATGTTATATGATTTATTGTACTAACATATTGATCCAGTGCCCAGTGCCAGTTCCTATTTTTTTTTTGCATGTTTTTTGTTTCATAGAATATCCATATCAAACAAAAGTCTAAACACGATAAAATTAACGGAGAATTATTTTGGAATATATGTGATTTTTGGGAGGTGGAATCAACGCAAATGGGGGCCACAGCCACCACAAGACACGTGGGCGCGCCAGGCAGCCCAGGCGCATGGTGGTGGGTTGTGCCCTCCTCGGATGTCGGTTGGAGCTCTACTTCGGGCGCAAGGAAGCTTATATCCGGAAAAAATCATGTTAAAATCTCAGTGCAATCGGAGTTACGGATCTCTTGGAATATAAGAAACGGTTTTCGGCCAGAAAATGGGAACGCGAAACAGAAGAGAACAGAGGGATAGATCCAATCTCGGAGGGGCTCCCGCCCCTCCGCCGCCATGGAGGCCATGGACCAGAGGGGGAACTCTCCTTCCATCTAGGGGGGAGGCCAACGAAGAATAAAAAGGAGGGGCACTCTCCACCTCTCTCTTGGTGGCACCGGAGTGCCACCGGGGCAAGGATCGTGACGGCGATCTACATCAACAATCTTGCTACCGTCAACACCAACTTTCTCCCCCTCTATGCAGCGGTGTAACACCCATTCTCCCTGCTGTAATCTTTACTTAAACATGATGCTCAACACGATATATTATTTCCCAATGATATGTGGTTATCCTATGATGTTTGAGTAGATCTGTTTTGTCCTATGGGCTAATTGATGATCGTGGTTGGTTTGAGTGTATATTTTATTATGGTGCTGTCCTACGGTGCCCTCCGTCACGTGCAAACATGAGGTGTCCCCTCTGTAGGGTGTTGCAATACATTCATAATTTGCTTATTGTCGGTTGCCGGAGTGATAGAAGCCTGAACACGAATATGTGGGTTATTGCGTATGGGAGTAAAAAGGACTTGATACTTAATGCTATGGTTGGGTTTTATGACCTTAATGATCTTTAGTAGTTGCGGGTGCTTGCTAGAGTTCCAATCATAAGTGCATATGATCCAAGTAGAGAAAGTATGTTAACTCATGCCTCTCCCTCATGTAAAATTGCAATAATGATTACCGGTCTAGTTATCAATTGCCTTGGGACAAATGGCTTTCTTGTTGACAAAAGCTATTTACTTTTATCACCTTGCGATTTATTCGTAGTTTTATTCTCGCAAAGTACTTGTAGTTTTATTCTTGCAAAATAGTTTTATACTTGTCCTAGGTAAAGCAAACATCAAGTGTGCGTAGAGTTGTATCGGTGGTCGATAGAACTTGAGGGAATATTTGTTCTGCCTTTAGCTCGTCGTTGGGTTCGACACTCTTATTTATCGAAAAAGGCTACAAATAATCCCCTATACTTGTGGGTTATCAGGGTGGCAGAGGTGGATCTGATGGTGTCGAGCAGGATGGAATGACTGAAATTTGGTGGGAGCGGGAGGCAGCAGCGTGAGTGCTGGAATTGAGTGGCAGGGTGACGATGGGGCTCGGGTGGCGGTGGCCGGTGACCAGAATTTTCTCACACGGCGGCATGGTAGGCGGCGCGGCGGCACTGAAAGTTCACCAAGTGGCCGTTGGGTTCCGGTCACAACATTTTTTATTTTAGGATAATTTCTAGTGGCGATGCAAATTTGCATCACTTGTAGCAATTTTTAAATCACGAATTAAAAAATTTACATCAACATATAGCTAACGGGTTACGGTTGAAGACGTTTTTTTGGCCCCAAAATATCCAAATTGCAGCTTTGCATTACGGTTGCGTTTGTTGGGCTGTTGGAGATGCTATAATCGTGTGCGCCCCTAGTTATCTTTCCTCCTAGTGCGCATAATAATTTTCCTTTCTCACTCCAGTATCAGCGTCGACCTCCCATCATTCCCATATTCCTCGCTTAGGGTTAGGGGAAGGTGTGTGTGGTGGCATCAGCGATGGCGGTGGTTGCTCTCTCGCTGCACTACGACTCTCGCTACCAATAACTTCTTTGGTTGTGGATCAAGAAGATTGTTTGGTTGCTACCTTCAGCAAAACGAACTTGCCTTCTCGGAATTATTTTCTTACTTTGTTGTCTATGTTTCTTATGTGCGTCTCTGCTAGGACTTCTATAGCTACGCATAACATTAGTGTTGCATGTCATTACTTTTCTTTGCCAGGCAAATTTGTATGTGTTGAAAGTACTGCTTAACATACTTGGATAAGTCACTTACTATATTATGTTTCAGCAACAGGACCACCAACACGATCGTTCTACAGAGTAATAGAGCATATATTTAGCTCGAGGATGTTACAATGATTTTTATGAAGCTGTATAAACACACATTTTACACATATGACGATTGAGAATGTAAAAAATTATTTAAAACTAAAAATGAAAAATGTAAGAGATCCATTCTAAACACTAAAGAAGTTGCACTTCCTGCTCCCAGAGTGTAAAATGGTGCATCTGAATATCTGTTTGTTGGAACTGCACAGGTTTGCCATATCCTTCTTTCTTGTAGAATATATGTTTTTGACGTATACTGCTTGTGTTAAGACATCAAAGAAATATTCAGAGTTGCCGATGAAGGTAATCAGAATCTTGATTTAGTAAACAAATATGCCCCACCATCACATCAAGGAATCGTAACCCAAACGTTCAATTCTATCATACATCTTGGTTGTTAAAATTTATACAATAAATACCCCCACTTCAATGATTTTCCCATAATTTATCGTAGAAATATTGAAAAGAATGGGGAGGGGGGCTGGGCACCCACTCAACACTATGTATGTCCACCCCTAGGAAAAGGGGTAAAAATCATGCGGGTCCCGTTCTGGGAAGAAAACCAGGATGTGCCCAGGGGAGGAAGATGAGCGATTGAAAGGATCGAGAAGAGGGGTCTAGAGGGGGGTGTTAGACCCTCTACAAGTAAAAGTGGCAGTTTTTAATTTCTTCAAGTTAAGGTTGAGTATAGCACATGTTAAAGCACTCTCAATACATTTCAAGCAAGCATGACAAGAGTATATGAAGTGGGAAAAGTATAGCATGCAAGTTGCAAGAAAGTAAAGGGATGGGATTGGAGTTTGCAAATGCAATGGAGACACGAAGATTTTTGGCGTGGTTCCGATAGGTGGTGCTATCGTACATCCACATTGATGGAGACTTCAACCCACGAAGGGTAACGGCTGCGCGAGTCCACGAAGGGCTCCACCCATGAAGGGTCCATGAAGAAGCAACTTTGTCTATCCCACCATGGCCATCGCCCACGAAGGACTTGCCTCACTCGGGTAGATCTTCACGAAGTAGGCGATCTCCTTGCCCTTACAAACTTCTTGGTTCAACTCCACATCTTGACGCAGGCTCCCAAGCGACACCTAACCAATCTAGGAGACACCACGCTACAAAAGGTAATAGACGGTGTGTTGATGATGAACTCCTTGCTCTTGTGCTTCAAATGATAGTCTCCCAACACCCAACTCTCTCTCACAGAGTTGGATATGCTGGAAAGATGATTTGAGTGGAAAGCAACTTAGGGAAGGCTAGAAATCAAGATTCTTGTGGTAGGATTGGAATATCTTGATCTCAACACATGAGTAGGTGGTTCTCTCTCAGAAAATGTATGGTGGAAGTGTAGGCACGTTCTGATGGCTCTCTCACAAATGGAGAAGGGGGTGGAGGGGTATATATAGCCTCCACACAAAATCCAACTATTACACACATTTCACTCATCTCAGTGGGACTGAATAGTTAAACTTGGTGAGACTGATATGTTCAAAAATGTGAACGTGAGGAATCTCGGTGGGACCGACTGGAACAACTCGGTGAGACCCATGTGCTAGGGCTTAGGGCAAGCATCATTTCGATGGCGCCGATTGCATCAACTCGGCTAGACCGAAGTGAAGCAATAAGGCAACAGAGAATTTGCCAAGCCAACTCGATGAGACCGATCGCATAACTCGGTGAGACCGAAGTAAATGCAACAAGTCACAGAGTGTTGGCAGGGCCATCTCGGTGAGATCGAGATGCGTATCGGTGAGACTAAACATTTAGGGTTTCTGGCTGTGGCTATGTCATATGAACTCGGTGGCGCCGGATAGAAAGAATCGGTGGGGCCGAGTTGGAGTTTAGGGTTTTGACATATTTGGATGGAGAAAGTGGTTGAGGGTTTTGGAGCAATATCACTAAGCATTTGAGCAAGCAAGCCATTAAGCAACACCTCATCCCCTTTTAATAGTATTGGCTTTCCTATGGACTCAATGTGATCTTGGATCACTAAAATAAAGATGAAGAGTCTTGAGCTTTTGCCAATCTTTGTCCTTAGCACCTTGAAGGGGTTCCACACCCTCTTGTCCTTGCCATGCCATTGTTGAACTTATCTGAAATACACTTAGTTAAAACCATTAGTCCAACAAGAGATATGTTGACATTAATTACCAAAATCACCCAGGAGCACTTGTGCTTTCAATCTCCCCCTTTTTGGTAATTAATGAGAACATACATTAAAGCTTTAATCAAATGATATGAAGAGTAGTAAGCAAAGCTTTGGAGAGATATGTAACATGCATAAGCTCCCCCTATATGTATGCAATCATGTGAAGATGACATGGAAGAACATGTGAATGCATAACATGACATAGTAAGCAATGAGTTACATGTATCTTGGCTATATGCATCAGAGCAAATAATGTGGTTGAGAAATGTACCTTCATGTTTATGATTCCCTCTTGCAAACAATATGTGCAACAGCAAGAGATCACCATGCACATGAGTGTGATGCATATACTTACCTTGTGGTCTTGAGCTGACTTTTGAAGGAGTAGACTTGAGAAAACAGGGTTAGATAACACAAGAACACTCCAAATAAAGCATTTTCAAAGAACCACAAGAATACGATGACTGGGATGACATGTAATGGGTGAGTACTACAAGTGAGTACTTTTATTTAGATATAGACATGTCCCCAAAGATTAAAGATGTTCAATAAGTTCCAAAGATTTTTCTCCCCTTAAGCATAGACTCTTTCTCCCCCTGAATCTGATATTGGATAATGGGAGAAGGTAGGGTGAGATAAAATCAGAGCAATAAAATTAGAGAAAAGACAAACAGAGAAAAACTAGAATCAATCATGCTAACATGTCTTCCCCTCTTAAAGACATGTGACTTCTCTCGTCCTATTAACAAGCATCTGTAGAAGAGCTTAGATGTGCTCTCCGATTTTGATAATCTTTGATGTGCTCTCTCTCCCCCTTTGACATCAATTTCCAAGAAGGGCTTCTGAAATATGAGTCAGGTAGGTGTGGTCCTTGAGAGTCACTACAAAGCAGCAGGTAGCCTGAGATGCTGATAGAGGAAAAGGAATCATTGAGTGGAGTTAAAGAAAATAGGCAATACCAGATGACAAAATGTTTTCTCAGTGTTGAAATCAGTGACGCCGATCTATTACCATCGGTGACTGCAAGATAGCAGACTCACTAAAGGTGCTCATCGGTGAGACCGAGCTAGTCCCTGTCGGTTGCACCGATGAACTATTTACAAGGAAACCTTGTATTTTGGTCTAGCCGATGGGCTTTGATCGGTGAGACCGAGTTCAGCACAGAGTAAAATTTTGTCAACTCAGCTCACTTGGCAAATGAAATCTCACAAGGATTTGCAATGAATTGACATAAAGATTTGCAATGAATTGACTGAAGAAACACAATCAAATGACAGAAAACAAAAGAGATCTAGATGAAGTTTTTTTGTTTTATAAGAGAGAAAGAATGGCAAGAAAACATGCAAATGGAAAAAACAGCTATGCAAAAAGAACACTGGAGAACTTCATCTAGAGATGGTCGGCGACAAAGTCACCTATGTTAGAGTATATTGACTTAGGAGTCAAGTGAGATCACTTGATCATAGGTCATACTCATCGTTTAAGCTCAAAATGGGGTTGCCATTTTTCGTTTAAGCATTTTGATGTATTCACATCTTGTTGAGTTGCTTTATCTCATGACTTGGAGTAAAGCTTCTCTAAGATGGAATGACATACCTTCGGTTGTGGTGTTGATCTTGATCATGTAGTTGAACTTATGTTGGATACTCAAGGTTGATGTAGTTGGGAGCACCCTTTGGAGTTGAAGTTCATCTTCCTACATGGGTTAGATTTGCAAGGAAGAGCACTTGTGTATCCAAATTGACAATCATGAAACTTGATACCAATTAAAATTTGATATATTGAAATAGTCAAAGGATATGTTGAGTGAGTTCAAGCTTCCTTGAAATCAAAAATCAACTCATAGGAACTTGGTGATGTAGAAATTGCTCAAAATGTGAGTGACTTGCAATTTCATAGATTTAGGCTCATCCAAGTACCTACATGGGTTAGATAACATGCAAGGGTACAAATGTACATCCAAGACAAATGATCATCATCATAAGAGAAATATCAAGGATTAGTCACAAAGGCTCATGCGTTGCATGTATCCAAATGGAATCTCTATTCCAAGTTTTAGGTATCAATGGTATTCAATTCACCTCTCAAATGGCAAAATACTTTTTCATCAAGCGGTTTAGTGAATATATCCGCCAATTGCTTATCGGTACGAACATGCTTAAGATTGATGTCTCCTTTAGCAACATGATCATGAATGAAATGATGACGAACTTCAATATGCTTAGTTCAAGAATGTTGCACGGGATTATGAGCAATCTTAATAGCACTCTCATTATAACAAAGCAATGGAACATGTTTCACATGTATCCCATAATCTTTGAGAGTTTGGGTCATCCAAAGTAATTGGGCACAACATGATCCGGCGGCAATGTATTCCGCTTCTGCGGTAGATAAGGATACCGAGTTTTGTTTCTTGGAGGACCAAGACACAAGAGATCTACCAAGAAATTGATAAGTACCCGAAGTGGACTTCCTATCAACCTTGTCACCGGCATAGTCCGAGTCGGAATAGCCAACAAGATCAAAAGATGACCTCTTAGGATACCAAATGCCAAAGTTTGGTGTATGAATTAAGTATCTCACTATCGTTTTCATAGCCTTAAGATGACATTTTTTAGGGGCCACTTGATATCATGCACACATGCACACACTTAGCATAATATTGGGATGGGAGGCACATAGATATAACAATGAACCAATCATAGAACGGTAAACCTTTTGGTCAACCGGATTGCCATCCTTAGTCAAGTCAAGATGTCCACTAGTAGGCATGGGTGTTTTCATACCTTTGCTTTCTTGCATGTTGAACTTCTTGAAAAGATCCTTGGTATACTTTGTTTGTGAGACAAAGGTACCTTCCTTAGTTTGCTTGATTTGCAATCCAAGGAAAAATTTGAGTTCACTCATCATAGACATCTCAAACTTCTCCGACATTAGCCTTCCAAACTTTTCACTAAAATGGGGGTTAGTAGAACCAAATATGATATCATCCACATAAATTTGGCACACAAATAATTCTCCATTAACCCTCTTATTAAAAAGTGTAGAATCAATTTTCCCAATTTCAAAGCCTTTTTCAATAAGAAACTTAGTTAAGCATTTATACCATGCTCTAGGAGCTTGTTTAAGACCATAAAGAGCTTTATGAAGTTTGTAGACATGATCAGGTTTCTTGGGATTAACAAAGCCAGGAGGTTGTTTAACATACACTTCCTCCTCAATTTCTCCATTTAGAAAAGCACTTTTAATGTCCATTTGATATAAAGTGATATCATGGAGATTGGCATAAGCAAGTAAGATGCGAATGAACTCGAGTCTAGCAACGGGGGCATATGTCTCACCATAGTTCATACCTTCAACTTGAGTGTAGCCTTGAGTGACGAGACGAGCCTTGTTGCGTACAACTTGTCCATCTTCATCTTGCTTATTCCGAAACACCCATTTGGTTCCAATGACATTGTGATCGTCGTTGGGATTTTCAACCAATGTCCACACTTGATTCCTCTCAAAGTTGTGTAGCTCTTCGTGCATAACATTTATCCAATCCGGATCCTTGAAAGCTTCTTCTACCTTCATAGGTTCACACTAGAAATGAATGAGTACTATTCACAAAAGTTAGCCAAACGAGTTTTAGAGCGAGTGATTCTCCCGGTTTGAATATCATCGAAGATTTGTTCGACGGGATGATCTTTTGTGACCCTTGCTCTAACTCATGAGAGCTTTTGTTTGGGTTGGGGTGGAACATCCTCATCTCTTCTTCTTCATTGTTGGTGGCATTATCGTTTGCTTGTGGTGGTGGAGAAGGAGGTCGAGGTGGTTCATCTTGTTGTACTTCCTCATTTCCTTCGTCTTGACGTGTTCCACTTGTGGATGCCTCCAAGTCAACTTGTGGTTCACCTTGTTGTGAAGTTGAGGCTTCCACTTGAATGGACGAAGTGCTCTCCTTCACCTCCGTTGGGCGAATCTTGCCAATGGACAAATCTTGGATTGCTTTCGATGGATCTTTGTCTCCTACATCAATTGGCAATTTCTCTACTTGCGAGCCATTAGATTCATCAAACTTCACATCTACCGTCTCCTCAACCTTTTGGGTGAAATTGTTGTAGACACGGTAAGTGTGAGAGTTTGAACCGTAACCAAGTAGGAAACCTTCATGAGATTTAGGAGCAAATTTTGAACAACGATGCTTATCAATAATGTAGCACTTTGAGCCAAATACTCGAAAGTATCCAACTTGGGGTTTGTTACCGGTGAGTAGCTCGTATGCCGTTTTGCCGAGAAGCTTGTGAAGATATAGAAGATTCGTAGCATGACAAGCTATCTCAACCGCTTCCGCCCAAAAGTGTCTTGGCGTCTTGTATTCATCAAACATCATTCTCGCCATCTCGATAAGTGTCTGGTTCTTCCTCTCAACAACTCCATTTTGTTGAGGTGTGTACGTAGCTGAGAACTCATGTGAAATCCCTTCTTCGTCAAGAAAGGTATCCACATTGGCGTTCTTGAACTCCGTTTCATTGTCGCTTCGAACCTTGTTGATCTTCACTTCAAATTGGTTTTGGGCCTTCTTGGCGAAGTTTTTGAAGATCTTTTGGACCTGCGATTTGTCATCAAGAAAGAACACCCACGTAAATCTTGAAAAGTCGTCAACAATGACCAAACCGAATGAGTTACCACCGAGACTCTTGTAAGCGTTGGGACCGAAAAGATCCATATGAAGTAGCTCGAGTGGTCTTCTCGTGGTCATGATGTTCTTCATGGGATGACTCCCTCCAACCTATTTTCCTGCTTGAGAAGCACTGCAAAGCCTATCCTTGTCAAATATGACATCTTTAACACCAAAGATATGATCACCTTTAATAAGCTTATCAAGATTTCGCATGCCCACATGACCTAACCTTCTATGCCACAGCCATCCTTTAGAAGATTTAGCAATTAAGCAAGTACGAGGTTGGGCTCTCTTAGTGAAATCAACAATGTATAGATCACCTCTTCGAATACCGGTAAAGACCATATTATGATTATCTCTACGAAACACTTGGCAATCTACTTCCGTAAATAGAACATTGAAACCAAAGTCGGCTAGTCTAGATATGGAAAGGAGATTATAACCAAGAGATTCAACGAGCACAATATTTTGGATAGAGCTATCATTGGAAATGGCCACCTTACCAAGGCCAAGTACCTTACCCTTGGAGTTATCTCCAAAAGTTACATACTTGCGTGGGCCGTCATTTTTAACAAGCTCACGGAACATGTCCTTATCTCCGGTCATATGATCAGTGCATCCACTATCGAGAATCCACTCTTTCCCTCTGGCCATGTAGTCGCGAAAGTTGACCATGAGACTAAGATTTCTCATAGTCTCCTCATAGTCAATGTCACTTTCTTAGTATTCATCATAATAGCCATGCTCAATGTCATCATCATGTGTGTGATCATCACCTAGAGCAAGTGATTCATTAGATTTATGAACATGACAATGTTCATGTTTATGAATTCTAATTGTTTGTGAAATGATTCTACTAATGATTCCAACATTTCCTTTAGCACGCATAAGATCACAAAGCTCAAATAGACATTCATCAAACTTGGGATCACTAGGCTTCATTTTATGAAAAGCAATAGACTTTTGAAGAATCTCATCTAGATTTTTCAAGGAATAATTTGGAAAGCGTTCCTCAAGATATTTCCATATAGTATAAGCACATTCAAAAGTAGGCAAGCACACAAGCAAATTTCTAGGCAATCCTCTAATGATAAGATAAATAGTTCTAAGATTGCGAACCATGTCAAGATACTCATTGGGGGTAGGATGCAAAGGATCAATAGGAGGCATATAAGGGCTAGTAATATACTTGTTCAAATCATATTCATTGAAAATCTCAAGCATCTCATTCTTCCAAGAACTATAGAACTCCCCATTAAGAATAGGCACTCTATGTCTAATACTCCCGATCGTAGACTCATCCATCTTCCTCCAATGGTGATTAAACCAAAGAAATGGAGACCAAAGCTCTGATACCAATTAAAAGGATCGAGAAGAGGGGTCTAGAGGGGGGGGATTAGACCCTCAACAAGTAAAAGTGACAGTTTTTAATTTATTCAAGTTAAGGTTGAGTTTAGCACATGTTAAAGCACTCTCAATACATTTCAAGCAAGCATGACAAGAGTATATGCAGCGGGAAAAGTAAAGCATGCAAGTTGCTAGAAAGTAAAGAGATGGGATTGGAGTTTGCAAACGCAATGGAGACACGAAGATTTTTGGCGTGGTTCCGATAGGTGGTGCTATCGTACATCCACGTTGATGGAGACTTCAACCCACGAAGGGTAACAGCTGCGCGAGTCCATGGAGGGCTCTGATGGCTCGTATCCGCGTCAGTATTTCCCCGAAGAGGAAGGGATGATGCAATACAGCTTCGGTAGGTATTTCCCTCAGTTATGAAACCAAGGTTATCGAACCAGTAGGAGAACCAAGCAACACTATGTAAACAGTACCTGCACACAAAGAACAAATACTTGCAACCCGACACGTAAGAGGGGTTGTCAATCCCTCTCGGGTAAAAAATAGATTGGTTTGTAAGATTTTGGATAACTAGATCTCGCGATAAAACAAAATAAAATAAATAAATAAAAAGTGCAGCAAGGTATTTTTGGGTTTTTAGAATAATAGATCTGAAAACAAAAGCAAATTAAAATAGATCTCAAGGCAAATATGATAAAGAATAGACCCGGGGGCCGTAGATTTCACTAGTGTCTTCTCTCGAAAAAAATAGCATACGGCGGGTAAACAAATTACTGTTGGGCAATTGATAGAACTTCAAATAATTATGAGGATATCCAGGCAATGAACATTATATAGGCATCATGTCCAAGATTAGTAGACCGACTCCTGCTTGCATCTACTACTATTACTCCACACATCGACCGCTATCCAGTATGCATCTAGTGTATTAAGTTCATGGGAAAACGGAGTAATGCAATACGAAGGATGACATGACGTAGACAAGATCTATTGATGTAGGAATAGACCCCATCTTGTTATCCTTAATAGCAACGATCAATACGTGTCTTGCTGCCCCTTCTGTCACTGGGAAAGAACACCGCACGACCGAACCCATAACAAAGCACCTCTTCCCATGGCAAGAAAAATCGATCTAGTCGGCCTAACTAAACCAAAGATTCGAAGAAGAAATATGAGAATATAAGTAATCATGCATATAAGAGATCAAAGAAACTCAAATAACTTTCATGGATAAATAGATCTGATCATAAACTCAAAGTTCATCGGATCCCAACAAACACACCGCAAAAAAGAGTTACATCAAATAGATCTCCAAGAGACCACTTTATTGAGAATCAAAAGAGAGAGAGGAAGCCATCTAGCTACTAACTACGGACCCGTAGGTCTACAATGAACTACTCACGCATCATCGGAGAGGCACCAATGAGGATGATGAACCCCTCCGTGATGGTGTCTAGATTGGATCTGGTGGTTCTGGAACTTGCGGCGGCTGGAATTGTGTTTCGTTGACTCCCCTAGGGTTTTTTGGATTTTCAGGGTATTTATAGAGCAAAGAGGCGGTGCGGGAGATGGCCGAGGTGGGCACAACCCACCAGGGTGCGCCTGTGCCCCCAAGCGTGCCCAGGTGGGTTGTGCTCCCCTCGGAGCCCCCCTCTGGTACTTCTTTGGCCAAACAGGTGTCTTCTGGTCCATAAAAAATCTCCAAAAAGTTTGGCTGCGTTTGGACTCCGTTTGGTATTGATTTTCTGCGAAGTAAAAAATAAGCAAAAAACAACAACTGGCACTGGGCACTATGTCAATAGGTTAGTCCCAAAAAATGATATAAAGTTGCTATAAAATGATTGTAAAACATCCAAGAATGATAATATAACAACATGGAACAAGCAAAAATTATAGATACGTTGGAGACGTATCAGCATCCCCAAGCTTAATTCCTACTCGTCCTCGAGTAGGTAAATGATAGAAACATAATTTTTGATGTGGAATGCTTCCTAACATGTTCATCACATATTCTTTTCTTTTGTAGCATGGACATTTGGACTTTTATATGGTTCAAAGCAATAGTCTAGTTTTGACATGAAGATTTCAATACTCAAGCATATCAACAAGCAACCATGTCTTTCAAAATATCAACACTAAAGCAAGTTATCCCTAGCCCATTTTGCTCAATCATTTGATCCATTCATGAAACACACTCGCATATTAGCTACACCCAATGCTCAAGTACGATCATAGTGCCCCTTAGTTGGTGCTTTATAAGAGAAGATGGAGACTCAAATAAAAATAAAAATTGCATAAAGTAAATAGAATGGCCCTTCACAGAGGGAAGTAGGGATTTGTAGAGGTGCCAGAGCTCAAAGCAAAGAAAAAAAGAGATAGAGATAAAACATTTTGGGTGGCATGCTTTTCCTGTCAACAAAAACGATCGAGTAGTTCCCAATACTTTCCATGCTAGATATATCATAGGCGGTTCCAAATAGAAAATAAAGTTTATTCCTTTTTCCACTATACTTTCACATTCCACAGCTAGCTGTATCCACGGGTGCCGTCCATACCAACACTTTCCAAGGAATTTATTATTTGACAACATAAAGTAAATTCATTTTTCATTTCAGGACTGGGCATCCTTAACACCTTTGCCGTACTCTCGTGCAATGACAAGTGAATAAACACTCATCTTGAGAATAACACATCTAGCATGGAAAAATATCAGCCACCCCCTACCGTTTTATGAGCGGTACAAGCACACAAAAAGGAAATTATTTTGAAAATTAGAGATGGCACATACAAATTTTCTTAGAATGACACGGAAATACTGCATGTAAGTAGGTATAGTGGACTCATATGGCAAAAATTGGGTTTAAGGATTTTGGATGCACAAGTAGTATTCCTACTTAGTACAAGTGAAGGCTAGCAAAAAGATTGAGAAGCATCCAACCAAGAAACGAAAAATCACATAAGCGACCATTAAGCATAACTAACACCGAATAATGCACCACAAGTAGGATGTAATTTCATTGCATAACTATTGACTTTCATGCTTGCATAGGGAATCACAAACCTTAACACCAATATTCTTACTAAAGCACAATTACTCACCAACATGACTCACATATCACTATCATCATATCTCAAAACTATTACAAAGAATCAAGTTTACTTTGTCCAATGATCTTCATGAAAGTTTTTATTATATCCTTCTTGAATATCTATCACTTTGGGACTAGTTTTATATGTTGCTTTTGATAGCTCAAACAAATATAAGTGAAGAACATGAGCATAAAACTTTTTTTGTCTCTCAAAATAATATAAGTGAAGCATGAGAGAATTTCTTCAAAAAATTTACTAACTCTCAAACAAATCTAAGTGAAGCATGAGAGCATTTCTTCAAAAATATTAAAGCACACCGTGCTCCAAAAGATATAAGTGAAGCACTAGAGCAATTCCATAGCTCAAAAAATTTAAGTGAAACATAATGAGAAATTCTAACAAATCATAGTATAATTTTGGCTCTCTCAAATAGGTGTGTCCAGAAAGGATACTTCTGGAAAACTAAAAAGCAAAACAAGCAAAGACTCATATAATACAAGACGCTCCAAGCAAAACTCAGGATATGTGACGAATAAAAATATAGCTCCCAGTAAAATACCGATGGTCGTTAGAAGAAAGAGGGGATGCCACTCGGGGCATCCCCAAGCTTAGTTGCTTGTTTCTCCTTGAATATTGCCTTGGTGTGCCATGGGGCATCCCCAAGCTTAGGCTCTTCTTACTCCTTATTCCTTCATCCATCGTGATCTCACCCAAAACTTGAAAACTTCAATCACACAAAACTTAACAAAACCTTCGTGAGATCCGTTAGTATAAGAAAACCAATCTTTACTTTAAGTACTCTAGAAAACACATTCAAATTTTGTTATCGCATTATATCTACTATATTCTAACTTTTTCATGGCTTATACCCCCCAATACAATCCATAGAATCATCAGAATAAGCACACAATGCAAAGAAAACAGAATCTGTCAAAAACAGAACAGTCTGTAAAGACTCAAATTTTACTCATACTTCTGTAACTGGAAAAATTCTGAAACATTAGTACAATAGATAAAATTTGTATATAAATATTTTGTAAAAAATTCAGAATTTTTCGTCTCTTCTGTGAATTTATATAATTATTTTACTGGACGAAAATGTTTCTGTTTTTCAACAGGATCAAATCAAAGATTACCAAAGCTATCCCAAAGGCTTTACTTGGCAACACAATCATAACAGAGGCATAATTGTGCAGACACTCAAGAATAGAAATAAAAAGGTAAAAACTAAATTTTATTCATTGGGTTGCCTCCCAACAAGCGCTATCATTTTATGCCCCTAGCTAGGCATAATATTTCAATGATGCTCACAAGAAAGATAATAATTGAAACACAAAGAGAGCATCATCTAGCATATGACAAACACATTTAAGTCTAACATACTTCTTATGCATAGGAATTTTATAAGCAAACAAATTATCATGACAAGAAATATATAGCATATGCAAGGAAGAAGAAAGAAATAATAGCAATCTCAACATAACGAGAGGTAAATTAGTAACATGAAAATTTCTACAACCATATTTTTCTCTATCATAATAATTACATGTAGGATCATAATAAAATTCAACAATATAGCTATCATACAAATTTTTCTCTTCATGATCCACATGCATGCAAAGTTGACACTCTTCCAAAATAGTGGGATTATCATCAAATAAAGTCATGACCTCTCCAAGCCCACTTTTATCAAAAATTTCATAAGATTGAACATACTCCAAAGTAGTGGGATAACTACTACCTAGAGTTTACACTCTTCCAAACCCCTTTCAATATTATCGCAAACATATTCATCATGAGGTTTAAATAAATTTTCAAGATCATAAGAACCATTAGCACCCCAATCATGATCATTGCAATCAGTGGTGGACATAACAAAACAAGCATCCCCAAGCTTCGGGTTTTGCATATCACTAACACAATTGACATTAATAGAATTTATAATAATATCATTGCAATCATGCTTTTCATTCAAGGAGCTATCATGAATCACTTTATAAATTTCTTCGTTTAACCCTTCATCATAATTTTCAGATTCATAAATCTCAAGCAAAACTTCATAAAGAAAATCTAGTGAATTCAATTCACTATCAATTGGTTCATCATAATTGGATATTTTGAAAAGATTAGCAAGTGGATGAGGATCCATATCAATAGATTTTTAGCAAGCAAAGATGCAAGCAAATAGAACACACATGGCAACACAAGCAAAGATAGCAAACAAGATCGCAAGCAAACAAAAGATCTGACGAGAAGAAGGCGAACGAAAAAGAGGGCGAATAAAATGGCAAATTTTTGTGAAGTGGGGGAGATGAAAACGAGAGATAAATGGAAAATATTGTAAATTGCAAGGAGATGAGATTTGTGATTAGGAACCTGATAGATGTTGATGATGTCTCCCCGGCAACGGCACCAGAAATCCTTTCTTGATGGCTCGTATCCGCGTCAATATTTCCCCGAAGAGGAAGGGATGATGCAGTACAACTTCGGTAGGTATTTCCCTCAGTTATGAAACCAAGGTTATCGAACCAGTAGGAGAACCAAGCAACACTATGTAAACGGTACCTGCACACAAACAACAAATACTTGCAACCCGACGCGTAAGAGGGGTTGTCAATCCCTCTCGGGTAAAAGATAGATTGGTGTGTAAGATTTTGGATAAATAGATCTCACGATAAAATAAAATAAAATAAATAAAGAAAAAGTGCAGCAAGGTATTTTTGGGTTTTTAGAATACTAGATCTGAAAACAAAAGCAAATAAAAATAGATCTCAAGGCATATATGATAAAGAATAGACCCGGGGGCCATAGATTTCACTAGTGGCTTCTCTCGAGAGAAATAGCATACGGCGGGTAAACAAATTACTATTGGGCAATTGATAGAACTTCAAATAATTATGATGATATCCAAGCTATGATCATTATATAGGCATCACGTCCAAGATTAGTAGACCGACTCCTGCTTGCATCTACTACTATTACTCCACACATTGACCGCTATCCAGCATGCATCTAGTGTATTAAGTTCATGGAAAAATGGAGTAATGCAATAAGAACAATGACATGATGTAGACAAGATCTATTCATGTAGAAATAGACCCCATCTTGTTTTCCTTAATAGCAACGGTCAATACGTGTCTTGCTGCCCCTTCTGTCACTGGGAAAGAACACCGCACGACCGAACCCATCACAAAGCACCTCTTCCCATGCCAAGAAAAATCGATCTAGTCGGCCTAACTAAACCAAAGATCCGAAGAAGAAATACGAGGCTATAAGTAATCATGCATATAAGAGATCAAAGAAACTCAAATAACTTTCATGGATAAATAGATCTGATCATAAACTCAAAGTTCATCGGATCCCAACAAACACACCGTAAAAAAGAGTTACGTAAAATAGATCTCCAAGAGACCATTGTATTGAGAATCAAAAGAGAGAGAGGAAGCCATCTAGCTACTAACTACGGACCCGTAGGTCTACAATGAACTACTCACGCATCATCGGAGAGGCACCAATGAGGATGATGAACCCCTCCGTGATGGTGTCTAGATTGGATCTGGTGGTTCTGGAACTTGCGGTGGCTGGAATTGAGTTTCGTTGACTCCCCTAGGGTTTTTGGATTTTCGCGGTATTTATAGAGCAAAGAGGCGGTGCGGGAGGCGGCCGAGGTGGGCACAACCCACCAGGGCGCGCCTGGGCCCCCAGGCGCGCCCCGGTGGGTTGTGCTCCCCTCGGAGCCCCCCTGGTACTTCTTTGGCCCAACAGGTGTCTTCTGGTTCAGAAAAAATCTCCAAAAAGTTTCGCTGCGTTTGGAATCCGATTGGTATTGATTTTTTGTGAAGTAAAAAGCAAGCAAAAAACAGCATCTGGCACTGGGCACTATGTCAATAGGTTAGTCCCAAAAAATGATATAAAGTTGCTATAAAATGATTGTAAAACATCCAAGCATGATAATATAACAGCATGGAACAAGCAAAAATTATAGATACGTTGGAGACATATCAGGCTCCGCCCACGAAGGGTCCACGAAGAAGCAACCTTGTCTATCCCACCATGGCCATCGCCCACGAAGGACTTGCCTCACTCGGGTAGATCTTCACAAAGTAGGCGATCTCCTTGCCCTTACAAACTTCTTGGTTCAACTCCACATCTTGACGGAGGCTCCCAAGCGACACCTAACCAATCTAGGAGACACCACTCTCCAAAAGGTAATAGACGGTGTGTTAATGATGAACTCCTTGCTCTTGTGCTTCAAATGATAGTCTCCCCAACACTCAACTCTCTCTCACATATTTGGATGTGGTGGAAAGATGATTTGAGTGGAAAGCAACTTGGGGAAGGCTAGAAATCAAGATTCTTGTGGTAGGATTGGAATATCTTGATCTCAACACATGAGTAGGTGGTTCTCTCTCAGAAAATGTATGGTGGGAGTGTAGGCACATTCTGATGGCTCTCTCACAAATGGATAAGGGGGTGGAGGGGTATATATAGCCTCCACACAAAATCCAACCGTTACACACATTTTACTCACCTCGGTGGGACCGAATAGTTAAACTCGGTGAGACCGATATGTTCAAAAATATGAACGTTAGGAATCTCAGTGCGACCGAGTGGAACAACTCGGTGATACCGATGTGCTAGAGCTTAGGGCAAGCATCTTATCGGTGGCACCGATTGCATCATCTCGGCGAGACCGAAGTGAAGCAATAAGGCAACAGAGAATCTGCCAAGCCAACTCGGTGAGACCGAAGTAAATGCAACAAGTCATAGAGTGTTGGCAGGGCCATCTCGGTGACACCGAGACCCATATCAGTGAGACCGAACTGTTAGGGTTTCTGGCTATGGCTATGTCATATGAACTCGGTGGCGCCGGATAGAAAGAATCGGTGGGGTCAAGTTGGAATTTAGGGTTTTGACATATTTGGATGGAGAAAGTGGCTGAGGGTTTTGGAGCAATATCACTAAGCATTTGAACAAGTAAGCCATTAAGCAACACCTCATCCCCTTTTAATAGTATTGGCTTTCCTATGGACTCAATGTGATCTTGGATCACTAAAATAAAGATGAAGAGTCTTGAGCTTTTGCCAATCTTTGTCCTTAGCACCTTGAAGGGGTTCCACATCCTCTTGTCCTTGCCATGCCATTGTTGAACTTGTCTGAAATACACTTAGTTAAAACCATTAGTCCAACAAGAGATATGTTGACACTAATTACCAAAATTACCCAGGGAGCACTTGTGCTTTCAGCGATCCCATGCTGGGGAGGAGTCAGCTGTATCTATTTTAGGCAGCCATAGCTTAGGGCATCTCTAGTGCAAACCACCAAAACAGTCACCATAAATGTTCGTGGACCGGTTCGGACGTGGTCCGCGGTCATGATGCAGGAGGGAGCCATCCAACGCTTACTCACAAACAATCTTATTTTCCCTAGTTGGGAGGAGAGAGGGGACTACGCATGTGGTTGCTTTTGATGGGATACATGTGTGGTGTGTAGTTGGGAGGAGAGAGAAGAGAGGGAGAAAAGTGTGGAGGACCACGTGGTTGCTTTTTGTTGGTTAAGTGGATGTCCGGACTCCCGTATAGACCCCTTCCCCAGTTGCTGCCAGGACACCGAAAATTGGACATGCAAACTGGTCTGCGAACATATAGGGTCAGCATTGGATTGCAAAAGTGGGCAAAAGTGGTCCGGACACTACAATCCAAACATATACTGAAGCTTGGAGGGTATTTTTCGGAAATGCTCTTAGGTCCTTTTTTTATAAGTGCCTCCTCAATTGTTCAATCATAGTTGCATTGTTTAAATTGAAGGATCTATTTTTGTCAAGCAACCGTAGCTTAGGTCCTTTGTTTGTTTTTTGAAGAAAAGGCATGCGTCCGACTTTATAGATGAAGCCATCAAGCAAAATTCAGAAGAAAACAACACAAAATAGCATATCGACTAGCCACACATGGGTAAAAACAAATACCAGTTTAACGGAGGCACATACACCAACTACCTACACCCAAAAGGCTACAATGCTAACAAGGGCTAAAACAGAACTCCACATCCATCATGGGGAAGCAGCATGATCTTGCTGAAGAAGGATAGACACCAAGAAGTGAACATGCACATGACAACAAACCCAAATCAAAACAACCGTCTCTTTTGGCCCAAGAGTTGAAAAGTATAGCACGAAGATCATAAAAAAAGGACGGGACCAGTTAAAGGGAGCTCCTAGTCGGCGCTAGATTAAGGATGCTGGCGCTCGCAGGGGCGCATAGCAGGCCGGTCCATTTGTTCTTTTGTCATTCTGGTAGAAACTGCAAAAATGGTGCGCAGTGCGGAGCTGGATTCGAACTCGAGACCTCACCTTTATTAGAAAAATAATAATCAACAGTGAACTTGTTTCTAGTGGTCCATAAGATCCAGCACATGACAACAAACCCAAATCAAAACAACCGTCTCTTCTGGCCTAAGAGTTGAAAAAATAGCACGAAGATCCTCAAAAAAAGGACGGGACCAGTTAACGGGAGCTCCTAGTCGGCGCTATATTAATGATGTTGGCGCTCACAGGGGTGCATAGCGGGCTGGCCCATTTGTTATTTTGTCTTTCCGGTAGAAACTGCAAAAATGGTGCGTATCGTGGAGCTGGATTCGAACTCGAGACCTCACCACCCACGTTGGATTCGAACTCGGGACCTCACCCCACCCCATCGCAGTGCACCAACCACTACGCCATCAATCATCCTGTGATTAAAAACTTCGTTGCTTTCTTTTATTTTTCTCCAGCTCGCAAAGCCCCGGTGTGGCAAGCTTCCCAAACAGTTTTTTTCTATTTTTTTGGAACAGTTTTGTTCACCATTTTACTTTCCTTTTTATACTAAATGCGTACAGTTCAAAAATGCACATTTTTTTCAAATTTGAAAAAAATCGTTGGTGTTTTTAAAAAAGTTCATCAAATTTGTGAAATGCTCATCATAATTGGAAAAAGTTCATCGAATCAGAAAAAAGTTCATCATAATTAGAAAAAGTACATCGAACTGAAAAAATCATCAATTTTTAAAAACTTCAGTGGATTTTTTAAAAAAGTTCATTGGTTTTTTTGAAACAATGATCAAACTTGAAAAAAGCTCATTGAATTTGGAAAAAGTTCATTGAATTTGAAAAAGCTCATCAAATACGAAAACTAATTCATCGATTTTGAAAAAAATCAACTCTTTTGGAAAAAGTTCATCGATTTTGAAAACAATGTTCATCAATTTAGAAAAAAAGATGCTGAATTTTTAATAAAAATTCAAGAAATTTGAAAATAGTTCATATAATTTGATAAAAAGTTCATCGCATCCAAGAAAAAGTTCACCAAATTTGAAAAACATTCATCGAAATTGAAAATAATTAATGGATTTAAAAAAAGTTCACTGAGTTTGAAAAAAGTTCAGTGAATTTGAAGAAAAAAGTTTATGAATTTGAAAGAAAAATCATCGAACGACATAGAAGAAAAAAAAATAAAAAATAGAAAACAGAAACGAAAAGGAAAAAAAGGAAAAAGGAAAGAAGAAAAAGGAAAGCATAAATAAGTAAAGCGGGAAAATGATGTACGTTGACAGATCAGGTAAGGTGGTGTGATGGCTAACGTAGCGTGCCTCTATGTGCAGATCGCTGGTTCGATCCCTCGCGGTGTCGTCTTTTTTGCTTTGGAAAAAGCAGAGATGGGTCGGCCCAGCAGGGGGCGCTGCAGGCGCCCGTTTGCAAAATACATGTTAACGGGCCAAATAGGATTCGCCCCAGTTAACATCCATCCACGACCGGATGCAACTGCACTGTAATTTGGACATAACTAGATACAAAAACGTGCCCTAGTCGCCCATGGCGACAAGGGTTTACCTACTCCGCCGGCGACCTACCGGCATTGAGTTTCCTATACCGTCAGCTGCCTCTACCCGTCACGTCCGATCACCCTGCGGGTTCCTCGTTGGAGTTCGGTGGGGGCTTGGTGATGGGGGTAGATCGGTTCTGCTAGTTGCGGCAGCGGAAGTTTTTTTCGGCCATGGCCTCATGGGGTACGGGATGGCAGGGATCTAGAAGCAGGGATGCAGTACCTCCCCCTTCGCCAGATTACATCCCGCGTCCGGGAAGGAAGAGGATCAGAATAGGGGAATCTTTCAAGGGTCAGAAGAGCGGAAGAGAATATGTGTCTCCCAAAGAGCGGAAGAAGGCCAAGAAGGGGCTCATCCCCGAGAAAGTTAGTACCATCCAATGCAACATCGGCGGCCTCCTCCGGGGAGCACCGCCAGGCACAATGAATACCCTTTGTTGGAACTGCCGCGGGTTAGGCGACCCCGCTACAGTTCATGAATTGCGCGATCTAGCGCGGGACAGTGCGCCGGTGGTACTATGTGTGGTCGAAACACAACTAGCCAAATATCATGTGGAAGGGTTGGCGAGAACTTTGGGGTACGATTCTTCTTATGGAGTAGGAAGTTCAGGAAGAACTAGTGGGCTGTGTGTGTACTGGAACAAGCCTCTAGTGATGGAGCTGAGGAACTATTCAAAATATCAAATTGACATGGTAGTAAAGGAGGAAGGGAAGGAGCCATGGCGTTGGACTTGCTGGTACAGCAAAGCTAATAGAAGTCTTAGGTATAAAACCTGGGATATGATGCGCTTTTTAAAGGCTGACAGTGATCTCCCATGGTTGTGTATCGGTGACTTTAATGAAGTGCATCGAGTAGAGGAGCAATATGGCACAAATCAGTGGGACATGGCTCAGATCAACCTATTTCGGGAGGCTGTGGATGTATGCCAGCTTTGCGACCTAGGATATATGGGTCTGGATTGGACGTTTGAGAGGAAGATTCAAAATGATGCATACTGTCGAGTGCGGCTAGATAGAGCGCTTGCATCAGCCGAATGGTGTGCCATCTTTCCAATGGTCATACTGAGACACCTGACGAGAAGCAAGTCAGACCATTCCCCCATTTTGCTGTCGAATAAGATGGAGGCCCAAAACCAAAGAATTGCGGTGGATAGGCCATTTCGGTATGAGAAAATGTGGGAGAGGCAAGAAGATTTTCGGTCATTGCTGGAGGCGATATGGAGAGGATCAAAGGCTGGATCTGTTGCTGAGTTATGTGACAAGTTGCAAGCGACAGCGGCTTCACTGACAACATGGGGAACAGAAACTTTCGGTGCAGTTCGCCAGGAACTTTGAGCGCTACGAAGAAAACTTGTTGAGCTACGTGCGATAGTAGGAAGAGTTGGGCCATCATATGAGGAATTAAAAATTGAACAACACATGATTGAACTTCATTTTCGAGAGGAGACCATGTGGCGACAGAGAGCTAGAGTCCAGTGGCTACTTGAAGGGGACCGAAACACTCGGTTTTTCAAGCAAAAAGCTTCAAACCGAAGGAAAAAGAACCGAGTATGTAGGTTAGTTAGAGAGGATGGGTCATTCTGTGAAGATCCAGCAGAACTAGAGACAATGTCTGGAAACTTCTATGAACACTTGTATGCTTCAGAAGAGGCTGTGGGCATCGAAGAGGGGCTGCCCCATGTTCTGTGTAAAGTGTCAGAGGAGATGAATGAAGGATTAAGCGAACCATACACCGAACAGGTGGTTAAAACGGCCCTATTTCAAATGTTCCAACTAAAGCACTGGGGCCAGATGGCTTTCCCGCACACTTCTTTCAGAAGTACTGGCATCTATGTGGTGAAGAGGTAACTAAGGTTGTTATCCAGATTTTGAGGGGAGAAGAGTCGTCGGAGGAGATTAACAAAACGTTCATCGTCATTATACCCAAGGTAAAAAAAACAGCTTCTCTGACTCAGTTCAGGCCAATTAGCTTATGCAATGTGGTTTTCAAAATCACATCAAAGGTGCTTGCTAACCGTTTGAAGCAGATTCTCCCGTATATAATATCCGAAGAGCAATCGGCCTTTGTGCCTGGAAGGCTCATCATTGACAATGTCATTGCAGCCTATGAGTGCCTGCATTATATGAAAAGTAATAGAAGCAAGAAAATTCAAATTGTGCGATAAAAGTTGATATGCAGAAGGCCTATGATAGGCTTGAATGGAATTACTTGGAAGCCATCATGAGGAAAGTGGGACTTACTGGGAGCTTTTGTGGATGCTGTTATGCGAGGAGTATGATCAGTCTCATTCTCAGTCCTTTTTAATGGAAGCCGGACAAGGGAATTCTCACCATCGAGAGGGATAAGACAGGGGGACCCGATGTCCCCTTATTTGTTTTTACTGGCAAGAGAAGGACTCTCATGTCTTCTCCATCATGCAAATGCTAATGCGGTGATAGAAGGTATAAAAATTGCACCCCCAAGCCCCAACGGTTCATCATCTATTATCTGCAGATGATTGCATTCTATACTGCAAAGCCAAGAATGAGGAAGTAACAGCTTTGAGGCAGGTTCTGGACACCTACTGTGCGGCATCAGGCCAACGCATTAATGAGGATAAGTCAACCATTTACTTTGGGAAGGGATGCCCGGAAGTGGTTAGGCAAGAAATAAAAGCTGTGATGCAGGTGCACAATGAATCTCTAAATGACAAGTACTTGGGATTGCCTACAGATATGGGGCAATAAAAAAATGGTGTCTTTGCTTATCTGAAGGGCCGAATTTGGAAACGTGTTCAGGGATGGATAGAGAAGACATTGGCTGGGAGTGGCAAGGAAATTCTGATCAAATCGGTGTCACAAGCGATCCCTACTTATTCCATGGCTCTCTTTAAGTTACCGAGGGGTTTGTGCCAACACTTAACATCACTTATTTGGAAATTTTGGTGGGGCATCAAGGCCGGGGAGAGGAAAACCACATGGGTTGCTTGGAACGATATGATGATGCCAAAGTACAAGGGAGGCCTGGGATTTAGAGATCTTGAGATTTTTAATCTCGCTCTCTTAGCGAAGCAGGCATGGCGGATACTGCAAGATCCAACTTCGTTGAGTGCCCGCATGCTGAAGGCGGTCTACTTCCCAAGAAGTGACATACTGAATGCAGAAGTTGGTAATCATCCCTCTCATGTGTGGAGATCGATTTGTGATGGAAGAGACATCTTGAGATCGGGTCTCATTAGACGAATTGGTGATGGCCAAACAACCAACATATGGAATGATAATTGGATTCCTAGAGACCATAATCTGCGTCCAATTAACTCTATATCGTCAAATCCTCCTGAAGTTGTGGCCAAACTGTTCTGCCCAGTCACCAGAACTTGGGATGTGGCAATGCTGGAACAATATTTGTTACCTACGGATGTGGAGAGGATCAAACAGATACCTATCAGCCATGTCTCCCAACCAGATTTTTGGGCATGGCACTATGAACGAACTGGGTCCTTCTCTGTTATGTCACCCTATAAACAGATTGTTGAGACAAAGAAGCGAAGAGAAGATTGGTTAAATGGTGTTGCAGCAGCTTCAAATTCAGAGCAAGAAGAGAACAGGTGGAAATCTTTGTGGAAGGTCAAAGTGCCACCCAAGTTGAGGGTCTTCGCCTGGAGATTGGCGCGGTCATCACTACAGACCGGCGAGGAGTGGGTACATAGACATATGGCCACCTCGGCTATGTGTACTATTTGCAATGTAGCAAGCGATTCATGGCTGGCCAAGGCAGTTTGGGCAATGAGGGAGGACGATCTGATTGCGCCACTGGTTGGGGACGAGACCCCAAATGCGAAGCTGTGGCTATTCAACTTAGCAAAAACTTTGCAGCAAGGTCAATTTATAGAAGTTCTTGTCATGTTATGGGCCATATGGTGGATGATACGTCTCTGTCGTTTCTACTTTTCCTAACGCTTTTGCTCTTGTTTTGGACTCTAATTTGCATGATTTGAATGAAACTAACCCGGACTGCCGCTGTTTTCAGCAGAACTACCATGGTGTTGTTTTTGTGCAAAAATAAAAGTTCTCGGAATGGAACAAAACTTTTTGGAGAATTGTTTTACAATAAAAGAAAAATACTGGAGCCAAGAACCACCGGAGGGGGGCCCCTGGCTGGGCACAAGACACCAGCCCCCCTTGGTGCACCCTGGTGGGTTGTGCCCACCTCGTGGCCCCGCGGAACCTAATTCCGACACTATAAAATCCTATTTTCAGAGAAAAAAATAGGGGAGGAAGTTTCATCGCGTTTCACAATACGGAGCCGCCGCCACCTCCTGTTCTTCATCAGGAGGCCAAATCTGGAGCCCGTTCGGGGCTCCGGAGAGGGGAATCTTTGGTCTTCATCATCACCAACCCTCCTTCATCACCAATTCCATGATGCTCCCCACCGGGAGTGAGTAATTCCTTCGTAGGCTCGCTGGTCGGTGAGGAGTTGGATGGGATTCATCATGTAGTCGAGTTAGTTTGGTTAGGCTTGATCCCTAGTATCCACTATGTTCTGAGATTGATGTTGTTATGACTTTGCCATGCTTAATGCTTGTCACTTAGGGCCCGGGTGCCATGATTTCAGATCTGAACCGTTTATGTTTTCACCATTATATCTATGTTCTAGATCCGATCTTGCAGGTCATATTCACCTATTACGTGTTATGATCCGTAAACCCCAGGGTGACAGTAATTGTGATACTTTTCAGTGATGACCGTAGTTTGAGGAGTTCATTTATTCACTATGTGTTAATGCTTTGTTTCGGTTCTCTATTAAAAGGAGGCCTTAATATCCCTTAGTTTCCTTATGGACCCCGCTGTCATGGGAGGGTAGGACAAAAGATGTCATGCAAGTTCTTTTCCATAAGCACGTATGACTATATACGGAATACATGCCTACATTACATTTATGAACTAGAGCTAGTTTTGTATCGCCCTATGTTATGACTGTTATATGATGAATATCATCCAACGAATTCACCGATCCAATGCCTACGAATTTCCCACATGTTGCTCTTGCTAAGTTACTACTGTCGTTGCTACTGTTACACTTGCTCAATGTTCGGGTAATCGGTAACTACTCGGTCAGCTAGGGAGTAGGGATTAATCGTGAATCGGCCAACTAATCGGAATTAATCGGTCAATTTTTTTATAAATCTCAGAATCCCGGTGTTGAGACCAGATTTTGGCCACGCAAATTTTTAATTTAAATAGCCTCAAATGAATAAGTACCCAATATGAAAGAAAAAAAATCAACATTAAAGTTGTTCGTATCGGCAAGGCGAACAACTTTTATGTTTCGATTATTTTGATCTGAGGTCATATGTGACATGTGAGTTAAAAAAAATGAACTGTTGTATGAGTGTATGTGTGTATGACAACAATGCTCTAAAATATGATATATTCAACAACTATGGCAACAATCATTATGCGCTCTATCTCTAAGACTTGTAATAATTTAATAACAAATAATCATAGTTCTTGAATTTGCATAACATAACAAGGTCCACAAGTATCAAGTATGTATGATATGACAGCATAACATAACAAGGTCCACAAGTATGTATGATAGTATGACATAGCAAGGTCCACAAGGTGACAATTCACAACAGCCATAAAACACAAATAATCATAGTTCTTGGCTTCTTGCAAAAGTGCATAACATAACAAGGTCCTCAACCATAAAACACAAATAAACATAGTTCATGACTTCTTGCAATCTTGCATAGTTGCATTGCATGAAAAGTTGAGAACTCAAACTAGGAAAATACCAAACCGCACACATAGACAAAGTTCTTAGGTCTCCTCCCACAAGGCCACAACCAAAATAAATTACTAGGTAAATACTAAATAGCAAGTCCCAAAGAATTAGGACTATGGTGTGTCATCGTCCTCATCTTCATCCTCATTTGTTTCAATCATCTCATCATTATCGGACTCGAATTCTATCTCCTCTTCCAAAGCAATCTCATTCTCTGAATCATCATCGGCAACAAATTCTTCTACTTCATGGAGTTATCTCACTCTTGCACTCCTAAGAGGCTCTATAGCCTCGGTGGCACCCACTTCGTCATCAATGGCGGTGTCGGGATCAACCTCGTCCTCAACATATGCATCTTCACATATCCAATCTTGTGCCATGGAAGCATCTTCACCAAGGAGAACATCACGAGAGGAGGAACATTTCTTTCTTTTGTCCATCATTCTTCCATTGAATTGGATATAAACTAGATTGTCCCTACGGCTCACATCTAGTTTATTTCTCCTCTTAGCATCCACCTAAAAATTGCAAAGTAAAGCCTAATCAAGTAGTCATTCACATTTGTTCATAAATAAAGTAAGGAACTAAAGATCAAATTTGAATAACTACAAGTTGAGATTCAAGAGTTACTTGTTCAAAAACACTCCAATTCCGTTCACATCCAGAAGAACTTGTGGTCAAGTTGAGTATCCTCAAAGCCATGTGCATCAACGTAAGAGTTTGTAGTCCATAAGTTGCCCACCACTCTCCTACATGAGAAAACAAAATACAAAGTATTATGCATCAATCCATCAACCCATAATTTCAAAAATGCAATATGCAGAAAGCCAAAGAGTAT
The DNA here is from genome assembly GCA_011799875.1 of Thinopyrum elongatum. Lineage (NCBI taxonomy): Eukaryota > Viridiplantae > Streptophyta > Magnoliopsida > Poales > Poaceae > Thinopyrum > Thinopyrum elongatum. Next base: position 416,810,775 of record CM022299.1, read on the forward strand.
GTAGGAGAACAAGCTTACCGGGATTGAAATTTGCATTCGTTATAGCTTTTGAGGTAGCCAACTTTGCAAACATGCCCTCCTTATTTTTAAACCTTGGCAAGTCTACGTTAAGTGCTTTATTTTGCTTCTCATCATCATCATGATAAAAGGTCTCAATAACTTCCATCAATCCAGTCATGATCTCTACATCGATAAATATGCTTGGGGTAGCATAACTATAATAGGGATTCAATGCATATGCGGCCATGTGCAATGGAGTATCTAACCTCCCATTCATCTTGCTCTCCATAGCTGTTGTGATGATCTTATAGTCCTTCTCTGAATTTTCAACCGCAAGCAATATTGCCTTCTTTGCCTCTATTATTTCTCCATACATAGAGGCCATGGACTGTCCATCACTATCAGCCAATCGAAGCACCTTCACCAATGGCTCAAAAACCTTGCATTGCAACATACGGTAAGCACAACATTAGTATTTAACATATTACATATAACACAAGATGACAAGACACAATTAAAGAACATTATTAATTTTATTACCTTGATGCAAAGAGACACATTCTTCCAAAATGTCCTACTAATTATTGTGGCATGAGCCGACTTTCCTTTCCTTGTACCTGTATGCTTGCATTGTTCCCAAGCATCACTACAACACATCTCCTTTAGTTGTTTCTTCTTTTCAGCAAGACTTTGCAAGGTAAGAAATGCCGAAGCAAATCTTGTCACTCCTGGCCTAACAATGTCTCTCTTTTTTGTATGAGACCTCATCAACGCCAATGTTGCATGATGTGCATAAAGGAAAATAGTCATCTCCTTTGCTTTGGTTATTGTAGAACCAAATTGCTTTAATTTACCAACTGCTTCTACCATCAAGTTGAGGGTGTGCGTTGCACATGAGGTCCAAAATATCTTCGGCCTTTTTTCTTTCAACATCCCTTTTGCTCCCATATTGTTTGAAGCATTATCTGTGACTACTTGTACAACATTATCAGCACCTACAAACATCATGGAAAAACACAATAATCAATACATGATGAAAACTTGAAAAGCAAAGAACGAGGGAAAATAAAAAGTTCAAGATTGATACCAATTTTCTCAATGCATTCATCCACATAATTGAAGATGTAGAGACTTGTGTGTGCATGAGCCGATGCCTCCTTTGATTCAAGAAAACCTGTCCCCAACTTACAATGCACACACAAGTTCATGATGCTCCTCCTTTTCTTGTCTGTTCAAGCATCAGTCATGACAGAGCACCCGGTGATCTCCCTCTCAGCCTCATGTGGCTTTAACAAATCCCTAGTCCTTTCCACCTCCTGCAACAACATCTTTTCTCGGATATGATGTTGTGAAGGTTGCCTCCAATCAGGACCATAACGACCAAGGGCTTCACAAAATTGTTTGAAGTCATCATCATTGATAGCATTAAAGGGTATATTTTTCTTGTACATCCATCTAGCCAAATATTGCCCCACTTTGTAGCTTCTCTCCTTGTCGATACTATCATTGATGTTGTGTTGGAATTTTTTCAATGGCACACTAGGATCAACTGGCGCCACAAATTGATCCATAGGCCCAACATTTTTGGGATCACCTTTACCAACTGCACTAAGCTCTTCATCATCCTCAACTTCTATGTTCACCGAGGCCCTTAATTCTTGTGCTTGCTTTTCCTTTTCCACCTTCTTCTTCTTTGCGGCATGAAAAGCCTCCTTGCACCAAGCTTGCTGTTCTGGGGTGGCTACCATACAACTTGTCACCGAGCCTCTGATTTGAGCTATGTGTTGCTTCATCCTATTGACCCCTCCAGACATTTCTTTTCCACATAGCTTGCACTTCACTCTTTGCAAATCATTTGGATCACACAGCATGGAAAATTCCCACGCCATGTCATCAGAATTCCTTTTTAAAGATTGAGAACTCGCCACCTTGGAAGCGGCACTAGAAGTAGCCATCTCCTACATAGAAAAAGCAAAATACAAATGAAGTAGGGCAGCAAGTTAGCAATAATTGAAGTTAAAGTGTTAAACAACAAAAGACAATTACCAATTAGGCAATTACTAATGAATTTCCTACATACAATTCTACATGCAATTAAGCCATCAAACAACATGAAATTAATAATTCAAATTCAACATAGTACTACAATTGTAACAATCCTACACAGCAATCATTTAGTTCATCATTCATTTAACCGGGTGCTGCTATTCTTGCTGTACTGCTGCCCCTTCTCCTCCAACATGAAACAACAAAACATGAAGACTGAAGAGGCAGCAACCTGTGCTCGCTGCTATGCTGCTGTGCTACTGCCCCCTCTCCTCCAACCTGGTCGCCGGCGTGAAGAGGCAGGAAGGAGAGGCCAGGAGGGAGGGGAGGCCACCTGCTTGCTGCTCCCCTGGTTGACGGCGTGAGGAGGCAGCAAGGATAGGCCGGAGAGGGAGGAGGGCCAACTGCTTTTTTGCCACGGGTGAGGATGGGGGGCAGGGTATATGCGGGAGGAGGGGGAGGCGGCGAGGAGAGGCTGGAGAGGAAGGGCTGCCGTTGGCCGGCGGCAGGGGAACGACGGGTGCAGGCGGTGATGAGAGGCGACAGAGACACAGGTGAGGTGAGGGGACGAGGTAGATGCAGGAGGAGGGGAGCTGGTGAGGAGAGGCGGGAGAGGGAGGGCCGGGCCCCCCCCCACGGTTTTGGCGGCCGTGGGGGGGGGGGGGCGGCGCTGGGTAGGTAATGCAGGCGGCGGCGTGGGTAGGTAGTGCAGGCGGCGGCGCGGGGTGGGGAGCAGGGGCGGGGTAGATGCGGGAGGAGGAGGAGCCAGCGAGGAGAGGCGGGAGAGGGAGGGCCGGCCACGCCGTTGGTCGGCGGCGTGGGGCGGCGGCGGCGCTCGACGGGTAGTGCAGGCGGCGGCGCGGGGTGGTGAGTTCTGCCAAACCTAACCCACACGGGCCACGGGTGAGGATTGTGGAGAGACGAGGGAGGCTAATATTTTATTTTTTTACAGTATGCCCCCTGAGAGTCCGGTGATTAATCGGTCTGCGGTGGATTAATCGGTTGTCAGATGATTAGTCGGCCAATTAATGCCCAGGCCGAATAACACTGCCGATTACATATAATTTTCAATGTGGATGGCCGAGTAGCGATTAATCGGACGATTAATCGGCTACTCGAACGATTTTTTGAACAGTACACTTGCTATAGAATCATTTCTATCACTGTTACCGTTACTACTGTTGTTACCACTCCTATCAAAATTATCATATTACTGTGCTACTGATCACTTTGCTGCAGATACTTAATCTCCAGGTGTGGTTGAATTGACAACTCAACTGCTAATACTTGCAAATATTCTTTGGCTCCCCTTGTGTCGAATCTATAAATTTGGGTTGAATACTCTACCCTCGAAAACTGTTGCGATCCCCTATACTTGTGGGTTATCATGACCTTTTTCTGGCGCCGTTGCCGGGGAGCATAGCTATATTTGTTGAGTCACTTGAGATTATTATCTATTTATCACTATGAAGAATCTGAAGGATACAAAAACCAAGATCGTTCCCTCTAGGACGAGGGGAGGTAAGGAACTGCCATCACACTCTGCACTTGATTCACCTTCTGTTTTGACTAGACTTGCAACACCCCACATGCTAGTAATCCTGATATGTCGCAAGTTATTGATGATGCTACTTCTGCTATGAATCATATTATGATGATGCTAGTACTTTGCTTGATGATAATGTGCCACTAGGTAAATTTCTTCATGAACAAATTGCTAAAGCTAAAGATATTGAGAATGCTGAAACTGATAAAGTACTTGAAACTGAAAATCTTGAAACACCTATTAGACCTAGCTATCCTAGATATGAAATGCCTAAGATACCTGAAGGTTATGTTATGGATGAGGAGATAGCTAGAGACTTTCTTGCTTGCAATGATAGAGATGATCTTAAGAAATTACTATGCAAACTGAAAGAAAAATCTTTGAATGCTAGAATAAATGTGATCCTAAGTTTGCTACTTCACCTATCTTTGTTACCGATAAGGATTATGAATACTCTGTCGACCCAAAGTTAATTACTTTGGTTGAATCTGATCCTTTTCATGGCTATGAAACTGAAACTGTAGTGGCACACCTTACTAAATTAAATGATATAGCCACCCTATTTGCTCATGATGAGAAAATTCGCTACAACTATATCCTCAAATTATTTCCGTTCTCATTAAAGGGTGATGCTAAGATATGGTACAACACTCTTGCTCCTGGTTGTGTGCGTAGTCCCCAGGATATGATTTATTACTTCTCTGAAAAATATTTTCCTGCTCATAAGAAACAAGCTGCCTTATAGGAAATATTTAACTTTGTGCAAATTGAAGAAGAGAGTCTCCCACAAGCATGGGGGAGGCTTCTCCAATTGCTTAATGCTTTATCTGATCATCCTCTTAAGAAAAATGAAATACTTGATATCTTCTATAATGGACTAACCGATGCTTCTAGGGACTTTCTAGATAGTTGTGTTGGTTGTGTTTTCAGGGAACAAACTGTTGAACAAGCTGAGGAATTATTGAATAATATATTGAAAAATTATGATGATTGGACTCTTCCTGAACCACTGCCTAAACCCACTCCGAAGAACAGGGGTATTTTATATCTCAGTCCTGAATATATGCAAGAGGCAAAGAAAAGTATGAAGGAAAAAGGTATTAAAGCTGAGGATGTTAAAAATTTACCTCCTATTGAAGAAATACATGGACTTGACAAACCACCACCACCAAGGGTGGTAGAGGTAAACTCTTTAATGAAATTTGATGAAAGTGATATCCCTTACAATAAACATCCTAGTCAATGCTTTTATGAGTTTGATAACTACATTAGAAAACAAGATCACTTCAATGAAAATGTTATGAAACAATTGAAATACAACACTGATATGATTGCTCGCTTGAGTGACTTGTTATTTAGAATCACTAATGATGTTAGAGGTGTCGGAAAACATGCCTCTATGGTTCAAACCCAGCTAGAACAAGTTGCTAAATCTCAAAGAGAATTGCTTAGTGAAATGAATAATAATATAAATGATTTTGCTGTTAGAGTAGCAACTAGAGGAGGCAAAATGACTCAGGAACCACTTTATCCTAAGGGAAACCCTAAAAGAATTGAACAATACTCTCAAAGAATTAATACTGATGCACCTAGTCCTTCTAAAAGGAATAAGAAACAAAAAAATGATAGGACTTTGCATACCTCTAGTGAACCTGAAATCGAAAAACCTCCCGAAGATAATAATGATGTTTCAATTTATGATGCTGAAACTCAATCTGGTAATGAACATTCATCTAGTGATAATGAAAATGAAAATGATGATGTTCATGAAGACACTCAACCAAACAATGACAAACAACTAGATAATGATGTTGAGATAGAACCTGCTGTTGATCTTGATAACCCACAACCTAAAAATAAAAGATATGATATAAGAGACTTCGTTGCTTCAAAACATGGAAAAGAAAGAAAACCATGGGTTCAAAAACCCATGCCCTTTCCACCTAAACCAACTAAGAAAAAAGATGATAAAGAATTTGAACGCTTTGCTGAAATGCTTAGGCCAGTCTTTTTGCGCACTCGCTTGACTGATATTTTAAAGATGGCCCCTTTTGCAAAATACATGAAAGACATCATCACTAATAAGAGAAAGATACTGGAAGCTGAAATCTCCACCATGCTTGCTAATTATTCTTTTAAGGATGGAGTACCTAAAAAACTTGGAGATCCAGGATACCAACTATATCTTGCTCCATCAAAAGAAATTATGTTAAAACTGCCTTGTGTGATTTACGAGCTGGTGTTAGTGTTATGCATTTCTCCTTATATAAAAGACTTGATTTGAATAAACTCACACCTACTAAAATATCTTTGCAAATGGCTGACAAATCAACTACCATACCTATCGGTATTTGTGAGGATGTGCCTATTGTTGTTGCAAATGTTACTATCCTAACAAACTTTGTTATACTTGAGATGCCCAAGGACGACAACATTTGATTATCCTTGGTAGACCCTTTTTGAATACTGCAGGGGCTGTTATTGATTCCAATATAAGTAAGGTCACTTTTCATATCAATGGTAATGAGCATACGGTGCACTTTCCGGAGAAACAATTCCAAGTGAATGGTATTAATGTTATTGAAAAATCTCCGACACTCACTATTGGAAGTTTTCAACTACCTCTACCTACTGCCAAAAATAAGTATGACATACTTATTGTAGGGGATATTCACATTCCCATTGAGGTAACCTAGTGTTTTACGAAATTTCTTTTGTTTCATGCTAATCGAAGGTGGTTGTTAATAAGACTTGATCAACCTTATTAATGGATCATTTTTTAGAGGTATGAAGTTGATGAATTTAGTAGGCACAACCTTCTGCTCCCAACTTTTGTTTTTTGTTTTTCTTAGTTAAATAAAATAAAATGCCATGTTTATCCTGTTTTCTGGATTTTTCATGCAATAAAAAAATGACCCAAATATAAAAGTTCTCAGAATGCCCTGAAATTTTAATATGATTTCTTTCTGAATATTTGTGAATTTCTGGTGCAAATAACATCAGAGGGGGGGTGCACCTGGTGACCACAAGACACCAGGGCGCGCCAGCAACCCCAGGCGCGCCCTGGTGGGTTGTGGTCCCCACGTGGGTCCCCTCACTTACTTCTTTAGCCCATGTCATCTCCTACCTCCAGAAAAAAAATCAACATAGCTCTCTCTCTCTCTCGTGTTCTTGCTCTCAAACCTGCGGATTTCGATCTCTTTGCTCGAAGCTTCATTTCCGAAACTGTTTTGGGGGATTGCTACTTGGTATGTGACTCCTCCATTGCTCCAATTAGTTTTTGCTTTAGTGGTTTATATTTTGAATAATTAGCTACTCTTGGTGTTGCTGTAGATGAGCTTGCATGTTGAATTCTTAGAGTTCTAAGTAGTTTGAATGCTTAATATAGCCGATATGCATCCTTATGAGTAGCTGGTATCAATCTTGTGAAGTTTTGTTGACAAAAATTTTGTGGACTAAATTTTTCAGAATTTCATCTATAGGAATAAGATGAGTTTCTTTAGGAAGTTTGCCTCCAAGAAAAATGCTAAAGGAGTCATTGGGGAATCCTCAGACAATGAACTCAACACTCTGAGAAGGGCGAAGGTGCGGCCGTGCGAATGGCCGCATAATGCCTTCATGGAGGGGGCCGGGATCCATCAAGAGTTCGCCCAATTCATTGCTAATGCTGGGCTGACCGACTTCATCACAGCTGAGTGTGATTAACACCATCTCCTTACAAATTCCTTTGTGCAAAATTTCCATTTTCTGAGTAGGAATAATCCTCCTGAGGTGCAGTTTAATTTATACTCTGAAACCCGTCAGATACCACTCACTGACTTTTGTGATATATGCTTGATCCCTTCTGATAGGGAAATAAGAGAGCCTAGACCTGCAGAGTTTGAGGACTTTTATCGTACTCTGATCAAAGAGGCGTGCCGAGTGTCACCGCCTCTAGTTTGCTATTTCCTTCTGTGCATTACTTTGCTCTATTCACCGTTAAGTGTTTAATTGCCAGAGAGAAGGTCGGTGCACTCAGTGCTCCTGACTTTGCCATTCTACGCCGTGCATTACACAATGATCGCACTTATAGCCTAGGGGCTATTATTGCACGTCGTCTGCACCTTAACAGAAACAAGGGCAAAAATCATGGCGGTATTTATGCTACTTGCTTAGCGAGCCACTTTAACGTTCAGATACGCCAACATGATTATCCTTTGTCCCGAGTTTATCTAGATCACCAGGCGATGGTGGCTCACCAGTTTACAGATAATGCTGACTCTCTTCATAATATCCGTTACAACCTGGTTTTTAGCATGGATTCCCGTGATATTATTCCGTTGCCTGCACCTGCTTTGTTTGATTCTATTGCCAGGGGCGGATACAGGATCATGCCGGCGGACATTATTGCCTACCGGAACGCCCAGGCAGCGGTAGAGCAGGAGCCCCAGGAGTGGGACGCTCAGGTTCCGCCGCCACATCACTTCGACATGGGACCGGATGGCTACTATGAATGGTGACTGCCAAGCTAGGCCGGGGGAGTACGTATTTCCACCGACATTATATTCATGTTCACACATTTCATTCCAGTTGTCGGTGTTCACACTTTTTCATTGTATTATCCATGCTAGATTTATTTTCTCGCTTTCTTCTTGTGTGTTTGAAAAACTTTGAGAAAACCCAAAAATATTTCTTGCTTCTTTTTGGTTTTTCTTTCTAGTTTAATTAGTTGTAGTATTAAAAAGAAAACCCAAAAAGATTTCCCGATTTTTCTTTTTGCTTGTTGGGAGCTTTCCCGTGTAAATAGTTTTTCTCGTTTTTTGTTTTCCCTTCTTTAATTTGCTTTCTTCAAGAAAAACCAAAAAATCCAAAAATATTTCAGTGTGTTTCTCTGAAATTCTTTTCTTTTTATTGAGTCGTACCAAGGAAAAGACCACGATGAAAATGTTGAGTGGCTCTCATATGCATTACTATTGATCTAACAAAGATCCCAAATTACCTTGTCTTCTCCTTTTGAGTAAAATGTTTGCAGATTCCAGCTTACTCCACGACACTCTTGCACTATTATTATTTTCATATTATTCGGTCATGCAAGTGAAAGGCAATAATGACGATATTCAATGAACTGGCTATGGCAGAGAGAAACGGGTATGAACTCAACTTGTTCTGTTTTTGTAAATATGTTTAACCTGGTATCCATGATTCAGCGTATTATGATCAAACATGTTTGCAATGACAATTAGAGATTATAGTTTCTCATGCCATGCTTAAGTAGCTAGGAGTGGATAATGATTTATCTTGGATGTCAACATGCATTAAAATGATTTTGATGTAGTATGATGATATGGTATCATCCTCTGAATGTTTCAAGTGGCTTGGCTTGGCACATGTTCATGCATGTAGTTGAATCAAAACCAACATAGCCTCTATGATATTTATGTTCATGGTGTTCATATCCTACTCATGCTAGTATTCAATGTTAATTATGCATAACGCATGTTCATGACCGTTTTCGCTCTCTAGCTGGATGCTTCTCAACCTATTTGCTAGCCTTCGCCTGTACTAAGCGGGAATACTGCTTGTGCATCAAAATCCTTAAACCCAAGTTATTCCAGATGAGTCCACCATATCTACCTATATGCGGTATTACCCTACCGTTCCGAGTAAATTTGCATGTGCCACCTCTAAAATTTCAAGTGAACATTTGTTTTGTGTGCCTGGACCACTCATGGAGCGACAGGGGGCGGTCAGTATCTTCCATGCTAAGCGGGTTATTCTCATGATGAGTGTTCATTCACTCGTCCTTGCACGAGAGGGGCGGTAATAGGGATGCCCAGTCCCGAATTCAAAAATTGCAAATAATTAAACAAAACTCCCCCATGACTGATGTTGGTATGGATGGTACTCGTGGATTCGGCTAGCCGTGGAGTGTGTTTGTTGGTGGAGGGGGAGTAAACCTTTACTTTTATCGCTTGGGAACCGCCACTAATGTGTTTAGCATGGAAGATATTGATAACTCTTGCTCGTAACGTTGACAGGAAGGGTGTACCTCCCAAAATTATATTTATCTCTATTTTTAAAACTTTGAGCTCTGGCACCTCTGCAAATCCCCGCTTCCCTCTGCGAAGGGACTATCTATTTAATTTTATGTTGAATCATCACCTTCTCAAATAAGTGCCAGACCTGAGAGCACTATTGTCATCCTCATGCATTGTGTATAGTTAATGTTGGGTGCATCATGACTGGATCTTTTCTACCATGAATTACAATGTTTAGTCGCTGCTTGAACTTTGGAGGTGCTCTGCATTTATGTTTTGCGGTCTCAGAAAGGGCTAGCGAGATACCATTATTGTCATATTATATCATGGTTGTTTTGACAAAGTGTTGTCATTTAAGATATCTTATTATTGCTCGCTAGTTGCTTATGCTATTGATATGAGTTAATATAATTTTTAAGAGTTATTGTTGACATGGTTAGTCATAATCTTTGCTAAAAACCTGGGTGCTACTTAAGCTTATTTATGTAAACAAGAACAAAAGAGTTTGTAAAAGATTTTCTTTATCACTTTCAGTTTATCAACTGAAGTGCTTGAGTACAAGCAAAGGTTTAAGCTTGGGGGAGTTGATATGTCTCCATCGTATCTACTTTTTATAATGCTTTTGCTCTTGTTTTGGACTCTAATTTGCATGATTTGAATGAAACTAACCCGGTCTAACGCTGTTTTCAGCAGAACTACCATGGTGTTGTTTTTGTGCAGAAATAAAAGTTCTCGGAATGGAACGAAACTTTTTGGAGAATTATTTTACAATAAAAGAAAAATACTACAGCCAAGAACCACCGGAGGGGGGGCCCTGGCTGGGCATAAGACACCAGGGCGCCCCCCCTCTGGCACGCCCTGGTAGGTTGTGCCCACCTTGTGGCCCCGCAGACCCTAATTCCGATGCTATAAAATCCTATTTCCAGAGAGAGAAATAGGGGAGGAAGTTTCATCGTGTTTCACGATACGGAGCTGCCGCCACCTCCTGTTCTTCATCGGGAGGCCAGATCTGGAGCCCGTTCGGGGCTCCAGAGAGGGGAATCTTCGGTCTTCCTAATGACCAACCCTCCTTCATCACCAATTCCATGATGCTCCCCACCGGGAGTGAGTAATTCCTTCGTAGGCTCGATAGTCGGTGAGGAGTTGGATGAGAGTCATCATGTAATCGAGTTAGTTTTGTTAGGGCTTGATCCCTAGTATCCACTATGTTCTGAGATTGATGTTGTTATAACTTTGCCATGCTTAATGCTTGTCACTTAGGGCCCGGGTGCCATGATTTCAGATCTGAACCATTTATGTTTTCACCATTATATCTATGTTCTAGATCCAATCTTGCAAGTCATATTCACCTATTACGTGTTATGATCCGTAAACCCCGGGGTGACAGTAATTGGGATACTTTTCGGTGATGACCGTAGTTTGAGGAGTTCATGTATTCACTATGTGTTAATGCTTTGTTCCGGTTCTCTATTAAAAGGAGGCCTTAATATCCCTTAGTTTCCTTATGGACCCCGCTGCCACGGGAGGGTAGGACAAAAGATGTCATGCAAGTTCTTTTCCATAAGCACGTAAGACTATATACGGAATACATGCCTACATTATATTTATGAGCTGGAGCTAGTTTTGTATCGCCCTAGATTATGACTGTTATATGATGAATATCATCCAACGAATTCACCGATCCAATGCCTACGAATTTCCCACATATTGCTCTTGCTAAGTTACTACTGCCGTTGCTATTGTTACACTTGCTACAGAATCATTGCTATCACTGTTACCGTTACTACTGCTATCAAAATTATCATATTACTGTGTTACTGATCACTTTGCTGCAGATACTTAATCTCCAGGTGTGGTTGAATTGACAACTCAACTGCTAATACTTGCAAATATTCTTTGGCTCCCCTTGTGTCTAATCTATAAATTTGGGTTGAATACTCTACCCTCGAAAACTGTTGCGATCCCCTATACTTGTGGGTTATCAGTGGGTGAGGCGCAAGGCTATCCATGAAGAAGAATTTCAAAGTCCACTGTCAACTCATATATTCATATGTAGGTACTTGGATGAAGTTAATGCTTGCCTTGTAAGGTCATGCAGCCTTGGCCCATCAGTTCCCACCAAGATGAATGCATGGAAGCCACCAGCACCTGGATTTTCAAAGTTAAATGTTGATGCAGCGGTAGCAAAGAATGCTAATAGAGGGGCAGTGGGAGTGGTATGTCGAGATGTGGATGGTAATTTCCTTGGGCCGTCAGCGGTTATTTTTTAAGGCATCGCCTAGCCGGAAATACTTGAAACTTATGCATGTAGAGAGGCCCAAGCTCTTGCGGAAGACCTGGCGCTGCGTAGAATTTGCATCGCTACTGACTGTCTGAGAGTAACTCAAGAGTTAGGGGCGGCTAATCATCTGGGAGCTTACTGTATGATTGCGAATGAAATTTTCATTCATAGATCTTCTTTTTTGGCAGGTGAAATATTCCACGAGTAGCGCGAGCATAACTTTGAAGCACATAATATTGCTAGAATGGCTACTAGCTTGGATGTGGGGCATCATTTGTGGCTATCTACTCCTCCTAGTAACCTTTGTATTCCTAGAAACATTCTTGAATAAATAAAGTGCGTTGTTTTCGATTCAAAATAATAATAATTTGGACATATGGCAATTAAAGAGAATGTGATTGGTATCTTCCCTAGCAGCACATAAAGCGCAAAATTCAGACCCAGGTCCATTGCATTTACGAATCTGGTCAGCCGCACGCAGTTTTCCACAAATGTTTACCACATAATTTTTTTATTTTATTTTAAGAGGAATCTTCACTGGTACGCGTCGGTGCTATACAAACGGTTTTTAACCCCTTTCCGCGACGGCATTTGGAACCGTCGCCAAGTGAGTGTGGGCGAAAGGGGGGTCCTTCCCACATGACCCAGAAACCGTCGGGGATAGGGAGCCAAGATGCATATACAGTACCCCTACTCGTTTGTGCTTGCATTGCCATCGCAGTCAGTATTCTGTGGTGCTACATTTACGATGCACGGCCCATAACAAATGGTTCACTATTATAGAATGTGTATGATAAGCATACAATCACACACATTCGCTTTTCCCAAACTTTATGCGATAACTAATTAAGAAGATTAGCTAATCATCGTACGAGTGTCGGACAGGATTACGAAACATCGGACCGTCGTAACATTGTCGTACACGACAACTATCGCACACGCTATTCTGTGGTGCAACGTTTACGATGCATACTTCATTAGAAACAGTTCATGGTTGCGAATCGCGTACGATAAGGCAACTATCACAAACGTTTAGTTTGCCCACACCGTTTGTGATATTGTCTGACATCGCACACGCTTTGCAAACGGCAACTGTGTGCATGCTTGCACATGTTTCCTCTCTGTGAACCTTGTCGGATTATGGTGTATATCGCAAACGTTTGTGTTTTACCAACCGTGTGTGCCGTAACTACCTGGAGAGCGTAATTTCACTGTAATTTAATTGCTACTATTTCAAATTGTACCGGATTTGAATTTGAATTTGAATGTATGCTATAGCTTTATTCATATCCATCAGGTTCAAACAACCAATGCATTATTCGATTCATAGGTACATATGTTCAAGAATTACATAAGAACCAAATAAAGAATGATGAACCACAGTTGTATACTTGTATTATTAAAGACGGTAAAGAAAGAGGCGAAATACATTCTAGTTGTTGAACAAGGTGAAGCGGAATGCCCATATTGTGCCCTCCTCCATGCAGAAGGCATGCACGGCTCTAGTCCAACCCCTTGTGATGGCCGACCGCCCATCCTTCATGGTCTTCATGAAAACATCTAGAGAATCATCGTGTTCTGGTAGAAATACTTTAACCTTTGCATGCCCACCAATCATGTAGTTTGAGAGGTAATCTTGAGTAAACTGCTTTGGCAACCACTGCAAAGGAAAAAGATTCAGATATTGTCATCTAACACAACTCATTATGGGCAGTAAAAAGAAGGCTGCAGAGTTCTTACTTACCATCCTGCAGTTCACTGTTGTCTTGGATAAAGTGTAAACAAATAGTTTAATTGCCATCTTTTGACCCATTTTACTAACAATCTTTATCAGCTTCCTCACTTGATGCTGGTTCATCGATATCTCATTGCCCCATATGCAGAAAGGGTCGAAGCGCGGATCTTTACCAATGACATATGTACCTAAAAGCACCAAGTTAATATTAGAAGCTAAACAGCAATTGCACAATGATGCAGTACAACACTCTTTTATAATATCTTATAACATCCAATATACTCACATATTAGATGAATTAACATCTTATATTATGGGCCGGAAGGAGTTTATTGCATTCTTATAAATTATCGACTGATTAACTGCTGCTGTATCCATGGGTTAGAGTTAGTTTGAGCTAGTTCGGGCTCAAATAGCCCTAAAGTGTATCCAAACATGAGGGCTAGTTTGAGCTAGTTGCATCTAACCCACCCAAAAAAACTATCCAACCCAAGAGGTGCTAATTGGAGCTAGTTCTCCTAGTGCATTTATTGTCAATCTAACCTTGTCATCCAAACACCTCTTTGGATGGAGTTAGTTCAGGCCTTCAGGGTTAGTCATGAGCTAGAAACTAACTCTAACCTCTAGCTAAGTTGAGTATCCAAACAGGGCTGTGTTGTTGTTGTTGCTGCTGCTCTTCTACGTATATCTAGACATCATCAGAACATTAAGGTAACACTCTTCCTTGTTGCTATGTAGCCTAGGATTGCATATTTAGACATTAAGTACAGTGCATGTTGCTATGTAGCCTCAGATATATTACATATGGCCCTAGTTAACCTAACAATAAATAGGTTACAGATATATTTAGTTAAAAGTCTGATTCACCGATTAGTCCCTTATCAGCCCCCGGCCTACATGGTACCAGCTACCGATATCCTGAACAATGAGTATATATAAGCCATGGGATGAAACTAACCTCGATGGAAAACAGCAGTCGTTCCCAAAATTGTCCTGTGTAGGTACATCAAGAGGCATGTTAAGCAAAACGGGCTAAACATCAACCAAAATTATCCATGGCAGACAAAATAATCTCCAAAAGATAGCTTCAGTGTGCAGGTTTAAGCACGCTAGTAAAGCAAAACAAGTGGAAAGGTGTGTTAACTGCAACAGGCCTAACATTTAACAACAAGCAAACATAGTCATTCAAACTAATATTGTGCCGGTCTAAGTACACTGGTTATTGTTAAATAAAAATGGAAAGGCGTGTTAACTACAAGATGCAGCAACCAAATGTAGTCATTCATAGTGGTATTGTTGAAACTGGTACTGATGAAATTGAACTGCACAGTTCATACTTGCACATATAGAACATCATGTTGTGAATAACTGGAATAAACAAGGCATACTATGAACAACCAAAGATAGCATTTGAAACTGGACATATGCTAACTACAAACAACCGAACAATCAAAAAAACTTTAAAAGAGGCATATGCTAGCTATAACAGGCTTAACAACAAGCAAATATATGCATTCCTATTGGTATGTTTAAAACTGGATTGATGAAATGTATTGCACAGTAAATAATTGCACATATAGAGCATCACATTGTGAACAACTGAAATAAACAAGGCATACTGCAAACAACCAAATATAGCAATTAAAACTGGACATATTCTCACTACACTACAAAAGGGACTCGATGGGTTTCCTCTCTTGTCATAGATGGGCTCGTTCCCGTGGGAAGAGCACGGACCCTGGATGCGCTCCATGTTGTCGCAGATGGGCTCCTTCCCCTTGGAAGAGCACAGCGGTAGGGTGCCCTCCCTGATGTCGTAGATGGGCTCTTTCCCCTTGGAAGAGTAGATGGGCTCTTTCCCCTTGGAAGAGCCGGAGAGGGTGCCCTCCTCGTGGTCGCCGTCGATGAGGTCTGACTTGGAAGCTGTGGATCCCAAGCCAGCGTCGTAGAACGTGTCCTTCAGAAATGACAAAAGGGGCTCGATGGCGATGTAGGATGGCAAATTCTTGACAGCGAGCCAGAGGAGATCGGCGGCGGGGCCATGGATGAGATCGACGGCGGTTGAACCCGAGGGGTTGGGGGTGGGCCACTTCACCTGTGACATAGCCCACCTCAGGCCGTCGTTGTCGACGACCTCGATGTCGTAGCCGGCGTTCGCGACATACCCGCATACTCTAGCCCGCTGATTGAGTGGCTGCGGCCAGTAATGGTCATCAGCTTCCTCGGCGACGTCGGGCGAAGAGACCGCGATACACCTCTTTTGGGCCAGTCGCTCCTCGAGCTCCACGGGAAGCGTAGCCGGGCTTAGGCTGCGACACTCTGGAGTGGGGGATAGGGATCTGTGGGAAAGGGGGCGTTTGGCAGGCGTCATCTAAGAAACTCAGGGCGACCTGGGTATGGAGATCAGTGGGTAAGCTGCACGGGCAAACCGGCAGATGTTGACAATGGAGGCCTTGCGGCGGCGGCGGGGACCTTTCTAGGGTTTTGAGCGAGGGAGGGGGTGTGTGTGTGCGCGCGCGCGCGTGCCCGAGGAGGTTTTGGTGTGTGTGTGTGTGTGTGTGGAGGGGGGCGGGGGGTGTGTTTGAGGAAATGACGCGGGTACTGAAAATTTTGCTACACGTGAGTCAGACGCGGGAGTGAAATGCCGGGGCTATTGAAAATTTTGATGATGGTGCATCGCACACGGTCCGGAGATAGCAACCGTGTGTTATGAAACAGAAAAAGCCTTGAGGCGGGCAGATATTTTCGAGGGATGCAGGCGGGATTGGGAACAAGAAACATCACACACGGTCGAAACACAATAATTGTGTGTTATCAAACAGAAAAAAGCTGCAGGAGGGTAGATATTTTTGAGAGGAGAAGCCTCGTGGAGCCCAATGTACTGTGCGGATGTGTGCGTGACAGGGGCACCGGCATGGCACACGGTTAGTTTGAGTGAACTGTGTCTGTTGCGTCATCCGACTTGTCTAATGTTCATAAATTTGGCAAAAAATGACGCGGGAGAGGGTCAGAACACGAACACGCTTGCATGTGGACCAAATTTATGTATGAAAAGGGTGGTTTGATGTTCAAATACCAAATGCAACTTCGATGTGGCACCTATCCCGCAAAGCGCACGGTATTGCTTGCCCCCCCCTCGTGTCGGCACGAAGGGAAACCTAAGCTATGAATGCATGCCCCCCCTCGTGTCGGCAAAGGAGGGGAATCCTCCCATAAGCTATGAATGCATGCCCCCCCCCCCCAACCGAGGTTAACCTAGCAAAGTGCGAAGTAGCAGCCCCCCCACACACACTTTCAGTCGGCGGGCCAGAGAGGCATCTCACCAAGATGGATCGTAAAACGGACCAAGAATAATCCACCTTGGTCGTACAAGCGCTCTCTTGTTGTTGGTCAAAGTGATGGCCGTCCATGCGACCCCGGAGATGGGCTAGCTCGCCAATAATCATGCAAGTAGCTAGTCCCCGAAGACAACCACTGCATGCGTGTGGCCCAAACATATGTATGGAGAGGCATGTTTTTGAATACACAATGGAACAACTTTGATGTGGCACCGTGATTTCAAACTAGAAATCCCCACACTGAGTGAGGGTTAGGTTGACGATGCATATGTATGTTACACCACACTTCAAGCCGACAACGGGGATTCATGCATGCATGCGCGCATAGTATATGCACTCAAACTTAATTAGGTCTGAATCTCACCATGACCTATACTACGATAACACGAACCAAAGGAAGAATCCGCCATGGTAACCTATCTTGTTGTCAGTCAAGGTGATCATGGATGTCCACGCGGGCCCACGAATATATAGGCTTGTTGCCAATAACCACGCGAGGGAGTGTATCGTTCGAAGACAACCACTACATGCATATGTATGGAGGTGATGCGTGCATGCATGTTTGAATACCATTTCACAACATTGATGTGGCGCGTGCGTCGAAAATCATACAGTCCGCACACAGAGCGAGATCGGTTCATGATGTGTAGCCACTTCGACTCGATGGGAGGGATTCATGCGTACACATGCATGTGTGTGTGCTCAAACTGTATCGTGTCATCCCAGAGCATGACCTATATATATACCGTATTACAAGCAAAAAAATAATCCCCTCCTAAGTCAAATTAACCTCTCTCGTTGTCAGGCAAAAAGTAGTGATGGACCAAGCGGGCCCACAGGTGGAAAGCATCGATATCGCTGATAACCGCTTAAGTGGGTGCGAGAGGACAACCACCATCGCTTTGCGTGTGGGGCGCCAAACATATGTTGAATACCCAAAATGCACAACTTTGATGTGCCACATGCCTCGAAAACCGTAAACCCCCCACACAGAGCGAGGAATTCATGAAGCGTACTACATATGATGGTCCTCTTCCCCCTCTTCGATGCATACTATATGCTCCTACCATAATACAACCCAAAAAGAATCCTCCTCGATGGTGAAATTAATTAACCTCTCCCGATGTAGGTCAAAGTGATGCATGCATCGACGATGGCCTCGTGGGCCCACAGATGGAAGCGTCACACGTGAGTGTCCTAGCTAGGATAACCACCGCCTGCATGCATGTGGCCCAAAGAGGTGTTGTGTGATGTTTGAATAGCCAATTTCACAACTTTGATGTGGCACGTGCCTCGGAAACCGAAAAGTCCCGACACTTAGTGAGGTGTACTTGTTCACGGACGCGTACGTATAGTATATATGCTAGTCCCCTCCCACCTCTTCGACGCGTACTATATACCACCATAACACAAACAAAAAAGATTCTACCTTGCTGGTCAAATTAACCTCACTGCCGGCTGTTCGTCAAAGTGATGGACGACGACCTCGCGGGCCCACAGAAAGCGTCACACGCGAGTATCGAGTGTCGTGTAGGACAACCATCGACTGCATGTGGCCAAAACATGTATGTATGAAAGGGTTGTGTAATGTTTTAAATAACGAATTCACGACTCTGATGTGGCACCTGCCTGACAAAACGGCCAACCCACACGGTGGCTCACAACTCGTAGTGTACTACGAGCCACCCGCCACCCCCCAGACGCACAC
This sequence comes from Thinopyrum elongatum, assembly GCA_011799875.1. Taxonomy (NCBI): domain Eukaryota; kingdom Viridiplantae; phylum Streptophyta; class Magnoliopsida; order Poales; family Poaceae; genus Thinopyrum; species Thinopyrum elongatum. The sequence goes on from CM022299.1 coordinate 416,829,446, forward strand.
ACCCACACACACACCGCGAATCCACCGCAACTACGATGCATCTTAAATTATCCCGCGGTGAACATATGTTACCAAAGGAGGGAAGTTTTAATTTCGAAAAAAATAGAGATCATTAAGACATTTTAGTACATTAATTGATTGATTTTCTGCTGGTATAATGTGCAAAAATCAAATTTGAGCTACATGCACACATGACAGTGCAACTAAATGGATTGCAAAAACACATGTGTCTCAGTGGGTGCATGTTTACTCCCCATGCAAGAAATTTCAAACATTGAGAATCTCGATTTTTAAATTCTAGTACATCCAAAACTTATTTGAAGTTCATGAAACTTATCATGTTGTCATATGGACACCAATACAAAGTGGCATTGTACTTTTTTTGTCAAATTTGAGACCAGTTTTGATGTAATCTTTATCTAATTACAAACGGGAGATTATTAATAATTGGGAACCAATATCCCAAACGGATTATTTATTCGAACCGTGAGCATTAGACCAACAATGGATATGTGCCATGCTTCGGTTAAGCAATAAAGCGGCATCATTAATCATCCAAATAGAAAAACAATATACGTGCCGCCACGCGACCCGTGTGCCGTGCGAGCAGGCATGAGTTGACGGGACGAATGCGAGCAGTCCGCCACGCAGGTAGACCGGGAGGCGTGCGTGCAGGTGTGTGAATTGACGGAGGTGTGCTCGCTGCGCAGTGTCATCGGGAGGCGTGCGAGTAGTTGTGTGAAACGACGGTAGGCATGCCAGCAGTCCGGTGCGCAGGCTCACCGGGAGGCGAGCCAGCGGTTTGACCGCCGCCCGCCTCTCTCCCACTACTCCATATTAATGGTGCGCCCGAGCGGCCGCACCCCCCATCCTCGCCACACACACAATCCTCTCTCTCTGCTTGCATCCTCGATGCCGCTCTCAGTCCTCAAAGCCGTTAGTATATGAGGATGCCGCCGAAGCGCCCCATCGGAGGGAGTGACGACGCTGGGGCTGCTGAAGCACCGGAGCACAGCGTGGAGACGGAGATAGAGGTTGCCGTCACCGCCGGCGAGTTATCGCTGCACCCTGACGTCGTCGACGGCGTCGAGCTTCCACAGACGGAGGCGGAGTTCCACACCGACTCTGGTGACGACTCGGGCGACGACCCCGGCGACGACTCCGACGACCACTCCGACGACGATGGACAACTGGTTAGTCATCTATACCCATTTATGTCTCAAATAGATCCTAGGGCTTCTCTGGTTACTCCTGCCTCCCCCTTTTTGGAATAGAAATCCTATGGTTATGTTCTCCCAATCCATGAAATCTGAGTATGTTTCGTTAGATCCGTGTAGTGTATTGATTGTTTGAATGGTACAAGTGATAAGTGATTAGTTGTTTCATCTGTGCAAATGATTTCTGCTAGTAATCCGACTAGGGTTAGTGTTCGTGCTAATAATTCCTAGCCAGGACTTGACAATTGATTTTGAATGACCTACATATATGTTTGTGCCATTATTTTCTTCAAGATTGGTCTGTACACAGACGACTGTGCTTAAAAATCAAACCATAATCTCTGGATATGTATAAAAAAAATAGCCATCAATTCCTAATCCTACTTCACGGCATGTAAACATTGATTTGATGCCAAAATTTGTTTTACTATTTGTATAGGTGCTGTTTGACGATGTGGACAGCGAGGATGAAGATGGCCAGAGGAGGTACAAGAGGCAAATCTTGAGGGAGCTTTATGCGGGAATGCATAGCAGGCGTATTAGGACCTGGAACGACGGCTATCGATGCCCATTTTGCAACCACAAGCTTCATGACACATATCAAAGTGTTCTGGCGCATGCAAGAGGACGGGTCGTTGGCTCCTTCAAGCAGAAGTATTCTCGCAGGGTGGCGCACGACGCGTACGCCGAGTACCTGGAGAAGCTTCAGGATCGTGCTGGCATGTGAGATGAGATGTGGGATCGAACTATGTACGCTTGAGTATGCTTAATGACGGTTGAACTATGTACTTATGGTTGAACTATGCTTGTGTACGTGTACGCTTATTAACTATGTCTGAGTATGTTTAATCTATGTTTACTTATGTCTAACCATGGGATATGGATGCAATCAGTTCGGTTGATGGAATCTACCTCCGTCCTGGTTTATTGGTCCCCTTTGTAATTTGTGTTAAATTTTGACCAAAGATTTAACTGACAAAATGTTAGAGCAGGTCAGCAAAAATTATATCGTTGGATGGGTATTTGAGCATAGTGTTCAATGATCTAATTTTTGGTTACATGCATAAACATTTCTTAGTTAAATATTTGGTCAAAATTTGGTACAAATTACAAAGGGGACCAATAAACCAGGACGGAGGTAGTACGTCAATCACACACGGTTCCCAAAATTGGAACCGTGTGCAATGACTTTCCTTTTACCTGTTGCATCAATCACACATGGTTGGCTCCAGCAAACCGTTGCCTCCAAAATTCTTTGTGGGACAGAAAACCCTCACCACCCAATTCAAAAACGAAAAAAGAAAACCCTCACCATCCCCACGTCACAAAAACCCTCAACCCACCCGCCACCCCCTCTGGTCCCCATTCACATCTGCACAAGCTCCTCCGCGTCTATGCATGGCATCGCCTATCGCGGCGGTAACTGTCGGTGTCAAAACCGGTGGATCTCGGGTAGGGGGTCCTGAACTGTGCGTCTAAGGTCGATGGTAACAGGAGACGGGGGACACGATGCTTACCCAGGTTCGGCCCCTCTCTATGGAGGTAATACCCTATGTCCTGCTTGATTGATCTTGATGAATATGAGTATTACAAGAGTTGATCTACCACGATATCGTAATGGCTAAAACCCTAGAAGTCTAGCCTGTCTGATTATGATTGCCTCTATGGACTAAACCCTCCGGTTTATATAGACACCGGAGGGGACTGGGGTTGTACAAAGTCGGTTACAGAGAAAGGAATCTTCATATCCGAATGCCAAGTTTGCCGTCCACGCCAGGGAGAGTCCCATCCGGACACGGGAGAGAGTCTTCTGTCTTGTATCTTCATGGCCCATCAGTACGGCCCACGTTACGTAGCCTGGACGCCCGAGGACCCCTTAATCTAGGACTCCCTCAGTAGCCCCTGAACCAGGCTTCAATAACGATGTGTCCGGTGCGCAGATTGTCTTCGGCATTGCAAGGCGGGTTCCTCCTCTGAATACTCCAAAATAGACTTCGAGCACAGAAAGCGTGTCCGGCTCTGCAAAACAAGTACCACACACAACCGCAGAGAGTATAATATTTCACGAGTCCCATCTGCTGACAACTTTTTGTAACGCGACACCATGTTTCTGCACGGTCATTATTTCGAACCGTTTTCTTTTTAGCCTCCTGCTCCATGTTTTGAGAAGTGGTTTTATTGGCACGTCTTGTCGAAGCAGAGATCATGTCCCCTTATTACGGGATTCTCATCGATACGGGCGTGGGTAATTCAACCATGCGGTCTGCACGGCCCTTGGGAATAGGCGAGTTTTAAGGCGAGTGGGGAGGCGCTTGATATTCACTGCCTTTATAAGGAGATAATGATTCACCTCTTTCACCCACGCCTTCTCTTTTCCTCATCCTTTCCAACCTCGAGTTCCAGCACCCAAGGTTCAATTTATTCGTTCCGAGCCTCCTAGCCATGTCCGGACCCAACCCTCAAGGCCGGTGGGTGGCCTCCTCCGCCACAGAGAAGGATATCACGAAGCTCCGGGCGGCAAAATACCTGACCGCGGAAATCCCCCACAGGCTCCCTGCTCAAGGGCAGGTCATTCCTACTCCCAGATCCGGCGAGAGGGTCGTATTCATCTCTCACTTCCTCCGAGGGCTAGGGTTCGCTCTCCATCCCTTCATCCGCGGACTCATGTTCTATTACGGGCTAGATTTTCATGATCTGGCTCCGGACTCCCTTCTTCACATCTCGGCGTTCATCGTCATGTGCGAGGCCTTTCTCCGTATTCCCCCACACTTCGGCTTATGGCTCAAGACCTTTAATATGAAGCCGAAGGTTGATGATGGGAAGCAAGCAGAGTGCGGCGGTGCGATGGTGAGCAAACTCACCCACACACCTTGGCCAAAAGGCTCTTTCACGGAAACCTCCAACCTATGGCAACGGGAGTGGTTTTACATCACTGAACCCCGTGGTACCAAGTGGGCAGCTACACCTGCGTTCCGGCCTGGCCCTCCATTACGACTCGCATCATGGATTAACAAGGGGCTGGACTGGGGATCAATGGACGAAGTGCAGACGCTACAAAGTCGCATCCGGAGCCTCCTCGAGAAGGACACCGGCCTCATCGACGTAATCCAGGTAATGCTAGTCCGCCGGGTCCTGCCATGCCAGCGACAGCCCCTCCGCATGTGGGAGTTCAATCCGGAAGGACCATGAACTCTTCAGCACTTCTTTGGCACAACGCACAAAGGAATGTGGAAGTTGTTCTTCGGGACCCGAAAATAGTGGCCGGATACTGCCGAGGACATCGGCATCGACTGCAACCATCCGGATACCTCGGTAGGCCCTCGACTCCTGAACACAATTTAGTTAAATATCTCGTAGCAATATACTGAGAAAACCATCTTCGACCAGGGCTGGATCAAGAAGGCGGAAAGAATTAGGTGTTCGTCCCCTCTTCCCGAAGACTCAGCAGATCCTATGTTAACAAGGATGCTGGCTCCGGCGCCATACCAAGTGCCGGTGAAGGGGGACAAAGAGGAGAGCGAGAAGGCCGAAGGTGGCCTCTATTCTACAGGTACACCGGACAATATGTTTGGGGAGATTGGAACTCCCTCTTCTGAAGACAAAAGAGAAGGAGAAACTGACATCTCCTCTCCCGATGGGAAGAAGAGGGCCGCCTCCGAAGATTTGGAAGCAAAGGCTCCTAAGCGAGGGAAGATGTCCCTGTCAGGTGGCTCGGGTTCAGAAGACGACGTTGTCGCGCAGTTCCTCCGTAAGGACAAGCCTTCAGCCGAATCGTAAGTGAACAGGGGCATCTGAAACATATCCCATTGCTTTCCGGTTACCAGGGTACCATTTAAAATATATGTTTGCAGTCCGGCACGCAGTCTTCCTCAACAGTCCTCCTCCTCGGGGGATCTTCTTCCGGAGATGATGGAAAGCGAGACGCCTCCACAGAACTTCTCGCCCGACAGGGCAGACGACTCCGAGCTGTCGTCCCGGAGGATCTCTCCCGACCAACAAGCGGTGCGAGGGACAATGAAAACTACGCCCGAAGGTGATACTTCGGCCGTCCAGAATCCGGGGCATGCAGACCCTATGGGGACCAACAATAAAGGGCCCGTACTATCCGGTTTACAGCCGGGGACGACTCTAGAGCCGGGTAAACATATTCTTTCAAAGGGAGTCCATACTCCTGCGGCGGCTCCCAGGGATCCGGGGGCGCCGAATACAATGACGGGCATGCTGCAACATGCATCCGTTTCAGAGGAACATCATACCTTAATGGGTACGGTTGTTGAGAGGATTCTATCCGCGAAAAGCGGATTGAATGAATCCTTCATGAGCCTGCTAAGAGGCTTCGAGGTATGCAATGTAATACCTTTAATTGCACTTCTACGTGCAAAATGCACCTGTGTATAGATAGTAGCCCCTGAGACTCTGGTTGCCGTCCGAAGGGAGGCGATCAGAGGATCAAAAAAGATATTCCCAGGAAATAATCTGATGAATTGGAACACATGCTGTTTCATCCATGACGACTGCCCAAGCTACATAGTTTGCAAGGCTGAAGCAGAAACTTGATGTGGCGGATGACGACCTTACACTTATTAACAGGCGGCTCGACGACGCGCAAGGTATGTTTTTGGGGCAGTCAGTATATGTAAATATGATAATATGAGCATGATGCTGAAAATTGTATACTGAGATATGCATAACTGCAGATAGTGCTGCCGCAGTTGAGGCCCTACGGGCTGAGCTTGCCCGAGCCACGGAGCAAGCCAGGATGAGTGAGGCGGCTGCCAAGAAGGCAGCTGCTGAGTTAAAGGCCGAACAGGCTGCTCGGCGCCAGTGCGAGGAGAGAATATCTACCATGACGCGCGAGCTAAAGGATGCCAATGTTCGATGCGAATTCGTCAAGAAGGATAACAAAGCCAGAACGGTCAAACTCAACAAGGCCTTACAAGAGGCTAGAGAAGCACGGTCCGAGTCTAGAGCGGCTCGGGAAGAAATCCGGCAAGCTGGGGAGATAGCGGCCGGTAAGCCTTTCTTATTGCAGACTAAATTCGGCGATCCGAAGTATGCCCCCCTTAATCAAATGTGGAGTTCTCCAGACGCATTCTTGGACTTGCCGACGAGTGTCTCCGATGCGGCGTAGTTTTTCCAAGCGCAAGAAGGACGTGCAACGGAGAAGCTTTTCTGGTCGCAATTCAGCATGCCGAAGCGTCCGCTGTTGCTGAACGAACAGATGGCCCAGTGGGCCGAGCTCCACAAGATATCTGGATCTGCCATGAAGGACGTCGTGGTCCGGCTGTGGCCGACTGAGCCAATTCCGAATAGTTATTTCGGTTTGGTGCAGCGACTTGTGGATGCGGTGCCGCGTATCGACGCTGTTAAGCGGTCAACGTGCATTGAAGGTGCACGGATGGCCCTTGCCCGCATCAAGGCGTACTGGGCAAAGATGAAGGCCACCGATATTGCAGCGAACAGTCCACCCGAGGGCAAGGACCATCACACGCCAGAGCATTATTTTGAGGATGTCCTAGAGGGTGCCCGCTTGATAGAGGGTCAGTGCTTGAAAGATATGATGTTCGAGTGAATATACCAAGTTTGTAAAAACAATATTATGATATATTAAGGCTATATTTTTATACTTTTGCCTGAAAGTATTGGTTCCTCCTGTGCAGCCGTTCTTCATATAATCTGAAAGTTTGCGAGTCATCGGCTTCAGCCCCCTCGCATATAATGCGGGGGTGTTCGGAAAAGCACTTGATCACTCTTAACCCAATGTCTTGGTCCATGAAGGAGGTGTCAATGCGGCGAACTAGGCAATCGGACTATAGGGCTTTAACACTTTCACTTAGCCATAGGAGTTTGACGGCGGGTCTACGATATAGCCCCTAGTATGTACGCGTTTACCCGAATACGGTGCGTTACATAGGTGACCAAAAAAATGGTCCTTCAAGTAATACGGAGAGAATCATGAAGGATTCTGATGAGTCATCGAGTGGTTGACCAGCTCTCGCCGCATCATGACAGTCAGTTTTTGGCTTTCTCTACTGAGGTGCTCATCCGGATGAACCGGGACACAATCGCAGTAGTTCTCCCTTTACTACCCTAGCCGATATAGCGGAACGTAAGGTAGTAAGCACACGAGCCGGGCAACCCAACTGTTGACCAAAGACATGATTCGGAGCTGATGCATATAAGGCCAAACTCGTGACGCCGAAGTGTGCTGAAAAGCTATTCGGACTTGTCGCCAACTCATGTGTTGCCGTATTGAGCCCCTGGCAATTTGTGCCGAGGTGCGTTCGTGAAACAACCGAAGAAGCAAAATTCAGTATGTAGAAAAAGCGAATACTGAATACGGGTTATGTTCACTGGAATCTGATTGATACGTTAAATGCAATTCTACAGATTATAACACCCCTACCCGGGCTATTTAACATGCCGGGGGCCGAGTGCTGAGGAAAAAAGGCACTTTACAGGTTTAAAACTAAAGAGTGCGGTCTTAGAAAAATCATTAGGACCTCCTGTCGCACGTCTGCGCTGCCTTGCCTCGGTGAAAGGGCTCCTTAGTAGGAATAGCCTTTGGTTATTTATACAAAGCCGAACTTTAGAAAAAGTCCGTAAGATGACCAGGCTTGGAATCACCTGTTGAGAAAGATAAAAAATAGTTAGGAAAAGTAAAAATACTATGAGGGTGCGGACCGCATTGTAGGCCTATCCGTATTGTGCCTCCGCCGATGACCATGGTATTTTAGGTGCATAATTATATATGCGCGGTATAAACTTCGCGGCTATATGGGGCGGACGACGGAGGCCGAACTGCTAATCCAGCTTTGAGATTGATTGGTCCTGTTTAGTAGAAACCGGCGGCTTGACGGCCGATGAGATACGCGGCTTGATAAGGCCGCTTTGTACTTCGGCTGCAGCAGCCATAGTACGCTCCTCTGTACGGAGGGAGCATTCCGTATTTCCATTTACAGTGATGACGCCGCGTGGACCGGGCATCTTAAGATTGAAATGGGCGTAATGTGGGACCGCATTAAAACGAGTAAAAGCGGTACGCCCGAGTAGTGCGTGGTAGCTGCTGCGGAACGGTACAATATCGAAGGTCAAGCCTTCACTTCTAAAGTTGTTCGGCGAGCCGAAAACAACTTCCAATGTAATTGATCCCGTGCAGCGAGCTTCTACGTCGGACACTGCTCCTTTGAAGGTAGCTGTGGTGGGCTTGATTCATGAAGGATCAATGCCCATTTTGTGGACAGTGTCTTGGTAGAGTAGATTAAGACTACTGCCGCTGTCCATAAGGACTTTAGTGAGATGGAACCCATCGATAATTGCATCGAGGATCAGAGCTGCTGAACTTTCGTGACGGATACTGGCTGGGTGGTCCTTGCAATCAAAAGTGATCGGGCAGGCCGCCCATTGGCTTAATTTTGGGGTGCCAGGCTCTATGGCATTGGCGTCCTGTAGTGCGTGCTTGCGCTCCTCTGTAGGGATGTGTGTCACGTATACCATGTTGACTGTTTTTACTTCAGGGGGAAATTGCTTCTGACCCCCGGTGTTCGGCTGGCGAGTCTCTTCGTCGTCGCTGTCGCTGGGCGGCCCCTTCCCCTTGTGTTCGGCATTAAGCTTGCCGGCTTGTTTGAAGACCCAACAGCTTCTGTTGGTGTGATTGGCTGGTTTATCGGGGGTGCCATGAATCTGGCAGGGCCGATCCAGTATCTTGTCTAAATTGGATGGTCCGTCTCTGTTTGCCTTGAATGGCTTTTTCCGTTGACCGGTTTTGGAGCTGCTGAATCCGGCGTTTACCGCCGTGTCTTGCGTTCCTTCATTATTATTTCGACGCTTGTGTTTATTGCGTCGTGGCTTGCCGTTGCCATCTCGAACTTCGGAAGTGCCCGGATCACTGGTGTTGTTGCTTCTACGAGTGAGCCAGCTATCTTCTCCCGCGCAAAAGCGGGTCATCAGAGCGGTAAGGGCTGCCATGGATTTTGGTTTTTCTTGACCGAGGTGGCGGGCAAGCCATTCGTCTCGGACGCTATTTTTAAAGGCCGCGAGGGCTTCGGCGTCCGGACAATCGACAATTTGGTTCTTTTTAATTAGGAACCTAGTCCAGAGCTTCCTGGCTGACTCCTCGGGCTGCTGGATGATGTGACTTAGGTCGTCGGCATCCGGAGGCCGGACATATGTACCTTGAAAGTTATCACGGAAGGCATATTCCAAGTCTTCCCAGCTGCCAATGGAGTTCACTGGGAGGCTGTTCAGCCAGTGCCGCGCTGGTCCCTTTAATTTTAGTGGGAGGTATTTGATGGCGTGAAGGTCATCACCGCGGGCCATGTGGATATGGAGAAGGAAATCTTCAATCCATACTACGGGATCTGTTGTTCCATCGTATGATTCGATATTCATGGGTTTAAACCCTTCCGGGAATTCGTGTTCCATTACCTCATCAGTGAAGCAGAGGGGATGTGCGGCGCCTCTATATCGGGCCAAGTCGCGACGTAGTGTGGATGTAGTCCGTCTGCGGTTTTCGGCCCGGACGTGGTTATGCTCAGCACGTCTGGCTTGATAGCCGTTGTCGCACGCCAGGGCATGCCCCCGCGATCCGTAGATCGATCTGGACTGACCTGTTCTATTCTCCAGGTTTTGCTGCAGGTCATATGTGTATTCCCGAGCTGTGGTATCTTTGCCTTTACGACGAGGTAGAATGGGCAGGTGTTCGGCTTGAGTTGCCGCCTTGTCCCGGCCACGTGGTGGTCGGTCAGCCGCATTACGTGTTGATGGCGTGGGCTCAAGTGCCTCGTCGTCGAATTGGGGTAGCAATTTACGCTTCAGGTAACTTTTAATGGGGCGCTCGAGTCCGTATTCCTCAGCTGCAAGGACATCAGTCCATCTGTCATTGAGCAGATCTTGATCAGCTTGAAGCTGCTGCTGTTTCTTTTTCAGGCTCCTCGCAGTGGCTATTAGCCGGCGCTTAAAGCGCTCCTGCTCAACGGGTTCCTCAGGCACGATAAAGTCTTCGTTGCCGAGGCTCACCTCGTCTTCGGAGAGTGGAAGATAGTTGCTGTCCTCCGAGTCTGCGTTTATGGCCTATTCGTCAGGGCTAACTTGCCCATCTTCCCTATCGTCCTGTTCGGAAGTCGGCTCGACGGGATCTTCTTTATCTTCGGCATCGTCCGGAGTATTGTTTTCTCTTGTGCCGGTATTGCTGTCTTTTCCACGGCGTGATTTAGAGCGGTGCCGCTGACGTCGGCGCTTTGGCTGTATCTCAGGAGATTTATCCTCAACTGGATCTTTCTTGTTATCGCCGTTATTCTCTTTGGGAGTATCCACAATGTACACGTCGTACGAGGAGGTGGGTGTCCAGCGCCCAGTAAACGGTGGGTTTTGGGCCTGCTCCTCTCTGGCATCATCGTCCATACCGTCAATGTCTTCGGAGTCGTAATCGAGCATGTTGGTTAAGTCTTCGACAGTGGCAATGAAGTGGGTGGTGGGTGGGAAGCGAAATTCCCCATCATCAGCCCCCGGTTCAAACCGGATATAATTCGGCTGTGAGTCCCCCGCTAAGGAGAGGGTTTTTAATGAGTTTAGCACATCACCCAAAGGTGAGTGTCGGAAGATGTCCACGGAGCTGAACTCGACGATCGGCGCCCGATCGAGCTTGATGGGCGTGGACGCACGCGGTTCGGAACCTATGCCCGGAGACGAATCCGAGGTTCCGGTGACACAGATCCCGTTCGAAGTTGGGTCTGTGTGCGGCTCCAACGCCGCTGAGTCTGTGGCTTCCGTGGCAGGGTTGAGCTTCCCGTCCTCGGATGGCGCAATCTGCTCCGGATCTAGGGCCAGGGCAGTTACAGGCGCTATCTCCCGGGTATGGTCCGATGACAGATTTAGGTCATGTTCATCGCGTGGTAGGGAGCGGCTGCCATGGGCTCGAATCCGTCAAAGATCAAGTCTCCGCGGATATCAGCAACGTAGTTCAAGCTTCCAAACCTGACCTGATGGCCAGGGGCGTAGTTGTCGATCTGCTCCAGATGGCCAAGCGAGTTGGCCTGCAGTATGAAGCCGCCGAATACGAAGATCTGGCCAGGGAGAAAGACCTCCCTCAAGGCAGCGTCGTTGTGGATGATTGATGGAGCCATCGAGTCTTCTAGCGACGACACAGCGGAACTCTCAATGAAAGCACCAATGTCGGTGTCAAAACCGGCGGATCTCGGGTAGGGGGTCCTGAACTGTGCGTCTAAGGTCGATGGTAACAGGAGACGGGGGACACGATGTTTACCCAGGTTCGGGCCCTCTCTATGGAGGTAATACCCTACGTCCTGCTTGATTGATCTTGATGAATATGAGTATTACAAGAGTTGATCTACCACAAGATCGTAATGGCTAAAACCCTAGAAGTCTAGCCTGTCTGATTATGATTGCCTCTATGGACTAAACCCTCCGGTTTATATAGACACCAGAGGGGACTAGGGTTGTACAAAGTCGGTTACAGAGAAAGGAATCTTCATATCCGAACGCCAAGTTTGCCGTCCATGCCAGGGAGAGTCCCATCCGGACACGGGAGAAAGTCTTCTGTCTTGTATCTTCATGGCCCATCAGTCCGGCCCACGTTACGTAGCCTGGACGCCCGAGGACCCCTTAATCTAGGACTCCCTCAGTAACCACTTAGCTCGCCGCCTGCCGCCGCCGCCAGGCTGCCGGCAAACCCCACCGCATTTCGCCACTTCCGCTTGCCGCCGCCTATCACCATCGACTTTCTCGACGCACTTCTCACGGTCAACCCAGCTCCGCTCGGTTGGAGAATCTGCCGTACTGAGGGTTCTTTCTCATGGACAACAAGGTAACTAATTTAATGAGATATTATCTCATCTCTTATCCCAGTTCATCTGCCTCCTTTAATCACCCAGCCGAAATTGTCGTGAATTCATTTTTATTCATGCTGATTTGAGGTTTTTTTTTCATTCATAGAGTATACAGTGCGCGGACACATCAGGACTTTGCGGCCTCCGCCAGACATTCCATCTCACCGTACCAGATGACTTGAGGATGCGCGCGGTATGTTCAATCTCACCCTAAATCGGTTGGCATGGCCTACTTTCCTGAACATATTCTAAATATTGCTACATTTGGATAAAAGGTGCCACATGCACCATATACGTCAAAGGGGATTTTCCCCCTCTTCTTTCTATATTAGGCAAATTAATGATGTATTGTTCTTTCGATTACTCTCATATTTCCATGACATCATGTTTACCCTATCTGTTGAATTTTAGATTTTTGTCCTTCGATTTCAACTGCTGTACAGTTCTTTCAATTTGGGCCCATATTTGCATGTTACCATATTTTCTTTACCAATCCTACCATTTTCTGCAGCGCGTCCCTTGCTATGCAACAGAATCTGTAGTGCACAATCTTTCCCTTTACATAAATCAAGACTGTAGGGATGTCATACTGAACACAAACCATGGATTTACAATCGTTGCTACTGTAAGACTTGATGAACGTGGTGACTCCTATTTTGGCACTGGCCTTTGGAAAGAAATTTGTAAGTTTTATGTACTGAAAGCTGACACTATAATTGCACTGCACATAAAAGGGCCTGGTCATGAGATATATGCTAACTTCCCCGACGATATCATCCGTCCAGACTTTGTTCGAAGTAAGTTTTCTTTTCAAGTATCTGCATGTTGACTTACCCAGCAGTATCAAATGAATTGTGTAGTATTTAAGCAACCAATTGTTATTCCATTTTCTTACTATATTCCTACCTAATAACTTCTAGTTACCAATACACTTTTCTATTGCCATGTTTTAACTAAATATTCCCTGTACTCCCACTTCTATCAGAAAGCGCCGCTCACAAGGAGACTTCGGACGTGGAGAACGGGGCTGCCAACAAGCGGAGGCGGGGTGAGCAAGAACCGCAAGCGACTCCAGCAGGCCTAGACTTCATCAGCAACCTCCCCGATGATATGTTGACAATCATCATCTCCCTCCTCCCAATCAAATATGGGGCGCGGACAACCGTCCTTTCCCGGCGGTGGCGCCCCCTATGGAACTCCACCCTCTCGACCTCATCAACACCAACGAGCTCTGCCATGGCTATCACAAAAGCTTGGATGCGTTCTCCAAGATCCTCGGCAGTCACCTTGGCCCAACCAGAGGCCTTAGAATGGGCAAGTTCAGTTATAACGGCAAGGACCGACCCAAGCTTGACGACTGGTTCCGATCCCCCGCCCTAGATCAGCTCGAGGAGCTCACTTTTGATGATGGGCATATGTGCTCGCTGCCAATGTCCACGCTCCGCATCGCGCCCACACTGCGCGTCGCCAAGTTCAGGAACTGCCATTCCCCCCCCCCCTCAACGACGCGCCCGCTCTTATTCTACCACGACTGAAGCACCTCGAGCTCGTCATCGTCTGCCTCCCAAACGGTGACATGGAGCGCCTGCTCTGTGGCTGTACTGCACTTGAGTACCTTCATCTTCAGGCGATCAATGGGTTGAGTAGCTTCCACATCACCTCCATGACTCTCCGGACTATTTATGTGTGTTGCTGGTGCGGCAGGAAGACATCACAAGATGTGTACCACGGTATGGTCATTGAGGACACACCTGCACTTGTGATGACCCAAAAGTATATGGGATCAATTGTTGCCTTTTCGATAAGTAAGAGTGTCGAACCCAACGAGGAACAGAAGGAAATGACAAGCGGTTTTCAGCAAGGTAATGTCTGCAAGTACTGAAATTGTAAGTAGTAGAGTAGTTTGATAGCCAGATAATTTGTAACGAGCAAGTAACAATAGTAGTAACAAAAGTGCAGCAAGGTAGCCCAATCCTTTTGAGGCAAAGGACAGGCCAAAATGGTCTCTTATAATAAGCAAAGCGTTCTTGAGGGTACACGGGAATTTCATCTAGTCACTTTCATCATGTTGGTTTGATTCGTGTTCGCTACTTTGATAATTTGATATGTGGGTGGACCGGTGCTTAGGTGTTGTTCTTACTTGAACAAACCTCCTACTTATGATTAACCACCTCGCAAGCATCCGCAACTACAAGAAAAGTATTAAGAATAAATTCTAACCATAGCATTAAACTTTTGGATCCAATCGGTCCCTCACGGAATAGCGCATAAACTAGGGTTTAAGCTTCTGTCACTCTCGCAACCCATCATCTAATAACTACTCCACAATGCATTCCCTTAGGCCCAAATATGGTGAAGTGTCATGTAGTCGACGTTCACATGACACCACTAAGGGAATCACAACACACATACTATCAAAATATCGAACACATATCAAGTTCACATGATTACTTGCAACATGATTTCTCCTGTGACCTCAAGAACAAAAGTAACTACTCACAAATGATAATCATGCTCAAGATCAGAGGGGTATTAAATAGCATATTGGATCTGAACATATAATCTTCCACCAAATTAACCATATAGTAATCAACTACAAGATGTAATCAACACTACTAGTCACCCACAAGCACCAATCTATGGTTCCGGTACAAAGATTGAACACAAGAGATGAACTAGGGTTTGAGAGGAGATGGTGCTGTTGAAGATGTTGATGGAGATTGCCCTCCCCAAGATGGGAGAGTTGTTGGTGATGATGATGACGATGATTTCCCCCTCCGGGAGGGAAGTTCCCCCGGCGGAATCGCTCCGCCGGAGGGCAAAAGTGCTCCTACCCAAGTTCCGCCTCGAGATGGCGGCGCTCCGTCCCGAAAGTCCTCTCTTGATTTTTTCTATGTCAAAATGACTTATATACCAGAAGCTGGGCATCGGAGGTGGGCCGAGGGGAGCACAACCCACCAGGGCGCGCCTGGGCTCCCTGGCACGCCCAGGTGGGTTGTGCCCACCTGGTGGGCCCCCTCTGGTACTTATTGGCTCCAATATTTCTCATTTATTCCATAAAAAATCCCCATAAAGTTTCAGCTCATTTGGAGTTGTGCAGAATAGGTAGCCTGACGTAGCTTTTTCAGGTCCAGATTTCCAGCTGCCAGAATTCTCGCTCTTTGTGTGTACCTTGCATATTATGAGAGAAAAGACATTAGAATTACTCCAAAAAGCATTATGATGCATAAAAACATCATAAATAACAGTAGGAAAACATGATGCAAAATGGACGTATCAACTCCCCCAAGCTTAGACCTCGCTTGTCCTCAAGCGAAAACCGAAATCGAAAAACATGTCCACATGCTTAGAGAGAGAGGTGTCGATAAAAACAAAATACAGACATAGAAGCATCATGTAGTTTTATTATAACAGCAACAAACTTTAACATAAAACTTTTATCATAGACTTCTCATGAATAAGTAACAATTCATCACACAATCGAAGTATAAAGCATAAACTCTATTAGAAACCAACAAACTATGTTCTCAGTCAACTTTGCAACTACAATTCATCATCTTTTTAGGAAGGGTCACGTATCGGAGCCTTTAGGCAAGTCCACATACTCAACCATCATATAGTCTTCTATGATTGCTAACACTCACCGCATACACATGAGCAAAACGCTTCAACCGGACACATAGAAAGATAGGGGCTTATAATTTCGCCTACCAACGTATTCACCTCAAGGGTGATGTCAACAATAATAACTCATGCTACCCATATTCAACTGGACATATGTGCCTAGATCTTTCCTCACCACATGATGCTTGCCAAAGGAGAAAAATAAAAGGAAAAGAGAGAAGAACTTTGACTCTTGCATAAAAGTAAATACATAAAAGTAAAAGATAGGCCCTTCGCAAAGGGAAGCAGAGGTTGCCATGCGCTTATTTGTTTGTATGCTCAACCCCTTAATGCAAAAGAACGTCATATTATATTGCCCCTTGTGATGGCAACCTTTATTATGCAGTCTGTCACTTTTATTCTTCACCATCACAAGTTCGTACAATGCTCAATTTTCTCTTACACTAAATGATCTCACACTTTTAGAAGCAATTTTTATTGCCTTATTACACCGATGACAACTTACTTGAATGATCTTACTCAATCCATAGGTAGATATGGTGGACTCTCTAAAATAAGATTTGGGTTTAAGGGTTTTTTGGATGCACAAGTAGTATCTCTACTTATTGCGGAATTTTTGGCAAGCAAAGATGGGGGCAAGCACCACATGTTGAAGGATCTATGACAATATAACTTCTATGTGAATATGAACAAACATAAATCATTAAGTTGTCTTCCTTGTCCAACGTCCACAATTTTGGCATATAATATTTTGATGGGGGCTCACAATCACAAAAGATTTCCATGATAGTGTATTTATATGTGAATCTTCTCTTCCCTTATTAATTCTTTCATGCGTTGCATCATTGACTAATGCTATGTTGGTCAATCTCTAATAAAATTTTCTACTTATACTTTTCCTTATGTGGTGTTATCACCTACCATAGGATTAGCATATGATCTTTTCATTTATTTCCTTTCTCTTTATTGAAACATGAAAGTAAAGAAAGCAAAAACTCAAGCTAAACTTTATTATATATCTCGCACACGATTACAAGGATGGATTACTAAGCAAGCTCTCAAAAAGAAAGGATCGAACTAAACTTTTATTCATCTTAAGCAAAAGATAACCATGGATCGAACTAAGAAAAGTAAAGGCAAAAGATAGTGGGGGTGATACAATACCGGGGCACCTCCCCCAAGCTTGGTGGAAGCCAAGGGGAGTGCCCATACCCGATACTCAATTTTCTTTTGGTGATGAAGAAGGAGGTGGTGGTGATGATGAAGTAGAAGTGATCTTGTCCTTCAAGATCAAGAGATTCTCCAATCGACGGATGACGCTCCGGAGGAAGATGATGTGCTCTTGATGCAGAATATTTTCATGAGTGAGATATTTATTTTGCACACAAACCGTTTCAATGATCCGAAAGGCTTCAATCTCAGTAGGGGTAAGATGAGCATAGTAAGGTTTAAGGATATCTTCTTCTTCCTCCTCGGCAGGCAGTGCTTGTTCGATCACCGACGTTTGATCTCCGGTAGCCTCCTTGCCCTTGTCTTCCTTGGCTGCTCCGACGGCCTCTTCCCTCTTTAGCTCGATCTTCATCAACCAAGCATCCTCTTCCACATTGTTAGAGGAAGAAGAAGACATGATGCCTGGCTTAACAGATCTGGCAGAAAACAGCAAGAAAAGAGAACAGGAGATTTCTCCGCGATACAAAGGTCAATAGGTTCGGGGGGTATATAAAGACTTTTTTATCTTGGGAAACAAGCAAACGGAAGAAAAACAGAGTCCGGAAGGTACCCGAGGTGGGCACAACCCTCCTGGGCGCGCCTGGCAAGCCAGGCGTGCCCTGGTGTCTTGTGCCCACCAGGGGTGCCTTCCTGGTTGCTTCTTATTTTCCTAATTTTCTAAATATTCCAAAACTAACAAAAAATATTTTTGCGGATTTTTCGGAGTCCGTTTACTTACCGTATCACGTACCTCCTCTTTTTCACGATTCTGGAGTGTTCCGGAAGGACTCTTTTATGTGTTCTTTCGGTGTCATAGTTTGGATAATACTACTTTCAACATTAATGGGCGTACCTAAGATATAATGTTTTATTCGTTGCCCATTAACAACCTTCGGGTTAGTACCTTCGGCATTATTTATTTTGATAGCTCCAGACCAATAAACCTCCTCGATAACATAGGGTCCTTCCCATTTGGAGAGGAGTTTTCCTGCAAAGAATCTGAAACGAGAGTTGTACAAAAGAACATATTCTCCAACTTTGAACTCACGCTTTTGGATTCTTTTATCATGCCATCTTTTAACCTTTTCTTTAAATAACTTGGCATTTTCATAAGCTTGGGTTCTCCATTCATCTAATGAGCTAATATCAAATAACCTCTTTTCACCGGCAAGTTTGAAATCATAGTTGAGTTTTTTAATTGCCCAATATGCTTTATGTTCTAACTCAAGAGGCAAATGACAAGCTTTTCCATAAACCATTTTATAAGGAGACATACCCATAGGATTTTTATATGCTGTTCTATAAGCCCAAAGTGCATCATCTAATTTCTTAGACTAATTCTTCCGGGACCTATTGACAGTCTTTTGTAAAATTAATTTTATTTCTCTATTGCTAAGTTCAACTCGACCACTGGGCTGAGGATGATAGGGTGATGCAATTCTATGGTTAACATCATACTTGGCAAGCAGTTTACGGAAAGCATCATGAATAAAGTGTGAACCACCATCAGTCATTAAATATGTAGGGACTCCAAACCTTGGGAAAATAACTTCCTTAAGCATTTTAATAGAGGTGTTGTGATCAGCACTACTGGTTGGAATAGCTTCTACACACTTAGTAACATAATCAACAGCAACCAAAATATGAGTATACCCATTAGAGGAAGGAAAAGGTCCCATGAAATCAAACCCCCAAACATCAAATGGTTCAACAGCAAGAGAATAATTCATAGGCATTTCTTGACGCTTACTGATATTACCTATTCTTTGACATTCATCACAAGATAAGACGAACTTACGAGCATCCTTGAAGAGAGCGGGCCAATAAAAACCAGATTGCAATACCTTATGAGCGGTTCTGTCTCCCGCATGATGTCCTCCATAAGCTTCGAAGTGACATTTCCGTAGGATTTGCCCCTGTTCATGCTCAGGTACACAACGTCTAATAATACCATCTACTCCTTCTTTATGAAGATGTGGGTCATCCCAGAAGTAATGTCTTAAATCATAGAAGAATTTTTTCTTTTGTTGGTATGTAAAGCTAGGTGGTAAATATTTAGCAACAATGTAATTAGCATAATCAGCATACCAAGGAGTGTTATTAGAAACATTTATTGCAGCTAACTGCTCATCAGGAAAGCTATCATCAATAGGTAGTGGGTCATCAAGGGCATTTTCAAGCCTAGACAAGTTATCAGCTACGGGATTCTCTGCTCCTTTTCTATCAGTAATATGCAAATCAAATTTTGTAGCAAGAGAACCCACCTAATGAGTCTAGGTTTAGCATCTTTCTTTTCCATAAGATATTTTATAGCAGCATGATCGGTGTGAACAGTCACTTTAGAATCAACAATGTAGGATCTAAATTTATCACAAGCAAACACAACTGCTAAGAATTCTTTTTCAGTAGTAGCATAATTTCGTTGGGCACTGTCTAGAGTTTTACTAGCATAATGGATAACATTTAGTTTCTTATCAACTCTTTGTCCTAGAACAGCACCAACAACACAATCACTAGCATCACACATAATTTCAAAAGGCAAGTTCCAATCAGGTGGTTGAATAATAGGTGCAGTAATTAAGGCTTTCTTGAGTGTTTCGAAGGCTTCTAAACAATCATAAAAAAACGAAAGGAGTGTCCTTTTGCAAAAGATTTGTAAGAGGCCTAGAAATTTTAAAAAAGTCTTTGATAAATCTCCTATCGAAACCAGCATGACCAAGGAAACTATGAATACCTTTGATATCTTTAGGACATGGCATTTTCTCGATTGCATCAACCTTAGCTTTGTCCACCTCTTTCAAAAATTTTATGGCCCAAAACAATACCTTCATTAACCATAAAGTGGCACTTCTCCCAATTCAAGACAAGATTTGTTTGCTCACATCTCTGCAAAACTCGATCAAGGTTGCTTAAACAATCATCAAAAGACTTCCCATAAACAGAAAAGTCATCCATGAAAACCTCAACAATCTTTTCACAAAAGTTAGAGAATATAGCAGTCATACATCTTTGAAAGGTAGCAGGTGCATTGCATAAACCAAAAGGCATACATCTATAAGCATAAGTTCCAAAGGGACAAGTGAAAGTGGTCTTTTCTTGATCAGGTTGAGAAACAGGTATTTGTGAAAAACCAGAATATCCATCAAGGAAACAAAAATGTGTGTGCTTTGACAATCTTTCTAGCATTTGATCAATAAAAGGCAAAGGGTAATGATCTTTTCTAGTTGCTTTGTTTAATTTTCTAAAATCAATTACCATTCTATAGCCTGTAACAATTCTTTGTGGGATGAGTTCATTTTTATCATTAGGAACAACAGTAATTCCTCCCTTCTTAGGGACACAATGAACAGGACTAACCCACCTACTATCAGCTATAGTATAGATTATACATGCTTCTAGAAGTTTTAATATTTCCGTTCTTACCACTTCTTTCATCTTCGGATTTAACCGACGTTGGTGATCAACAACGGGTTTAGCATCAGGTTCCATATTAATTTTGTGCTGACATAGAGTGGGACTAATGCCCTTAAGACCATCAAGAGTATATCCAATAGCAGCTCGGTGCTTCCTTAGAACTTTCAATAGTCTTTCTTCTTCATGTTCTAAAAGGTTAGCACTAATAATAACAGGATATATCTTTTTCTCATCAAGATAAGCATATTTCAAAGTGTCTGGCAATTGTTTTAATTCAAACACAGGATCACCTTTAGGTGGAGGAGGACCTCCTAGAGTTTCAATAGGCAAATTGTGTTTAAGCAGAGGACTTTGTTCAAAGAAAATCTCATCTATTTCATTTCTTTCATGCATATGTAAATCATTTTCATGGTCTAGCAAATATTGTTCTAAAGGATCAGTAGGAGGCACAGCAATAGAAGCAAGACCAATTATTTCATCCTTACTAGGCAATTATTTTTTATGAGGTTTTCTACTAAACTTGGAAAAGTTAAACTCAGGAGACTCATCACCAAAACTGACACCGAGAGTTTGTTTCTTAGAATCTATTTTAGCATTAACGGTGTTCAAGAAAGGTCTACCGAAGATAATGGGACAAAAATCATCTTGTGGGGAACCAAGAACAAGAAAATCAGTAGGGTATTTTATTTTCCCACACAAGACATCAACATCTCTAACAATCCCAATTGGTGATATGGTGTCTCTATTAGTAAGTTTAATAGTAACATCTATGTCTTCTATCTCAGTGGGTGCTATGTCATTCATAATTTCTTGATATAAGGTAAAGGGAATAGCACTCACGCTAGCACCTATGTCGCATAAACCATGATAATAGTGATCTCCTATTTTAACTGAGACAACGGGCATACCAACAACGGGTCTACGAATATCTGACTTATCAGGTTTGACAATTCTAGTAGCTTCATTACAGAAGTAAATAACATGCCCATCTATGTTTTCTTCCAGGAGATCCTTAACCATAGCAACACTGGGTTCTACTTTGATTTGTTCATCAGGTTTAGGTGTTCTAATATAACTTTTGTTGACCACAGTTGAAACTTTAGCATGTTCCTTTATCCTAACAGGGAAAGGTGGTTTCTCAATATAAGCAGTAGGAACAACTGGATCAACATTATAAATAATAGTTTCCTCTTTAGCTGGTACCGGTTCTTTAATTTCCTTTTTAATAGGTGGGTGATATTTAAACCACTTCTCCTTGGGGAGATCAACATGAGTAGCAAATGATTCACAAAAGGAGGCTACTATCTCAGAGTCAAGTCCATATTTAGTGCTAAACTTTTGAAAAGCATCGGTATTCATAAAAGATTTAACACAATCATACTTAAGCTTAATACCTGACTCTTTACCTTCATCGAGTTCCCAATCTTCAGAGTTGCGTTTAATTCTTTCTAAAATATCCCACCGGAATTCAATGGTCTTCTTCATAAAGGAACCAGTACAAGAAGTATCAAGCATGGATTGATCATCACGAGAAGGCCGAGCATAAAAATTCTGAATAATAATTTCTCTTGAGAGCTCATGATTGGGGCATGAATATAACACTGACTTAAGCCTCCGCCAAGCTAGAGTGATACTTTCTCCTTCACGAGGCCAAAAATTATATATGTAATTCTGGTCACGATGAACTAGATGCATAGGATAAATTTTTTGGTGAAACTCCAATTTCAATCGATTCCAATTCCAAGATCCAATATCATCGCATAGCCTATACCATGCCAATGCCTTTCCCTTCAAAGATAAAGGGAAAACCTTCTTCTTAACTTCATCCCCGGGTAAACCTGCAAGCTTAAACAATCCACAAATTTCTTCCACATATATCAAGTGCATATCAGGATGTTCGGTTCCATCTCCTGCATAAGGATTAGCTAGCAGTTGTTCTATCATACCTGAATGAATTTCATATTCAATATTTTCAGTAGGTGCAGTAGGTTGAGGGGTAAGTAATTGTGGTTCCATTCGAGGTGAAGATACCCCGAACAAACCCCTCAAAGGATTGTTTTCCATAGTAACAAGTGACAATAAATTTCAGCACGTAGTAATAATTTTTCCTTACCAATTTCCATTTACCAAAAGCACTTCACTCCCCGGCAATGGCGCCAGAAAATAGCCTTGATGACCCACAAGTATATGGGATCAATTGTAGCCTTTTCGATAAGTAAGAGTGTTAAACCCAACGAGGAGCAGAAGGAAATGACAAGTGGTTTTCAGCAAGGTAATGTCTGCAAGTACTGAAATTGTAAGTAGCAGAGTAGTTTGATAGCCAGATAATTTGTAACGAGCAGGTAACAATAGTAGTAACAAAAGTGCAGCAAGGTTGCACAATCCTTTTGAGGCAAAGGACAGGCCAAAACGGTCTCTTATAATAAGCAAAGCGTTCTTGAGGGTACACGGGAATTTCATCTAGTCACTTTCATCATGTTGGTTTGATTCGTGTTCGCTACTTTGATAATTTGATATGTGGGTGGACCGGTGCTTAGGTGCTGTTCTTACTTGAACAAACCTCCTACTTATGATTAACCCCCTCGCAAGCATCCGCAACTACGAGAAAAGTATTAAGAATAAATTCTAACCATAGCATTAAACTTTTGTATGCAATCGGTCCCTTACGGAATAGCGCATAAACTAGGGTTTAAGCTTCTATCACTCTCGCAACCCATCATCTAATAACTACTCCACAATACATTCCCTTAGGCCCAAATATGGTGAAGTGTCATGTGGTCGACGTTCACATGACACCACTAAGGGAATCACAACACACATACTATCAAAATATTCAACACATATCAAGTTCACATGATTACTTGCAACATGATTTCTCCTGTGACCTCAAGAACAAAAGTAACTACTCACAAAT
Organism: Thinopyrum elongatum; assembly: GCA_011799875.1. Taxonomy (NCBI): domain Eukaryota; kingdom Viridiplantae; phylum Streptophyta; class Magnoliopsida; order Poales; family Poaceae; genus Thinopyrum; species Thinopyrum elongatum. The sequence goes on from CM022299.1 coordinate 416,852,671, forward strand.
GATAATCATGCTCAAGATCAGAGGGGTATTAAATAGCATATTGGATCTGAACATATAATCTTCCACCAAATAAACCATATAATAATCAACTACAAGATGTAATCAACACTACTAGTCACCCACAAGCACCAATCTATAGTTCTGGTACAAAGATTGAACACAAGAGATGAACTAGGGTTTGAGAGGAGATGGTGCTATTGAAGATGTTGATGGAGATTGCCGTCCCCAAGATGGGAGAGTTGTTGGTGATGATGATGACGATGATTTCCCCCTCCGGGAGGGAAGTTCCCCCGGCGGAATCGCTCCGCTGGAGGGCAAAAGTGCTCCTGCCCAAGTTCCGCCTCGAGACGGCGGCGCTCCATCCCGAAAGTCCTCTCTTGATTTTTTTTCTAGGTTAAAATGACTTATATACCAGAAGATGGGCACTGGAGGTGGGCCGAGGGGAGCACAACCCACCAGGGTGCGCCTGGGCTCCCTGGCGCGCCCAGGTGGGTTGTGCCCACCTGGTGGGCCCCCTCTGGTACTTATTGGCTCCAATATTTCTCATTTATTCCATAAAAAATCCTCGTAAAGTTTCAGCTCATTTGGAGTTGTGTAGAATAGGTAGCCTGATGTAGCTTTTTCAGGTCCAGATTTCCAGCTGCTGGAATTCTCCCTCTTTGTGTGTACCTTCCATATTATGAGAGAAAATACATTAGAATTACTCCAAAAAGCATTATTATGCATAAAAACATCATAAATAACAGTAGGAAAACATGATGCAAAATGGACGTATCAACTTGAGAGATTACTTGTAGTTGATCAAGAAGGTCCAACAAGAATCAATGTCATTTCTGCGCCGAAATTGACAGTGGTGGGCTACTGGTCTGACAAATACTCTAAACTTGTTATTGGATCCACACCCGTTCAGGTACAACAGCTGCCTTCTACCTCTCCTTCTACAAATTAACATTATTTCTAATTTTGAAGATGTTTGTTCGTCTGTCATCCAGAAAATGATTCCGACAAGCTTGACCCCGAAACTGCGCACAGTGAAGGTCTTGGCACTAGAATCTATCAGCCCCAACCTAGAGCAAGTTGTCAGTTTCCTGAGATGCTTTCCGTGCCTGGAGAAGCTATATATCAAGGTGATTTTCCGTTCCTGTTAAATGTTAACCATAAGGGAGTTCAATTTGTGACACCTTTTTCCAAGTTTACAATGACAATGTACTACGATTTCTGAAGGATTCTTTTGGAGGATTTCAGTACATACATGTCCCCCCCCCCCCATATTGGTTGCTTGATCCATATGGTTACAATCCATAAGCATTTCTCCTTTGGATTCATCTGTACTAGTTTTCTTAGGGAACTTTTCATCCACTCCAACCTCTTGTGAAGAAGGCTACATTTTTCTAGAATGTAATCAAATGCCCATGTTAATCATGTCAGATCAAAGATGGCATGTTAGTGCATTTTACAAATCCTGCAAACCAAATAGGCTTGTAGTAGTGTTCAAAACTGCATGTAGGCACTAACACGTTTTCTTCTTTTGCAGATAAGATTAGGCCCAATGGTGGATAATGTGATACAATATAACAATCACGTCGAATGCCTAGATCTGCATCTCTCAGAAATTACTTTGAACTCCTACCGAGGGACATTACCGGAGATTATATTCGCCAGGTTCTTTGTTGTCAGAGCAAGGGTGCTGAAGGTAATGAGGTTTGCCCTACATTTATTTCGCAAAAATGAATGGTTTGTTGATCAGCGCCGGCGCTTGCGGCAGAATGGAATAGGCTCCAAAAATGCTGAATTTCATTTTGGAACTTCAGATGACAGAGTAATCGGAAGTCATCGTGTCGACCCCATACATGACTTCTCAGTGGCTGACCCCTTTGCAAAAATTATGAGGTTTTGAAACCAGACTTAGAAGTGGTAATATTAGTTTGAACCTCTCTGATATCCATGTTCAGCGGATCAGCACGAGCGTTTGCAGCTGATGAGCTGAATTTCATTTCTAATATTAGTTTGAACCTTGTAATCTTCGAATTTGAGCCATATAACTCTGGAATTTGAACCTTGTAATATTTCGAGCTTTTGTGGTACAATCGTTGAAATGGCATCGTATGAGACTCATATATTGGTAGCACTATTTTGACCTTAATATGCAATGGTCTTAGATTTTATTAACCATTCTCGAATCTGTTTACCTTGTCGGTCTCAAAGCACACGATCTGTATAGCTAACTCGACTGCGATCTTCGACATTATTGCACAGAGTTGGTTTCTTCAACCGTGTGCCTTGTAGAGCGCAGAATTAATTATCGCACTCGAGTGTCCATCATCACCCTTCTGTGTAACTTTGACCTCATCACCCATGGGTAAACTTATGACCGAAGTCATTCCACACACTTCGTTTTTACAAAGCTTTTGCCAATAAACGCCCAATATTTGTCCCTCTTCTAGCCGACGCGTGGCCAAACTAGCCGGGCGGGAAGCTTGCGTGGTAGCGTGGGAACATGCTCACCGATGATACATTTGGCGCCTCTTCGAGCCCACGCGTGGTCAAATGAAACGCGTGCGGTGCGGTGTTGTCAAGCGTGCACTGGAATCCTCCGCTATGAATGTCGTGACAAGACGTGACGATTACAGGCCGGCCGGCCCCCATTTATTACAGCGGCCATTTAACCCTTGTGTCTCTTCAACCTTTCGATCGCGCCCCACCATTGCAAGAAGCACACCCACCACGACAAATTCTTAGAGGGTATCCTGCGCGGCTCCAATGGCGCTCCGAGCGGCTGCTGACGACGAGCAGCAGTTCACCATGCATGCCGTGGTGGACACCCACAGCAGGTTCATGGACCTCTCGGTGGTGTACACCAATGACCCGGTCTGGGTGGAGCACTCCATCCACATCATGGAGCTATTGCTTGCCGAGGAGAAGTACAAGGTGGTCGGGTTCGACCTCGAGTACACCCGCGCTCGTGCCGGGTCTCGTCCCAAGGTGGTCGTCGCCCAGATGTGCGTGCGCCACCACGTCCTCGTCTACCACTACTGCCTGGCCATAAGGCCTTGCGAGGGTTTCGCTAGGTTTGTCAACAGCCCTCACTACATGTTCGCTACGGTGGACATCACCAACGATGTAAAGGCGCTCGAGAATTCGGGCATCGCCTGCCAGAATCTTGTCGACATCCAGGGCCAATACAAGATCTGGGGCAGCAAGGAACATGAGAAGGACTCACTGGTTCACCTCGCCGAGGCCATCATCGACCCCTACTACAGAGACATGAAGGATTGCTGCAACTAGGACAAACGTGCCTGGCACACGACCTGCATGGAGAAACTCGACAAAGCTAACGTCGTGTACGCGGCCAAGGAGGCGTACACGAGCTACGACATGTACAGGTGGATCGTTGACATGAGAAAGTGCCTCCTTCCCCCAAACGGCCAGGGATCCAGCCGGAAGCAGAGCAATGGCAAGCGTCATCGCAACAATAAGTAGATGATTAGATCCTTGTTTCTCCTAGTTTAGTACGCATGTAATTGCTTAATTTGGTGTGTGGAAATGTTATGTGTGTAGTCACTTGTGTAATTGTATGCTTAATTTGGTTATGCAATGCTGCCTTTTTAAGTATATATGTTGATGCTCTGTAGACAGAGCGTAGATGTTGTGCGGACAAAGAAAATCATATCATACACGGACTAAACAATGGAACCTGTCGGTGATGTTTTCATCAATCACTCACAATTGTATACCAGCAATCGTTTGCTCACAACACACATGGCTTGTTAACAGGAACCGTCTGTGCTGTTATCGGTCTTCCCACACGTTTCCGATTACAGACCTGTTTGCCGCGTATCATACACATCTGGTTAAGTTGAACCGTTTCTATTCTCTTCGCTCAACCCAAACAGTTCATCCGAGTGAACTGTATGCCGTATATCGCACACACCTTGATCTGGCTGACCGTTTCTTTTGTGTTGCCTAATCACAAACAGTTCATCCGAGTGAACCGTATGCTGTATATCGCACACGTCTTCATCTGGCTGCCCGTTTCTTTTGTTCTGCCTCATCGCAAACAGTTCCTGGAACTGAATCGCATGCCCCTCATCCCACACGCAACTAAATTCTGAACCGTGTTTGATGCATCCATCATCGCAAATGTTTTGCATATTTTTGACGGTTTTTTTACACCACCGTTTGCGATTATTGCATCGCACACAGTTTTGTCGAAGGGTCTCTGATCGTAGTGTTGCATTAGCAGCATCCTGCAGTAGTGCTTGGCACCCTAGACATCTTTGAATTTACACTGGGAGAGCCCATGATCAATGTAGAGTACAGAGACTTAACCAAAAATCGCTAAGAAGACAAATAGGGCCAGGTAACCGTGTCAGCAGCCTCTGAGAGCAAAGGGAAGCGCTCAGCAATACGATGTCAATCCACCAGCTCTACAAAAGAATGAAAGTACTACGCAAATGACATGACCTGACCGAATTGGACACGACAGTACATCCAGTGGTTGTGCTGCAGTTTATCCTATGCATGGATGGTTTGATTGATTGTATCGTCTCAAAATCGGCTAGCCAAAGTGGTCTGCATAGCAGCACTCTCAAAAGAAAGCACACGACAAAGACCTCGATCCCAGTTGTTACGAATGAGGTCTGAGATGAAAATCTCAATTACGAACAGTAGGAGAACAACACCGGAAAAGAAGAGCAAGAGGAGAATCGCCACACCACTAGTCAAGCCAGAAATGCACAGACTCCCCATTACCCACCACAAACCTGACATGAGCCCGAAAATCATCAACCCTTTCTTTTTCCAAAAAAAAGAAAGCCGAGTTTCACCGCAATTCCTATTGTGACAGAACATCAAGCACGCTGGCTCCCCTCAATGGTGTGGACGAAACAATGGGCATGACTGCCCAGGAAGCAGTCGCATACAACAGGCTGAAGGGCTTCTGCTCCAGTATCATCAAGAAGCTCACTCCACCCTTGCTCAAGGAAGTGCAGGCTGCTAAGCTAAGACCAGACGCAACACCATTCACTCCAAAGCGCACCACGAGGGCTGCCAAGAAATCTGCATCAATCAGTCACGCCAAAGATAACCCGGCTGAGAATGTTCTTCTACATGCACTCGGGATGGTACCGGAGGACTTCGTGGTAGATGATGGGGTGGTGCAAGAACTACAAGCATTGTTTGATTCACCGCTACGGGAGCAACATGTCCGAATCATTGCGGGATTGTCTGGCAAGGTTGTGCCAGCCATGGCAGAGATGGAGGAGAACAACACGGTAGTGCTGTGCTCGCACTAGGGAGTGCTGTTTGGAGCTGGTGTACACATTCATCTATGGATATACATCCGCAGGTGTTGTGTTGGAATGTGCGGGGGCTTAACAACCCAGCGAAGAGGAAGGCTGTCCGGGAGTTTGTAGGCACGGTGAAGGTCAACTTGGTGTGTTTTCAAGAAACTAAAATGGATGTAATAGACCAATATGTAGTAATGCAGTGCTTGGGGCCATCGTTTGATGGTTATGCATACTTGCCGGCGGATGATACTAGAGGTGGTATATTGTCGGCTTGGGACAGTGCGGTGCTCACGGTCAACAGCATCCTCATTAATACTAACATTCTCACGAGGCTGGTGCACGCTAAGGTGGGCGACCCATGGTGGATCACCGTGGTATATGGGCCTCAGGGAGACGAACTGAAAAACCAGTTCTTGCATGAACTTCGGGTTCGACGGTTGGGATGCCAAGGGCCTTGGATGGAACTTGGTGATTTCAACATGATCATGAGAGCCACGGATAAAAGTAACACTAACATCAACAGAAGGATGATGGGAAAATTTAGAGATTTTGTGGATGCCGATGAGCTAAAGGAAATGTATATGCACGGTCGCAGGTATACGTGGTCCAATGAAAGGGATGCTCCCACCCTGACCAAAATAGACAGAGTTCTCACAACGGTAGACTGGGAGCTTGACAACACGGATTACCTTCTCCAGGCACTTTCCACTAGTGTCTCAGATCATGCGCCGCTACTGTTGAATACTAGTGCAGGTTTCTGCCCCAAGCGTCATTTCCGGTTTGAGATATTCCGGACTAGACTTGATGGGTTTGAAGAGGCTGTCAGGGAAGCATGGCAATGCGATGATGCGATTGTGGACCCATACAAACGGTTGGATGCCCTGCTTAGGAACACAGCAACCTACCTGCAAGCTTGGGGGCAACGCAAGTGTAACACCCCATGTCATTAGCCACAGTAATCACTTTTGATAATGACAAGTCAGCATGATTAACAGTGCATGATCATCATTAGCATCATATTGCATTTCAACTCCTAAGTCAGAATTCAAATTTAAATGAAAGTGGAAAATAAAAGTTATCCAACATAGAAACTAAAATGTTCAATAAATAACATATATTACAGAGACTATTCTAAAATTGTAACCAACAATTAATAAATTAATTAGGTGGCTCTAGCATTACCAAAACAGCAAGGATTAATACATTTTATTTGTTATAAAATTTGTGTGAACTCCAATTGCCTCCAAACCAATTTTTGGTAATAGCAGATAATGTCTAGTAATTAATGGAACAATTGTCATGTTTTACAAAAATCGTATTGTGGCCTGACTAATTACAAAACACGAGATAGAAATAAATAAAAAGAAAAAGACAAAACAGAAATAAAATGAAAAAGGAAAAGCCCTGGCCCAACTGGGCCACGGCCCAGCCGGCCGGCCCACCCCGCTGGCCTACAAGGCCCCCTCCCCTGGACCCCGAAACCCTAATCCCCACTCGCTCACTCTCCTCCTCCCCCCTCCATCTGGATCGGGATCAACCCCGATCCCGTCGCTCGGCGCCGCCTCGCCCTCATCGCCGTCGCCAACCACCGCCGCCTCGCCGGACGTCTCCGACCTCCTCCCCGAGTCGCTACATCAAGCCTCGCCGTCCCCTGTGCATCGACAACGAACGTGAGCATGCCCCGTGCTCCCTCTCTGCCCCCCTTCTGGTCACCGCGTCGACCGCAGCCTTCCCGCCCCCGCTCGCGTGCTTCTGCCCCCGCACACCGCGCCTGCACGCGCTGAGCGCTACGCCCGCTGCCGCCGTGCTGCTCCTCCTCCTCCTGCAGCGCGCACACCCGCTGCCGCTCGGCCACGCCCTTGGCCGGCCTCCGTCGCCCGCCCCTTCTCCTCTCGGTCACCGCTGCCTTCGCGCGCGCTCACCGCTGCCCGGTCGCGCTCGCCGCGGGCCCTGCTCTGCTCGCCATGCTCCGTGCGCGCCCGCACCCCAGAGCCCTGCGGCTACCGCCCCGCGCCGCGCCTCCTCCCCTGCTAGCTGCTGCTGCTTCTACTTCGGCTCGCCGCGGGCCACTGCCCCGTGGCCCCCTCCGTCGCGCCCCTGCTGGCCTGCTGCCGCTGCAGCTCGCCGGTCCCGCCGCTCCCTTGGCCTTGGCCGCCGGCGCCGGCGTGCGCCAGGCGTGCCCAACGCCCCGGGCACGCGCCCGCTCGGGCTGTGCCCGACGCCCGCGCCCACAAACGGCCACACGGGCCACTGACGGATGGGCCCCGCCCCTTGTGCCACTAACGTAGGGGCCCCACGACCCAGAAATGATTTTTTTTAAAAAGAAATAATAAAAAAGAAAATAAAAATGAATTATTAAAATTAATAATTAATTAATTAATTTAATTAACTCTGATTAGGTTAACTAATTAATTAGTTAGTTTAGTTAAACAGTAATTAATTAGTTAATCACTAATTAGCTGGTCAGAGTATGACAGGTGGACCCCACATGTCAGGATGACTCCTGACGTCATGCTGATGTCATGATGACGTAAGCATACACTGTTTCGGATAATGTTTAAATTAAATAAATAATTAAATTCCAAAAATTAATTAAACTTTAGAAAATCATATTAAATAATCCGTAACTCTGATGAAAATAATTTATATATGAAACTTGCTCAGAATTCCGATACGAACCCAAATACGCCCTCCGTATTCCTGTCAGATGCCTCTAGCTATAAGAACATTGAACTTTTAGACCGATTTCGATAAGTGAATAGTGCCCAACTTTAATTAAATAAATCCGAATAAATTCCTAAATTAACTAAATTATTTAGTTAGGCAGTAGAACACCCCGACATATCATTTAGGCATGTCATACATATTGTTTACATTATTGCCGTGAATTTATTGTTTCTCTCCCCCTCCTTCTCTCTTGATAGACGCCGAGACCGACGACGCTGCACCTGGGTACGACTACACTACCGACGAGCAGCCCGTTGACGATCCCTCTCTCTTGCCAGAGCAACCAGGCAAGCCCCCCCCCCCTTGAGCATCCAGATATCGCCCATTCCATTTCTCCTGCTTGCATTAGATTTTGCTACTGTTAATGTATGCTCCTATTCTGATGCATAGCCTGCTGTTGTAACCTGTTCATTGTTACCTTACCTGCCTATGATAAACTGTTTAGTATAGGTTGGTAGTGAACCATCAGTGACCCCCACCACCTTATCCTTGTTGCCCCTGCTTGATCATCGACGACTCGATCAACGTGATCGTCGACTAGAGACCGATACCTCACTTCACACCCCCTTTAGTTGTACGACTCTGCATAGTAACTATCGAGTGCCGAGGGTGATACCTCGTAACGCACTCCCGATGAATACTCTGCAGTGTAGCTGTTCGGTCGTGGTCATCGAGGGTGATTCCTCCTTCTCCATTTCTGATACGACTCTCTCGTGCAACCCTCAGTGTGAACCTCGAGGGTGATGCCTCATACGTTCACCCTGATGATTTCGTTGAGTGGAATCCGCCGAGGGTGATTCCTCGGGCTTCCCCCTTGATGTTATGACCACACGGTTACTTGACCCTTGTTACAGGCGGGTCCACCCTGGTGGGTACCCGCTGGGGATCTATGATGTCGGGTGTGCCGGAAGGGCACTCGAGTGTGATATTGTGGCGGAGCATCAGAGACTCTGATTGTCTCTGCGTGATACTAATTGAGCCTATTGGATTTGGGTGTGTGATCTGAGTGGGTCGACGTGCCCTATACGCACTACCACCACGCGGGATAATGGTTATGGGGCCCTCTGCGATGTACGTTTCTCCCGAAAGCTCGTCTGATGTCACGATTCACCGTGCGGGCTGATTGTCGGGATTGGGCTGGATACTTCACTGACGAGTTCAGTGTCGCGCCTGCACCCTGGCCAGTCTCGCAACGCGCAGGGTGCCCAGGGCGATGGCCCAAGACCTCTGGTTGCATAGGTTAGTCCGGCGTGCTGACCTCTCTACCGAGCCTAGGTAGAGCGTTGCTTCGTGTTGATCTTCCGAGGACGGGCATTACCCAGCAAGTATGTCCGGCCAGAGTTGATCGAGCGTGTTGGGTAACAGTGGTGCACCCCTGCAGGGATGAATCATCTATCGATAACCGGTCCTACGGTAAAGGACGCTCAGTTTGTGTATCCCGATCTACTACTTGAACTGGATACTAGTTACTTAATTGAAGCTTCGGGATCGCTTTCTCGCTGGGGTCGAGGAAGGATCTCTAGGCTTTGCTTCAACATGTTTGCTAAATAAAATGCTATTCTACTCTCTTCTACTGCTGCAAGATGATGGCCTCGTGAAGATATTTGAAGATGCTAGTCTTTGATAGGACTAGGCCTTCTCTCTATTCAGGCATTTCTGCAGCCCAGTCCACTTATACAGCCTTTCTCCATTGATAATGTTGCATATGTAGTATAGATCCTTGCTTGCTGAGTACTTCAGATGAGTACTCACGGTTGCTTTACTTTCTCTTTTCCCCATACCCACCTTGTTGATACATCAGACGATGGAGTCCAGGAGCCAGATGCCACCACAGGAGCTTACTACCAGGAGGGTCCAGAGGGCACTTACTACTGGATCGAGCCAGCCGACCAGGAGTAGGATCGGAGGCTCCCAGGCAGGAGGCCAACGCCTTTCGATCTATTGTCGTTGTTTGTGCTACCCTTCTTAAGGCAAAACTTGTCTAACTATGTCTGTACTCAGATAATATTTGTATGACTGACTTATGTATTCGGATCTTCGGATCCCTGGTCTGTAATATTGTGGATCTCCGTTTAAATTGTGTTAGAGTTGTGTTGTGATATCTTCCCGTGAGTCCCTGTGCTTGATCGTACACGTTTGCGTGTATGATTAGTGTACGATTGAGTTGGGGGAGCCACAAGTTGGTATCAGAGCCGACTGCCTGTAGGAAGCCCCCTTCCAATTCCTTCGCCGAAGTTGAGTCTAGAAACCAAAAAAACTAATTTACTCACTTGGCTGTGTGGCTTACGGGCCCACGTCGCCAACTGGGTGGTATTAGGATCTTTTATTTCTCGTCTATACTCTGGGACTCTGATCTCTCTTCTATTCGGGTTAAATAAATTTTACTAACGCCGACACTTAGGATCTCGTAAATCCCATCTACCCGGAGAGCTGGATATCTGTGCGATTTCCCTATCATTGATCTGATTAGTCTGATAATCATTTTCCTTTCCATTGTTTTGTTTAACCTTTCTCTCTGAGTTGTGTTAAACTTCTCATTATCGTTTGACAACCCTGAATTTCCTCTGTTTCAGATGGATCGTTTGTTTCCACCGCGTCCTACGACACAGCTTGTGCTTCGCACTTGGGCTCATGATGCCCCTGGGTTTCCAGCTGTCTTGATCGCTCTCATGACCAGACTTGGCTACCGTTGGTACCCTGAGTACATGGTCTACGAGGATTACCGCGAGTTCAACCAGGAGCAGTACCATGCTGATGTTCGTATCTATGATCAGCAAAATGACTCAGACACCGAGCTACACCTTTTCCACGGTATCGGCGTGACGATTGAGATGGCAGTCCATGATGCCGCCTACTCTGCTGTCGCACGTCTCCGAGGACAGTTCAGCGATATCTTGGATGACTCTGAGTTCCGATACATTTCGTATGTCCCTGCTGGAGATGCTACTAGATACTACACAGCTATCTGTGCCCCGTACGAGCCTCGTCGCTATGACCCGCGCGTTCTGATTCAGTGCACTCAGGCTCTGGATCGCACTGTTCGGGCTCTTACCGTCGAGTTGGTTGCCACTCGAGCACGTCTCTACGATGCTATGACGCAGTTGTTACCCGTTGTTCGCGCAGGGATACATCCGGAGCACATCCTTTACCCACGCAGGAATCAGATGTATGCTGGTATTGATTGGCCTGGTGTTGGAGGTCATACACCTGCACATGGACCTCTTCTTACAGCTTGAGACCGGATTCTGCATCAGAGTGCACATGGAGCGCAGGATCCTTCCGCGATGAACATTCGTCGTCCGCACTTGCAGTTACCCCGTTTCAATGGTTTTCTCCGATGTTGATGTAGCCTTTGCTATGACTTGTTGTGTACTTCCTTACCGCGTGCCTGCGCGCCGCCTAGTATGTCTAGTTTTTTTTTAATTTGCGCCGTTATGCTGTCCGCATGTACCCGACTCTGTGTATGGATCTGTATGTCTTAATTGACTACTGTTATGTATCTATTTCACTACTTAAATTGTTGTCGAGTTACATCGTGTTTGTCACTAAACACTCGCAATTGCTTTTACTAAACTACCCCCTGTTGATACTTAGCAGGATGGTTAGACCAGGTGGTCGTGGTACCCCTGAATACCCACCACCGCCAGACTATATGGCAGCTATGATGCAACAGTTTGAGCTTAACCGCCAGTTTATGACTGGAATTATGGCTCAGTTTCCGCATCAGAACAACCAGAACCAGAACCCAGCTTCAATAACTTTGACAGAGTTTATGCGAATTAACCCAACTCAGTTCCGCAACTCTGACAAGCCACTAGATGCTGATGACTGGCTCCACGACATCACTCACGAGATGGAGTCTGCTAATGTCTCCCCTGCCAACTTCGTCAACTTCGCGACCTTTTTCTTAAAGGGCCCCGTTGCTCAATGGTGGGACACACACAAGCGTACACTGCCTGTTGGAACAGTCATCACCTGGTATGAGTTCCAGGCTGCTTTCCGTACATGTTACATCCCTCAGGCAATTATGGAACGCATGAAGACCCAGTTCCGTAACCTCACTCAGGGCAACAAGACTGTCGAAGCTTATCAGCGGGAATTTCTTGATCTCTCCCGCTATGCTGAAGAAGACATCGCCACAGATGCTCGTAGACAGGAGAAGTTCCGTAATGGACTCCACCCAGACCTCAAGCTTGCACTTGCTGCTCAAGACTTCAACGCCTTTTCAACTCTAATGAACAAGGCTATTCTTGTTGAGACCGCTCAGATGGAACACAAGGACTCGCAGAAGCGCTATCGTGATGCTGGCTCATCTTCGGGCTCAGCACAGAAGCGTCGAGTTTGGATTCCCAACAATGCGTTCCGTCCCAATACCTCTGTGCCAAAGAACAACTATGCTGCACCACGTCTGCCTCCTCCACCACCAAGGCAGCCAAAAGCTCAAGCTATTCAAAACAATGCTCCTCTTCGTCCTGAAGATGGTCTGTGCTTCAAGTGCCGCAAACCAGGTCACCAGGCTAAAGACTGCCGTCAGACTCAGAATCAGTTAGCTTTTCCTCGTACTGGCCGTGGCAATGGTCGTGGCAACAATCAGACCCGCAACTATAATACTGGGTCTGCTGCACATGGTCGTGGACATGCTTACAACATTGGTATTGAAGAAGTCTAGGATCAACCTGCTACTGTGATGGGTACCCTTCTTGTTAACTCAGTACCTGCTTCTGTTTTATTTGATTCAGGAGCATCACATTCATTCATCTCTGGAAAATTTGCATTCATGCATGGCATTCGATATGAGAAGATGCATACTCCGTTAGTCATTAAAACTCCCGGAGGTCACTGTCATGCTGACGTGATAGCACCTAACATTACCGTCGAAATTAAAGGGTTGGAATTCCTTGCCTCACCCATCGTCTTGAAGTCTTCCACCATAGACCTCATTCTTGGAATGGATTGGTTGAAAGCTCACATTGCTTCGATCAATTGTGCCACTAAAGTCGTCCAACTTCTTCACCCCTCCGATGAGATAGTGAACTATACCGCACGCATTACACGGGACGCTGAAGCTCAGATATATGTTCTGAATGCTTTGAACGCCTCACCTCTGGAAGGGATCGAGAATGTTCCTGTCGTTCAAGATTTTCCGGACGTCTTTCCAGAAGAACTTCCAGGAATACCACCGGCTAGAGCTGTCGAGTTTGTCATTGACTTGAAGCCTGGCACTGTCCCTATTGCCAAGCGTCCTTCTAAGATGCCTCCGCACCACCTACTCGAGCTTAAGGAAGAAATCGACAAGTCACTTAAGAGTGGTTTCATCCGCCCCAGTTCCTCTGCTTGGGGAGCACCTTCACTCTTCGTTAAGAAGAAGGGTGGAACTAACCGTTTGGTTCAGGATTATCGGCCCATTAACCAAGCCACAATCCAGAATAAATACCCACTGCCCCAGATCAATGATCTTTATGATCAACTTGCTGGATCATCGGTGTTCTCTAAACTCGACTTGAGGTTGGGTTATCACCAGATCCGTGTCCGTGAAGAGGATATTCCCAAGACTGCATTCGTCACTCGTTATGGCTCCTATGAATACACCGTCATGTCATTTGGCCTAACGAATGCTCCAGCAACTTTCTCCCGTCTGATGAATTATATATTCATGGATTACCTCGACAAATTCGTCATGGTTTATTTGGATGATATCCTTATATATTCTAAGAATAAAGAAGAACATGCTGAACACCTCCGTTTGGTACTAGAAAGGCTCCGAGAACACCAGTTGTATGCCAAGTATTCCAAATGTGAATTTTGGCTTTCTAAAGTAACTTACCTTGGTCATGTGATTTCCATGGATGGAATTGTTGTTAACCCCGAACGAGTTCAGGCTATTCTTGACTGGACTCCCCCGAAGAATGTTAAGCAAGTTAGAAGTTTTCTCGGACTTGCAAGTTATTGCCGTCGATTCGTTGAGAATTTTTCCAAGATTGCAAAACCATTGACGAATCTGCTCCACAAAGGTGTTAAATTTGAGTGGACAGAAAAATGTCAAGAAAGCTTTCAGACACTAAAAGATAAATTGACATCTGCCCCAGTCTTAGCACCCCCGGATTCCCAAAAGGATTTCGTGATATACTATGATGCCTGCCGTCAAGGATTAGGCTGTGTCCTAATGCAAGAACGCAAAGTGATTGCTTATGCCTCCCGACAATTACGTCCTCACGAAGAAAATTACCCAGTGCACGATCTCGAACTTTCTGCAGTTATTTATGCTCTGAAGCTATGGCGACATTACCTTCTCGGTAACCGTTGCGAGATATATACGGATCATCAAAGTTTGAAGTATTTATATACTCAACCAGATCTGAACCTTCGTCAACAAAGATGGCTCGAGACAATAGCCGATTATGATATGAATATCTCATATACCCCTGGCAAGGCTAATGTAATGGCCGATGCTTTGAGTCGTAAGGCTTATTGCAACAATCTTACGGTTCAGGAAACACAACCTCTTCTTTATGAAGAGCTTCGCAAATTGAACCTCCATATTGTTCCACAGGGTTATCTCAATACCCTCGTTGTCGAACCAGATTTAGAACACAGCATCAAGACTATGCAACGGTATGACTCTAAAGTAGAAAGGATCAAGCGATACCTCAAAAAAGGAAAATCATCGGAATTCCATCTTAACGATGATGGGATCCTATTTTTCCAACACCGTCTCTTCGTACCCAAGTTCCAGGATGAGAGAGAACACATTATGAAGGAAGCTCATGACACTCCTCTGTCAATTCATCCTGGTAGCACAAAGATGTACCGTGACATTTGTCAGAGATACTGGTGGCCAAATATGAAGCGAGATATTGCTCATTATGTTTCTGAGTGTGACGTTTGCCGCCGCATTAAAGCAGAACATCAAAGGCCTGCTGGAACTCTGCAACCCCTTGCAATTCCTGAATGGAAATGGGACAAGGTCCAAATGGACTTCATTACTGGTTTTCCCAGATCTCAGAAGGGTCATGATGTTATTTTTGTCGTCATTGACCGATTCTCAAAGGTTGCTCACTTTCTACCAGTTAAGGAGACAATCACTGCTAGCCAGTTAGCAGACTTGTATGTTTCCCGAATTGTGTCACTCCACGGTGTTCCGTTGGAGATCAGTTCTGATCGTGGCAGCCTCTTCACCTCCAGATTCTGGAATAGTTTCCAAGAAGCTATGGGAACTCACCTGTCGTTCAGTACCGCTTTTCACC
The DNA here is from genome assembly GCA_011799875.1 of Thinopyrum elongatum. Taxonomy (NCBI): domain Eukaryota; kingdom Viridiplantae; phylum Streptophyta; class Magnoliopsida; order Poales; family Poaceae; genus Thinopyrum; species Thinopyrum elongatum. Next base: position 416,867,930 of record CM022299.1, read on the forward strand.
CACAGTCACAGGGTCAAGTTGAACGAGTTAATCAAGTGCTCGAAGATATGCTTCGAGCTTGCGTCATCTCCTTCGGTAAGAAATGGGAGGAATCTCTCCCCTTGTAACACCCCCTTGTAATGACCACAGTGATCAACTGCTAATAATGCCAAGTCATCATCATTTACATTGCCTAGTCACCTGGGTTAGTTATTCAATTCAAATTTAAATCTGAAAATCAATTTAAATTCCAAAGTGCAAGTTGAAGTTGATCAAACTCTCCTGGAAAAATGTTATTTAATTAGCAAATAATCCAGTGGTCATGACAAAATCATAATCATTATTTTTGGAGTTAGCTAAGTGAGTGAAACAACATGAAACAGCACCCAAAACAGAACATTTAATCTATTTAAAATGATATCAAATTCAAATGGAATTCAATTCTGTCCTAATCACTTTTTGGTGGAGAATAATATTGCATTGCAATATTTGGGCCAACTCCCCCACTTTTCAAAATAGCACAAGTGTCGTAAACATTTCAGAATAACATGAAATAAAAGAAAAGGCAGAACAGAAAAATTTAGAAATAAGAAAAAGGCCACTGTGCACAGACCAAGTGCACAGTGCCTTGAAGCCCAGCCCAGAAGGCCCGTTCCTTCTCCCTCATCCTCCGTGTCGGCACGCCTCTGGCCGAGCGCGCGCGCGCCGGCGAGGCGGCGACACGCCGACGCCACCGACGGAACAGGGGCGCGAGGAGGATAAGGCTGAGACCCGTCCACTCCTCCCTGGCCTCCCCGTCAGTCTTCCCCTTTCCTCTTGCTCGCTCTGCCTCTCCCTTCCTTCTCAGATCCGGTGACAGAACGCCGCCGTCGCCGCGCTTTGGCACCACCGTGGCCGCCGGCCTCCCCACGTCGTCTGGAGGTGCCAGGAAGGAGCGCCGTGGACCTCTGCAACCTCTGCAGCAACCAGACGGAGCGGAGGAGCACCGCATCGCCCGCGCGCGAGTCGTCTTCCACCTCGGGTCGTCGCCAATTCCTCCATCTCCGGTGAGCTAGGCTGCAGCTACTAAACCTCCGAGGGCCTTCGGCGTGCCGCACGGTGAGCTACCCATCCTCCGCTCCCCTGCGTTCATCTCTACGCGCGCCGTAGCTAGCTGTTCCCGAGCCCGTGCTCTGGTTGCCGCCGGTGGGCTCGGTGCCGTCGATGTGGCCCTCGTCAACGCCAACCGAGGTCAACGTTGAGCTCCTGGTGCTCCCAGGAGCCCGGCGAGCTCGAGCCCGAGCCTCACGTGCCTCCTAACGCCGTCTCCCCGATCTCCCGAACTCCACCGCCGCCAAACCTCGTCGCCGGCCCAGCTCCGGCCATCCCCTGGTCCGGCAAGTGCCCCAGCTCGATGCGCGAGATCACCAGCTAGCGAACGCGCCTAAGCGCAGCTCGAACAGAGCTCTGTAGCTCGATTCCGGTCAACTCCGGCGACCAACCGCCGCGGGAATGGCTCACCGGAGCTACTCCGGTGCCCGCCGGCGTGGTCAGCCCGGGGCCACTCCCTGGGTCACTGACCCGTGGGCCCCATGGGCCCGACCGGCCAGCTGACCGGTCAGCCCTGCTGACTAGACCGGCCCAGTCGCTGACACATGGGCCCCACCTCCCTGTTAATCTAATTAAAACATTTTAGAAATAAAAATAAACTAATTACCCTAATGAGTCTATGACATGTGGGGCCAGAAGCTTAATTAGCAATTTAGATTAATTCAAATGCACTGTTAAGATAACAGAGACTGACATGTGGGTCCCACTGGACCCACATGTCATATTTGACTTAGTCAGCCGACTGTTGACTTGCTGACGTCAGCAGCACGTCATGCTGACGTCATAATACATTTCTGCTAATTTAAAATAATTCCAAAAATTTAAATAATCTTTAAAAATTCATAAGTTTTAAACCGTAGCTCAGATCGAAAAACTTAAAACATAAAAGTTGCTCAGAACGACGAGACGAGTCTGATCGTGCCATCTGTTTCTTCATCGGAACCCCCTACGTAGAAGAACTCATAACTCCGGACCCGAATCCGACAGATGAATAGTCCACACACGTCGGATATTAAATCCCAGAATAATTCTAAAAATAACTAAAATGACTTAGATGCATAATTAGGCAACCCTGCACTGCATCATAGCATCACACGCACCGTATTGCATTTGTTTGCATTATGTTTACCTGTTTCTTCCCCCTCTTCTCTCTCGGTAGACCCCGACATTGATGTAGCTTCCGAGGCAGACGCCGCTCCGGAGTACGACTACGTCCCCGACGACATCCCTGAAGACCTTGCCCTTGCCCCCGAGCAAACAGGCAAGCACCCCCATTTTGAGCATGCCTATATCGCCTATTCTCTTCTCTCTTATGCTTGCATTAGAACTGCTACTGCTACTGTTTTCCTATATCTGCTGCATAGCCTAATTATTGTACCCTGCTTTGTTACCTTACTGGTTATCCTAGACTGCTTAGTATAGGGTGGGTAGAGACACGACAGAGACCTCCACTTGATCCCGACTGCCCTGCTGGATATCAGAAGACCCGATCATCGGGATTGAAGACCAGACCCTGGCACCGCACATCACTACCCCTTAGTTGCCGACACTGCTGGGTTACCGTCGAGTGCCGAGGGTGATACCTCGTTAGCACTTCTGATGTTGAACTTGTAGGTTAGTTACTCGGTCGTGGTAAGCGAGGGTGATTCCTCCTACACCACCCCCGATAACGACATCGTCGCGCAACCTCTCAAGTGTGGACCTCGAGGGTGATTCCTCCTTCGTTCACCTTGATGATAACATCGAGCGGAAACTCCATCGAGGGTGATTCCTCATGGTTCCCTTCGGTGTCAGACACACAGTTACCTTGGATATTATGACTTGACTATGAACCACGATACTAAAGACGGGTCGGCCCTGAGGGGTACCCACGCGAGCTTATTGCGAAGTGATGTGGAGTCGGGTTGACCTGGATGGTGCCCGTGAGATAACTACGAGGCGTGGCCGGGCATTCTTAGCCCTTGCCGCAAGTCCTCGAGACGGGGCGACGGGGTCACATCGATCGTGAGTCTCTGCTCGTTTCCGCGCGCTCCTAATCCACTACGGTTTGGATATTTGATCCGAGGGGCCTCTGGCCCGATAGCACTAACCATCACGTGGGCATAGTATGGGCGTTCTGCGTCGTATACTTCAGCCGGAGCTTAATGGACGTCAGCGACTGATGCGGCACACGCTGGGTTGGACTGGGAACGCAACCGCGCTTGTATAAGGGGTTGCTAGGTCTGCTCACCGGCGGTGCACGTAACGTGCAGGAGTTCCCGGGGCGATGGCCCAAGACCCTTGGGGGCATAGGTTAGTCCGGCGTGCTGACCTCTCTGTTAGGTATTTGGTCGGGTTGCGGCGTGTTGCTTATCCGAGGCCGGGCATGACCCAGAAAAGTGTGTCCGGCCGGAGTTAAGCGAGCGTGGTGGGTAAGTTGGTGCACCCCTGCAGGGAAGAAACTTCTATCGATAGCCTGTCCTACGGTAACGGACACTCGGAGTTGTATCCCGATCGGTACAACTAGAACATGTGATGAGAATTGGATAGTACGGCTCTGGGATTGCTTTCTCGCAGGGAGTCGAGAAAGGATCTCAGGTCGAGGTTGATGATACTACTACTACTACTTTACTTATGTAATCTGCTCTCTCCTAATGCTGAAAGACTGCTGAAGATTGTTGAAGATGCTAGTCTTCGATAGGACTAGGCTTTCCCCCTCTATTCTGGCATTTCTGCAGCCCAGTCCACATATTCAGCCATTCCTTTGACAATGATGCATACGTAGTGTAGATCCTTGCTTGCTGAGTACTTCGGATGAGTACTCACGTTTGCTTTATTTTCTTTTTTTCCCCCATATTCCATTTGATGCCACCAGACGACGGAGCCCCTGAGCCAGAAGCCCCAGCCGACGACCAGTACTACTACCCGCCTGGCGAGTACTACTACTACGAGGAGCCGTTCGACGACCAGGAGTAGGATCGGAGGGTCCAGGGCAGGAGGCCTACGCCTTTCGATCGTAGTATTTTATTTTACCCCGCCTCTGTGAAGGCCTAATTCTCTCTATGTAATATATCTGTACCCAGATATCTAATGCTTCCGCTGACGCTTGTATGCCATCGAGCTATGTATTCGAGCCCTCGAGGCCCTGGCTTATAATATTAAGCTTGCATGACTTTATTTTATGTTTTAGAGTTGTGTTGTGTTATCTTCAAGTGAGTCCTTAGGCTTGATCGTGCGCATTTGTGTGTATGATTAGTGCACGATTAAGCCGGGGTCGTCACAGGTTGGTATCAGAGCCGACTGCCTCTAGGAGTCCCCCTTTCCAACTCTTTGGCCGAAGTTGAGTCTAGTGGTCAAAAACTGTTTTACTAACTTGGCTGTGTGGCTTACGGGCCCACGTCGACAACTGGGTGGTATTAGGATCTTTTATTCCTCGTCTTTAATCTGGGATTCTAATCTCTCATCTATTCGGGTTTAATAAAATTTACTAACACCGACATTTAGGTTCTCGTTAATTCTATCCACCCGGAGAGCTGGATTCAGTGCGATTTCCCTGACGTTGATCTGATTAGTCTGATAATCATTTTCCTTTCCATTGTTTTGTTTAACCTTTCCTTCCGAGATCGGTTATATTTCTCATTGTCTTATGACAACCCTGAACCTTTCTGTTTCAGATGGATCGACTATTTCCACAGCGGCCTACGACCCAGCTTGTGCTTCGCACTTGGGCTCGTGATGCCCCTAGATTTCCAGCTGTTCTGATCGCCCTCCTGAGTAGACTGGGTTACCGCTGGTATCCCGAGTACATGGTCTATGAGGTTTACCGCGAGTTCAACCAGGAACAGTACTATGCTGAAGTTCGGATTTTTGATCAGCAGAACAACTCAGACACTGAGCTACACCTTTTTCATGGATTAGGCGTGACGATTGAGATGGCAGTACATGATGCCGCCTACTCTGCTGTCGCACGTCTCCGAGGAGAGCACAATGCTAACTTGGATGATACTGTGTTTCGGTACATTCCGTATGCACCTGTTGGAGATGCTACTGGATTTTACACAGCTATATGTGCCCCGTACGAGTCTCGACGCTACGACCCGCAGGTTCTGATTCAGTGCACTCAGGCTCTGGATCGCACTGTTCGGGCTCTGGCCGTCGAGTTGTTCGCTACTCGAGCACGCTACTACGAGGCAATGACACAGTTGCTACCAGCTGTTCGTGCAGGGATACATCCGGAGGATATTCTTTACCCACGCAGGACCGAGATGCCGCCAGGTATTGATTGGCCTGCAGTGGGAGGTCACACGCCTGCACGTGGACCTCTTCTTACAGTTTGAGACCGGATTCTGCATCAGAGTGCACACGGAGAGTAGGATCCTGCGAGTTGATCGATCTTCGGTGTTTTCTAAACTCGACTTGAGGTTGGGTTATCACCAGATCCGTGTTCACGAAGAGGATATTCCGAAGACTGCATTCGTTACTCGTTATGGCTCTTACGAGTACACAGTCATGTCGTTTGGTTTAACAAACGCTCCAGCTACATTCTCCCGCCTAATGAATTACATATTCATGGATTACCTCGACAAATTCGTCGTGGTATATCTGGATGATATTCTGGTTTATTCGAAGAGCAAAGAAGAACATGCTGAGCACCTTCGACTAGTTCTGGAGAGACTTCGAGAGCACCAATTATATGCCAAGTACTCTAAGTGCGAATTCTGGCTTTCCGAGGTAACCTACCTTGGACATGTCATCTCCAAGGATGGTATTGCAGTTAACCCGGAGCGAGTTCAGGCTATTCTTGACTGGACCCCTCCGAAGAACGTCAAGCAAGTCAGAAGTTTCCTCGGGCTTGCAAGTTATTGTCGCCGATTCATCGAAAATTTCTCCAAGATTGCCAAGCCCCTAACTAATCTGCTTCACAAAGGCGTTAAGTTTGATTGGACAGACAAATGTCAGGAAAGCTTCCAGACCCTCAAGGACAAGCTGACTTCTGCTCCAGTCCTTGCTCCTCCAGACTCCCGCAAAGATTTTGTGATCTTCTGCGATGCCTCTCGCCAAGGACTAGGTTGCGTCCTAATGCAAGAGCGAAGAGTAATTGCTTATGCTTCACGACAACTGCGTCCACATGAAGAGAATTACCCAGTGCATGACCTCGAACTTGCTGCTGTCATTTATGCTTTGAAGCAGTGGCGTCATTACCTCCTTGGTAATCGGTGTGAGATTTACACCGATCATCAGAGCTTGAAGTACTTGTTCACTCAACCGGAACTTAATCTTCGTCAGCAGCGTTGGTTCGAAACAATCACCGATTATGACTGTGGAATTTCATACACTCCCGGCAAAGCTAATGTGATGGCTGATGCTTTGAGCCGCAAGTCCTACTGTAGCAACCTCATGGTAAAGCAAGCTCAACCCCAGCTATATGAAGAATTGCGCAAGCTGAATCTCTGCATTATTCTGCAAGGTTCTCTTAATAACCTTGTGATACAGTCAGATCTTGAGAAAGCTGTCAAGATTGCGCAAGCTAAAGATGCTGAAATTGGTCTAATGACGAAAGAGCTTCACCTCCAAAAGTACAGGGATTTCTCGATTGCTGAAGATGGAACCTTGTACTTCCGAGATCGCATTGTAGTACCTCGCTTTGAGCTGATGACTGACAAAGTCATGAAGGAGGCCCATGATACACCGTTATCTATCCATCCGGGTAGTACCAAGATGTATCGAGATCTTCGTCAAAGGTACTGGTGGTCTAGGATGAAGCAGGATATTGCTCGTTATGTTGCCGAGTGTGACGTTTGTCGTCGCGTGAAGGCAGAACATCAGAAACCTGCTGGAATTCTGCAACCGCTCCCTATTCCTCTATGGAAGTGGGATAAAGTGCAAATGGACTTCATTACTGGTCTTCCCAAGTCTCAGAAGGGTCACGATGCCATTCTTGTCGTCGTCGACCAACTCTCCAAGGTTGCACACTTTCTGCCAGTTAAGGAGACTATTACTGCTAGTCAGTTAGCAGAGCTATATATCTCCAGAATTGTTTCACTCCATGGTATTCCCAAGGAAATCAGTTCACACCGTGGCAGCATTTTCACTGGCCATTTCTGGGAAAGTTTCCAGAAAGCAATGGGAACTCATATTACCTGGAGTTCAGCTTATCATCCCCAATCCCAAGGCCAAGTTGAGCGCGTTAATCAAGTGCTTGAAGACATGCTTCGAGCCTGTGTTATATCCTTCGGTAAGAAATGGGAGGAATCTCTCCCGTATGCCGAGTTCTCTTATAACAACAGTTATCAAGCCAGCTTAAAAATGGCCCCATTTGAGGTTCTTTATGGACGAAAATGTCGAACCCCTCTGAATTGGTCAGAAACTGGGGAACGACCTCTTGTTGGACCGGACATTATTCAGCATGCCGAAGAACAAGTCCGAATTGTCCGGGAGAATCTCAAAGCAGCTCAAGACCGTCAGAAGAGTAATTATGATCGCAAGCGATGGGGTGTGATCTATCAACCTGGTGATCAAGCCTATCTTCGTGTCACTCCAATGAAGGGCACCCGTCATTTCGGAATTAAGGGCAAGCTAGCTCCTCACTATATTCATGGCTAGACGGGGACAGGTGGCATATAAATTGGAGTTGCCACCGCGATTCTCCCATATTCATGATATCTTCCATGTGTCGCAACTCCGTAAGTGCTTCAAGGAATCCCCGCACCGTGCAGTGGATCATGAGATGCTCGAGCTACAAGATGGTCTTTCCTATAAGGAGCATCCGATTCGCATCCTCGACGAAACTGAACGTCGTACTCGTCAGAAGACGACCAAGTTCCTAAAAGTGCAATGGTCGAATCACACTGAAGACGAAGCCACTTGGGAACGCGAGGATCATCTTCGGGAAGAATATCCCGGACTTTTTCCTTCTACCTCCTAAATTCTCGGGACGAGAATTTCTTTTAGAGGAGGAGAACTTGTAACACCCCCTTGTAATGACCACAATGATCAACTGCTAATAATGCCAAGTCATCATCATTTACATTGCCTAGTCACCTGGGTTAGTTATTCAATTCAAATTTAAATCTGAAAATCAATTTAAATTCCAAAGTGCAAGTTGAAGTTGATCAAACTCTGCTGGAAAAATGTTATTTAATTAGCAAATAATCCAGTGGTCATGACAAAATCATAATCATTATTTTTGGAGTTAGCTAAGTGAGTGAAACAACATGAAACAGCACCCAAAACAGAACATTTAATCTATTTAAAATGATATCAAATTCAAATGGAATTCAATTCTGTCCTAATCACTTTTTGGTGGAGAATAATATTGCATTGCAATATTTGGGCCAACTCCCCCACTTTTCAAAATAGCACAAGTGCCGTAAACATTTCAGAATAACATGAAATAAAAGAAAAGGCAGAACAGAAAAATTTAGAAATAAGAAAAAGGCCACTGTGCACAGACCAAGTGCACAGTGCCTTGAAGCCCAGCCCAGAAGGCCCGTTCCTTCTCCCTCATCCTCCGTGTCGGCACGCCTCTGGCCGAGCGCGCGCGCGCCGGCGAGGCGGCGACACGCCGACGCCACCGACGGAACAGGGGCGCGAGGAGGATAAGGCTGAGACCCGTCCACTCCTCCCTGGCCTCCCCGTCAGTCTTCCCCTTTCCTCTTGCTCGCTCCGCCTCTCCCTTCCTTCTCAGATCCGGTGACAGAACGCCGCCGTCACCGCGCTTTGGCACCACCGTGGCCGCCGGCCTCCCCACGTCGTCTGGAGGTGCCAGGAAGGAGCGCCATGGACCTCTGCAACCTCTGGAGCAACCAGACGGAGCGGAGGAGCACCGCATCGCCCGCGCGCGAGTCGTCTTCCACCTCGGGTCGTCGCCAATTCCTCCATCTCCGACGAGCTAGGCTGCAGCTACTAAACCTCCGAGGGCCTTCGGCGTGCCGCACGGTGAGCTACCCGTCCTCCGCTCCCCTGCGTTCATCTCTACGCGCGCCGTAGCTAGCTGTTCCCGAGCCCGTGCTCTGGTTGCCGCCGGTGGGCTCGGTGCCGTCGATGTGGCCCTCGTCAACGCCAACCGAGGTCAACGTTGAGCTCCTGGTGCTCCCAGGAGCCCGGCGAGTTCGAGCCCGAGCCTCACGTGCCTCCTAACGCCGTCTCCCCGATCTCCCGAACTCCACCGCCGCCAAACCTCGTCGCCGGCCCAGCTCCGGCCATCCCCTGGTCCGGCAAGTGCCCCAGCTCGATGCGCGAGATCACCAGCTAGCGAACGCGCCTAAGCGCAGCTCGAACAGAGCTCTGTAGCTCGATTCCGGTCAACTCCGGCGACCAACCGCCGCGGGAATGGCTCACCGGAGCTACTCCGGTGCCCGCCGGCGTGGTCAGCCCGGGGCCACTCCCTGGGTCACTGACCCGTGGGCCCCAGGGGCCCGACCGGCCAGCTGACCGGTCAGCCCTGCTGACTGGACCGGCCCAGTCGCTGACACGTGGGCCCCACCTCCCTGTTAATCTAATTAAAATGTTTTAGAAATAAAAATAAACTAATTACCCTAATGAGTCTATGACATGTGGGGCCAGAAGCTTAATTAGCAATTTAGATTAATTCAAATGCACTGTTAAGATAACAGAGACTGACATGTGGGTCCCACTGGACCCACATGTCATATTTGACTTAGTCAGCCGACTGTTGACTTGCTGACGTCAGCAGCACGTCATGCTGACGTCATAATACATTTCTGCTAATTTAAAATAATTCCAAAAATTTAAATAATCTTTAAAAATTCATAAGTTTTAAACCGTAGCTCAGATCGAAAAACTTAAAACATAAAAGTTGCTCAGAACGACGAGCCGAGTCTGATCGTGCCATCTGTTTCTTCATCGGAACCTCCTACGTAGAAGAACTCGTAACTCCGGACCCGAATCCGACAGATGAATAGTGCACACACATCGGATATTAAATCCCAGAATAATTCTAAAAATAACTAAAATGACTTAGATGCATAATTAGGCAACCCTGCACTGCATCATAGCATCACACGCACCGTATTGCATTTGTTTGCATTATGTTTACCTGTTTCTTCCCCCTCTTCTCTCTCGGTAGACCCCGACGTTGACGTAGCTTCCGAGGCAGACGCCGCTCCGGAGTACGACTACGTCCCCGACGACATCCCTGAAGACCTTGCCCTTGCCCCCGAGCAAACAGGCAAGCACCCCCATTTTGAGCATGCCTATATCACCTATTCTCTTCTCTCTTATGCTTGCATTAGCACTGCTACTGCTACTGTTTTCCTATATCTGCTGCATAGCCTGATTATTGTACCCTGCTTTGTTACCTTACTGGTTATCCTAGACTGCTTAGTATAGGGTGGGTAGAGACACGACAGAGACCTCCACTTGATCCCGACTGCCCTGCTGGATATCAGAAGACCCGATCATCGGGATTGAAGACCAGACCCTGGCACCGCACATCACTACCCCTTAGTTGCCGACACTGCTGGGTTACCGTCGAGTGCCGAGGGTGATACCTCGTTAGCACTTCTGATGTTAACCTTGTAGGTTAGTTACTCGGTCGTGGTAAGCGAGGGTGATTCCTCCTACACCACCCCCGATAACGACATCGTCGCGCAACCTCTCAAGTGTGGACCTCGAGGGTGATTCCTCCTTCGTTCACCTTGATGATAACATCGAGCGGGAACTCCATCGAGGGTGATTCCTCATGGTTCCCTTCGGTGTCAGACACACAGTTACCTTGGATATTATGACTTGACTATGAACCACGATACTAAAGACGGGTCGGCCCTGAGGGGTACCCGCGCGAGCTTATTGCGAAGTGATGTGGAGTCGGGTTGACCTGGATGGTGCCCGCGAGATAACTACGAGGCATGGCCGGGCATTCTTAGCCCTTGCCGCAAGTCCTCGAGACGGGGCGACGGGGTCACATCGATCGTGAGTCTCTGCTCGTTTCCGCGCGCTCCTAATCCACTACGGTTTGGATATTTGATCCGAGGGGCCTCTGGCCCGATAGCACTAACCATCACGTGGGCATAGTATGGGCGTTCTGCGTCGTATACTTCAGCCGGAGCTTAATGGACGTCAGCGACTGATGCGGCACACGCTGGGTTGGACTGGGAACGCAACCGCGCTTGTATAAGGGGTTGCTAGGTCTGCTCACCGGCGGTGCACGTAACGTGCAGGAGTTCCCGGGGCGATGGCCCAAGACCCCTGGGGGCATAGGTCAGTCCGGCGTGCTGACCTCTCTGTTAGGTATTTGGTCGGGTTGCGGCGTGTTGCTTATCCGAGGCCGGGCATGACCCAGAAAAGTGTGTCCGGCCGGAGTTAAGCGAGCGTGGTGGGTAAGTTGGTGCACCCCTGCAGGGAAGAAACTTCTATTGATAGCCTGTCCTACGGTAACGGACACTCGGAGTTGTATCCCGATCGGTACAACTAGAACATGTGATGAGAATTGGATAGTACGGCTCTGGGATTGCTTTCTCGCAGGGAGTCGAGAAAGGATCTCAGGTCGAGGTTGATGATACTACTACTACTACTTTACTTATGTAATCTACTCTCTCCTAATGCTGAAAGACTGCTGAAGATTGTTGAAGATGCTAGTCTTCGATAGGACTAGGCTTTCCCCCTCTATTCTGGCATTTCTGCAGCCCAGTCCACATATTCAGCCATTCCTTTGACAATGATGCATACGTAGTGTAGATCCTTGCTTGCTGAGTACTTCGGATGAGTACTCACGTTTGCTTTATTTTCTTTTTTTTCCCCATATTCCATTTGATGCCACCAGACGACGGAGCCCCTGAGCCAGAAGCCCCAGCCGACGACCAGTACTACTACCCGCCTGGCGAGTACTACTACTACGAGGAGCCGTTCGACGACCAGGAGTAGGATCGGAGGGTCCAGGGCAGGAGGCCTACGCCTTTCGATCGTAGTATTTTATTTTACCCCGCCTCTGTGAAGGCCTAATTCTCTCTATGTAATATATCTATACCCAGATATCTAATGCTTCCGCTGACGCTTGTATGCCATCGAGCTATGTATTCGAGCTCTCGAGGCCCTGGCTTGTAATATTAAGCTTGTATGACTTTATTTTATGTTTTAGAGTTGTGTTGTGTTATCTTCAAGTGAGTCCTTAGGCTTGATCGTGCGCATTTGCGTGTATGATTAGTGCACGATTAAGCCGGTGTCGTCACACCCGTATGCCGAATTCTCTTACAACAATAGCTATCAAGCCAGTCTGAAGATGGCACCGTTTGAAGTTCTATACGGTCGTAAGTGTCGAACCCCTCTGAATTGGTCAGAAACTGGGGAACGCTCACTCGTCGGACCGGACATTGTTCAGCAAGCAGAAGAACAAGTCCGCATTGTCCGTGAACATTTGAAAACTGCTCAGTCTCGTCAGAAGAGCAACTATGACCGAAAGCACCAGGAAATGGTCTATCAACCTGGCGAGCAAGCTTACCTCCGCGTCACTCCGTTGAAAGGCAATCATAGGTTCGGAATCAAAGGCGAGTTAGCTCCTCGTTACATTGGCCCGTTCCGTATTCTTGCCCGACGAGGAGAGGTGGCATATCAGTTGCAATTGCCACCAAATCTTTCACAAGTGCATGATGTCTTTCATGTATCCCAACTCCGTCGCTGCTTCAAGGATCCTATTCGAGCTGTGGATCACGAAGTGCTTGAATTACGGGAAGATCTGTCTTATCCAGAATATCCCATCCGTGTTCTTGATGAAGCTGAACGTCGGACTCGTCAAAAGTCAATCAAATTCCTCAAAGTTCAGTGGTCGAATCATTCTGAAGATGAAGCCACTTAGGAAAGCGAGGATCGTCTTCGTGAAGAATACCCCTCTTTCTTTCAGCCTTCCTCTTAATTCTCGGGACGAGAATTCTTGATAGATGAGGAGAATTGTAACACCCCATGTCATTAGCCACAGTAATCACTTTTGATTATGACAAGTCAGCATGATTAACAGTGCATGATCATCATTAGCATCATATTGCATTTCAACTCCTAAGTCAGAATTCAAATTTAAATGAAAGTGGAAAACAAAAGTTATCCAACATAGAAACTAAAATGTTCAATAAATAACATATATAACAGAGACTATTCTAAAATTGTAACCAACAATTAATAAATTAATTAGGTGGCTCTAGCATTGCCAAAACAGCAAGGATTAATACATTTTATTTGTTATAAAATTTGTGTGAACTCCAATTGCCTCTAAACCAATTTTTGGTAATAGCAGATAATGTCTAGTAATTAATGGAACAATTGCCATGTTTTACAAAAATCGTATTGTGGCCTGACTAATTACAAAATAGGAGATAGAAATAAATAAAAAGAAAAAGATAAAACAGAAATAAAATGAAAAAGAAAAAGGAAAACCCCTGGCCCAACTGGGCCACGGCCCAGCCGGCCGGCCCACCCCGCTGGCCTACAAGGCCCCCTCCCCTGGACCCCGAAACCCTAATCCCCACTCGCTCACTCTCCTCCTCCCCCCTCCATCTGGATCGGGATCGACCCCGATCCCGTCGCTCGACGCCGCCTCGCCCTCGTCGCCGTCGCCAACCACCGCCGCCTCGCCGGACATCTCCGACCTCCTCCCCGAGTCGCTACATCAAGCCTCGCCGCCCCCTGTGCATCGACAACGAACGTGAGCACGCCCCGTGCTCCCTCTCTGCCCCCCCTGTGGTCACCGCGTCGACGGCAGCCGTCCCGACCCCGCTCGCGTGCTTCTGCCCCCGCACGCCGCGCCTGCACGCGCTGAGCGCTGCGCCCGCTGCTGCTGTGCTGCTCCTCCTCCTGCAGCGCCCGCTGCCGCTCGGCCACGCCCTTGGCCGGCCTCCGTCGCCCGCCCCTTCTCCTCTAGGTCACCTCCGCCTTCGCGCGCGCTCACCGCTGCCCGGTCGCGCTCGCCGCGGCCCCTGCTCTGCTCGCCACGCTCCGTGCGCGCCCGCATCCCTGAGCCCCGCGGGGCGGCCCCGCACCGCGCCTCCTCCCCTGCTAGCTGCTGCTGCTTCTACTTCGCCTCGCCGCGGGCCACTGCCCTGTGGCCCCCTCCGTCGCCCCTTGCTGGCCTGCTGCCGCTGTAGCTCGTCGGTCCCGCCGCTCCCTTGGCCTTGGCCGCCGGTGCCGGCGTGCGCCGGGCGTGCCCAACGCCCCGGGCACGCGCTCGCTCGAGCTGCGCCCGACGCTCGCGCCCACAAACGGCCACATGGGCCACTGACGGATGGGCCCCGCCCCTTGTGCCACTGACGTAGGGGCCCCACGGCCCAGAAACAATTTTTAAAAAATAGAAATAAATAATAAAATAGAAAATAAAAATGAATTATTAAAATTAATAATTAATTATTGAATTAATTAATTTAATTAACTCTGATTAGGTTAACTAATTAATTAGTTAGTTTAGTTAAACAGTAATTAATTAGTTAATCACTAATTAGCTGGTCAGAGTATGACAGGTGGACCCCACATGTCAGGATGACTGCTGACGTCATGCTGATGTCATGATGACGTCAGCATACACTATTTCGGATAAAGTTTAAATTAAATAAATAATTAAATTCTAGAAATTAATTAAAACTTTAGAAAATCATATTAAATAATCCGTAACTCCGATGAAAATAATTTATATATGAAACTTGCTCAGAATTCCGATACGAACCCGAATATGCCCTCCGTATTCATGTCAGATGCCTCTAGCTATAAGAACATTGAACTTTTAGACCAATTTCGATAAGTGAATAGTGCCCAACTTTAATTAAATAAATCTGAATAAATTCCTAAATTAACTAAATCATTTAGTTAGGCAGTAGAACACCCCGACATATCATTTAGGCATGTCATACATATTGTTTACATTATTGCCGTGAATTTATTGTTTCTCTCCCCCTCCTTCTCTCTCGATAGACGCCGAGACCGACGACGCTGCACCTGGGTACGACTACACTACCAACGAGCAGCCCGTTGACGATCCCTCTCTCTTGCCAGAGCAACCAGGCAAGCCCCCCCCCCCCCCCCCCCCTTGAGCATCCAGATATCGCCCATTCCATTTCTCCTGCTTGCATTAGATTTTGCTACTGTTAATGTATGCTCCTATTCTGATGCATAGCCTGCTGTTGTAACCTGTTCATTGTTACCTTACCTGCCTATGATAAACTGTTTAGTATAGGTTGGTAGTGAACCATCAGTGACCCCCACCACCTTATCCTTGTTGCCCCTACTTGATCATCGACGACTCGATCAACGTGATCGTCGACCAGAGACCGACACCTCACTTCACACCCCCTTTAGTTGTACGACTCTGCATAGTAACTATCGAGTGCCGAGGGTGATACCTCGTAACGCACTACCGATGAATACTCTGCAGTGTAGCTGTTCGGTCGTGGTCATCGAGGGTGATTCCTCCTTCTCCATTTCCGATACGACTTTGTCGTGCAACCCTCAGTGTGAACCTCGAGGGTGATGCCTCATACGTTCACCCTGATGATTTCGTCGAGTGGAATCCGCTGAGGGTGATTCCTCGGGTTTCCCCCTTGATGTTATGACCACACGGTTACTTGACCCTTGTTACAGGCGGGTCCACCCTGGTGGGTACCAGCTGGGGATCAATGATGTCGGGTGCGCCGGAAGGGCACTCGAGTGTGATATTGTGGCGGAGCATCAGAGACTCTGATTGTCTCTGCGTGATACTAATTGAGCCTATTGGATTTGGGTGTGTGATCTGAGTGGGTCGACGTGCCCTATACGCACTACCACCACGCGGGATAATGGTTATGGGGCCCTCTGCGATGTACGTTTCTCCCGAAAGCTCGTCTGACGTCACGATTCACCGTGCGGGCTGATTGTCGGGATTGGGCTGGATACTTCACTGACGAGTTCAGTGTCGCGCCTGCACCCCGGCCAGTCTCGCAACGCGCAGGGTGCCCAGGGCGATGGCCCAAGACCTTTGGTTGCATAGGTTAGTCCGGCGTGATGACCTCTCTGCCGAGCCTAGGTAGAGCGTTGCTTCGTGTTGATCTTCCGAGGACGGGCATTACCCAGCAAGTATGTCTGGCCAGAGTTGATCGAGCGTGTTGGGTAACAGTAGTCCACCCCTGCAGGGATGAATCATCTATCGATAGTCGGTCCTACGGTAAAGGACGCTCAGTTTGTGTATCCCGATCTACTACTTGAACTGGATACTAGTTACTTAATTGAAGCTTCGGGATCGCTTTCTCGCTGGGAGTCGAGGAAGGATCTCTAGGCTTTGCTTCAACATGTTTGCTAAATAAAATGCTATTCTACTCTCTTCTACTGCTGCAAGATGATGGCCTCGTGAAGATGTTTGAAGATGCTAGTCTTCGATAGGACTAGGCCTTCTCTCTATTCTGGCATTTCTGCAGCCCAGTCCACTTATACAGCCTTTCTCCATTGATAATGTTGCATATGTAGTATAGATCCTTACTTGCTGGGTACTTCGGATGAGTACTCACGGTTGCTTTACTTTCTCTTTTCCCCATACCCCATCTTGTTGATACATCAGATGATGGAGTCCAAGAGCCAGATGCCATCACAGGAGCTTACTACCAGGAGGGTCCAGAGGGCACTTACTACTGGATCGAGCCAGCCGACCAGGAGTAGGATCGGAGGCTCCCAGGCAGGAGGCCAACGCCTTTCGATCTATTGTCGTTGTTTGTGCTAGCCTTCTTAAGGCAAAACTTGTCTAACTATGTCTGTACTCAGATAATATTTGTATGACTGACTTAGGTATTCGGATCTTCGGATCCCTGGTCTGTAATATTGTGGATCTCCGTTTAAATTGTGTTAGAGTTGTGTTGTGATATCTTCCCGTGAGTCCCTGTGCTTGATCGTACACGTTTGCGTGTATGATTAGTGTACGATTGAGTCGGGGGAGCCACAGCAAGGTTGGCAATGTCAAACTGCTCATGAGGCTGGCGAACTGGGTTATACACAGATTGGACATCGCTCAGGAGGAGCGTGCGCTGGTGGCCATGGAATTGTGGCTTCGGCGTACTCTGAAGCATGCTCTGCTGGGCCTCGCAGCGTTGGACCGCACCATTGACTGGCAAAGATCAAGGATGAAGTGGATGAAGGAAGGAGATGCCAACACTAAGCTGTTTCAAGCGGTCGCGAATGGTAGGCGAACAAAAAACTTCATCACTCACATCAAGAGAGAAGGGGAGATCATATCGGATCAAGAGCAAAAGGAGGAGGCTTTCTTCCAAGCTTACGAAACTCTGCTGGGGAAAGAGCACGCGAGGGAGCACTCCCTGGACATGCAGTACTTGGGGATTCAGGCACACAACCTTAATGAGCTCGAGGACATCATTACTGAGGAGGAGGTGTGGGGAGTCATCAAGGAGCTGCCACCTGATCGGGCGCCTGGCCCTGACGGATACATGGCGGCTTTCTATCAGAAAGCCTGGCCGATCATTAAGAATGATGTGATGGCTGTCATGCTCAAGTTATACGTTGGCGATGGCAGGGGTTTTGCGAAGCTCAATAAGGCGCACATCGTCCTGATTCCAAAGAAGCTAGATACGGAGGAGATCGGTGACTTCCGACCAATCAGCCTCACACATAGCATTCCCAAGCTGTTTGCGAAGGTTCTCGCGAATCGATTGAGAAAACAAATGCCCATGATCGTCAGAGCAAACCAATCTGCATTCATAAAGGGGCGACACTTACATGATAATTTTCTCCTTGTTCGACAAGTGGCCAGGAAAATTCATGCCTGTAAGGCGCCCGGTGTGTTCCTGAAGCTTGACATCTCGCGTGCCTTTGATTCTCTGTCGTGGCCTTTTTTATTTGAGGTCATGGCGGCGAAGGGATTTGGACCGAGATGGATGAACTGGATGGCGATCCTTCTTCAATCCGTGACTACAAAGATCATTGTGAATGGGGTCCCGGGCAAGAGTTTTGGGCATGCATGCGGGCTAAGACAGGGTGACTCAATCTCACCACTGCTCTTTGTGGTGGTGATGGATGTGCTGACGGCGCTCGTACAGAAGGCCATGGACATGGGGGTGCTGAGCCAACTTACCGGCATTACGGCGATGCAAAGACTATCAATATACGCGGATGATGTTGCCTTGTTTATCAAGCCAATCAGGATGGACCTTGAGTTCGTAAAAATAGCATTGCAAGCATTTGGAGAGGCATCAGGTCTACGGGTGAACTATCGGAAATCTTCTGCAATTGTGGTCAGAGGGAACCCGGAGGATAGACAGAGGGTGGCCGAGCTTCTGTAATGCGACATTGCAGAATTTCCATGCCGATACCTCGGTCTACAGCTTGCGATCAAGAATCTGACCCGGGCTGAGTGGAAGCCAATGCTGGACAAAGTACGGCGCTTCGTGCCAGCTTGGCAGAGGGGGTTGATCCAACGTCCTGGACGACTAATCCTAGTACAATCTGTCATATCCGCTAGGCCTATACATCATCTCATGATAGCAGATGCCCCGACATGGGTCCTTGAGGAGATCAACAAGTGGATGAGAGCATTCTTTTGGGCAGGGAAAGATAAGGTGAATGGAGGGCAATGCCTAGTCGCGTGGGATAACATATGCAGGCCGAAATGCTTTGGAGGTCTTTGTATTAAGAACCTAAGCATATAATCTCTCGCTCTGAGAGCTAGATGGGAATGGCTCAGGAGAACAGAGCAAACAGGCCCTGGCAGGGGCTTCCGATGATCGAAGATACTAGGGTGAGGGAGGTGTTTGACAGCTTGGTGCAGATTAGTGTTGGCAAGGGGGACAAAGTGCTGTTTTCGCGCGACAGATGGATTCACGGCTTCACAGTAGCTGACATTGCGCCCCTGCTGCTGGACACCGTACACAAGCGAATTATCAACACACGGACGGTGCAGCAAGCCCTCCTCCACGACAGATGGACGGAAGATTGCCAACCTCAAGTCACCTTCACGGCGCAAATACAATGTATGCATCTATGCCACACACTTGCCACAGTGCAGAGAGACCCAGAGGAGCAGGATGCTTTCACCTGGACTTGCACGGCAACAGGACAATACTCGGCTAAACACATTTACAGAAGGATATGCTCGGGCTTGGGCTGGACTAAATCCCCAATGGCCACATGCATTTGGAGGAGCTGGGCGCCACTTAAGTGCAAAATCTTTGGATGGTTGGCTATGCAGTATAGGATTTGGACGTCGGATCGGCGTGCGAGGCATGGCTTGCAGGATGAGACCTTTGTCTGCTACACTTGTCTGCACGACAAGGACAACGCGGACCACATCCTCTCACGATGCCCGTATGCCGGGAGGTTTGGTGCAACGTCTGGGACGTGCTCCGGATTAATGTCCAGGACCCCATTCCTACGGATACGACTCTCGAATGGTGGCTCAAAGAGAGAAGGAAATTCAACAAGGCTGATAGAAAAGGCTTCGACACCACAGTCATAGCAGTTACATGGTCCTTATGGAAACAGAGAAACGCGAGGGTGTTTAACAGGACGGAGCAGCAAAAGAGACCATCGGAGCTCACCACGGCCATTCTAGCGGAGGTGGCGGACTGGCAGCAAGCGGCAGGTGGTGTTGGTGGCCTACAACGCTTTGTGAGAGGGTAGCCTAGGTTTTGTCACAGTAGGTGTGGGTGTTGGTGTTTTGTGTTTGATCGAATGTACGCATTCGAGATACACTTCTTGTAAATATGCTCTATTTCTTTTATAAAAATATGGTACGCCATTGGCGTACTTTCGGAAAAAGATACAGAACATCAAGCACAATCCGGTTGGGTAAAGATTCACATTTTTGAAACCCCCGACAGAGGCGTGGCGATCGTCTGATCAAGGTAGAGGCCAGATCAATTACACAAGGGTCGGGCATGGATGGCACGCCTAAAATGCCAAGCGCGATGGTGAATCAGGAATTCGTGTTTGGCCTAGGCACCGCCGGCGTGAGCGTTGGTGGCGGCGAGTCACCTCCCTGCCACGCCCACACGATATCGCCCAGAGACGGCTTGAGCTCCTGCTTGTAGAAGTCCTGGAACTCGAGCGAGTCGCCGCCCGTCTTCCTCATCTCCACCACGTGCACCGACGGCGCCACCTCGAAGATCTCCGCCTCCAGGGCCAGCGCCCTTTTCCGGCCGTCCTGGCTCCCCTCCAGCTCCACTCTCCCCTTCTCCTTGTTGAGCTTAAAGCTGAACCTCCCCGCCTCCGCGATCTTCCCCAGCTTGGACACGATCGCCGTCGTGGTCTCCTTGGTGGAGAAACGGGCCTCCGACGTCTTGTCCTCCGCGTTGAACATCTTGGCCAGGTCCAGCACGCTCGACCGCGAGATGATGTCGAAGGCGTTCATGCTCGATGGCCTCACGTTGATGGTTGGCGACGACGCGATCACCTTGGATCTCTTCCTCTTCCGGGTGGCGCCCTCCGGTTGGTCGTCGTCGTGATGTCCCCCCGCTTCCTTGCCGAGGAACACCACCGTTTCGCTCGTGTCGAGGGGCTTGTCGTTGAGGGGGCAGGAGTCTTTCCGGAACCAGGTCCGGGCCATGAGCTTGGTGACGGTGATCCGGGTATTGGGATTCGGGTCGAGCAGCCGGGCAAGCAGCTTGCGCGCGTCGACGGAGAACCATGCGGGGCACTTGTAGTCGCTCCGTGCGATCCTCTTGTACAGGAGCACGAGGTTGGTGTCGTGGAAAGGGAGGCGGCCTGCCAGGAGCACGAAGAGGATCACGCCGCACGACCAGATGTCCGCCTTTGCGCCGTCATAGCCACGCTTCAGGACCACCTACGTACATGCACACATTGGGCATCGTCAATGACGCAAAGGACAAACGGACAAGCTAGTTATCACGTGCGTGCGTGTGGAACATGTTCTCAACCTCGGGAGCGAGGTACGCCGGCGTGCCGCACGTCGTGTGCAAGAGGGCGTCACCGCGATGGCGGGAGGCGCCGTCCGCGAGCGCGCTGAGCCCGAAGTCGGAGACCTTAAGGTTGCCCTGCGCGTCGAGGAGGAGGTTCTCGGGCTTGAGGTCACGGTGGTACACGCCACGGCTGTGGCAGAACTCGACGGCCGTGACCAGCTGCTGAAAGTAGCGGCGAGCGACGGGCTCCGGGAAGCGCGTGCTCTTGGCGAGGCGAGCAAAGAGCTCGCCTCCGCTCGCGTACTCCATGACAAAGTAGATCCTTGAGCGCGTGGCCATCACCTCGTGGAGGCGGACGACGTTTGGGTGGTGCACCCGCCGCATCACGTCCACCTCGCGCTTCACCTGCTCCACCGTGCCGGACCGGCGCACGGCCTCCTTGTCGAACACCTTGATGGCCACGACCTCGCCGGTGGAAACGTTATGGGCCTTGTAAACCTTGGCGAAGCTGCCGCGGCCTAGAAGACGGCCCAGCTTGTACCGGCCCATGATCACTTTGGAATCTTGGTTCTTCTCCATGGCCATGGCGATGGGGAGAAAGAGTGTTGTTTCAAGTGATCATCAGCGAGGTTCCGGCTGGGCAAACGGCCGGACGGAGAACCTACGCCTGCGTAGTGCTCAAGACGATGGAGGATCATAGGAAAGAGTAGCTGGGGTTTGATATGCATGTTCTGACGGGATCTGTGGCTGCAAACCGATAGGTGATTATTGGCCAGTGCTGGTGGAGGCGAACCAAATGAGGAACACCTTTAGCTAATTTTAGAAGTTCTTAGTTTATCAACTAGTAAATCTAAATAATGTAAACACACCTACTTTAAGGCACATATATAATTATGATACTTGCGGTTTGGCTCGGAGCGCGGAATTGCGCGGTTGGCCTAGTTTAGAGGTGTATTAGCTACCTAAAGACGATGTACTTCCTAGGTTTAGGAGCCCCTTCATATTTTGGGTCAGTTTTAACAGTAGATTTGGTTAGTAAAATATAAGTTATATGTCAAAAACATTATACTATTGGATTTGTATTCGAAAGAAGTTTTCAATGGTACAATTTTTTGCTAAATACTTCATCCGTGCCAAAATAAATGTTATCGTTTTAGTTTAAATTTGAGCTAAAACTACGACACTTATTTTGAAACAGAGTGAGTATAACTCATATTTTACTAGTCAAATTTATGGCCGTGACTAAATACAAGGGGGCTAATAAATTATAAGAATGTTAATCAACTGACTTCGGTTCAAATAGATCACCTCCCATATATTAGCCCCCTGCTGCCCGTCGGATGAGGTGCACGACGCGTTGCCATATCAGCGAATGCAAATCGTTCTACGGCGCGAACATGCTGGTTATAGCTCACCCTCCCATCACCTCACTCGCGACCTTATTCTCATTTTCACTGTCAACATGGAGCGGGGAGAGGGATGCGGGATGTGGTTGCGGCCCGTCGAAGACCTCGTCCCCGGAGACCGCGCCCGGCTACCGCGCTTTTCGGAGAATGCATCGGCTACCGTGCCCGAGCTACAGCCGACCTTAACCCTCTTAAGACGGTTGTTGTGCTAGCAGTGCGATGGAGGGCGCGTTGGGTGGATCCCAATCCACTCCCTTCTCTCGTCATGGCGCGGCGCAGGGGAGAACACGACCATTGACGGCGGGGAGCTAGGAGTCGCTGCTTGTTGATGCAAGCAGACTGTTGGTCGCCTTGGTATCCGGCAGCATCTCCGAGCTCCTCCCGACAAGACAACGTGCAGGTCCGAGGTATGCAATCCTCCCCTCTTCCTCTCAATCCCATAGACTTGCTTGTGATGTTGTGCTGATTAGATTAATTCGAGTAGCTTATGATGCTAGTCACCTCTGATATTGCCATGTTTCTAGAAATCATTTTGCTACTCATAAAGCGGTTGCTTTTTTGACCTAGGGGCGCAAATTTGAAGGGGGGGGGGGGGGGGGGGGGTGTCTCAGTGTAGTGGGTGCTAACCATGGCAAACGTTCTACCCTGAATGCATGCCAACTTCTATGAAAATTTGTTCTGTACACATGGCAACTTTTGAAAAATGCTTGCAATGTTCACATGGCAAATTTAGAACATTTATTTTTTCATAACATGACAAATTTAGAAATTATTTTAATGTTCACATGACAACTTTAGGGATTTTGTGTAGTTGCCGATTTTCCTATAAAAACATGAATTTATATAGTTGCCAAATTTTCACATGATAGGATAGGATGGCAATGCACATTGATGGCCAATCAAACATATAAATCACGTTGTGCAACCCGCCCATCTGGAGGCCTTCCCGCGCGCATCATTCATGTCCGTTGGATCTCCTTTGACTTTGGCTCCAGATCGTTTGATCATTTGACTGCTGGTGATTTTTTCTCACCGTGCAGTTACTTTTATTGGCCTATGACTGGTGGGCTCAGCCTCGCATGGATTGGCTGGGTCAGCCGTTCCCGTGTCCGCAAGGGATTAGCCACCCACTACGCGCCCGCCCCGTGCTCGACGTGCATTCCTCAGCCCCCGCGCCCCCTCCGCTCTCTCCTCCCCCTCCCTGTCCCTGTCCCCAACCCTAAACCTTTTCCCTCTCCACCCCGCAGCCGCCTCCCCTAGCTCCTCGTCCCCTTCACCCAGTCCATCCCTCCTCATCCCAGATCCAGCGGATCCGAGGCGTGCGGACGCGGAGGCGAGTTTCTCCGGCGGCGGTGGCAACTTGCAAGCAAAGGGCGGCGGCGGCGCTCGATTTGATCTGCAGGAGAGAGAGAGAGAGATGGAGAGGAGGGACGCCACCATGGGAGAGCAGGGCCAACATGGTCTTCGTGGTGGGCATGGAGGAGCAGAGGAGGATGGCGGTGGGGGTGGGAGTAGAGTAGCAGGACTTCCAGGCGGCGCTCGCGTCATGGTGGAGTGGAGGAGCTCGTCGTCCATCATCACCATCCCCAATCTAGGTTGCTCCCCCCTCCTCCCCCAGTTATTATCTCAGTTCTCTGATTCTATGATTTTGATTTCTCAATTTGTGTTTTTTTTTTCAGATCTGAGATAGAAAAGAAGAGAAAGAATCTTGTGGAATTTCAGATCTGAGATAGGAACGGGGAGAAAGAATCTTGTGAAAGAGCTTGACGAAAAAGAAAGGGGTGAATCATCACTTTCTCCCATTCATGTTTGTTTCTGCATTTTAATTTTTAAGATGCAGGTTGGCCAACTGTAACAATAGAAATATATGTGCAATTTTTGTTTGTGTACTTCAATAAAAATATATTTTCACTTGACCTCGAGGGAGGTTGCATCCAGTTATTGTTTCCGGGAGATTTATTGGTGAATGTCTAAACATTTTAAGATATATTGATGAGATATCACTCATGAAGGAATGCTCAAGGGCATAAGATCTAATGTTCTTCATGTTATACAGTCATCTGGTATAAATTGCTAGAGTAGATAAGAAACAGATTTCCAACATAATAAACAGCTCACATTCCTTGGTATTGGCATATGGTTCTGACAAAAATATGTGCTTACTGAAACTTAATGTGCACAATAGAGTATGTATTGCAGTCTGGATTATATCCAAGTTTGGTTCAAAATGTACAAACAGCAGCATTGCATCCGTACTGAATGCAAGTGATTTGAATTTTTTCAGTCAGTTAACAAGCAGTTTTCCAATTAACAAAACGACAGTGTAGAAGCTCTTTTACTAATGAGGTACATAAGGTGCATAATACTGGTTCAAACAGCAGCAGTTTTTCAACCAGTTAACAAACAGTAGAAGTTTTACTACTGAGATAAGCACCAGTTTTTCAGTGTACAAACAACAGCAGTTTTACTACTGAGATAAGCAGCAATTTTTCAGTCAGCTAACAAGCAACAGTTTTTCAGTAACATCTTTCATGTATACTTCCAATGCATAAACATGAGCAGAGATATGCTACAGTTTAGGCAAAGAATGAATCAAAAAATCGCAGAGAAGCAGCAAAATGAGTTCCTTCTTTGAGAGAATGCAAATCAGATATGTTTGTTTCAGGGTTCACACTTCAAGATAACTAAAATGCATCCCCTAACTTTTTTCAGGCAAGATCCAGTTTCATTTCTTATATTTGTGCTTCTTCATTGAGTGGTCTCCAACTTTCTATTGTTTACAAATTCCAAATAGAGCTCCTGGTTTGCTGTGTTGATTCGTACCATACATAAGTTGAACTTTGTTTTCAAATAGAAGGACCTAATAATCTACTTCTTATATTATGGGACGGAGTAGTAACATGTATGTGTGGCGGCACAAGGAGCATTTCCTTCTGAAAAAATAATATTAAAGATAAGTCGATGACACAAAGTACTGAATAAATCAATACTTCTAATGATCTATATGATACATACTTTCCATGTTACCTCTACTATATAGTTTTATAGTACAATGTCACATTTCTGATCTGTAGTGTACCTCAGTTACTAGCATGATATAAAGTTTATGGATAATTGCCAACAGAGTTCTCATATGTTTCTATGTGTCTGAATGTTCACATTCATCAAGTTTAAGCTTTATGTATAGCTTATGTCTTTGAAGTTAAGCAGTCACACAGTCGCAGGTCCACCGTTTCATGATTTTTAATTTGCTAACTGGGTAAAAGATTCCTTGTCCTTGGTGAGATACATGAATTCACGTTGTTTCGTACCAGATGTATGAAGAACAAAGATATCTTTCTTCATCTTTATTTCCCTCGACTACATATTATTTAACTGTGTCATGTTTATAACCTACTTGACATGGATACGGTTCTATGAGAGGTCATTGCTTATGCATCAGTCCTCAAGGTGGATGTTGTTCGTTTAGATATTACATTTTGTTGCCATGTTTAAACATTAGTCAAAAGTGTTCATCTCAATAATTTAGTGAGAGTGGCTTCGAATAATATGGCATCAAAACATTTGTTTTCTCTCCAGCCAATAATGAAATGATATACGTGCATATAAAACGGCTACCAATTCTTGGTTTTAATTAGCTTCTTGAAAAAGGGGTGCAACAGGTCAATGGACTATTGTATTGCTGATGATAATGTTGTTTCGTGTAGAAAGGAATTTTCTCCTTGCTTTCATATGTCGATATCAACTCACCGCTTGATTCAGGTGCTTTTTCGTGTAGATAGGGTGACAGGAATATTCCTGTTATATCTTTACCAGTTAGCACATGTAATCTGGTACTCTGATTTCTTTGACACTTTTCTCTTCACGATGTAGTCAAGGCAAAAGGCATTAGGAGACCTCCAGTCTGCAGAATGGCAAGGTATGTGAATACATGTGACACCCACTGTTCATTTCACTGCTTTTATAAAATTTATGCATTCTTCCTTCACTTTTTTGTATTTACATGTTTTGCGCTGTTGAGTTAACTCAGTTGCAGATAACAAGTGTGCTCTGTATTCAGTTTAGCTAAAAAAAATTTTGCTACTGTTAAAACATATACTGCTTTTTAAGGGAAACATAACTATTGTTTTATTTTATTAACCCTATATATATAGCAAGTTCCTTCTAATTTGTTGTTCTTAACTGCCGAAGGAGCCTTTCAGTGGTACGTGCACACGGTTTTCATATGTATAACTGTAATGAACATACAACACTGAGAAAATTTTATTTGTGAGTTGCATGACCATGGTGTTAGAATCCTTACCATTTATAACTTTTGTATACATGAACATATAAACACTCACTACAATAATTTCCCTGTTCGTGAGGTGTAATTTTTAAGACTAGCGGCAGTGGGGAAATCCTTATCACTGTTCGTTATGTCTTATCTGGTTAGCATAGTGTTAGTTGAGAAATGATAAGAGCAATACTTTCTGTTGAATTGCTGGGCTAAATATGCTCTTTTTTTGCAATTACCAGCTTGAGAAGCTCATCAATGCTAATTCAACTGAGGTTGATTGGGAACGTCCCTTCTATTTGAATTTAACAAGTCATATACTGGCATAGTGGCATTGTGCAGGTATGATTTTGTGGCACTTCCACTGAGATCTTACAAGCTTTGTATGCTCTGAACAATTGGCTATAACTGCATAAGAATAACTAGAAACCTTTTTTGGTGATCTATTGAGCCATCATGGCTGGTGTGCGAGACACTAGAGTAGAGACATATATCCAGGAGGCGCCACCGTATAGAAGAGTAGTAATAACAGTGGCGCCGAGAGCGTGTTTGTTCAGCATGGATGTGGCCGTGTGTTCATTTGTAGCCTGATAGCTTTATAAGAAAATTTACATCACTAATTCGGTTTTAGGTTTTCACTCAGACATACAGTGGTTAGTGATGTTAATCCATACATAGTCCTATATCTACCTTGATGTTACCGTATCTTTCATTCAAGATCTTGTGAACCCATGTTGATTTCTGGACCAATAAAGTGATATGTTGTTAGATGAAGCATTCAAATTTTTATTTGTGTTCTGGCTTTGTATGTTCTATGCAGCCGTCTCCCTAGGGACAGATCCCTTGTGACCCTCCCCTGTTTTTTATGCCAACAACATGGTGCCATGCGAGAAAATCGTGATTCGCCACCTCTTCCTTTTGTTTTGATCCTACAGGAGCCACTGCAGCCCTACTGCCCCTGAGCCCAAATCACATGAACCTGCCCCAACCTCCACGTGTCGAATGAACGAGTCTTGCTAAAAATTGAGTTTTCTTAATTAGTATATATGCCCTCTCTGGACATGACATTTCTTCGTGTATAGGGCACAAGCTCTGTTAGTTGTATGATAGATATGGAATTTCAATTTTATAGTTTGAACAATAGTTATCTATTAGTTATTGTCAGTCTGACATACTTTTGTCACCTTCTATCATGTTTTAAGCTCAACTGATGGATGATTTCTGTCATGTTTTTCTTCTTCATTTTCATCTGGAAGTATTAGATATCCTGGGGATGGATGTTTTATTCGAAGAATGTCCCAGAAATTGTGAATCTCGGTGTACAAGAATCAACACGAGTGCTGAAACATTGTTTTTTTTTTGCTGAAGGTAATATTTTTTCCTGTTTCCAGGCATTTTCCTCATGTTTGCTTCTAAAATGTTACTTGCAAGGCTTATATGATTCATGGAGTTCAATTAGCAAGGCTTATAATATTCCAACCAAAGAATAATATTGTTGCAGGGGTAGAGACATGCAATGGCAAGGGTTGCACCGGAAGCGAGGGATGGCATGGTAGAACTGGAGGTTGTCCCATGGCGAGGGTAGGGCAGGGCAGAGACATGTAATGGTGATCAGTCCTAAATATCTCAACGTTGAATCATTTCCAATAGCCTTCCAGCAAGTTCATTCTTCTTCTCTAATTGGGTCATGTTAGGCTAGAAGAGTAAAACTAGATATGAAGGATAACTTATTAGGCAATTATGTTTGTTGTACTGCTTGGTATTTGTTTCGAATATGAGTAACTTTGATTATGATTTCTACACTGCATAGTGTCGTTATTATGAGATTATTGATTACTGTCACATATCTCTTTTCAATGCAAACAGATATGCATTTGCTTTGGATCTTTAGTGCTTCCCTTTCTATGCTATTAAGAATATGACCCTTGGTGGTTGTATTTAGTTCTTGGATAGAATCAGTTGTGAAAATAGGGAGAAAAGATGTTGATCTTCTCTCGAAGACCACTACATTGATGCCTTCTGTTGATCATTGATCTATAAATATTCTTACTTGCATGCTTTGAGTGCTTGGTTCGCTCTCGCCCTTTGCGCCATTGGCGCAACGGGTCATCTAGTATGTACATAACAAGTAAGACTATATAGGCTAGGATGTCAAAATACATTTGATGCAAAATCTTTGCATAACAAGTAAAACGATGTATGTTTGTTTTTGATTCATGGCAACTATATTTTTGTTTATTGTTGGCATCATAAATCACAAAAAGGAAGTTATTGCCATGCTTTTCAGAGTAAAGAAAATCCATGTTTATTTGAGTTGTTGTCCTGATTAATGAGTACAAAATTTTCATGCTTCATAGGTTATTCTTGATTATCAGTACAATCATTTTCCAAGTTTTTGCATGCTTCATAGTACAGATTTTCTACATTTTCCATGTTACCATTTCTACATTCTCTAATTTTTGCCATAATTCAGGGCAGAATAATTTATAAATTGGTCATGTAGCATTTTTACATATTTCGCAAAACTTGCCATGATTATAGGGCAAAAATCCAAAACGGGCCATGTAACAATTACATATTCTTGTCCTAAATTTGCCATGATTTAGTCATTTCAATTTTCTAAAAAAATTCCATGTGACCATTTATAAATTTTTCCAACATTGCCTTTCATTCATGGAAATTAATTTTCTAAATTTGCCATGTGGACCAGCACAAATATATTTTTACTAAATTTTTTATGCTCTGTAGTAAAAAAACCTACATGTGCCATATGACCATTACAACATTCTCTTTGCCGTGATTTTTAGAATACAAAAAAATCTAAATTTTTCATGTAACCCATCTACACTTACCATAAAATTGCCATGTTTTTTATATACCAAAGTTTCCACTTTTGCCATGTGAACAACTACAACAACAACAACAAAGCCTTTAGTCCCAAACAAGCTGGAGTAGACTAGAGGTGAAACCCATAAGATCTTGCAACCAACTCATGGTTCTAGCACATGGATAGCAAGCTTCTCTTGGGTTCTACGGTAGGGTGCGTCGACTGCAATTAAAAAAATCCTACCCACAGAACAACTTCGAACATGCTATGGGAAATGGATCACGGATCGTTACCACTAGACGCGACGTGCCGTGTAGCAAAAGTAGAGTTGGGGCAGTGCGTCTTTGGAGTCGTCTCCTCCTCGGTCTCTCACGTAGCCAATCAGATCCCATGAACAGGTTCGCCAGAGAGGTACAAGTGTATTGCTTCTAACGGTATCCGCGCGTGCAGGAGGAACATCGTGCGGCGGACTGCTAGGTCCGATCACACAATCGGCGGCGAGTGAAGGTGGCTAGTTGCAACACATGCAAAGCCCTAGTGACGGCGCCAAAGCGATCAACTCAATGAGTATGCCGCACCCCCATTATATATAGGCATCCGTCGCGGGCTCAACACTTGGGCCTCACACGGATCCTAAAGCTCAAAGTCTGTTCGGCCTGGATCCGAGTCCGAGTAGAATCACATCTGACTCGTGGAGTCGGTTCCGGCCTCACAAGTTTCTTCCCTTAAGCGTGCGACCCCCTAGGTTCAAGTTAGCTTGGTCACAGGTCGGATCACCTCCGACCTGCTCGGCTAGTAGCGACCTCTAGCAAGGCGTGACAGCCACCAAGTAGACAATGAAGGTGGTTGGTGAACCTGTATAACTGTTGGGAAACGTTGCATGGAAAACAAAAAAAAATTCTATGCATACGCAATGATCTATCCATGGAGATGCATAGCAACGAGGGGGAGAGTGTGTCTATGTACCCTCGTAGACCATAAGCAAAAGCGTTTAACAACGCGGTTGATGTAGTCAAACTTCTTCGCGCTTCAACCGATCAAGTACCGAACGCACGGCACCTTCGCGTTCTGCACACGTTCAGCTCGGTGACGTCCCTTGCCTTCTTGATCCAGCAAGACGTCGAGGTAGTAGATGAGTTCCGTCAGCACGACTGCGTGGTGACGGTGATGGTGAAGTGATCTCCGCAGGGCTTCGCCTAAGCACTACGAAAATATGACCGGGGGTGTAAACGGTGGAGGGGGGCTCCGCACACGGCTAGGCAATTGTCTGGGGTGTGCTAGGCGCCCCCTTCCCACATATATATATAGGTGGGAGGGAGAGGGGAGAGGCCAAGGGGCGCCCCAAGTAGGTACGAATCCTACTTGGGCTCCTGCCCTTGGCCGCGCCCCCCTCTGCCATGTTTGTCGGACGGGGAAGGAAAGAGGGGGGAGAGGGAAGGAAGTGGGAATCCTAATTCACACTTACCTTTCCCTTCTCCCCTTTGCTTCTCCTCCTTAGGCCGGCCCATATGGGGGGCACACCAGCCCCTTGTGGCTGGTGCGTTTCCCCTCTTGGCCCATAAGGCCCATATCTTTTGCCGGGGGTGCCCGGAACCCCTTCCGGTGACCCGATAAGTACCCGGTACCCTCCGAAACACTTCCGGTGTCCGAATACCATCGTCCTGTATATCAATCTTTACCTCTCAACCATTTCAAGACTCCTCGTCATGTCCATTAACTCATCCGGGACTCCGAACAACATTCGGTCACCAAGTCACGTAACTCATATAATACTATATCGTCATCGAACGTTAAGCGTGCGGACCCTACGGGTTCAAGAACTATGTAGACATGACCGAGACACCTCTCCGGTCAATAACCAATAGCGGAACCTAGATGCCCATATTGGCTCCTACATATTCTACGAAGATCTTTATCGGTCGAACCGTTATGACAACATACGTAATTCCCTTTGTCCATCGGTATGTTACTTGCCCGAGATTCGATCGTCGGTATCTTCATACCTAGTTCAATCTCATTACCGGCAAGTCTCTTTACTCGTTCCGTAATACATCACCTCATGACTAACTCCTTAGTCATTTGCTTGCAAGCTTATGATGTGTGTTACCGAGAGGGCCGAGAGATACCTCTCCGATACTCGGAGTGACAAATCCTAATCTCGATCTATGCCAACTCATCAAACACCTTCGGAGATACCTGTAGAGCATCTTTATGATCACCCAGTTATGTTGTGAAGTTTGATAGCACACAAGGTATTCCTCCGGTATTCGGGAGTTGCATAATCTCATAGTCGAAGGAATATGTATTTGACATGAAGAAAGCAATAGCAATAAAGCTTAACGATCATTATGCTAAGCTAACGGATGGGTCTTGTCCATCACATCATTCTCCTAATGATGTGATCCCGTTATCAAATGACAACACATGTCCATGGTTAGGAAACCTTAACCATCTTTGATCAACGAGCTAGTCTAGTAGAGGCTTACTAGGGACACGGTGTTTGTTTATGTATTCACACATGTATTTAAGTTTCCGATCAATACAATTCTAGCATGAATAATAAACCTTTATCATGAATAAGGAAATATAAAATAACAACTTTATAATTGCCTCTAGGGCATATTTCCTTCAGTCTCCCACTTGCACTAGAGTCAATAATCTAGATTACATTGTAATGATTCTAACACCCATGGAGTCTTGGTGATGATCATGTTTTGCTCGTGGAAGAGGCTTAGTCAACGGGTGTGCTACATTCAGATCCGTATGTATCTTGCAAATTCCTATGTCTCCATCCTTGACTTGTTCACAAATGGAGTTGAAGCGTCTCTTGATGTGTTTGGTTCTCTTGTGAAACCTGGATTCCTTCGCCAAGGCAATTGCTCCAGTGTTGTCACAAAATATTTTCATTGGATCTGATGCACTAGGTATTACACCCAGATCGGATATGAACTCCTTCATCCAGACTCCTTCATTTGCTGCTTCCAAAGCAGCTATGTACTCCGCTTCACACGTAGATCCCGCCACGACTCTCTGCTTGGAACTGCACCAACTGACAGCTCCACCATTCAATATAAATACGTATCCGGTTTGTGACTTAGAGTCATCCGGATCAGTGTCAAAGCTAGCATCGACGTAACCATTTACGACGAGCTCTTTATCACCTCCATAAACGAGAAACATATCCTTGGTCCTTTTCAGGTACTTCAGGATGTTCTTGACTGTTGTCCAGTGATCCACTCCTGGATTACTTTGGTACCTCCCTGCCAGACTTATGGCAAGGCACCCATCAGATCTGGTACACAGCATAGCATACATGATAGAACCTATGGCTGAGGCATAGGGAATGACTTTCATTTTCTCTCTATCTTCTGCAGTGGTCGGGCATTGAGTCTTACTCAACTTCACACCTTGCAACACAGGCAAGAATCCTTTCTTTGACTGATCCATTTTGAACTTCTTCAAAACTTTATCAAGGTATGTGCTTTGTGAAAGTCCTATTAAGTGTCTCGATCTATCCCTATAGATCTTGATGCCCAATATATAAGTAGCTTCACCGAGGTCTTTCATTGAAAAATTCTTATTCAAGTATCCTTTTATCCTATCCAGAAATTCTATATCATTTCCAATCAACAATATGTCATCCACATATAATATCAGAAATGCTACAGAGCTCCCACTCACTTTCTTGTAAATACAGGCTTCACAGAAAGTCTGTATAAAACCATATGCTTTGATCACCTCATCAAAGCGTATATTGCAACTCTGAGATGCTTGCACCAGTCCATAGATGGATCGCTGGAGCTTGCACACTTTGTTAGCACCTTTAGGATCGACAAAACCTTCTGGTTGCATCATATACAACTCTTCTTTAAGATATCCATTAAGGAATGCAGTTTTGACCACCATTTGCCAGATTTCATAATCATAAAATGCGGCAATTGCTAACATGATTCGGACGGACTTAAGCATCGCTATGGGTGAGAAAGTCTCATCGTAGTCAACTCCTTGAACTTGTCGAAAACCTTTTGTGACAAGTCGAGCTTTATAGACAGTAACATTACCATCAGCGTCAGTCTTCTTCTTGAAGATCCATTTATTCTCTATGGCTTGCCGATCATCTGGCAAATCCACCAAAGTCCACACTTTGTTCTCATACATGGATCCTATCTCAGATTTCATGGCCTCAAGCCATCTGTCGGAATCTGGGCTTATAATAGCTTCTTCATAGTTCGTAGGTTCGCCTTGGTCTAGTAACATGACTTCCAGTACAGGATTCCTGTACCACTCTGGTGCGGATCGTGTTCTGGTTGACCTACGAGGTTCTGTAGTAACTTCATCTGAAGTTTCATGATCATCATCATTAGCTTCCTCTCTAGTTGGTGTAGGCATCACGGGAACGGTTTTCTCTGATGTGCTACTTTCCAATTCGAGAGAAGGTACAATTACCTCATCAAGTTCTACTTTCCTCCCACTCACTTCTTTTGAGAGAACTCCTTCTCTAGAAAGGTTCCATTCTTGGCAACAAAGATCTTGCCTTCGGATTTGTGGTAGAAGGTGTATCCAATTGTTTCCTTAGGGTATCCTATGAAGACGCACTTCTCCGATTTGGGTTCGAGCTTATCAGGCTGAAGTGTTTTGACATAAGTGTCACAACCCCAAACTTTAAGAAATGACAGCTTAGGTTTCTTGCCAAACCAAAGTTCATACGGTGTCGTCTCAACGGATTTAGACGGTGCCCTATTTAACGTGAATGCAGTTGTCTCTAATGCATAACCCCAAAACGATAGTGGTAAACCGGTAAGAGACATCATAGGTCGCACCATATCTAATAAAGTACGGTTACGACGTTCGGACACACCATTACGCTGTGGTGTTCCAGGTGGCGTGAGTTGTGAAACTATTCCACATTGTTTTAAATGAATGCCAAACTCGTAACTCAAATATTCGCCTCCGCGATCAGATCGTAGAAACTTTATATTCTTGTTACGATGATTCTCCACTTCACTCTGAAATTCTTTGAACTTTTCAAATGTTTCAGATTTGTGTTTCATTAAGTAGATATACCCTATCTGCTAAAATCATATGTGAAGGTCAGAAAATAACAATACCCGCCGCATGCCTCAACACTCATTGGACTGCATACATCGCTATGTATTATTTCCAATAAGTCATTAGCTCGCTCCATTGTTCCAGAGAACGGAGTTTTAGTCATCTTGCCCATGAGGCATGGTTCGCAAGTATCAAATGATTCATAATCAAGTGATTCCAAAAGCCCATCTGCATGGAGTTTCTTCATGCGCTTTACACCAATATGACCTAAACGGCAGTGCCACAAATATGTTGCACTATAATTATCAACTTTGCATCTTTTGGCATCAATATAGTGAATATGTGTATCACTACAATCGAGATTCAATAAAAATAGACCACTCTTCAAGGGTGCATGACCATAAAAGATATTACTCATATAAATAGAACAACCATTATTCTCTGATTTAAATGAATAACCGTCTCGCACTAAACAAGATCCAGATATAATGTTCATGCTCAACGCTGGAACCAAATAACAATTACTCAGGTCTAAAACTAATCTCGAAGGTAGATGTAGAGGTAGCGTGCCGACGGCGATCACATCGACCTTGGAACCATTCCCGACGCGCATCATCACCTCGTCCTTAGCTAATCTTCGTTTAATCCGTAGCTCCTGTTTCGAGTTACAAATATGAGCAACCGAACCAGTATCAAATACCCAGGCGCTACTACGAGCATTAGTAAGGTACACATCAATAACATGTATATCAAATATACCTTTGTTCACTTTGCCATCCTTCTTATCCGCCAAATACTTGGGGCAATACCGCTTCCAGTGACCAGTTCCTTTGCAGTAGAAGCACTCAGTTTCAGGCTTGGATCCAGCTTTGGGCTTCTTCCCGGGAGTGGCAACTTGCTTGCCATTCCTTTTGAAGTTCCCTTTCTTTCCCTTGCCCTTTTTCTTGAAACTAGTGGTTTTGGTAACCATCAACACTTGATGCTCCTTCTTGATTTCTACCTCCGCAGCTTTGAGCATAGCGAAGAGCTCGGGAATTGTCTTATCCATCCCTTGCATATTATAGTTCATCACGAAGCCTTTATAGCTTGGTGGCAGTGATTGAAGAAATCTGTCAATAACACTATCAACTAGAAGATTAACTCCCAGCTGAGTCAAGTGATTATGATATCCAGACATTCTGAGTATGTGTTCACTGACAGAACTGTTCTCCTCCATCTTGCAGCTATAGAACTTGTTGGAGACTTCATATCTCTCAACTCGGGCATTTGCTTGAAATATTAACTTCAACTCCTGGAACATCTCATATGCTCCATGACGTTCAAAATGTCTTTGAAGTCCCGATTCTAAGCCGTAAAGCATGGCACACTGAACTATCGAGTAGTCATCAGATCGAGCTTGCCAGACGTTCATAACATCAGCATATGCTCCTGCAGCAGGCCTTTTACCTAGCGGTGCATCAAGGACATAATTCTTCTGTGCAGCAATGAGGATAATCCTGAAGTTACGGACCCAGTCCGTGTAGTTGCTACCACCATGTTTTAACTTAGCTTTCTCTAGGAACGCATTAAAATTCAAGGGAACGGTAGCACGGGCCATTGATCTACAACATAGATATGCAAAAACTATCAGGACTAAGTTCATGATAAATTAAGTTCAATTAATCATATTACTTAAGAACTCCCACTTAGATAGACATCCCTTGAGTCATCTAAATGATCACGTGATCCAAATCAACTAAACCATGTCCGATCATTACGTGAGATGGAGTAGTTTTCAATGGTGAACATCTCTATGTTGATCATATCTACTATATGATTCATGTTTGACCTTTCGGTCTCCAGTGTTCCGAGGCCATGTCTATACATGCTAGGCTCGTCAAGTTTAACCCGAGTATTCTGCATGTGCAAAACTGTCTTGCACCCGTTGTATGTGAACGTAGAGCCTATCACACCCGATCATCACGTGGTGTCTCAGCACGACGAACTGTCGCAACGGTGCATACTCAGGGAGAACACTTATACCTTGAAATTTTAGTAAGGGATCATCTTATAATGCTACCGCCGTACTAAGCAAAATAAGATGCATATAAAAGATAAACATCACATGCAACCAAAATATGTGACATGATATGGCCATCATCATCTTGTGCCTTTGTTCTCCATCTCCAAAGCACCGTCATGATCTCCATCGTCACCGGCTTGACACCTTGATCTCCATCATAGCGTCGTGGTCGTCTTGCCAACTATTGCTTCTACAACTATCTCTAACGCATAGTGATAAAGTAAAGCAATTACATGGCGTTTGCATTTCATACAATAAAGCGACAACCATAAGGCTCCTGCCAGTTGCTGATAACTTTTACAAAACATGATCATCTAATACAACAATGTATATCACATCATGTCTTGACCATATCACATCACAACATGCCCAGCAAAAACAAGTTAGACGTCCTCTACTTTGTTGTTGCAAGTTTTACGTGGTTGCTACGGGCTTCTAGCAAGAACCGTTCTTACCTACACATCAAAACCACAACGGTGTTTCATCAAGTTTGTTGTTTTAACCTTCAACAAGGACCGGCCATAGTCAAATTCGATTCAACTAAAGTTGGAGAAACAGACACCCGCCAGCCACCTTTATACAAAACTAGTTGCATGTTTGTCGGTGGAACCGGTCTCATGAACGTGGTCATGTAAGGTTGGTCCGGGCCGCTTCATCCAACAATACCACCGAATCAAAATAAGACGTTGGTGGTAAGCAGTATGACTATCACCGACACAACTCTTTGTGTTCTACTCGTGCATATCATCTACGCATAGACCTGGCTCGGATGCCACTGTTGGGAACGTAGCATGCAATTTCAAAAAAATTCCTACGCTCACGCAAGATCTATCTAGGAGATGCATAGCAACGAGAGGGGAAGAGTGTGTCCACGTACCCTCGTAGACCAAAAGCGGAAGCGTTTGTTAACGCGGTTGATGTAGTCGAACTTCTTCTCGTTCTGACCGATCAAGCACCGAACGTACGGCATCTCCGAGTTCTGCACACGTTCAGCTCGATGACGTCCCTCGAACTCTTGATCCAGCAAAGTGTCGAGGGAGAGTTCCGTCAGCACGATGGTGTGGTGACGGTGATGGTGAAGTGATCCGCGCAGGGCTTCGCCTAAGCACTACGTGAATATGACCGGAGGCGTAAACTGTGGAGGGGGGCGCCTCACACGGCTAACAATTGTTGGTGTGTGTTCTAGGCACCTCCCCCCCTTCATATATATAGGTGGGAGGGAGAGGGAGCAGCCAAGGGGGCGCCCAAGTAGGAGGAATCCTACTTGGGCCCCTAGTCCAATTCGCCCCCCCCCCCTTCCATAAGTGTCGGAGGGGGAAGGAAAGAGAGGGGGGGAGAAGGAAAGGGGGAGGCCGAATCCTCCCCTTTCCTTCTCCCTTCCCCTCCTTCCTTCTCCTCCTATTTCAGCCTATATGGGGGCACACCAGCCCACCAGGGGCTGGTCTGTCCTTCTCTTGGCCCATAAGGCCCATATCTTTGCCGGGGGTGCCCGGAACCCCTTTCCGGTGACCCGATATGTACCCGGTACCCCCGGAACACTTCTGGTGTCCGAATACTATCGTCCTATATATGAATCTTTACCTCTCAACCATTTAGAGACTCCTTGTCATGTCCGTGATCTCATCCGGGACTCCGAACAACATTCGGTCACCAATCACATAACTCATATAATACAAAATCATCATCGAACGTTAAGCGTGCGGACCCTACGGGTTCGAGAACTATATAGACATGACCGAGACACCTCTCCGGTCAATAACCAACAGCGGAACCTAGATGCTCATATTGGTTCCCACATATTCTACGAAGATCTTTATCGGTCGTACCGTAATGACAACATACGTTATTCCCTTCGATCATCGGTATCTTCATACCTAGTTCAATCTCGTTACCGGCAAGTCTCTTTACTTGTTCCATAATGCATCATCCCGCAACTAACTCATTAGTCACATTGCTTGCATGGCTTCTTATGATGTGCATTACCGAGAGGGCCCAGAGATACCTCTCCGATACTCGGAGTGACAAATCCTAATCTCAATCTATGCCAACCCAACAAACACCTTCGGAGATACCTGTAGAGCATCTTTATGATCACCCAGTTACGTTGTGATGTTTGATAGCACACAAGGTATTCCTCCGGTATCCGAGAGTTGCATAATCTCATAGTCAAAGGAATATGTATATGTCATGAAGAAAGCAGTAGCAATAAAACTGAACGATCATTATGCTAAGCTAACGGATGGGTCTTGTCCATCACATCATTCTCCTAATGATGTGATCCCGTTCATCAAATGACAACACATGTCTATGGTTAGGAAACTTAACCATCTTTGATTAACGAGCTAGTCTAGTAGAGGCTTACTAGGGACTCAATGTTTTGTCTGTATATCCACACATGTATTAAGTTTCCAGTTAATACAATTCTAGCATGAATAATAAACATTTATCATGATATAAGGAAATATAAATAACAACTTTATTATTGCCTCTAGGGCATATTTCCTTCAAAACCTGGCTCTGATACCACTGTTGTGAAACGTTGCATGGAAAACAAAAAAAATTCTACGCACACGCAATGATCTATCCATGGAGATGCATAGCAATGAGAGAGAGTGTGTGTCTATGTACCCTTGTAGACCGTAAGCGGAAGCCTTTCACAACGCGGTTGATGTAGTCGAACTTCTTCGCGCTTCAACCGATCAAGTACCTAACGCACGGCACCTCCGCGTTCTGCACACATTCAGCTCGGTGATGTCCCTCGCCTTATTGATCCAGCAAGACATCGAGGTAGTAGATGAGTTCCTTCAGCACGATGGTGTGGTGACGGTGATGGTGAAGTGATCTCCGCAAGGCTTTGCCTAAGCACTACGAAAATATGACCGGGGGTGTAAACGGTGGAGGGGGCGCCGCACACGGCTAGGCAATTGTTTGGGGTGTGCTAGGCGCCCCCCCTCCCACATATATATAGGTGGGAGGGAGAGGGGAGAGGCCAAGGGGCGCCCCAAGTAGGTCCGAATCCTACTTGGGCTCCTGCCCTTGGCCCCCCCCCTGCCATGTTTGTCGGAGGGGGAAGGAAAGAGGGGGGGAGAGGGAAGGAAGTGGGAATCCTAATTCACACTTACCTTTCCCTTCTCCCCTTTCCTTCTCCTCCTTAGGCCAGCCCATATGGGGGGCGCACCAGCCCCTTGTGGCTGGTGCGTTTCCCCTCTTGGCCCATAAGGCCCATATCTTTTGCCGGGGGTGCCCGGAACCCCTTCCGGTGACCCGATAAGTACCTGGTACCCTCCGAAACACTTCCGGTGTCCGAATACCATCGTCCTATATATCAATATTTACCTCTCGACCATTTCGAGACTCCTCGTCATGTCCGTAATCTCATCCGGGACTCCGAACAACATTCGGTCACCAAATCACATAACTCATATAATACTATATCATCATTGAATGTTAAGCGTGCAGACCCTACGGGTTCGAGAACTATGTAGACATGACCGAGACACCTCTCTGGTCAATAACTAATAGCAAAACCTAGATGCCCATATTGGCTCCTACATATTCTACGAAGATCTTTATCGGTCGAACCGTTATGACAACATACGTAATTCCCTTTGTCCATCGGTATGTTACTTGCCCGAGATTCGATCGTCGGTATCTTCATACCTAGTTCAATCTCATTACTGGCAAGTCTCTTTACTCGTTCCATAATACATCACCTCATGACTAACTCCTTAGTCGTTTGCTTGCAAGCTTATGATGTGTATTACCGAGAGGGCCCAGAGATACCTCTCCAATACTCGGAGTGACAAATCCTAATCTCGATCTATGCCAACTCAACAAACACCTTCGGAGATACCTGTAGAGCATCTTTATGATCACCCAGTTACGTTGTGACGTTTGATAGCACACAAGGTATTCCTCCGGTATTCGGGAGTTGCATAATCTCATAGTCGAAGGAATATGTATTTGACATGAAGAAAGCAATATGCTAAGCTTATGGATGGGTCTTGTCCATCACATCATTCTCCTAATGATGTGATCCCATTATCAAATGATAACACATGTCCATGGTTAGGAAACCTTAACCATCTTTGATCAACGAGCTAGTCTAGTAGAGGCTTACTAGGGACACGGTGTTTGTTTATGTATTCACACATGTATTTAAGTTTTCGATCAATACAATTCTAGCATGAATAATAAACCTTTATCATGCATAAGGAAATATAAAATAACAACTTTATTATTGCCTCTAGGGCATATTTCCTTCAATAACATGTCACACTTCTGTTCCCTTTGCCACACGATATATGTTGTCAGACTCAAGGCGAGTCTGTCATCTTTGCGTTGGCTTGACCTCTTTCTTGTTCCTGTGATGCCGACCACAAATTGGATTATCTCGTAATACTTGTCGCATGGCCAAGATTATCTTGGTTAGATTACATAAGGGGCCCAAAGTATATCTCTCCTGACCGGAGGGGCAAATCCCATCTTGCTCGGGCATGTCTCGCAGCATGGGTCTGGACAAGCCCGAAATCTACCTTTATAACTACCTAGTCACGGAGTAGCATTTTGTCGGCCCAAAGCAGGTCTGTCACCATCCCGAGTACATGCGCCAGCTCAGGTCTTAGGACATAGAACGTATGTTGTACTAGAGACTCACAGATGACATATCGCTGCGTCTCATAGTCGGGACTGTCCGAGTCGGACCTTATCTCGACTCGAATCCGACTATGTCGTATCCGACCAGATCCTTCTGAGTCCATATTGTCCTCTAGCATTGAATGCTCCATGGCCATTGAGACCAAGCCATCAACCGTGTCATATGCTAGTCTAGTCGGTTGCGCGTCCACACAGCCCTTTCGACTAAGGGCCTTTTAGGACAGTCATCATACAATGCATAGTCCCACAAACAAGTCATGTACTTGCTGACACGCATCATTGATAATGTCCAAGGACTATCTTTATTCATAAACACATAGCAAATATCATCATACATGATTGTCTCTAGGGTATATCTCCAACAGTCTCCCACTTGCACTAGAGTCAATCAAATAGACATCGATGCCCATAGCTCTAACGTGCCCCTCATGCTTGGGTTGTGGAAGCGGCTTAGTCAACGATCTGTAACATTTGCATCCATGTGAATTTTGCATAACTCTACATCACCACTCTTTACGATCTTTCGTATCAGGTGATATTTCCGATCTATGTGTCTAGTCTTGTGGTGGCTCCTCAGCTCCTTAGCTTGTGCGATGGCACCAGAATTATCACAATAGAGGTCCAGCGGTTTTGCCGAGGCTGGGAAAATACCAAGATCATCCAGAAAGTTTAAGATCCAAACACCTTCCTTTGCAGCTTCACAAACCGCAATGTATTCAGCTTTTGTGGTAGAATCGGCCACCGTATCTTGCTTGGAACTCGTCCACCTCACTGCTCCTCCGTTCATGACATACACAAATCCAGATTGTGATCTACAAACATCTCTTTCGTTGTGGAAACTAGCATCCTCCTCACCTCCATAAACTAGGAACATTTCCTTAGTCCTTTTCAGGTACTTTAGGATATTCTTCACCGCCGCCCAGTGACTCTCACCGGGGTTGGCCTGGTATCTGCTTGTTAAGATTATTGCAAATGCGACATCAGGCTGAGTACATATCATGGCATACATGATGGATCTGATTGCCGAGGCATACAGAATCCTGCTCATCCTGTTTCGCTCATCAGATGTCGAAGGACTCTTAGTCTCGCTTAGCCTTATACCATGTGAGAGTGGTAAGAACCCTTTCTTGGCCTTACTCATGTTGAAATGGACTCACTCATGTTGAATCGCTTCAACAATTTATCTATGTACGTGCTCTGGCTTAAGCCGAGTAGCCTCCTCGATCTATCTCTATAGATCTTAATGCCTAATATGTAAACTACTTCACCGAGGTCCTTCATTAAAAAATTCCATTCAATGATTCCTTGACCGAGTTCAGCATCGAAACATTGTTTACGATTAGCAATATGTCATACACATACATGATCAAAAACACTATCGGGCTCCCACTTAACTGGTTGTATAAATAAGTGTCCTCTTCGCTTTTGATGAAACCGAGACCTGTGACGACTTCATCAAAATGAATATTCCAACTCTGAGATGCTTGCCTCAACCCATAAATGGATCTCTTGAGCCTGCATACCTTACTAGCTCTACTCGGATCACAACGAAAGAGGATTCGCATGGTTGGATCATAGAAACCTTCATACCTCATGGCTATCCCACAATAAAAGAGGATTCACATCGATTTTCTTCTTAAAGACCCATTTGTAACCAATGGCTGTTACACCAGGCGGCGGATCAACCAAGTCCCAGACTTGATTCTCATCCATGGACTTTGACTCGGATCTCATGGTCTCTAGCCATGCCTCAGAATCTGGGCTTACCATCGCTTCCGCATACGTGGCCGGTTCGTCGCTTTCTAGCAACAATACATCACACACTCTGTGCAATCATTCCGACCTCCTGGTTCTAGTGCTAACTCTACTACGGGTTCCCTGACCGACTCCGGTATGATCTCATCACCAGTTGAGTCATCCCTCGAATTTCTTCGAGTTGGACCATCCTCACACTAGCTTCCCGACTGAGAAACTCTTTCTCAAGGAAAACCCCGTTTCGAGCAACAAACAATTTGTTCTCTTCCCGGTTGTAGAAGCTGTATCCCAAGGTTTCCCTCGGATATCCCACGAATATGCATTTATCCGACCTGGGTGTAAGCTTGTCTGACATAAGTCGCTTGACAAATGCTTCACAACTCCAAATCTTTAGAAAAGACAAACTGGGAATCTTCCTGGTCCACATCTCATGTGGTATCTTGTCTACGGATTTTGATGGTACCCTGTTAAGTGTAAAAGCTGCAATTACAAGAGCGTATCCCCAGAATGACAAGGGTAGATCCAATTTGCTCATCATAGACCGGACCATGTCCAACAAGGTCCAATTCCTCTGTTCCGACATGCCATTTCTCTATGGTGTACCCGGAGGTGTGATCTGAGGTACTATACCTTAGATTTTTAGATGATCATCAAACTCTTGGCTCATGTACTCACCTCCATGATCTGATCGCAGAAGCTTTATAGTCTTGTCGAGCTGATTCTCAACCTTGTTCTGAAACTCTTTGAACTTTTTAAAAGTTTCCGACTTGATCCTCATCAAATAGATATACCCATATCTA
Organism: Thinopyrum elongatum; assembly: GCA_011799875.1. Classification (NCBI taxonomy): domain Eukaryota; kingdom Viridiplantae; phylum Streptophyta; class Magnoliopsida; order Poales; family Poaceae; genus Thinopyrum; species Thinopyrum elongatum. The sequence goes on from CM022299.1 coordinate 416,911,634, forward strand.
CTCAAGTCATTGGTAAAAGTCGCGAATTACCGATAGCCGCCTCTGGCAGTTGTGCTCATTGGACCACACACATCACAGTGTATAAGTTCCAACAGCTCGTCCGCTCTCTCACAACTCTTTGCAAAAGGAGACTTAGTCATCTTGCCGAGCAAGCATGACTCGCATGTCTCGAATGACCCAAAGTCGGACGAAGTTAGGAGTCCATCATGGAGCTTCTTCATGCGTTTCATACTAATGTGTCCAAGTCGGCAATGCCAGAAGTATGCCGGATTTATCTCGTTAGGCTTATGCCTCTTGACATTCACGTTATATAGACTGGTTTCATTTCTAGATTCAATATAAATAGCCCATCAACAATGGGTGCATAGCCGTGGAACATACCATTCAAAGATATCGAACAACCATTGTCCTTTAAATTGAATTCATAATCCTGACTCATCAAGCACGAGGCAGAAATAATGTTCTGACTAAGTGAAGGAATGTAATAACAATTATTCAATTCCAAAATAAATTCAGAAGGAAGCTGGAGTTGCATCGTGCCGACCTCCAATGCAGCAACTCTTGCTTTGTTGCCGACCCTGATGTCAATCTCCCCTTGTACCACACGCCTAGTTCTTACCAGCCCCTGCATCAAGTTGCAAATATGAACAACTGATCCGGTATCAAATACCCAAGAGCTACTAGGTAAGACAGCAAGGTAAATGTCTATAACATATGTAACAAGTGTACCTTTGCCTGAAGAAGCATTTTTGGCCTTCTTGCTATGCTCAGCAAGCCACCTTCTACAGTTCCTCTTCTAGTGACCAGGCTCCTTGCAATGATAGCAAATGGTCTTCAAGTCCGGTCCCGACTTTGGCTCAGCTGCAGAGGTTACCATCTCCGTGCCCTTTGCCTTAGCCTTCTTCTTGGACCAACTCTTCTTGAACTTAGCTGATTTTTGCACCATCAACACTTGATGTGTGCCTTTCTTAATATCTTGCTCTGTCACTTTGAGCATCCCATGCAATTCAGTGAGCTTCTTATCCATGTCGTGCATATGATAGTTCGAGATGAACGTCCCATAGAGAGGCGGAAGACAACCTAGAATTGCATCGGTAGCCAGCTCATCCAAGAGCAAGAAGCCTAAGCGATCCAAAGCTTGTACGCATCCAATCATCTTGATCACATGCAGGCTCAGTGGATCACCTTCCTTCAGCTTACAATCCATCAAGGATCGCCATATGTTGAACCTTTTGGTCCTAGCGTGTGTCTGAAACATGCTCTTGAGACTCTCGATCATATCGTAAGCCTCAATGTTTTCAAAATCCTGTTGCAAATCAGGCTACATACAAGCCAGCATCAGACATCTGATCTCTGTTGACTCATCAACGAGTTTCTGGTAGGCATTCCTGGTTGTGGCATTAGCATTATCGTCAGGTTCCTATGGAAGTGGATCATGTAGAACATGTTCCTTTCTATCATGCTTGAGAACAATTCTCAAATTTCTATACCAGGTGGTAAATTTTGTTTCATTCAGTTTATCCTTTTCCAGAATTGATTTCAATGCAAAGTTGAGTTGAGCAGGTGGTGCCATTGATCTAGAACAGAAAAAATATGCAAACACTAAGCAACGTGTTTATGTAGAGTAATTCAAGCCTTAAACAGAAATACTCCCACTGAAGTTGGCATCCCTCCGCAAACTCTCAGTGATTCAGGATCCGACTAGCGCATGCGACTAGTGAGCTTTAGCATCACTGCTAGTCAACGTGCCTATCCGGTAAGAAACTCCTTGCTAACCGTATCTCTATACGACTCCTATCGATCGGGTAGGTATCCTATACCCCGGCTCCCGACCTCCTTTGCCAGAAGGCCCAAAACTATTTTGATGGCCTTGTCAAGTTAACCTGATGCAGTGCATGTTCGTGTCCGACACGAACCCTTCACTTCAAGGACACCTAGTAGCACCCCAATTTTATGAGCCCACTACTAGACGTACTTGACGTGCAAATGTGCAACATCGGGAAGGCAAACATGCTTGATATTAATGAGGGATCTTTCTACCATTTTAACATGCATAGAAAACAAGAAGCAATATCAATCACAAATAAATAAATATTTCATGAAATAGTATGGCTCCTTCATGGACGTCCTCCCAGGCCGGCTCCAACTCCGATGACCAGGTTGGCACTCCATCTTGTTCGTCACGCCAGGACGCCAAAGCCTCGAACTTGATCTCTGTCCTCCAAGCACTACAACTAGTAATGAATTTTACAGAGAATCACAAGTCGACATGCAGGTCGTTATACATTATAATGACAGAACTTTGGCTCATGTCGGCTGAGAAAACATGATGCGCAAGCCATGTATAAATTACACACATGCATGACATACACATGAGCCATACTATATCACATCAAACCTGCAAAACAAAGTTATGCATAGAATCGCATTTTATGGTTTGAGTGGTCGTGTACGGAATACAAGGCGCTACGCATACGGGGTTTCATAGTTAAACCCGGTGGCGGAAACCGACCGGTAGGGGCAGATTGTGTCACGACCTCGTCGATTTCGATTGCCAGAAAACATAGCCTCAACGATCCCCGTGTGCAATTGATCTCATCAACCGTGCACATAGCCGATCTCATAAATGACAACAGATCTCATCTCCTGCCACCACATATCAAACATGCATCCAATCTAAATCCAAATCCTATAGCAGAGACTCTGATACCACTGTTGGGTTCTACGATAGGGTGCGTCGATTGCAATTAAAAAAATCTGCAGAACTCAGTGTCACACCACTGTCCATGGCTAGTCCTTTGTCGATACTCCAGCCCTTCAGATCCCTCTTTATGGACTCCTCCCATGTCAAGTTCAGTCTACCCCGACCTCTCTTGACATTATCTGCACACTTTACCGTCCATTATGCACTGGCGCTTCTGGGGGCCTGCGTTGAATATGACCAAACCATCTCAAACGATGTTGGACAAGCTTCTCTTCAATTGGTGCTACCCCAACTCTATCTCTTATATCATCATTTCGGATTCGGTCCTTCCTTGTGTGGCCACACATCCATCTCAACATGCGCATCTCCGCCACACCTAACTATTGAATATGTCACCTTTTAGTCGGCCAACACTCAGCATCATACAACATTGCAGGTCGAACTGCCATCCTATAGAACTTGCCTTTTAGCTTTTGTGGCACTCACTTGTCACAGAGAATGCTAGAAGTTTGGCGTCACTTCATCCATCCGGCTTTGATTCGATGATTCACATCTTCATCGATATCCCCATCTTTCTACAGCACAGACCCCAAATATCTAAAGGTGTCCTTCTGAGGCACCACCTGCCCATCAAGGCTAACCTCCTCCTCCTCCTCGTGCCTAGTAGTACTGAAACTGCACCTCATGTGAACAACTACAAAATTTTCTAAATTTGCCATGATTGTTAGTAGCCACTTAGGCACAACTCCTAATTTTTGTCATGTGATCTTTACAATTTTCCAAAATTTGCCATGTTGAGATAACAAAATTATCTTGAATTTGCCATGTTGAGAATATAATCATGAAAATTCTCTTAAATTTGCCATGTTGAATTTATCATGATTGTTAGCGGCCACTTAGGCACAAATCCAACATTTTATATTATAAAATTCTAGGTTCATTATATAAAGCATGACAATTTTATTACATAGGTCCTGGAAATTTTATTAATTATAGCACGACAATTTATAATTATAGGATGGCAATTTTATTAACTAACACACGTCAATTTTATTAAATAAAACATGACAATTAAAGCATGGATGGGTACTTTAGTACGAACATCATTGCTACCTTTTTAGCTATGTTTTAGTGATGGCAATTTTAGTTTCTCATGCATTGCAAATCTGGATTTTCATTGATGGCAATTTGGGTTCACACATCATGGCTAGTTTTTTGTGTGTGTATTACATATGGCAAACTTAATTAGGTACAAACATACCCTCCACCAGCTGGTTGTTTTATTCAAAAGGCATGGCAAATTATTTTTTAGAGTATGGTAACGTGTGTCTCGTACTTTATTGATTCTTGTTTTCTGGGTGGAAAGATGTAGGGATGGGGAGAACCACCTTCCTTCTTCTTTCTATTCATCTCATCTTTAAATTCTTCTCTTATCTCTACGAAGGCGTGGAAGGAGAGCATGTGTTGTAGGGGTAGGGTGGGTGGGAGTGTGTGTGTGTGTGTGTGATTTTCCAACAGAATTAGCTTGGCAAAATTCAAACTATAAAATAGGCAAGGGGGAGACATAGGTTTTTCCATCTTTTTATAATCTATTTGAATTCTTCTTGTCATGGCAAATCTTTACACTGCTAATCTTCCCTTTTCCAATGGCAACAGATCTTTTGTATGGGTAAATTGCATGTATCTTGCTCTGGCAAATCACACATGATTTTTGCCAGCTAATCCATTTGCTGGAGCAGGGGAAGAAGCAGGGGAAGAGGGCGAGTGGCCTGCGATGCGTGCTTTTTAGTTTGTGCTAGGGATATTTGTGATTGAACGAATATGTTCGCTCATTTCTACCTTGTTGTGGGAACGATCGTTCGCTCAGGTACCTCCGTGGAACGTCAGCGCACTATTGGTATTCATAAATTAAGACGAAAAAAGTAGCTGCTTTGTTGAGAGAGTGGGAGGTGTAGAGAGACAAGTTGGCAATACAATGATCGATGTATTGATGGGGTGTCGGTGCACGTATATATAAGTACAGGGTAGGCCTCAACCTCAACTATACACAACTAGGAGGTGGGCCACAACAAAAATACATGCAACACAAATATACTCAACACACCCCCCATCCCCCCCCCCCCCCCCCCCCCCGCGCGCAGTCGAGGCGTCGCCGGAGACGCAGAGACTGGACCGAAACTCCTCGAAGACGGGAGTAGGTAATCCCTTAGTCATCACATCAGCAAACTGTTGCGTCGTCGGAACGTGGAGAACTCGAACACAGCCAAGGGCAACCTGCTCCCGCACTAAGTGAATATCGAGCTCAATATGCTTCGTACGTCGATGGTGCACCAGGTTGGCGGAGAGGTAGACCATGCTGACATTATCGCAGTAGACAAGAGTAGCTTTATGAATGTCACAAAGCAACTCCTGAAGTAGCTGACGGATCCAAGAGCATTCGGCCACGGCATTAGCCACGGCCCGATTCTCTGCCTCGGCGCTGGAGCGGGAGACCGTGGGCTGCCGCTTTGATGACCAAGAGTTCAACCAGGGCCCAAGGTAGACGCAATAGCCGGACGTTGAGCACCGGGTGTCGGGGCAGCCTGCCCAGTCAGCGTCCGAATAGGCGACGAGGTCGGTGGAGGCGGAGGCCGTCAGGGTGAGTCCCAAGGACATGGTGCCACGTATGTAATGGAGAATACGCTTCACCAAGGTCCAATGAGAGTCACGCGGGGCATGCATGTGGAGGCACACCTGCTGAACAGCGTACTGTAGGTCAGGTCGGGTCAGCGTCTGATGTTTGCTTGAACTACGTTGGTATTTCCCCAAAGAGGAAGGGATGATGCACCACAACAACGGTAGGTATTTCCCTCAGTGATGAGACCAAGGTTATCGAACCAGTAGGAGAACCAAGCAACACTACGTAAACAGCACCTGCACACAAAGAACAAATACTTGCAACCTGACGTGTTAAAGGCGTTGTCAATCCCTTTCGGGTAACGGCGCCAGAAATTGGCAAGTTGACGGGAGATAAATTGTAGTAGATTGGATAAATAGATCGCAAATAAAATGAAGTGAAGCAAAATATTTTTGGGTTTTTAGAAATATAGATCTGAAAATAAGAGTGGAAAATAAATAAAAAGGCAAATAGCAAAATAGATCTGAAAATATATGATGAGAAAATAGACCCGGGGGCCGTAGATTTCACTAGTGGCTTCTCTCGAGAAAAATAGCATACGGTGGGTAAACAAATTACTGTTGGGCAATTGATAGAACTTTAAATAATTATGACGATATCCAGGCAATGATCATTATATAGGCATCACGTCCAAGATTAGTAGACCGACTCCTGCCTGCATCTACTACTATTACTCCACACATCGACCGCTATCCAGCATGCATCTAGTGTATTAAGTTCATGGAGAAACGGAGTAATGCAATAAGAACGATGACATGATGTAGACAAGATCTATTTATGTAGAAATAGACCCCATCTTGTTATCCTTAATAGCAACGATGCATACGTGTCGGTTCCCCTTCTATCACTGGGATCAAGCACCGTAAGATCGAACCCATCACAAAGCACATCTTCCCATGGCAAGAAAAATCGATCTAGTTGGCCTAACTAAACCAAAGATTCGAAGAAGAAATACGAGGCTATAAGTAATCATGCATATAAGAGATCAAAAGACTCAGATAACTTTCATGGATAAAAACATAGATCTGATCATAAACTCAAAGTTCATCGGATTCCAACAAACACACCACAAAAAGAGTTACATCAAATAGGTCTCCAAGAGACCATTGTATTGAGAATCAAAAGAGAGAGAGAAAGCCATCTAGCTACTAACTACGGACCCGTAGGTCTACAATGAACTACTCACGCATCATCGAAGAGGCACCAATGAGGATGATGAACCCCTCTGTGACGGTATCTAGATTGGATCTGTGGTTTCTGGAACTTGCGGCGGCTAGAATTGATTTTTGTCGACTCCCCTAGGGTTTCTAGAATATTGGGGTATTTATAGAGCAAAGAGGCGGTGCGGGAGGCGGCCGAGGTGGGCACAACCCACCTGGGCGCGCCTGGGCCCCCAGGCGCGTCCTGGTGGGTTGTGCTCCCCTCGGAGCCCCCCTCAAGTACTTTCTTGGCCCAACTTGTGTCTTCTGGTCCAGAAAAAATCACCAAAAAGTTTCTCTACGTTTGGACTCCGTTTGGTATTGATTTCCTGCGAAGTAAAAAAAAGCAAAAAACAGCAACTGGCACTGGGCACTATGTCAATAGGTAAGTCCCAAAAATGATATAAAGTTGTTATAAAATGATTGTAAAACATCCAAGAATGATAATATAACAGCATGGAACAATCAAAAATTATAGATACGTTGGAGACGTATCAGCATCCCCAAGCTTAATTCCTGCTCGTCCTCGAGTAGGTAAATGATAAAAACAGAATTTTTGATGTGGAATGCTGCCTAACATGTTCATCACATATTCTTTTCTTTGTAGCATGGACATTTGCACTTTTATATGATTCAAAGCAATAGTCTAGTTTTGACATGAAGATTTCAATACTCAAGCATATCAACAAGCAACCATGTCTTTCAAAATATCAACACTAAAGCAAGTTATCTCTAGCCCATTTTGCTCAATCATTGATCCATTCATGAAACACACTCACATATTAGCTACGCCCAATGCTCAAGTACGATCATAGTGCCCTTTAGTTGGTGCTTTATAAGAGAAGATGGAGACTCAAAATAAAATAAAAATTGCATAAAGTAAAAGAAGGGCCCTTCGCAGAGGGAAGTAGGGATTTGTAGAGGTGCCAGAGCTCAAAGCGAAAAAAGTAGAGATAAAACATTTTGGGTGGCATGCTTTTCCTGTCAACGAAAACGATCGAGTAGTTCCCAATACTTTCCATGCTAGATATATCATAGGCGGTTCCCAAATAGAAAATAAAGGTTATTCCTTTTTCCACCATACTTTCACATTCCACGGCTAACCGAATCCACGGGTGCCGTCCATACCAATACTATCCAAGGAATTTATTATTTGACAACATAAAGTAAATTCATTTTTCATTTCGGGACTGGGCATCCCTAATACCTTTATAGTACTCTCGTGCAATGACAAGTGAATAAACACTCATCTTGAGAATAACACATCTAGCATGGAAAAATATCAGCCACCCCCTACCGTTTCATGAGCGGTACGAGCACACAAAAGAGTAATTTATTTTGAAATTAGAGATGGCACATACAAATTTGCTTAGAACGGCACGGAAATACCGCATATAGGTAGGTATAGTGGACTCATATGGCAAAACTGGTTTAAGGATTTTGGATGCACAAGTAGTGATCATACTTAGTACAAATGAAGGCTAGCAAAAGATTGAGAAGCATCCAACCAAGAAACGAAAAATCTCATAAGCGAGCATTAAGCATAACTAACACCGAATAATGCACCACAAGTAGGATGTAATTTCATTGCATAACTATTGACTTTCGTGCTTGCATAGGGAATCACAAACCTTAACACCAATATTCTTACTAAAGCATAATTACTCATCAACATGACTCACATATTATATCAACATATCGCAAAACTATTACAAGGAATCAAGTTTATTTTGTCCGATGATCTTCATGAAAGTTTTTATTATATCCCTCTTGAATATCTATCACTTTAGGACTAATTTCATAAGTTTCTTTTGATAGCTCAAACAAATCTAAGTGAAGAACATGAGCATACAATTTTCTCCTCTCAAAATAATTTAAGTGAAGCAAGAGAGAATTTCTAAAAAAAAATAACTCTCAAATAAATCTAAGTGAAGCATGAGAGCATTTCTTCAAAAATACTAAAGCACACCATTCTCAAAAAGATATAAGTGAAGCACTAGAGCAATTCCATAGCTCATAAAGATTTAAGTGAAGCATAGAGAGCAGTTCTAACAAGTCATAGCATAATTTTGGCTCTCTCAAATAGGTGTGTCCAGCAAGGATTCATGACTAAAAATAAAAAGCAAAATAAGCAAAGACTCATATCATACAAGACGCTCCAAGCAAAACTCATGATATGTGACGAATAAAAATATAGCTTCAAGTAAAATACCGATGGTCGTTAAAAGAAAGAGGGGATGCCACTCGGGCATCCCCAAGCTTAGTTGCTTGCTTCTCTTTGGATAATGTCTTGGGGTGCCATGGGGCATCCCCAAGCTTAGGTTCTTCTTACTCCTTATTCCTTCATCCATCGTAATCTCACCCAAAACTTGAAAACTTCAATCACACAAAACTCAACAAAACCTTCGTGAGATCCGTTAGTATAAGAAAACCAATCTTTACTTTAAGTACTGTAGAAAACCCATTCAAATTTTGTTATTGCATTATATCTACTGTATTCTAAATTTACCATGGCTTATAACCTCCAATACAAACCATAGATTCATCAAAACAAGCACACAATGCAAAGAAAACAGAATCTGTCAAAAACAGAAGAGTATGTAAAGATGCAATTTTTTCTCATACTTCTGTAACTCCAAAAATTCTGAACAATTAGGACAACAGAGAAAATTTGTATATAAATATTTTGTAAAAAATTCAGAATTTTTTGTCTCTTATGTGAATTTTCAAAATCTTTTACTGAACGTAAAAGTTTCTATTTTCCAACAAGATCAAATCAACTACCACCAAAGATATCCTAAAGGCTTTACTTGGCACAAACACTAACTAAAACACAAAAAACACAATCATAACAGTAGCATAATTGTGCAAACACTCAAGAACAGAAATAAAAAGACGAAAATAAATTTTATTCATTGGGTTGCCTCCCAACAAGCGCTATCGTTTTACGCCCTTAGCTAGGCATAATGTGAAGGTCTAAGTGTTGTCATCTTTGTTTTCTAATTCCTCAATCAAACACTTAGAATTCTTCAAAGATTTGGCATACAAATTTTCAATAACAATACTCCTAGGAACAAGTTTGAAGAATCCATTCTTGTACGTAGGGTCTCTTATAACTTAACAAAATCCGGATGAATTGTAATCATCTTAAGATCTTCTTTGTTACTATTAGAAGTTGCACCCTTGTTTTTAGGGGCTTGAGTAATCTTGCCTATTTTTACAGGTTTTTTTTCAATAGTTTTAGCAGAAGCAAAAGCCGTGCTTAAATTGCTAAAAAAAATCCAACTTATCGATCCGAGAAGGGCTTTCTTCAATTCTTTTGTGAATTATGGTTCCCTTTTCTTTTAACAACTTAAAAACTTCTCCCGTTTTTGACCCAAATTTAGTAGCAAAATTATGCATCTTTTTATCCAAGTTTTCAAAGTGTTCTTCGGTAAGCATTTTCTTTTCGATAGCATCCAGTCTTTCCATAACGTGCTCAAGAGTCAAAGTTGTTTCGTTAATTATAAGAGGCGGTGAACCCACTAAATTTCCCATGGCATTAAAAGCATCAAGAGAGGGACACATCAAGAAATTTTCACCGATAATCATATCAAGGATGAATCTATACCAAGTGGTGATGCCCACATAAAAACAGCGAAGAAGAACAACGGTAGATTGCTTACGGATAGATCTATTATGAGAATTGCAAATCCTATACCAAGCATCTTTTAAATTCTCCCCTCCCCTTTGTTTAAAGTTAAGGACCTCGTTCTCGGGGGTGCACGCGATACAGGAAGAACAATCCATAACGACAAAAAGTGATCAACAAGATTGCACACAAAACAGATCTGACGAGAAAACGGCGAACGAAAAATAGGGCGAATAAAACGGCAATTTTTTGTGAAGTGGGGGAGATGAAAACGAGAGGCAAATGGAAAATAATGTAAATTGCAAGGAGATGAGATTTATGATTAGGAACCCGGTAGATGTTGATGATGTCTCCCCGGCAACGGCGCCAGAAATTCCTTTTGATGTTTGCTTGAACTACGTCGGTATTTCCCCAAAGAGGAAGGTATGATGCAGCACAGCAACGGTAGGTATTTCCCTCAGTGATGAGACAAAGGTTATCGAACCAGTAGGAGAACCAAGCAACACTACGTAAACAACACCTGCACACAAAGAACAAATACTTGCAACCCGACGTGTTAAAGGGGTTGTCAATCCCTTTCGGGTAACGGCGCCAGAAATTGGCAAGTTAACGGGAGATAAATTGTAGTAGATTGGATAAATAGATCGCGAATAAAATGAAGTGAAGCAAAATATTTTTGGGTTTTTAGAAATATAGATCTGAAAATAAAAGTGGCAAATAAATAAAAAGGCAAATAGCAAAATAGATCTGAAAATATATGATGAGAAAATAGACCCGGGGGCCGTAGATTTCACTAGCGGCTTCTCTCGAGAAAAATAGCATACGGCGGGTAAACAAATTACTGTTGGACAATTGATAGAACTTCAAATAATTATGACGATATCTAGGCAATGATCATTATATAGGCATCACGTGCAAGATTAGTAGACCAACTCCTGCCTGCATCTACTACTATTACTCCACACATCGACCGCTATCCAGCATGCATCTAGTGTATTAAGTTCATGGAGAAACGGAGTAATGCAATAAGAACGATGACATGATGTAGACAAGATCTATTTATGTAGAAATAGACCCCATCTTGTTATCCTTAATAGCAACGATGCATACGTGTCGGTTCCCCTTCTGTCACTGGGATCAAGCACCGTAAGATCGAACCCAACACAAAGCACCTCTTCCCATGGCAAGAAAAATTGATCTAGTTGGCCTAACTAAACCAAAGATTCGAAGAAGAAATACGAGGCTATAAGTAATCATGCATATAAGAGATCAAAAGACTCAAATAACTTTCATGGATAAAAACATAGATCTAATCATAAACTCAAAGTTCATCGAATCCCAACAAACACACCGCAAAAAGAGTTACATCAAATAGATCTCCAAGATACCGTTGTATTGAGAATCAAAAGAGAGAGAGAAAGCCATCTAGCTACTAACTACGGACTCGTAGGTCTACAATGAACTACTCACGCATCATCGGAGAGGCACCAATAAGGATGATGAACCCCTCCGTGATGGTGTATAGATTGGATCTGTGGTTTCTGGAACTTGCGGCGGCTGGAATTGATTTTCGTCGACTCCCCTAGGGTTTCTGGAATATTGGGGTATTTATAGAGCAAAGAGGCGGTGCGGGAGGCGGCCTAGGTGGGCACAACCCACTTGGGCGTGCTTGGGCCCCCAGGCGCACCCTGGTGGGTTGTGCTCCCCTCGGAGCCCCCTCAGGTACTTTCTTTCCCAACTTGTGTCTTCTGGTCCAGAAAAAATCACCAAAAAGTGTCGCTGCGTTGGACTCCGTTTGGTATTGATTTCCTGCGAAGTAAAAAACAAGCAAAAAACAGCAACTGGCACTAGGCACTATGTCAATAGGTTAGTCCCAAAAAATGGTATAAAGTTGCTATAAAATCATTGTAAAACATCCAAGAATGATAATATAACAGCATGGAACAATCAAAAATTATAGATACGTTGGAGACGTATCAGCGTCAGGTACTGTAAAGCACCAACAATGGAGCGATAGAACGCTGCATTGGACGCGAGAGACCCCTCCAAAGCAAAGACCTTCGCCTTCGTGTCGACGGGGGTGGGCGCCGGCTTGCAGTTAAGCATACCGGCACTCTCCAGAAGCTCGTGGGCGTACTTCTGCTGATGCAGAAAGAAGCCGTCAGCCCGATGGACCACCTCGATGCCGAGGAAGTAGTGCAGAGGCCCCAAGTCCTTGAGGGCGAACTCATCACGAAGACGAGCTGTCAGCCGCTGAAGGAGCTCGGGGGTGGACGTCGTGAGGATGATGTCGTCGACGTAGAGCAGCAGATATGCAGTGTCAGCTCCTTGATGATACACAAAGAGTGAGGCATCGGAGCGAGTGGACCAAAAGCCCAGAGACTGCAGGAAGGTTGCGATACACTGGTACCAAGCCCGAGGCGCCTGCTTCAACCTGTAAAGAGAACGGGAGAGCAAGCACATGAAGGCCGGATGCTCGGCGTCGATGAAACCAGTGGCTGCTCACAGAACACCTGCTCGGCAAGATGACCATGCAAGAAGGCGTTGGAGACATCCAACTGATGCACAAGCCAGGCTCGTGAGACCGCCAACTGAAGCACGGCGCGGATCGTGCCCGGTTTAACAACCGGAGCGGAGGTGTCGGTGAAGTCCACGCCCGCGCGCTGCCGAAATCCACGAACCACCCACCGAGCCTTGTAACGCTTGAAAGAACCATCCGGGCGGGTCTTGTGGCGGAACACCCACTTGCCAGTGATGACGTTGGCACGAGGGGGCCGCGGAACAAGATGCCACGTGCGGTTGCGCTACAAGGCGTCGAACTCCTCCTGCATCGCGGCGAGCCAATGGGGATCCCGCAGGGCAGCGTGAGCGGAGGCGGGGATGGGTGACGGCGTCGACGTCGAGGCGGCACACACATACTCGTCGGAGGAGTAGCGCGTGCTCGGCCGAAGCACACCGGCCCAGGCACGGGTCGTCACACCGAGAGACAGGGCAGCGGCGTCAACGGGGCCCGCGGCGGGAGCCGGGCCAGGGGCGGGTGCCGAACCAGGAGCCGCGGCAGGGCCCGCAGCGGCAGCGGCCGAGGTAGCGGCAATGGGCGAGCCGGCGGCAGAGGCCGAGCCGGCGACAGAGGTGGCGACAGGCGAGGTGGTGGTCGAGCCCGTCACGGGGGTGGAGGCGCCGACCGGGGTGGTGGGCGGGGTGGCCGCCGCGGTGCCGGGGTGGGCTGCCCGATCCGGCTCAACCTCGTGGGAGGGAGTCGGGGACCCGGGGGCCCGGTCGGACTCGACCTCGGGGGAGGAAGTCGGGAATCCGGGCGATGGTAGAAGGCGCCGAGCCGGAGGGACCACCGGGGGACACCGCCGCTCATCGCTCCAAGCATGGGGCGCGGGAGTCGGCGCCGGAGGGACCGAAGCTGGAGAGACCTGAAAAAAAGGAAACAACGTCTTGACAAAATACACGTGCCTCGAGGTGTACACACGATGAATGACAGGATCATAGCACCGGTAACCTTTGGTGTTAGAGGGATAGCCAAGGAAGATGCATGGGACGGATCGTGGTGCGAGTTTATGTGGGGTGGTGGACGCGGTGCTAGGGTAGCAGAGACACCCAAAGATGTGAAGACCGTCGTAGGACGGCGGTGTACCGAAGAGAAGGTGGTGAGGAGCGTAGTTCCACCGAGGACGACACGGAAGAATGTTAACTAAGAGAGTAGCAGTGGCGAGGGCGTCAGGCCAAAACCGAGCGGACACGTTAGAGTGAAAGAGTAATGTGCGGACGCAGTCATTGAGAGTGCGAAGGATGCGCTCGGCTTGACCGTTCTGCTGTGAGGTGTATGGGCAAGTCAGACGGAAGATGGTGCCGTGAGAGGCGAGAAGGGTGCGGAGAGCGACGTTGTCAAACTCTTTTCCGTTATCGGTTTGGAGTGCAAGAATGAGGCGACCGAACTGTGTGGTGACATAGGAATAAAATGATGTAAGTGTGGCTAAAGCATCGGATTTACGACGAAGAGGAAAAGTCCACACATAATGAGAATAATCATCTAAAATCACCAAATAGTATAGATAGCCCGTGTTACTTGCAACGGGAGACGTCCAAACATCACTATGAAGTAATTCAAACGGGAAAGTGGAAATTGTGGTAGACGCACTAAAGGGAAGACGAACATGCTTGCCCAAATGACAAGCCTCACAAGTATGCTTATCGAGCTTATTACATGAGAAAGAAAAACTCCTAAGAATCTGACGCAAAATGGTGGGGTTGGGGTGGCCCAAGCGAGCATGCCAAAGATCGACGCCGGCGGCGAGGGCGACGGGTGTGGAGGTGGAGGCGCCGGCGTGCACGGGATAGAGCTCATCAGGGCTGTCACATCGGTGGAGTACCATCCGGGTACGGGCGTCCTTCACAGAAAAACCAACACCGTCAAATTCAACAGTAAGTGGGTTCTCACGAGTAAGACGACGAACGGAAACTAAACTCGTGACTAAGTCAGGTGAAACAAGGACATTAGACATAGTGATAGGTGTGGAACTAGAAGGAAAACTAGTACTACAGACATGAGTGATAGATAAAGAAGAACCGTTGCCAACGATGATGCGAGTGGGTGTGTTAACGGGAGTGGAGGAGGTTAGGTTACCGGGATGAGCTGTCATGTGCGCAGTAGCACCTGAGTCCATGTACCAGTCGCCTCCACCACCATAGTTACTCGGCAACGGCGTAGAGTGCAGGGCGGCTAGGAGGGCGGGATCCCACATTGCAGGTACCGGCAGCGGCGGCTGGCCTCCGTAGGGCAGCGCCTGGGCGGGCACGCCATAGCCACCGAGGGGTGGCGGCGCGAGGGGAGCACCGTAGCCAGCACCAGCTGGCAGGAAGGGGGCGCCGAAGAACGCCTGGTGGCCCGCGGGGCGAGGACCAAGAAGACCCGGTGCAGGAGCCCGCGGGACGGGCATGTGATAGGCATGCACGACGCCCGTCCACGGGTTCTGCCCGGCGGCCCACGGCGGAGGAGGCTGCTGGTAGCGCCCTCCCCCCCTCGGCACCCTGTGCCTGCTGCTGCGGCTGCTGCTGGTGGCGGCCCCTGCCGCCCCGTCGGTTGCGCCGGCCCCGCCACCTTGCTGCTGCTGGGGAGGCGCGGGGGGCGCGGGTGGTGCGGGCGGCAGCGGGTGGCGTGGGCGGACGTGGCGCGGCCGGTGGAGCAGGGCCGCCGCGGGTGGTGCCAGCGGCGAGGGCGGTGTGCTGGACCCGCTACTTCACCTTCGTCATCCGGGGCTCCTCAAGCTTGAGGTATGCGAAGACGCGCTGGAAGGTGGGCTGCGGTAGCAGGGTGAGGTTGGACGCCGCGTTGCCGAAGTCCTCGTTGAGACCGGCGGTGAGGGTGCTCAACATGAGGTCGTCGGAGACCTTGGCGCCGATGTCGCGAAGCTCGTCGGCGAGCATCTTGAGCCTCATGCAGTACTCATCGATAGTGGAGTTGTCCTGGTGACAGCCGAAGAACTCCTGCTGCAAGAAAACAAGGCGCTGAAGTTTGTTGTCGGTGAATAGCGTGTTGATCTTGGTCCACACGGCGCAGGCGTCGTCGTCCTCGGCGACAACCGTGTGGAAGATGCCCTTCGAGACGGTTTGGTAGAACCATCGAATGAGCGTGGCCTCAATGGCGGACCACTCCGGATCGCCCTTCATGTAGTCGCCATCCACGGAGCCGTCGATGTGCTCGGTGAGATAGTACTCGCGGAAGACGAGGTTGAAGTAGGTCTTCCACACGTAGTACGGCGTGCTGGAGCTGTCGAGGCGGATGGGGACCCGAGCCTCGATGTTGAGGTCACGGATGGGAGCGGCGGAGGGCTCGGGGCCGGCGAAGGGGTTCGACGAGCGGGTTGTGGAGGAGCCCGAGGAGGAGTCCATTGGTGCGGCGGGGTAGGTTGGTGCGACTGGGTAGGGTTATGGTTTTTTGGTGGCGGTTGGGGCAGCGGCGGCGGGGAAGTGCGGTGGTTGCGGGGGCGCGCGGCTGCGGGAAGAGGGGAAGGCTGGGGCGGCAGGGAGGAGGGGCGGCGCAACGAGACGGCGGCGGCGCGATCGGGAGGCACGCGGCAGCGGCGGTTCGGCGCGGCAGAGGCGGAAGCGGGGCGGCACGTGGCAGCGGCGGCGCGACTGGGGAAGGGAAGGGCGTGGCGGCGGCGGGGTGCGGCGGTGGTGGGGTGCGGCGGCGGCGGCTCTCGTGAGGGGGCGCGGCGGCGGCGAACCCTAGGGTAGGACTGAAAAAGATGATACCATGTAGAGAGACAAGTTGGCAATACAATGATCGATGTATTGATGGGGTGTCGGTGCACGTATATATAAGTACAGGATAGGCCTCAGCCTCAACTATACACAACTAGGAGGTGGGCCACAATACAAAATATATGCAACACAAATATATACTCAACAGGAGGGAAAAGGGAAGAAAGAGCCACCATGGATAGAGAAAAGATGAAAAAGATGGGTAGAGAACTCATTTAGAGCATCTCTAGCGGATCCCGTAAAGCACCACATGTAAAGAAAAGTATATAGGCTCCCCTAAAACGAATTTACGGTACCACAAGGCATCGGGCGGAACAGATCCTGTAAACCCGCACCGTAACCTTTTTTAATCTTTTTTCTCCTCACGCTTCTTCTTCACCGGGACGCACGCATGGACGAACTCCGGCCGGCCAGAACGGCGCCGCTCCGGCCTGCCGCCTGATGTGGCCCGCTGCCTGCTCCGGCGATGCTCCGATGATGTTCCAGCGACGCTACGGCCCGGCATGTGCTCCGGCGATGCTCCAGCCGGCCGCTGGCGAGCTCCTCCGTCTGCTCGCTGCTCGTGTGTGGCATCGCGAGGCCCCTGCTCTGGAGTTGACCGGCTTTACAGGATCCTCCAAAGACGGCTAAAATCCTCTAGATATAACGGATTGGGGCTCGAATAAAGGGGAGCCTGCAAAAAACAATTACGGGATATGCTGTTTTACAGGATCTATTCGGGACTTTTTTTTAGCTTGTACCGTAAATACCAAGGTTTGACCGCTTTTACAGAATCTGCTAGAGATGCTCTAGATGAAAATAATGTTTCATCACTCTGCTAATGTGGATTAATGAGGCTACGGCAAGGTACTGCCCTTATTGAAGATGGCCTTACAAATTCACTTGACCAGTACATCTTGATATTTTCTCTGAAGTGAAGTTCATGTGTTGCCACTGCCCCGCAAAAAAAAAAGTGCTGCCACTGAAAGAAAAGTTCCTTTGTTTTTAATAGCCACTGGAAGAAAAGCTCAAATGCGCGTATGCTACTACACTGCTAAAGTAAGAAGATCTAGTTATCACAAGTATTTTTTTCTTTTCTTTTTGAAATGTCACAAATGTGACTTGCTTTGAAAGAAAAGCTAAACTTACACACGGGAAACCCATGGCAATATGTGCTTTCACTCTCAGTACCGAGATACATCAAACACGACGGTCATGATTATATCGAACGTCTTTTCAAACATTCTACAAATAAATATGCTGTTAGTAGTATTTTGCCGATCGTATTAATGGTCGGCACCCATCGTCTAACGATGTTGTCGTCTCCGTCAGTCGCTGTCGGTGCTCGTCGTGGGATCCAGGGAAAAGAACACGGGCGCAGATACGATGGGGACACGACGATGCATAATGCAAAATCTTTATCTCCGCACGCAGATGATGCGCAACCATGGCCCAGGCCGCCAACTCCAGGCCGCACACGGCGCTTTCGTGGCCAAACGCCGGCCCCTCCTGTCCCCCGCGGGCAAAATTCGGTGTTTTGATCGTTTTTCTAACAAATTCAGGATCTGACCCCTGTTTGAAATTTTTTTGGGATCTGACCCTTTTCCTACCGCTAGACCTCTTGGCGGTAGACTGTTATACCCTACCATCAAGGGGTCTGGCGATAGGCTGTCCAACCCTACCGCCAAGGGGCATGGCGATAGGCTGTTATACCCTACCGTCAAGGTGCCTAGCGGTAAGAAAAGGGTCAGATCTCAAAAAAATTTCAAACAGGGATCAGATTCTGAATTTGTTAGAAAAAGGGTCAAAAACACAAAATTTTGCCGTCCCGCGCCCTGCCCCAGCCGACGGTCGACCACGCGTGCCGACCTGCCGAGGTAGGCCATCATCCATCATCACCTACGCCGTGCCCAGGCTTGCTCAGTGCTCATTCACGTGCGCGGCAGCGACGACGATGCCTCGTGCCATTTCCACGGACAGACAAAGACAACAGGTCCGAGGCAATGGCACGAATCTGGACTTTTGCATGCAATTATGCGGATCAGAAAATGTAAGATTCGGGATCCTAGCATGTCTGCATGTGCCTGGTGGCCAAAGGGTGCATGCATGCGATGCATGTTGCACCCAATTTATTCCTCAATCAGTTTGATCCTTTGAATTAACGATTACCCAAAATTATTCGGTTCTGCTGATAAAGGGACCAACAGCAGGAGTACATACACAATCAGCTAATTAATAAGTAGAGAAAGTACAACATGTAAACAGCAGCTAGGGCGACACCATATACAGCCACAATCTAGCTCCGTCTCGGATAACATTATGTATGCCCTCCAGAGTTAACCAAGTAACCGCGCTCATCATCGTCAGTGCCCGAAACTACAAGAACTCTTGCTCCTGTCAGTTGCACCCGACTCCTGTTTCTTTCTAGCTTGGAGAGTCGCTCCCCCTATCCCCGTTAGCTCTAGGGGCGGTGGCGCCTGTTACCTTGAAGGCCTGCATCAAGCAAAGAAATGAATGATCAAAGGGGTCTCCTGGTACATCAGTTAGGGCATGTACGTACAATGCAATATGCTTATATATGGGGCAATTCACATACTTCAACACATCACATTCACTTCAAAATTCGAAAATTCAGGCACTACAAAAAGTATGTACCATAAGAACACCTTCAGTCTTTAGGCGAGCAATCAAACACGGTTTGACGTTTGGAGCTAAGGGTAATGTTTGGTTGGTGGTCTAAAACCAACCTTACCAATTTTCTGGTAATTGTTTAGATGAGTGCCAAATTTTTCGCATGCCCATACCACCTCGCAAACCCCAATTCATTTTTCTTGCCAAATGGCTGCCCACCAAACCAAAATTCTGGCTACCCAAAAATTTTGGTAGGCTAGGCTTGGGCTCAAACCAAAGATGTCCCTACAAATTCCGGAAGTGCTTCTCAAATGAAGGTAGACCAGAATAATAACAAATCTTGCAGGAACACCCTGGTGTTAGCTTCAGCTCTATATAGAAGCTGCTTATGAAACCTCTCTATCCGAGTAAAGTCATGGATCTATACCATCAATTTTGCCAGGCTGGATAGAATAAAGAAGCAACTTTTACAGTGTCGGACACTGGATAGATATATATGTAAGGTTTGTCGAACTAATAACTAAAAATGTGCTCCATGTGTTTGTGCATAATAATTGTGCACCCAACGTCTGCATCATATCAAGTGGTTAATAAGGATCTAACACGGTATATGTTATCATCAATTACAGAGAAGGGAGAAATACAATAACTAAAACGTCTAATCGAGTGAGTAGCATAAAATTGATTATATTTGCGAGATATTTCCATAACTAGGATGTAATTATATCTTTTTATCTTTACACCAAATTCAGTGGATAAAGTGCAGCAGACCTTTTAGCAGCCAGTTATTGCGATCACAGACAGACACACACGTACCACACCACAAAAACCTATGCTATTGAAGTGTGATTCCAACCCCTCTCCACTTGAGAGGTAAATATGAAAGCACAAAATCATGCGAAGCGCAGCTCTTTAGGTGAAAATAAAGGTGTTTCTACCCTTAATGAGTCCTAACCAATCAACCCCTCTGATTCTCCACTCTACTTCAGGTGATGAAAAATATAGATCCATGAAAATTGGTGGTAAAGGCATTGGAAAAACAAAGGACCGCTGTCGTATAATCGACAAGCTTTCTTAGAGAAATGCAGAGCTGCTCCCTCTCTCTCGAGCAAATATTGTGTGCTTAAGAAACAAATGAAACAATTTCTAATCATTTCAACAGCCACAAACTAGGTTGATTAGAACTGCGAACAATCAATTTCACTTTGTTTTCATCAAGTGCTCGTACATCTGATTAGAACTTTAAACAATCAAATCAACAACTATTTCAGATCTTTCTTTTGTGTAGTAGAGATTTCAATCGTTGACAGTTTTCAAAGGATGAGGTGAATAGATCAAACTGCATCGGATTACAGACTAAAATCTTCCGATTACTTGGGTTAAAATTACAATTATTTGTTAGGAGCGTATAATTAGCAAAAGAAAACATATATTGATAAAATTAGCATGAGTGAAGATAGATTGATAAAATCCCTTGAGAATGCAATTTTATGATACAGAAAGTTCAATCGGGCAAGAACAGTATTACCTAGCATGTGGTGCACAAGATAGAATCGATTGAGCATGTGATTTTAAGATAATAAAACTACATACCCAAGCATCAGATAATACCATTTTCCACACAACATATCATGTCTAAGAAACACCTTTTATTATTTCATATTTACCTCCAACACAAGAGAAAAAGCGAGGAAAAATTAGTACCTTTCGGCCTACTCAGAAATGGTAGGTGTATTTCGAACTGGGACCATCTGGTGCACGAGATGCTGCATTCCTGGCTTCAGTTCCTTGTTGCAGAAATCATCATACTCTTCCTTATCCCCCGCCTTCTTTTTTACCTCCACTACTACAAGGGATGGTGTGAGTTCAAATATCTCCGCGCAGATTGTCAGTGGCCCCTTAACCCCTTCCCTTGTGCCCTCTAGGCTCACCCGCCAATCCTTCTTCCGCACCGCGAAGCTCTTCACATTTGCGATCTCCTCCAATTTCGTTATAATGTCCGACATAGGTTCACTCGAGATGAATCTCACCTCGTCCCCTTTTTCCTCAAACAGCCCCGACAAGTTGAATCCCCTTGAGAATGATATGATGTCGAACGCGTTAAGGCTTGCGGGGCGTGGGAGTGGGAGTGGCCCGCGGAGCCTCTGGCGCTCTTCAAATGACGATGTGGCAGGGCAGGACACGACTGATGCGTCCGACTCTGACCCTGAGTCATCTCCATCAACTTCTTGCGGAGATGGAAATGGAGGTGGAGGCGGCAATGGTTGAGGAAGAGGGTCAGGGAGACCCAGGTCGAGCATATCATTCTCGGCATCTATCACGTTGTACAGCTGGTCATCTTCAATATAGAACTTGACTGGCCGGAAACTTTTCTTGAACCACCGGCTCTCCATGACCTCCGGCAAGGTGATCCTGGTGCTTGGGTTTGTGTCAAGGAAACGCATGATCAGGCTAGTAAGGTCCTTGGAGAACCACCTTGGACATCGGAACTCTCCCTTGTAAACCTTACGGTACATGGCCATGAGGTTCTGGTCATGGAAAGGGAGGTATCCGGCCATGAGAACAAAGAGGATGACACCGCAGGACCATATGTCGGCCTTGGCGCCTTCGTATCCACGGCGGGCGAGGACTTCGGGCGCGACGTAGGCCGGCGTGCCGCAGAAGGTGTGGAGGAGACCCTCTGGCTGGAACGGCTCGGCGACGGCGGAGAGGCCGAAGTCGGAAACCTTGAGGTTGCCTGCCTCGTCGACGAGGAGGTTCTCCGGCTTGAGGTCCCGGTGGAAGACCCCGCGGGTGTGGCAGAATCCGACAGCGGAGATGAGGTGCTGGAAGTAGCGGCGCGCAATGTCCTCCTTGAGGCGGCCCTTGGAGACGCGGGAGAAGAGTTCGCCGCCGCGGACGAGCTCCATGACGAAGTAGATCTTGGTCTTGGTAGCCATGACCTCGAAGAGGTGCACGATGTTGGGGTGGCGCACGCGGCGGAGCACGGCGATCTCGCGCTTGATGTGCGAGACGAGGCCGCTCCGCACGGCCTTCTCCCGGTCGAGCACCTTGATGGCCACGCTCTCGCCGGTCTGCAGGTGCCGCGCGTGGTACACCTTGGCGAAGGTGCCTTTGCCCAGGACGCGTCCCAGCTCGTACCGCCCCATGAGCAGGCCGCGGGAGCCTGTGCCGCCTCGCTTGGCCGCCGCCGCCGTCGCCCAGGAGGAGGAAGACGAAGGGGACGGCAGCCGCGCGGCCTGCGGCGACGGGTCACGCGGTGGCGGCTTGATGGCCGCCATCGACGGGTGTTGGAGGTGGGCGGGGAGGCGAGGCGAAGGGGAGGATTAGGTGGAGGTGGAGCAGCCGGCCTCGAAGGAGGTGAGCTTAACGGCTCTGCGAAAACTATTTCTCGTTTCCTTTGCTCTCCGCCTTCTCTTGGAGCATGGTTGGGCTGGTGCTCTCGGCTTTGGGAGGGCAGATATTTTTTCCCCGTCTCCGTAATTTTGTATTTTTATAGGTTTGTTTCACCCAATTGCTGGAGTCTCTTCGTGCACAGCTTTTGTGCATTTCGAGGATTTTTTTTGCGTAAAGCTCTGGCTGTTGCCAAGCAAAGCAAACGGTGGATTGGGAGCCGGTATACCAGCTGTAAATAAGTTTGCCACAAACAAAAGGAAGGAATCTCCAGGGGTAGTTTTATTCTGGTAAGCTGGAGACGTTCACAATTTACATGTGGAGATGAAATTGACAACATGCTCTCAAGGCTCAAGCAGTGTTATAATTTGCTCATTAGCTTCTCTCTCCAAATAAGAGTTGTATTTCTTTACTTTTGGGTTTGTTATGCTTTTGCCGCCAGACCTTATATTAACTTTACTGCATTTGCACTCTTTGTATAGACCTGGTAGTTGCTTTATTTATTAAGCCAGGCGAAAATCTATTTCAAGATAAGTTGTATTTCTGAACATTGAAGCGTTTACGGTGTTAACAACGTGTCTTTGAGTTGTTGCAATTCTGATTGAGTTCTATCTAGAAGGTGTTCAAAATGTTTGATCCGGTAACTCTCAAAAAGTAATAGATGTTAATCAAGTTGCCGACATGTACTTCTTGTTCTCCACATGGTTTCATCGTGGATACAATTTGTACCATATAAGCTACTCTCCTTCCCAAAAAAAATGTCGTGTTAGTTTGTCTCAAGTCAGAAGAATTCATAAAAGCAAGTGTGCATCCACTTCATAGAGAAAGCAAGCAATCACAAGATCTAAACGTATAGCACATATAGTAGGTTCGACACAAACAAAGTCTGTTGGAGTCATAGCGTAAACAGACCCAGAGACGCAAAATAAAACAGACAAAAGCCGTTAAATCACAGACGATAGACGACGAGCCACTCTCTGAAGCCTGCCAACAAACGAGTTGATGGAGTTCCGGTCCTTGGGTCCAGCGAGCAACCGCCATTACCGCACGAAAGCACTAAGTTTAAAGATCGCATCAGTAGCATTGCCATAGACGTTCACGGGCAATCACAAGTTTGTTATGAGTCCATGATGTCCAGGTGAATGAAACAAAACTAAACCAGTGGAGGCATCTTCTCCTTCCAATGAGTGTAGGAACCCTCTAAAAATACTCCAAAACGAATGACCTAAAGGTTGTCTATGACTTATATTCTACTAACGTACTTATATAATTTTAAAATTGCGCACTTATAAATTTTTCATCCCGTGATGTACGTTATATTTGTTTTGCCATAAGTAATCGGATGTTTCAAAACATTACTAAATCCATAGAAGTCATATTGTAATAACAATGACTACAATCCTGCCACTCAATCCTTTTTTCTATTCGATATGACCACTTAATCCTGCCACCCTTATCATTTTCCTTCAAGGGTTCCTCCCCTTTTGGTTGGATGCCATGAAGCTATAATGTTGTGCAGGAGAAAATACTCCATCCATGCGTTAGATTGTTCACAAGCAAGTCCATATGAAACTTTTGACTATACTTCGTATGAGCGTGCACTGCAATTACTATCTTAACAATATTTGTTTCAAAAGAAGTTTACTGGTCATGATGATTCCTTATGCTTCAGTAACACCTTCACATATATGGCATCTCCCATCAAACATGGAGTTTATGCTCCCACATGCACATGCACCCAGATGAATAATAAAATTTTAAAAAAATAGTAAAAAAAATAAAATTTCTGTTTTTTTTCTAATAGACATGTTTGAATGTTGTACTCTGAGGCAAAAATTAGTGAAGAAGTAATATTTGATGTGCTCACGAAAAAAATGATACTATGAAAAGGCTCATTTTCAAAGCATTTTGGGTTGCATGTTGTATTTTTCATCTCAAATAGGAGTTGTAATTCTTTTACTTTTGTGTTTGTTTGTGCTTTTGCCACAACACCTCATATTTACTTTCTTGCACTTGCACTGCTTGTATAGACATGGCAGTGGTTTTATTTATAAAGTGAGACGAAGGCCTATTTCAAGAGGAGTTGTATTTCTGAACATTAAAGTGTTCACTTGTTGGCAAGTATGATTGTGTTTTATCTAGAAAGTGTTTAAAGTATTCAACCTGGCCCTGGCAACTCTCAAGCAGTTATACATGCTAATCAAGTATCCGACGTGTATTTCTCGTTCTCCATATTGTTTCGTCGTGGATATAATTTGTACCACTACCTATTCTCTTTCCAAAAAAAATGTCATATTAGTTTGTCTTAAGTCAAAACAATTCATAGAAGCATATGTGACTCCGCTTTATAGATAAGGCAAGCATCCAGAAGATCTAAACGTAGAACATAGATAGTAAGTTCAACACAAACAAAGTCCGTTGAAGTCATAGCGTAAACAGACCCGAGGACGCAAATTAAACAGACAAAAGTCGCTAAATAGCCGACGCGAGACGATGAGCCACTCCCTGAAGCCTGCCGACAAATGAGTTGGTGAAGTTCCGATCCTTGGGTCCAGCAAACAGCAATCATTGTCGCATGAAAGCAATGCGTTTAAAAATCACGCCAGTAGCATTGTTGATTTTTCTTAGATGTTCACGGGCAATCACAAGTCGATTTGTCGTGGATGTTCACAGGCAATCACAAGTTTGTTATGATTCCACGATGTCCAAGTGAACAAAACTAAACCAGAGGAGGCGTCTTCTCTTTCCAGCGAGTGGAACCCTCTAAAAATCCTCCAAGCCGAATGATTTATTGCACGCTTATACATTTTCCATCCCGTGTATGTTATATTTGTTTTGTCATAAGTAATTGATGTTTCAAAACTTTACTAAAATCATAGAAGTCATATTGTAATAACAACACATATAACCCTGCCACTCGGTCCTTTTTTATTGAATACGATCAGTTAATCTTGTCACCCTTATCATTTTCCTTCAAGGGCTCATACCCTTTTGGTTGGATGCCACGAAACTATAATGTTGTTCAGAAGAAAAAAAAAATACTCCATCCATGCTTTAGATTATTTGCAAGCAAGTCCACATGAAACTTTTGACTATACTTTGTATGAGCGTGCACTGCAATTACTATATTAACAATATTTGTTTCAAAAGAAATTTATTGGTCATGATGGTTCCTTACGCTTTAAAAACACCTTCATGTGAATATGTTATCTCTCATCAAACATGAAGTTTCTGCTCCTGGGTGCACATGCACCTAGTTGAACAATGAAATTTAAAAACTTAGTAAAAATATTAAAAATTCTGCTTTTCTTTTGTAACATACATGTTTGATTGTTGTATTCTCAAGCAAAAAATAGTGAAGAAGTAACATTTGATGTGCTCGTGAAAAAATGATACTCTGAAAAGGCTCATTTTCAAAGCATTTTAAAAAAGCAGTGGAGCACGGTTTTGAAGCAGCTCAGAAAATGTGCCTAAAAGTTTAAAAAAAAGTTGATTATTTTTACACAAATACATATGCATGTGCTCTAAATATATTTTAGTTTTCGTTCAATAATACGTCATGTTATACACTACACAAAAAGACAAAATCCCAAAATTAACAAAACAAAGGCCCATTTTTCGCATGCATTATCTTTTTTGTATACACATACCAGCACATATATTGATGAAATTTTGTGTAGTACTCCATTTTCATATATGCATGTACACATTTTTTTGAAGTTTCACGCCATAAAAAAATTGAACTTAAAAAAGGGGGCTCATAGTGCGAAAATTCAAGGGAGTGGACGAGCTCGCCTGCTCCCGGCATGTTCAGGCATCGATTCCGTTCGGGATATGAGACGTGTGTGGTATTGCTGGTCGTGTACACTGTCATATTTATTGCGCAGTATGGACGGAAGACGTCACGGTTGTATGGTGGGCGACGGACGTGGACGCTCAAGTGACGGGAGTTTTTGACTCATCACTACTAACTACAGCAGTAAACGTGGCACCACGACTTTTTTCCTTGGTGCTCTCCGGCTCCGCACGCATGGGCCCCCAATCTTTGATCGCTTCACTAGGCGGTTGCCTCCATTGACATCGATGTCGGATCCATCTGCCACCTTAGTGCTTAATTCGGCGTAGCTTCCTAGAGCAGAATAGTTATCATCGTCGGTGGAGTTACGATTTGCTGGGTCGTACTCGCCGACCTCTTCGACGCCGGCAAGACGAGGCTGGACTTCAGCTTCATCTTCGAAAGCTTTAATTACCATGGATGTGCCGTCAGCTCTTCCGTCGACCGAATCCTGTCAGCAAGAAGTGGTACATACAGATAAAGATTTGTACTCTTTTCTGGCAAGGGGAGAAGGATTTACAAGGAGCAGCTCGTACCTGGCGTATTGGATGCCCTTGCACCAAATCCGCATGTGCTGGAGCACCACCTCCAACGGTATCATGTTCAGAGCTCATAGCTTGAATACGATCTGCTTGCATAGCCGCTACAGCAAGGGCATGCGAGCTCGAACCGGAGGAGACATGGACAACGGAGATTCCGTCAGAAGCAGCTGCAGACATTTCGGTTCTTAGGCAGGTTGTCTGGAGGGAAGCTAAGGTAGATGAGCTTTACTAGAAGGATGCGGTCATTGATTTTTGTAGACGCCTCCCTGAAAACTAGGTGGATTCCCGCCCATGGAACGCAACGGGAATGTGTTGGCAGCTGTTAGGGCGCAGTGTTTTTAAGTGAATGACTGTTACCACGGTGCACACATAGAAGGGGGCGCATGGGTGAACCTGATGCAAAGCAGCAGCTCAAGACAAGAGCAAGGAAGAACTGAATTTTGACTCTGAAAAGAATTTTTATGCTTTGTATAAGCAATAAGCAATGTATCATGCATCCGACCGCACACGCCGTTCACGCGTCCGACCGCACCGTCAGTAACCGTGACCTCGTCGTCATATTGCACGGCGCCGTCAAGATATAATACTGTCAGACCATCTGTACACTCCCCAGCTTATACGCTCACATTTAATACATGTTGCGACGCGTCGCTGTCCCGTTGGTCCACATACCGGGAGCAAGCGAGCTCGTATGTACCATCGCTGCTCTCGCTCATAGTGCCTTTGCTCCAAATGAACTTTTCTATCTCCCAAGGGCATACATGCTACACAAGAAAAATGGTGCATATGCCTGCGTCGATGGCGGGGAGAGAAGTCATGTCTTTTTTTCCCTCTCTTGCAAGGCGGTTAGGAGAAAGCATTTCTCCTCTCGATCTCCTACGGTGAGCCCAGGGGCGGATCCAGGCTAGCACTGGGCCCCGGGCCTGCTTCACTGCTACAGTGTTTTAACAGTGTAAAACAGTGCAAACAACAGCACAGTCAACAAAGGATTACATTCACACGCCCCGGGCCCAGGCCCCCCCGGCCTGGGGCCTGTCTCCGCCACTGGGTGAGCCCGTTGATTCTTCTCCTCTCCGCCTGCTGCTCATGCGGCCGGTGGCACGGAGGGAAATTCTGATGCCTTGCCTCCAGCTAGTAGATAGATAGGGTTTCTGTGCTCGCAAGGGCAACGCTCGAACGGATAGCAGCACTTCTTCTTCAAGTCAGTTTTTGGGATCCGATCCTCGTTAAGTTCTTCTGTCGGGACGGATTAGAAGGAGCTCCAGCGTAGATTCCCGTCAACTCCTCGGGCAGCGAAGCTATGTTTTCTTGTTGTGTATACATGACGGCGAGATTTAGTGTTTGATTCCTTAGATCGATTCAAGTATTCAATGACGACGACTGATGTTGCGGGGCGCTTGTCCTTGAGGGCACATGCACAAAGACTTTCTGTTGTCATCGATAATGGCAGGCTGGCTTTGGTATGGAAACGGCGCGTCGGCGACTCGTTCTGACGGCGGCAGTGATCATTCGGAGATGTATGACCCTCTATGCATCTTTTATTATGTTTGATGCGCTGTGTATTTTCGGTCAATCTCTGTGACAGATCTGATCCTTTAAGAAAAATGTGTATATACGAAGTCAGAATAAACCATGATGCCGGCAGTGCCCAGATTGTCAGCCACGCCCTTCACTCCTCCCACGCAAGATCCTCACGTCCGCTCATAGTTCCCTTCCAAAAACGAATTCCAATAGCAGTATATTTTCAGCAAAAGAATCCAAGATTTTATAAAGATCTTAACCGAGAGGAGATATCTTTCTTAATCGAAAGAAAGTGCAGGTGGTCCTCCGCTCGTTGATGGCGGGGTTTGAAGAAGAGATGGCGCCGGAGGCGACGTGGAGCACGGGCAGCCGTCGCGCTGGCGCCGAGCGGACAGGTGGAGCTTTCCAGGGGGTGGGTGCATGCGCGCGAGTGCGCCAAGTCGGCGGGTGCGGCGTGACGGTCGCGGGTAGTAGCTGGGAATTTTCAACCGCTCGCTACTTGCACGGCAGCAACAGCGCATAGAGAGGCATAAACAAAGCGAGCCCATCGCGTCGCCCCGGCAAACCCGGAGGCGGGGCGCGTGCCCGCCGCGCCGCCCGGCCGGGAGGCGCGGGTTCGGCCGCGTGAACCGGCCCGACGCCGTGCGTTCGCGTGGACCACAGGCGCCCGGGCGAAGCTAGCTACTCGCCAGTAGCGCACGAACGAGGCAAGCAACGGAGCGAACGTGCGGCCGGCAGACCACCCCTAGACGTGCCGGCAACTCCAGCATCGTACTAGCTCGAGCTCACGGTCATCCATGGTCGCGTTCCACTTTTACCAAGTGGAAAGAGAGGAATAAATACTGCAAAAATCGCCCCTCTCCGTACACCTGGGCTAGCTAGCTAGCTGAACCGCATGGGGTTCGTTCGCTTCGTACAGTACGAGATTCCAGCTCCGGACCAAACTTCTCGACGCATGCCATACATGGGCGCGGCTGGACCAGCCTTTCGAGGCTCCGTAGATACGCAAAGGGGGGAAAAGGATGGACGCCGGAACAGGCGAACAGCCCATGAAAACGAACCGAATGGAATATAATTGGCCTACTACATTTTGTGGTGCAGGTGTCAGCGTCGCTCCCTTGCCTTCTGCGATCGGACAAGCATGCATTGGGAATTTTCTTCAAGTTTTTTCCTGCTACGAATTGACCCGCCGGTAAAGCAACGACAGGGACCTGCCTGTGAAGACCCCATTTTAGGCCGCGTTTGAGGCCGCCATGTGTATGTGGAAGCTCCGGGAAGCCACTCTACTCTGTCTAGGCGTAATTTTGCTGGTTTAGCAACCGTTAGATGGCTTGCGCGCCTCTCCAAAGATGTTTTTGCGGCATGTTTTCGCTGCCTAACATGATTGGTTGGTTGCTAAGCCAGCGCTGTGCCGACTACGTATATATACAGAAGCTAACGGGACGTCCTTTCGTGGCCTGGATCGGATTCCGTTGTGCAACCATTTCCGCGGTGATGGCAGACGTATGCGTGTTAGCACTAACATGCTTGCCGTTGTGTGCTACAGGTGATCATCATGGCCACCCCGCAAAAAAAAGGTAATCATCATGGCCAGAAAAATGCTCAGAGGCTTCTCGATTCGTAAAAGAGATTGTGTACATGAGTGCTGGGAACAAACAGAATCCAGAGACGCTAAGAGAGACACATATTTTTTTTGGCCGGAAAAAAGTGACGGTAAGATGAAAGAACACATTTATTCATTTGATTTTTTTTTTGATAGACAAAGTGTTCATTACTCTCCCCCTCTACCTCTACGCACGCTCAAAAGAGTTGCAAGATGAACCAGATACCGAGACACTCGGCTAGAGGCCAGTCGACTGAAGAAAGAATTTGGATCAGTCGACTGACCATAAATTGTTTCGGTCGATATATGCTAATGGAATGATTGGTAGGCGGACCATGGAATACTGGAGGTTGGCCGGCGCTAGATGCATTATGAGGCCTTTCGGGGACGCACAACTTTCACGGACTTGTTGTAAAAATCTTGGTTTTCATTTTCTCTATCATAATTGTGGCCCATGTACATCACTCTAGTCTGCTTATCAACTTATAATATGAATGCCGGTATTTGCTAGTTTGCCCATTTTTTTTGTTTGAACAATATTTTTCCTAATTTACAACTAGATGTTTTCTAATTCATCAACCGTTCACTAGTAGCCACGCGTATTCTCGATGAGTAGCAGGTTAGGTAGTGAAAGTGACTTTCTGCTCCCAAGCTCATTTGAGCTTGGTGAACAGTAAAATCGAAAAAAAAACTGAAAGAAATTCAAAAAATTCCAATTTTTTTTTGGGAGAAACATTGACAAAAGTTCTAAGTGCTTGAAAAAAATAATCATGAAATCACATTCCTGTAAGGCGTGGCAAAAAAACAAATTCAGTGCTCCAAAATGCTTTTGAAAGTAGCATTTTCAGAGTACCGATTTTGTTTTTTTTTGCCACGCCTTCTAGGAATGTGATTTCAAGACGAATTTTTGCAAGCACTTAAAACTTTTGTCAATGTTTCTCCCAAAAAAATTGAGTTTTTTTGATTTTTTTTCGATTTTGTTTTGATTTTACTGTTCTGAGCTTGGGTGCAGAAACTCTGCGTCCGTTAGGTAGCTAGCTACCTGCATGCGAGATCCTCCCATCATATATAACCAAAGCCTGGTTTGGTAGCAACATATTTTCTAAGTATTTTTAGAATATCATAGTATTTTTAGTTTCATTGTTTTTAATTACTGTGAACTGTTAACACAATAACCAAAAGAATAAAAATGGTTGGTCGTCTGAAATTCTAATACTTGTGGTGGCGTCACCTTAAAGAATAAATGAACAAAAAATAAATAATAAATAAATGAAGTTTCTAAGGAAGGATGAATTAGTGGCATTGGTTATACCATTTAAGAAGAAAGAAAATAAAAAAAAATCAAATAATGGCAAAATTTGCACACAATTTACACATGAATTGGGCTTTTTATAATTTGCAAAAATAAGCACACAATAGTGAAACTTTCACAAAAAAAAAGTTTTCAAAAAAGGTATGAATTAGTAACATCGGCATTAACAATAAACAAGAACGAAAATAAAACAAAAACTAAAACAAAATCAACATCAAAATAATAAAGTTTATAAGGAAAAATGAATTAGTGCCAATGGTATTACCCTTTTAAAATAAATAAAATGAAACAAAAACCAAAACAAAATCAAAATACGATGTTTCCTAAGGAAGAATGAATTAGTGGCATTGGTATTACCCTTTACGAAGAAAGAAAATGGAAAATAATCTAAAACAAACAATGTCAAAAATTGCACACAGTTTAGACAAAATTTGTGCTTTTTTATAGTATGCAAAAATAAGCATATAATAGTAGAATTTTCGCAAAAAGAAGTTTCCTAAGAAGAATGAATTAGTGGCATTGGTATTACCCTTAAAGAATAAAGGAAATGAAATATAAACTAAAGGAATCAAAATAAAGAAGTTTTCTAAGGAAGAATGAATTAGTGGCATTTGTATTACATTTTAAGAAGAAAGAAATGAAAGAAAAAAACAAAATAAACTAAAAAAAAATCAAAATATGAAGTTTTCTAAAGAATGAATTAGTGGCATTTGTATTGCGTACCTTCTACTAAGAAAGAAAATGTGAAATGATCAATGATGACTCTATATTTTACGCATTTTTTGAACTCATTTGTTGCATGTTTTCTTTATATTTCGTGTCTCATTGACTCAAATATGTGTCCATTATGCATGATTATTGGTTTTTACACTTTTCATTGTGAGCATTGCATATTAGTGTTTTTATTTGATTTTTATTAGTTTTTTTGTGTCTACACGTGTTTTGGAGCAACCTAGGACCAAGCACGATGAAAGGGCCAAAGACGGGTTCAATACAAAGGACTTCTAGTATCAAACTCACACGTTTCAAAAGGTGGAAAAGGCGATTTTTTAAAAAGTGCTCTAGATCAAAGATCTAATACCACCGGCGTGTCGGCGTCTCTCTCGCAAATCCAACAAGCCCAAGAATGTCAAAATCGGAGTCTGGATGAAGAAACAGCGACCAAAATACCAAAGAGTCCAGAGCGCAAGACGTCGTCTGCTACAATAGCGCGCAGTCGTACCAGGTAAAACATACCTGCAAGTTGCCCTTTCAGACGGGATTCTTCATTGATTTCATCTCTGTTTGATCCCACACAATCCTTCGCATGTAAGTAAGGGTTTGGGAGAGGATTTGGCTCATTTTGAGCCCTTGGATGCATCTCATCAATGGAGGAGACAGAGGAGGTGTCCTATACGTGCACACTCAACTATAGTCGTTGCTGTCTCATCTCCATCAATCTCATTCATCCCCAACGCATCCAAGATCAACTCCATTGCTGCTCCACCACCATAGAAGGAGGGACAACATCAAGGGGAGAGGAGGAGGCTCCGTTATCGCGTGCACCGACCTTCGGGGCGGTGCCATCATGCTGGCACCTTCACCAGCGCTGCACTCGTCACCACCATCGCCAGCACTGCCACCATCATCACAATCTCCACCAGCACCACCATGCCTTCTCCCTTCACTGGCTTGTTGCCAGCTCATAACTTGTCCCTAACCTTTGTGTTTATGTTTGAGTATTTGTACTAGTTCTCGGGGATATGGGTGGGCTCTATATGATACTTGATGTGGTCCAATACCTTATGTTCATGATTCGAGTTAGTATCCTTCGCGAATGTTGAGAGGAGCGCTCACTCACATTACTGCCTTGTTTTCGTGAAGTATATTACTATCGTTGTAACTTGTAATGGTTAGCATGTCGAGGTAATTAGAAGTGACAGAAAAAGCCTTAATTCTTCGCCTTTGCAATTGATAGGGGATTAACGGACAACCCTTGTGAGGCTACGTCCACGAAGAAACCCTTAACTATCGTAGTGGTAAATGGCGTGGGGAACCTACGATAGTGGCATGCGTGGCATGAAGTCTACGTGAAAGTAAAACATGTGTTGTACCTAGCTCTGCCCACTTATGGACATGAAGAGTGAACTATATATGATAGTTCATACTAGTAGTGATGAGTTCTGAACCCTAGAGGACACCTACTACTCAAGCACCGGCCCTACTAACTTAATGTCCATTAATTCTTGTTTTTACCTTTCTTGATCGTAGTTTACTTAAACTAATTTTTACTCGTTTCCCTAGCAACATGTTCCTCTTTTAGAATGATGACAGAATATTGGAGAAGAGTACCCCATTATGCAATGGTAAAGGAAGTAATGCAGATAAGGTTCAAGATAGTGAGACAGCCCAGTTGGTCTCCAAGAAAGCTAATAAAAACTATCTTGAAGACAGTGAGACAATCCCAAAGTCCTGCCTTGTTGTAGTGTTCGAGTTACTGGACACTACAGCTGGCATAAGCTCTTCAAACTCGTGGCCTGAATCAGTTTGACTTCTTAAGTCTCAACTACAAGCTAAAAGACATTAGTCAGTTGTTCTGTGACAAGAAGCCGAAGGACTGAGGAAGTCCCTACAGAATTTAGATTCATACTTTCTGGTGCAACATCAAACGTTGGATGATTTTAGCGCCAAACGGTAGAGAGCTAATAAGCTTGGTAAGCTCTTGCCAGCATGGTGGGTGCCCAGGATATCGTTTCTTGAGCTTTTCTGAAGTGGTTTAATTTCTGGACTTGTTTTGCTGCCGTGTTTATTTGCACTAGTGGCCAACTTAGATGCCCAGTGTTTGTAATATGTTCCTTTGTTGTTCCCTACATTTGCACTGGTGGCGAACTTTGATGCCCAGTGGATGTAAAGTCTATAATCGCCTTAATAGCCCAGCGTTAGTTGCTTGCTTATTTATTTCCTTATAGTCTTAATTATTTGTTTGCTTGTAGTCACTGCAGTTCTTTTTCCTCGGTTTGCTAGTGGCCGCAATAACCATGGGCCACATACGGACTATGGTAACCATGGGCCTGCTACCTGCCGTAGTGACCATGAGCATCATACGGGCCGTAGGATCCATGGGCCACACATGTGTCATACTATTCATGGGCCAAAACTAGACCGCGGTATGGGCCGTAAACGGGCCAAAATGGGAATGGTCCATTTATGGGCCCAAACCATAAATGGGTCGTTAACAGGAGGGAAGACAACACAAGCTTAATTCTATCGACACGCATAACAGGCCGTTAATGGGCTGGAATACATGACGGGATGAAAATGGCCCAATGGGTTAATGGGCCACATACGGGCTTACTATAACTAAACCTGTGAATAGTTTGTAATCCAAACTAAACCCAGGCCAACCCATACATGTATAAGTCCAGCGCTCAAGACAAACCAAACCAAATTGCAAATGGTACAATCCAAACTGTATTTATTTTCAAGCCAAATCCATCCAGACCATTTTCTACATACAGTTTGAACCCAAAGTTTCAAACTATGGTTTAGTCAGCAACAACTGGAACATTGGACCGCAAACTTAACCTGTACGTACAGAACTATGAAAGGTATGAAGCACGTACGAACAACGACTAGCTTGGTGTGTGCTTGGTCTGAAGAGCTTCAATGTACATAGCCCGCGTGTGCACCGGAAGACACTACAAAAAAATACACTTCCGTGATGATACGTGTTTGTCACAGTAGGTCACGTTTTCTGTCATGCATGTACATCCATGATGATTTTATGACAGAATCAAGGTAGTCATACCTGTGTTGTCGTAGAAGTGTTCCATGACAATACCAAAATTATCATCACGGAAGTGTTCACTTCCATGACGATAAATGACGCGTCATGGAAGTGCTTTCATCAAGGGTAACCGACACGTGGCATCCACCGTAACGGGTCGCTGTTAATTTATCGGGTCCGATTTTGGATCCGATAACCCGTTAACAGCAACGGCCAATGGCGATTTCCCACGTGTAAAATTCTCATTGGCCGGAGGAAACACGTCTCAGCTCGTCATTGGGTTAGATACGCGCCTATGATATGTCGACACGTGCGACAGCCCAACACTGGCCCATTTAGCTTACAAAGGCCGGCCCGTTTGACTTGGTCAAAAGATACCGGGCCGGCCCATGAAAAGCCTGTTAACGGTCTGTTCGCATATAGCCCATTTTACGGCCCGGTAACGCACGACCCGTTATGGCGTTCCCGAAATCGGCCCAACAGTGTCATGTGGGCCGTCCAGTATAATACCAGCCCGTTTCATTTTTGTCCCATGTATGGCCCACGATGTCTTTCGGCCCATACGAGGCCTTTCGTATCTTTGGGCCCTTTAATGGGCCGCGGTGACTCTGGCCCATAATAAACAGTAAATTTCTTTATGCCCAGTAACGACCCATGATTCACATGGGCTGTTTCCAGCCCGTGTTAGCTTTCGGCCTACTGACGGCCCATACATTCTTGGGCTCCTTTCCGACCCTCAATTACTTCCGGCCCGTTACTGGTCTGTTCCCCTAATGGGCCAAATTTGGCCCGTGGTTAGTATCGGCCCGTTTGTGGCCTGTTAACCCGTTGCGCCGTTTCTAGCCCGTCCTATATTCTGGCCCATTAACGACCCGTTATGCCTGTGACAGAATTAAGCCTTTGCTGTCTTCCGGCCTATTAACGACCCGTTACCGTGCTGGCCCGATACCAATTACGCCCATTTACAGCCCATGTGGGCCCATTTATCCGACGGCCCGAGGCCCACTGAATCTACGGGCCGTTGGAGGCCCATTTATCCGACGGCCCGTAGGAGGCCCATTGATCCTACGGCCGTAGCAGGCTCAAGGTTACCACGGTCCATATATGGCCCATGGTTGTTGCGGCCACTAGCAAACCAAGGAAAAAGAAGACTAGGGAAATAAATAAGATAGAAACTAATGCTAGGCTATTAAGGCGATTGCACAGATTACATTCACTGGGCATCAAAGTTCGCCACCAGTGCAAATATAGGGAACACCCTACACTATACAAAAATGGCTTGCTGTTTTCTTCAGCCGGTCGCTGCATGTTAAGAACAAATTTTGTATCGCAACAAAAAAAATTACAACCATAAAACAAAAGGAAGGTTGGCATAAAAGTTAACAGTCCGGCAGATAAATGCACCACCAGAAGTTCAGAAGCTCAGTTCATTTGACCCGACTGTTACATTTTCATGCTGTACTGTCCGATGGAGCACCATAACCTTCGCCTTCATTTCTCCTAGGCTCCTGAACAACATAGCAAATGTCTGATAGTCTGGTTTCAAAACCATGCATATCTTGACGACATCGAACAATGGTTGTCCTTGTTTCACAAAGGGTCTCTGGTAGGGAATGGACTTGTGTCTCGAGCGCATATATAACATTGTTTTGAGCTTGCATATCTTGATCATGAGGAAGTTTGGACGAGATTGCCTTAACAACCAACCCAGTATTACGCAGGAATGTGCTTTTGGCACTGTTAGTGGACAGGTACTGACCCACTGCAGCAAGAGGTGACATTGTGGTTATAGTTGCCTCGTCACCTTCAGAAGGTGGCGGTTCCACCATTTGTTCCATAGCTTGCTGAAAAGTTGAGTTTTTACATTAGTAGTACTAGAACAGAAGATATTAAGGAGGCAGAAAAACCAAACAAAATAGCTTTGGTCTATATACATAACTTATTCTGGTGAACCCGTGTAAAATATTAGTTGTATTTTACTGCAAAGTACATAATAAAACCAGGTTCCAAACATATGACCATGTACCATGGCTAATGTATTGTCTATTTCTTCACATTGTATTGACAACTAAGGATAAAGAGACAAAGTTTATAATACGGTAAGCATAGTATGACATCATTCATATCACAAAACAACTGAGAACAGACAAACAGGCAATTGTAACGTTGTGTAGACAAGTCCAGCACGGAACTAGATTACAGATCAAGATCAAAGGAACATCACTCCTCTCTTTTAAACTTTGTAAGGTGCAATGATACGCTAAGACAATTGTGTATAAAATTGAAAAGAGTAATAGACATTGGCTGCAAACCGTGCAGTTCAATGCACAAGTCAGAGTAAGTAGCAGTTAAAGGCATGAGGATTAAGGACTTACAACAGCGGCTTTGACTGGTGTAGTCATGCCCTTCGTCTTGCTGGTGTGATAGTCCTTGAAGATTTCCACAGCATTTGGTTCAGGTACTTTTTGGTCCTTGCGGGCTTTCCTCTGCATTTGGAACAAGTCAATATAGATCTGATAATATGGCACAGTGAAAAGAGTGAAACAACAGCTAATTACAAGAACCTCACAGTGTGCAATATAGCTACGAGATCCTGTCGTCTGTTGGAATTTCACTTTCGTACGGTTGGCCTTGTTCTTTGAACAGTTCACCTACAAGAAGATAGATTTGTGAGGCACATGCGTAAATGGGAGTTCAACATGTGATCTGATCACATATATATAACGTACTTGATACTTTGGATCAGACCAGTGTTTAACGAGGCCTCTCCAGTCTTCATCCGATATATGTTCCACTGGAGATGTTTGGGCAAGTTCACTGTTAGCCTTGCCTTCAAAGTGACTTTTCCTCAAGTTATACCGATACTATCGCAGAGCAGAGTTGAAAACATGGGTGCATGCTTGTCTGGTTGCATCATCTTGGCTATCCAACTTGAACCTCATCTGTTGAAAATTATGGGAGTCTCATTACCAGCAACCTAGAAAGTATGGGACAGACCAAGACGATATTACTAATTTCCATACATAACCATACTTACAGATAAATGGTCGAGGAAGGTGTTGAACTCGGTTTCGTCTTTGTCATTCCTGTACTGAATCCATGTTGGGAGGATACGTGCATGACACCTAACGGCAACCGCTGCCTCTGATACTAACTTGGCCGACTCTGTAGCATCACGTGGCCTTTTTAAAAAACTGCCTCAAAACGGATCTCCATTCTTCCTCCTCTAGATTTAGTTAACCTATCGAGCATTATCCCTGATGTCTGTTTCCTCTTGCGCCTAGGTGCTAGTCCAACAACGAACATAGGAAGTGTTAGTGTACATCAAACTGTGAGACTACATATAAAGAAGCATGCAACTGTAACTTGACTCCAACAACTACCTTCTTGATGTTGAAGCTCACAAGGTTCATCTGATCTTGCCAACACGTCTTGTGTCAATAGTGCTTCTGAAGTAGTGTCAGGTGGCAAGGGAGCTTGGGAACGTGCTGCTAGCTGAGTTGACAAACGAGTAACTCGTGCAGCTGGTGGTACTATGGAAGGTGTTGCAACAACTAGGGCTGTCGCTACTTGTTTGGTGGCAGCTATTAGTTTCTATTTGGATTGTTTTGCAACTGGTGTAGCACGGGATACCGTGTTTGTACAATTTTCCGGTGGACTTTGACCTTCTATTGCACCATCAGTACCAGCAGAATCTGCATAATTCTTCCGCTTCTGTTTTCGTGCGTCCTGAGTACTAATACCATCCCCTGCCATTCTGTGTTCCTTCTTCTTTCTCTATGCCATGTCAAGTCAAGCCGACAAGAAAAAGGAATAAAATTTTAGTTCTTCAGAACAAATTGATGCGTGATACAGACGAACTGAACTTTGATGTTAGACAACCACATGATAGGAGGATGTAATATGTACGAAAAACAGGACGGCATGAGATAATCAGAACTATGATGTGTAAACTAAGCAGAAGGCATTTCAATAAATTAGAAGCAATGCAATGGAAGGTAGACACCATATGAAAGATGCTACAAATATCGCTCTGCCAAGTTAACAGTGTCTTGTCATAACTGGCATTTAAACAAATGTGAAGCAGTACAAGAAATAAATCATATGCAAGATGCAAACAACATCACACTACCAAGTTAA
Organism: Thinopyrum elongatum; assembly: GCA_011799875.1. Taxonomy (NCBI): domain Eukaryota; kingdom Viridiplantae; phylum Streptophyta; class Magnoliopsida; order Poales; family Poaceae; genus Thinopyrum; species Thinopyrum elongatum. Next base: position 416,950,843 of record CM022299.1, read on the forward strand.
AGGCCTCTTGTCATTAGTGCCATTGCATATTCACAGCATTGCATATTCACAGCTATGATGTGTAAACTAAGCAGAAGGCATTTCAACAAATTATAAGCAATGAAAGCTAGACACCATATGTAAGATGCAACGAATATCACTCTACCAAGTTAAAACTCTCTCGTCATTAGTGCCATTTCAACAAATTAGTAGTACAAGCTAGAAAATAATGCGAGATGTAAACTATATCAGACTCCCAAGTTAAACGTGTCTTGTGAAAAGTGATTGTTGTAGGTTACACAACAGTAGTACTTTGATGTAAGAACATGGTGTGATAGACAGATATTGTATGTTCTAGAAACAGGAACACGTGTCTTATTCACAAGTATAATGTGTAAAGTAAGCAGATGGAATTCAACAAAATTAGAAGCAATACAAGCTAGACATCATACATAACATGCACCCACATATAACAGTGCCATATTAGAGGGAGCACCTATGATGGTGGACAAGGGGAGACGTGCTCATCATCAACACAGCTACGTTGAGTGTCTATGCATGTGTTGTCTTCCAAATCTTGTTGGGGGGATGGCGGAGTAGAATGTGTAGAGGCCCTCCGTTTCAGTTGTTTGGAAGGAGCACCTTTCTCCACTGCCTTGCTAATTTGCTTCTGCTTTATTGATTTTGCATTGTCAAGTAAAACTGACAAGAAAAAGCAATAAAATTCACTCTTCAGAACTCATTCATGCATGATACTGACAATCACTACCTTGATGTAAGGCAAACACATGATACGAGGATGAAATATGTACGAAAAACAGGACGACATGGCATATTCACAACTATTTTTGTAAACTAAGCAGAAGTAATTTAATCAAATTACAAGCAATACAAGCTAGACACCGTATGCAACATGCAAGACAATATCACACTGCCAAGCTAGAGAAAGCACCTGGGATACCGGTTTCGCCGGAAGACCGCCATCAGTCCCTGCCTTATTTTTTTCCTTCCTCTTTATTAATTTTATTGCCTTATCAAGTCAAACCCACAAGAAAAATGAATAAAAATTCGCTTTTCAGAACTCATTGATGTAGGATGCTGACGAGCACTACTTTAATGTAAGGCGACCGCATGATAGGACGATTGAATGTGTAAGAAAAAATGACAGCATTGCGTATTCACAGCTATGATGTGTAAACTAAGCAGAAGGCATTTCAACAAATTAGAAGCAATGAAAACTAGACACCATATGAAAGATGCAACGAATATCACTCTACCAAGTTAAAATTGTCTCGTCATAAGTGCCATTTCAACAAATTAAAAGTAGTAAAAGCTAGAAAAGAATGCGAGATGTAACCTATATCACACTCCCAAGTTAAACGTGTCTTATAATAAGTGATTGTTGCAGGTTACGCAACAGTAGTACTTTGATGTAAGAACATGTGTGATAGACAGATATTGTATGTTCTAGAAACAGGAACACGTGTCTTATTCACAAGTATAATGTGTAAAGTAAGCAGATGGAATTCAACAAAATTAGAAGCAATACAAGCTAGACATCATACATAACATGCAACCACATATAACAGTGCCAAGTTAGAGGGAGCACCTGTGATGGTGGACTAGGGGAGACGTGCTCATCATCAACACAGCTACGTTGAGTGTCTATGCATGTGTTGTCTTGCAAATCTTCTTGGGGGGGTGGCGGAGTAGAATCTGTAGAGGCCCTCCGTTTCAGTTGTTTGGAAGGAGCACCTTTATCCACTGCCTTGCTAATTTCCTTCCGCTTTATTGATTTTGCATTGTCAAGTAAAATCGACAAGAAAAAGCAATAAAATTCACTCTTCAGAACTCATTCATGCATGATACTGACAATCACTACTTTGATGTAAGCAAACACATGATACGAGGATGGAATATGTACAAAAAATAGGACGACATGGCATATTCACAACTATTTGTGTAAACTAAGCAGAAGCCATTTCAACAAATTAGAAGCAATGCAAGCTAGACACCACATGAAAGATGTAACCAATATGACTGCCAAGTTAAAAGCGTCCCATCATAAATGGCGTTTCAACAAATTAGAAGCAGTGCATGCTATACATCATATGAAAGATGCAACCAATATCACTCTGCATATACTAAAGGTGTCTCGTCATAATTGATTGATGCGGGATACAAAAAAATAGTAGTTTTATGTAAGGACATGCTTAATAGATAGATGTAGTATGTACCAAAAACAGGAAGGCATGTCACATTAACATGTATAATGTATAAACTAAGCAGAATAGCACATGCAATTTAACCAGATTGGAAGAATTACAATCTAGACACTATATGCAACATGCAACCACATATCACGCTGCCAAGTTAGAGCAAGCACCTGCGATGGTGGTGTAGGGGAAATGCGGTCATCAACTACAGAGCTACGTTGACTATCTTCATCTAGCATTGTTGTTTCTTGAGAATCATGTGGGGAGGCTGACACTGCATTCTTTAAAAGAGGATCTTTTCTCACAGCAATCCATTGGCCTGACTGTCTCATCATAAGTGATTGATGAGGGATACACAAGAACATTAGTTTGATGTAAGAACATGGTTAATAGACAGATGTAGTAGTATGTACCAAAAACAGGAAGGCATGTCATATTCAAAGGTATAATGTGTAAGCTAAGCAGATGCAATTTAACCAAATTGGAAGCAATACAAGCTAGAGACCCGGCTGGAGTGGTGAGCATGATCATCTAGGACCTGAGAGCCTGGTGGGAGGCGGGCTGCTTCGCCACCACCGTGGCTTTTTAGTTGGCTTGCAGGTGATGACTGTCTGTGATGGGCTTGTCACTGGCTCGTCCAGTGCCCTGACTAGCTATTTGGCTTCTGGTGCTCCCGGGGATGGTGGTTCATGTAAAAAATATCTTTCCTTATCTTAATAAAGACCGACTTTGGCCTTTTGAATACAAGCTAGACACCATATGCAACATGCAACCACATATGACACCGCAAAGTTAAAGCAAGCACCTGGGATGGTGGTTCATGGCGAGCGAGATCATAAACTCCAGAGCTACGTTTATCGTCTCCATCTGTTAAACATGCAACCTTTAAAGTGTCGAGACGTGTCTTGCCTGCCAACGAAGAAAGCAGGAGCGACTTCTCTCTTTTATTTCGTGCTTCTGTCAATAGTTTGGCAGAGGATGAAATACCCATGCATAAAAAAACAATAGTGAGAGTATGGGTGAAGTGTGTGCATAACTAGTGCACTGTAAAAGTAGCAGATAGCAGGTGGCTGAAAAATAAATGTCAGGAGACATATGATAGCTCTACAACATTGCATGGCAAACAAAATTGGATTCTACTCCGTATGATTTTGTAATATATGAGCACAGGGATGGCTGGGAAATGCAGGTACTCCTCCAGCACACCACCACATGTGGTCCTATCAAAATAACAGTAGACTGGAAATAAATAGGTCAGTTGATTTTTTATGAACTATCCGATCTACAAGGAACGAGCAGATGGCCTTCGTCTACCTCCCGCCAGTCACTGTTGACGATCTTTCTCGAACCGCTAGTGACCACCGGCCTAGACCACTGCCTCCACCGCCCCGCCCTCCCCTTGACCTCACACCACCGCCGTGCTTGGCAGCGCCCCCCGGCCATCCCTTTAAGCCCGACCGACCTCTAGATCGGGCGCCAACTGCTCCTAGACCCCACACACCCCTAAGATAAACACTGAGGCGCTGCTTCCCCGGCGTAATAGGCGGACTAGCGCCTGTTACGCCTGGGAATGCTTCCTTTAATTGGGAATCAACTGACCAGGAATTGAAATCCAGGGGGCGACAGACCTCTAGCTAAGGTGAAATAGTATATGAGGAGAAACCTTGTGCATCGCGAGTTACTAGGAACATCTAGTATCAGGAAGAAGGTGTAGGAAGAAGCGGTCAACTAGTGTATTCTGTGGGATGAATACCATGCAAGCAGACACGTAAGATTTGCATGAATAAGAGAAGAGGAGTACCAGTTCTGGTTGCCAGTGCTGTGTCCTCCTGATATGGCGGCGATGTTCTTCTTTTTACCGGGGGAACCGATGTTTTGGAGGAGGGTGGAGCCTTGGACGAACCCATGGCCAAATTGTTGACTGTGTTGCGGTGGCCGTCTGTCGGCGGAGGGGAAGCAGATCCGAGGCGACGAAGGACGGCGTAGCGGGAACAACTCCGGTGCGGTGGACGGTGGCGACGTTGGAGCGGCAGCGGTGAGGCACAGGACAGCGTGGTTGAACTGGCTCGGGTACGGCGCACATCGGCGTCCTGGAGGCAGCTCGGCCTCGGCTTCAACTATTAGCCGTGGAGGGCATTGCGGTTGCGGTTGCGGTGGACGACGACGTCGGGGTATCGACTCCGGTGTGATGGAGGAGGGCGGCGGTTGATGGGTGGGATGGGGTGGCGGACGGAGGACGCCAGGGTTTCACGGCTGGTGGAGAGGTAGTTTTGGCACCCACGCAGTACGAATGGGGAATCGGACGGGGGGGGAGGGGGGAGGGAGCTAAGGGGGAACCATGTTTCGATCTCGGACGCGCTTGTTTTTGTTTTTTTAATAGATGGGACGCGGTTGTTTGAAATTTGGGGAAAGTACAAACTTTGCCCCCTCTTAAATTTCGGGCCTACTGCGGGTCGGGGGTAGGACGGTAATCCTAGGTGTCCCAAATAGTGGGCGGGAGCGATTTCGGCCGAGCGAATATGTGTTTAGGCGGCCACGATGTATGAATGTTTTTTGGAGGCGGTTGCGTGGCGTTTAGATGAAGTAACAAACCTACCCCGGTTTAGACCTATAGACGTCGGGCCGGTAGGCTTCATGGGTCGGAGTTAGAAAAGTAATTTTCTTCTACCAAACATTGGTCTCACGCGGTTTCGGGCGAGTAGAGGCTCTTTTGGTGCTTCGTTCGAAATTTTGAAACAGAAACATTCACGTTTAGAGTACTATTGAACTTTGAGGATTGACCAAAATAGGCAACGTTAAATTTGACCTTCTATGTTTGGAAACCTCATTAAATTATGCGCTTCTTTTTGAAATTTTGACACTTGAAAATCCTATAACTACGATTATTTTGGAATGGAGGAGGTAAATTTGAATCTATTTTGTACATGACTATATATGCTATTATGTACAAAAGCATAGCAAAGATTGGTGCCCCCATAATTTAGGTATGATTTAAAAATGCCATGATCTCGAATTCAAATAATTCAATGGACTTCATGTTGAATTCAAATTTTTAAAACCACCTCAAGTCGAATTCAAATGTATGCTAGTTCATAGCTAGCTATTCATAATGTTCATTGTGTAACTTTTGTATGTATAATGTGCTTTACACACACAACATGAACTATACTCACGTTTATATTCGAATTGCTAAAGAGATGCATTGTCCGGAGTTCAAAATACTAACTCTATGGATCAATTATGTCAAATAATAACATAGACATGCTCAAATTCGATAGAATATAGATGTCTGATGGATCAATGACCGTTCCTTACGCGAATTGCAAATATCATGATCCCATCCTAATATTTGGATATAATTTATATTTTTAATCAATGTGTACATCAGTCTTTTACGTGTAGTTTCACTCTCCATAGGCCCCTCCTCACACACACGCTAACTTTCTCTCTCACACATACGTGCACACGGTGTATATCCATCGGTGGTCTCTCACACATGCTCACACACTCTCTCCCGAGGTGTCTTTCTCGCACACATGCTCTTGATATCACCCTCCCTCCCTCTCGCAACCATTTACGACTGCTTTCACTTACCTTTATCACAAGCACCCTTCCTCTCACACGCATACGCACGCACAATCCCAATCGACCCTTTCTCTATACATAGACCTGCCTACGTGTCTCCTGCACGCACATTATCTTTAGGCCTGTCTCGCATGCATTGTCTCCACCTCTCTTCCTAATTGACAATTATGATTCCAGCAAAGCATTCTGTAGGATGTCCCTTAAAGTTAGGTTGATTGAATGGTAATATCAGAGATAAGGGGTTACCTTAGTCCAAGGACCTAGGGTTACAAATCCTAGCCGGCTTTGTTAGTGGACACAGAGTCCTTCACGACTCTGGTATCTTTGTCTTGTACGACTAGTCCTCCATGGGTCTCCTTGAATGCGTCACGGGCCGACCAATGTAGGGCAGGACGAAACAGAACCAAGGGCCTCACCTCGGCCCACCGGACCTCACGCGGTGACACACCCTCTGCCCCTAGGTCTCGTTATCTTCTCACACCCACACATACCAACACAGAGACCACACAAAATATTTTCTCCTCATGTCTCTATACCCTCCCCCTTGCATATACACACTCAAGGGCATCTCTCGCCGTGACATCCTATTCGTCTCTCTCTCTAGACCTCTCTCATTTCTCGTGCTATCTCTCCCACGCCCCCCCGCCGGCCCCTCTATCCATGCCTCTCTCAAATACGTAATACGTACACATACCCTCTCTAGGTCCTGCCAAATACGTCAACTACACATGCACACATGTTACATCACGTACCCCATTGATCTAAAAAGCCCTCTCTTCATGTTTATTTCGCAAACAACATTCCTTTTGAATAAAACGACACAAAGTGTGGCCAAAAAATTATTTTAGAATTTCTACATATATACACCATTACAAAGTTATATGGAGGAGTATGAACGTTAATTTGCATTGCATGGTGCACCCAATGATATTTATTCCGCACTGTGAATTTTAATATTTTTATACTATATATAAAGTTAGTCAAAATAAAGAGAAACGAAGAGCATCTCTCTCTCCATCGCATACACCCCCTCTACGCCCCTTTCATATACGCACACAAACTATCTCTAGGTCCTCTAAAAGTACGCCCCCAGCACATTCACGCATATTTCATCTTTCTCTCGCGATATATACAGTGACGATCATTGTATTTGAAGCAAAAGCACGATACGTACATTGGACTTCAGAATCCACTCATTACGGTCACCATTTATGTTTTGTGCTTATTATACAGTCACGGGCTCACCGTATAGCTCTGTATTTGCTCAAGACATGACTAGTTGACCAGTTAAACGCTCCACATGGCACCTCTAGTGTTGCATCACATTATCTCACTACCATTGGGCCCACCTGTTGGTGTGTATAAGAATGAAAACAAACGATAAAAAAATATTGGACGGTGGTTCGAAGTCATGACCGCGGGCACAACGGACAAGGTGGCCTTGTATTGGTATGCTGAGCCGTCTGTTTTAACACACATTAGCTGGTGTGGTGATTATACACACACGCATGCATGCGCACGAACTGCATACATGCAACACTCACACGTACACACACAGCCACGCACGCACGCAACACTCACACGTACACACGCAGCCACACACGCACGCAACACTCACACGCACACACGCATGCATGCATGCACACACCACACGACCAACACACACGCTCACGCTCAAGTGCTCAACCTACACGTGCATGTGCACGCATTAGGCCCTGACAGATACATACACAACCAGGTGGTTCCCGCGCACGGGTTGGAGTCTTGTCGCGCCTGCGTAAATTTGTGTTTATCTTACCTTTTTCCTATGCGAACTGATAGGTGGGACCCACAAGGAACGTGGTCAATTTAACCAGTCAACATAGTGCCACGCAGACTATTTGGCCGGTCAACAGAGTGCAATCTGATGCTGAACGGTGAGCAAGTGACCGTATAATCACCGCAAAACGTATATAGTGACCGTAATGAGCGTATTCTGAAGTCCGGTGACCGTATTACGCTTTTTGCTTGAAATACACTGACCGCCAGTGTATTTATCTCTTCTCTCGCTCTCTCTATGGAGCCGAGTAGGCCAACGTGCTAGTGCCTAAATTGGCGCACGCCACCCCATTATTGTTGTACTAGTTTCGTAAGAGCGAACAAGCATTCACGTCTACTGTACAAACTGTAGATATGAGTTACAAATATTGTGAAGACGAATACAAATATTTGAATCCACTTTATGCCCAATTTCTCTCTGTAGGCCCTCCAAAAGTACATCTCTACACGTTCTCGCATGTTACATCTAACAACTATGCAATACAACACTACTACTACACTCTAACACAATAAATCATATGTGTTTTTAGTTTTACTAGATCTCATATTGTTACTTAATTATTCAGTTTGCATACATTAAAATTGCCTTTGAAATGTATGGCTAGTATCATCTACCGCGTGGGAAAAATCCCGCCCTTGCCTGTTTAATCGGGTTTGTATCGATGGATCGTGCGAAACATCAAAAGTATAGTAGTACTACAGTACAAGTAACAGTTCACTGGGCCGCTGTGTTGTGTACTCCTCCGTCGTAAGAGTGGAGCGCTCGCTTTCATAAATGTTCTAGTCCCTTTCGTCGACATGTGGGACATCAAGCAACCGGTTCCACGTGCCATACCGAAATAACAGTGCAGAGCAGCAGGGGTGAAGCACCCCAGTCATGGCGTCGGCATAGTAATGAGCAATGAGGCGTCAAATCACAAAGCTGCACCTTTCCCGCAGTTAAGTTGGAGGGACGGAGTAATGCTAAAAAAAGAAGTTGGATGGACGAAGCAACCATCATTTCACTCGTTGCTGAATCCGCTTCTCCCTCATCTTCTTCAAGTTAACCACGCGTTGCTTCTGCCGTTGTTCTGCCTCATGTGGGACGCAGATCGGCTTGGTAAAGCACTGACACGTGGGACCGCATGTTAGCAAACCGCCAGGCCAACGTCCTCTAAAAATAAGGAACCTCCCCCGCCTTCCGCGCGGCAAAATCACCTCCTTTTTACTAATCTTGATACTATAATTTTTTAGATCAATATAATCGAGATTTGTATAGATAGCACACAGGAGCAAAACCAAGTGGTACGGTTAAGGGCATCCACAATGTGTAGCCAAATGTGAAAATAGCTTTTGGCATCGATGGGAACCATTGTGGAGGGTGCTGCCAAAGCCAAAAAGATGGAACCGAAGCTCCCTAATTGATTGATTGAAGGAATAGAAAAATGCAACCTCTCTCCTCTTTCTCCCGTGCTTGGACGCATGTATAATATAGAGCACAGAGTCTACTCCCCTGTCCCTTCTATCACAAATCACAAAGAAGTGAGGCATCAAATCACAAAGCACAGATGAAGCAACCATCATTTCACTCTTCGCTGACTGCGCTTCTCCATCGTCTTCTTCGATAAACCACCTTACCGCACTAAGCTGGACGGACGACGCTATTGTGTAGTACTAGTACATTTACGCCTCCTTTGGTTCAACGGACTTCCTGGATGGCTTGCAGGCGGCACTTGCGAACGACTTACCGTGCTCTCCCTCAATGGTGTGCTCCATCGAACGCACTTCACCAAAGCCACAACGTTCGAGATATTGTGGACGTCACCGCAATGGGGAAGGAAGTCAAATAGTTACTACCTTCATTTTTTGTATACAAGGCCAGTATCAAAATTACAATTTGTAGAAGGCCACTAACACTAATCGAGGCAAAATTGATGGAGTTTGCCTCGTACTAGCAACCAAGGACATTAATATACCCTTGCATGCATGCGGAAGTGAGAAGGTTGGTTTGCATGGCGCTGCATTAATCAAGCAATGAGGAGTGAGATGGTTAGCTCTTGGGTGTTGGAGAAAAAAATACGCATTAATTGACACGTCAAACGAGGATTTGTATTGATCAATCCCGTGAAGGAAAACCCCGCCTTTCTTTTTTAACACAAGTAGTACGTACGTACTTGTATCCTGTTTGGGTCTAGGCCTTGCATTGCCATACTTCGCCACACATTTTTGCCAAGCTTGCCTAAAGTTTTTCAAAATGAAAAGGAGGTACACTTGCGCACGGCTATCGCGGTCGCACCGCACCCTCACACAGTCGCTCCTGCATGCCGCAAACCCAACCAAGGGAACGCACCCTCACTGACTCGTGCTACCGCATGTGATCAAACCAAGCTCAGCCATCCTACCGCTGACACATAATTTTTGTTCATACAGAATGTTTATCCAACCGCATGTTGGGGAAGATCCGTGCGGCCCGTGCAGTGGTCTGTTGGGGAAGAAGAAGAGGTGAGGATGAAAAAGGGTTAGGAGACGTAGGATATTCATCCAACCGCCTGAAATGGTCGACTGACCCAAATGATGAAAGTCAGGCGACTTGCGTAAATATATGTTTTTACACAACAAAAGATCCCTAAAAACAACAACATAAAGAAAAACTATCACTGCTCGCTGCTACTTCTTGAGCTTGCGTTGGTTTTTCCCTTGAAGAGGAAAGGGTGATGCAGCAAAGTAGAGATAAGTATTTCCCTCAGTTTGAGAACCAAGGTATCAATCTAGTAGGAGACAACGCACAAATCACCGAATACCTGCACAAACAATCAAACAACTTGCACCCAACGCGATAAAGGGGTTGTCAATCCCTTCACGGTTATTTGCAAAAGTGAGATCTGGTAGAGATAGATAAACGATAAAGTAAATATTTTTGGTATTTTTGTTTTATAGATCAGAAAGTAAAAGATTGCAAAATAGTAGATCGGAAACTTGTATGATAAAAGTAGAAGATTATATTATGGAAAATAGACCCGGGGGCCATAGGTTTCACTAGAGGCTTCTCTCAAGATAGAAAATAATACGGTGGGTGAACAAATTACTACCGAGCAATTGATAGAAAAGCGCAAAGTTATGATGATATCTAAGGCAATGATCATGAATATAGGCATCACGTCCATGTCAAGTAGACTGAAACGATTCTGCATCTACTACTATTACTCCACACATCGACCGCTATCCAGCATGCATCTAGAGTATTAAGTTCATAAAGAACGGAGTAATGCATTAAGTAAGATGACATGATGTAGAGGAATTAACTCAAGCAATATGATGAAAACACCATCTTTTTATCCTCGATGGCAACAATACAATACGTGCCTTGCTGCCCCTACTGTCACTGGGAAAGGACACCGCAAGATTGAACCCAAAGCTAAGCACTTCTCCCATTGCAAGAAAAACCAATCTAGTTGGCCAAACCAAACCGATAGTTCGAAGAGAATTACAAAGATATCAAATCATGCATATAAGAATTCAGAGAAGATTCAAATAATATTCATAGATAAGCTGATCATAAATCCACAATTCATTGGATCTCGGCAAACACACCGCAAAAAAGTATTACATCGAATAGACATCCAAGAACATCGAGGAGAACATGGTATTGAGAATCAAAGAGAGAGAAGAAGCCATCTAGCTACTAGCTATGGACCCGTAGGTCTGTGGTAAACTACTCACGCTTCATCGGAAGGGCAATGGTGTTGATGTTGAAGCCCTCCGTGATCGAATGCCCCTCCGGCAGGGTGCCGGAAAAGGTCCCTAGATGAGATCTCACGGGTACAGAAGGTTGCGGCGATGGAAAAGTGTTTTCGTGGATGCCCCTGTTGGTTTGGGGATATATGAGTATATATAGGTGAAAGAATTAGGTCAGGAGGTGCACGAGGGGCCCACAAGGGTGGGGGGCGCGCCCTACCCCCTGGGCGCGCCCTCCGTCCTTGTGACCATCTCATGGCTCCTCCGACTTCATCTCCAAGTCTCCTGGTTTCCTTTTGGTCCAAGAAAAATCATCGCGAAAGTTTTATTCCGTTTGGACTCCGTTTGGTATTCCTTTTCTGCGAAACTCAAAAACAAGGAAAAAACAGAAACTGGCACTGGGCTCTAGGTTAATAGGTTAGTCCCAAAAATAATATAAAATAGCATATTAATGCATATAAAACATCAAAAACAGATAATATAATAGCATGGAACAATAAAAAATTATAGATACGTTGGAGACGTACCAAGCATCCCCAAGCTTAATTCCTGCTCGTCCTCGAGTAGGTAAATGATAAAAACAGAATTTTTGATGTGGAATGCTACCTAACATATTTATCCATGCAATTTTGTTTATTGTGGCATGAATGTTCAGATCCGTAAGATTCAAAACAAAAGTTTAATATTGACATAGAAACTATAATACTTCAAGCATACTAACAAGGCAATTATGTCTTCTCAAAATAACATGGCCAAAGAAAGCTTATCCCTACAAAATCATATAGTCTGGCTATGCTCCATCTTCATCACACAAAATATTCAAATCATGCACAACCCCGATGACAAGCCAAGCAATTGTTTCATACTTTTGACGTTCTCAAACTTTTTCAACTTTCACGCAATACATGAGCGTGAGCCATGGACATAGCACTATAGGTGGAATAGAAGGTGGTTGTGGAGAAGACAAAAAGAGGGAGATAGTCTCACATCAACTAGGTGTATCAATGGGCTATGGAGATGTCCATCAATAGATATCAATGTGAGTGAGTAGGGATTGCCATGCAACGGATGCACTAGAGCTATAAGTTTATGAAAGCTCAAAAAGAAACTAAGTGGGTGTGCATCCAACTCGCTTGCTCACGAAGACCTAGGGCAATTTGAGGAAGCCCATCATTGGAATATACAAGCCAGGTTCTATAATGAAAAATTCCCACTAGTATATGAAAGTGACAACATAGGAGACTCTCTATCATGAAGATCATGGTGCTACTTTGAAGCACAAGTGTGGTAAAAGGATAGTAACATTGCCCCTTCTCTCTTTTCTCTCATTTTTTTATTTGGGCCTTCTCTCATTTTTTTTGGCCTCTTTTTTTCGTCCGGAGTCTCATCCTGACTTGTGGGGGAATCATAGTCTCCATCATCCTTTCCTCACATGGGGCAATGCTCTAATAATGAAGATCATCACACTTTTATTTACTTACATCTCAAGAATTACAACTCGATTCTTAGAACAAAATATGACTCTATATGAATGCCTCTGGCGGTGTACCGGGATGTGCAATGAATCAAGAGTGACATGTATGAAAGAATTATGAACGGTGGCTTTGCCACAAATATGATGTCAACTACATGATCATGCAAAGCAATATGACAATGATGAAGCGTGTCATAATAAAACGGAACGGTGGAAAGTTGCATGGCAATATATCTCGGAATGGCTATGGAAATGCCATAATAGGTAGGTATGGTGGCTGTTTTTAGGAAGGTATATGGTGGGTGTATGATACCGGCGAAAGTTGCGCGGTACAAGAGAGGCTAGCAATGGTGGAAGGGCGAGAGTGCGTATAATCCATGGAATCAACATTAGTCATAAAGAACTCACATGCTTATTGCAAAAATCTATTAGTTATTGAAACAAAGTACTACGCGCATGCTCCTAGGGGGATAGATTGGTAGGAAAATACCATCGCTCGTCCCCGACCGCCACTCATAAGGAAGACAATCAATAAATAAATCATGCTCTGACTTCATCACATAACGGTTCACCATACGTGCATGCTACAGGAATCACAAACCTTAACACAAGTATTTCTCAAATCCACAATTACTCACTAGCATGACTCTAATATCACCATCTTTATATGTCAAAACAATCATAAGAAATCAAACTTCTCATAGTATTCAATGCACTTTATATGAAAGTTTTTATTATATCCCTCTTGGATGCCTATCATATTAGGACTAAATTTATAACCAAAGCAAATTACCATGCTGTTTAAAGACTGTCAAAATAATATAAGTGAAGCATGAGAGTTTAATAATTTCTATAAAATAAAGCCACCGCCGTGCTCTAAAAAGATATAAGTGAAGCACTAGAGCAAAATTGCCTAGCTCAAAAGATATAAGTGAAGCACATAGAGTATTCTAATAAATCACGATTCATGTGTGTCCCTCTAAAAAGGTGTGTACAGTAAGGATGATTGTGGCAAACTAAAAATCCAAGACTCAAATCATATAAGACGCTCCAAGCAAAACACATATCATGTGGTGAATAAAAATATAGCCTCAAGTAAAGTTACCGATAGACGAAGACGAAAGAGGGGATGCCTTCCGGGGCATCCCCAAGCTTAGGCTCTTGGTTGTCCTTGAATATTACCTTGGGGTGCCTTGGGAATCCCCAAGCTTAGGCTCTTGCCCCTCCTTATTCCATAGTCCATCAAATCCTTACCCAAAACTTGAAAACTTCACAACACAAAACTCAACAGAAAATCTCATAAGCTCCGTTAGTATAAGAAAATAAATCACCACTTTTGGTACTGTTGTGAACTCATTCTTTATTTATATTGGTGTAATATATACTGTATTCCAACTTTTCCATGGTTCATACCCCCCGATACTACCCATAGATTCATCAAAATAAGCAAACAACACAAAGAAAACAGAATCTGTCAAAAATAGAACAGTCTGAGAAGATCCGAATTTTTATAATACTTATGTAACTCCAAAAATTCTGAAAAATTAGGAAAACTGATGAAATTTGTATATAAATCTCGTGTAAAATTTTTAAGGTTTTTAAACGCTCCATTGAATTATTAAAATTCTGTGACTGGACACAAAAGTTTCTGTTTTTCAGCAAGATCAAATCAACTATCACCGTAAGCCATCCTAAAGGTCTTACTTGGCACAAACACTAATTAAAACACCAAAACACATCTAACCAGAGGCTAGATGAAAAATTTATTGAAAAACAGCAAGGAAAAATATTGGGTTGTCTCCCAAAAAATGCTTTTCTTTAAAGCCTTTTAGCTAGGCATTTATAATTTCAATGATGCTCACATAAAAGAGAAGAATTGAAGCATAAAGAGAGCATCATAAAACACATGACAAAACACATCTAAATCTAACATACTTCCTATGCATAGGCATTTTATAAGCAAACAAATTATCAAGGCAAGCAAAATCTAGCATATGCAAGGAAGAAGAAAGAAACAATAGCAATCTCAACATAACGAGAGGTAATTTAGTAACATGAAAATTTCTACGACCATATTTTCCTCTCTGATAATAATTACATGTAGGATCATAATCAAATTCAACAATATAACTATCACATAAAATATTCTCTTCAAGATCCACATGCATACAAAGTTGACACTCTTCCAAAATAGCGGGGTTATCAAATAAAGTCATGACCTCTCCAAGCCCACTTTTATCAAAAATTTCATAAGATTGATGATACTCCAAAGTAGTGGGATCATTATTACCTAGAGTTGACACTCTTCCAAACCCACTTTCAATATTATTGCAAACACTATTATCATGAGGCTTAAATAAATTTTCAAGATCATAAGAAGAATCACCCCAATCATGATCATTGCAATAAGTAGTGGACATAGCAAAACTAGCATCCCCAAGCTTAGGGTTTTGCATATTATTAGCACAATTGACATCAATAGAATTTATAGTAAAACCATTGCAATCATGCTTTTTATTCAAGGAACTATCATGAATTACTTCATAAATTTCTTCATCACAATTTTCAGATTCACGAATTTCAAGCAAAACTTCATAAAGATAATCTAGTGCACAAAACTCACTAGCAATTGGTTCATCATAATTGGATCTCTTAAAAAGATTAGCAAGTGGACGAGGATCCATAAACTTTTAGCAAGCGCAGATGCAAGCAAAAAGAAGGCACATGGTAACACAAGCAAACAAAAGATCGAACAGAAAGAAGGGCGAATAAAAAGGCAATTTTTTCAAAAATCATTTTAGAAGTGGGGGAGAGGAAAACGAGAGGCAAATGGCGAATAATGTAATGCAAGAGATGAGAGTTTATGATGGGTACTTGGTATGTCTTGACTTGGCATAGATCTCCTCGGCAACGGCTCCAGAAATTCTTCCTGCTACTTCTTGAGCTTGCGTTGGTTTTTCCCTTGAAGAGGAAAGGGTGATGCAGCAAAGTAGAGATAAGTATTTCCCTCAGTTTGAGAACCAAGGTATCAATCCAGTAGGAGACAACGCACAAATCACCGAATACCTGCACAAACAATCAAACAACTACCCAACGCGATAAAGGGGTTGTCAATCCCTTCACGGTTATTTGCAAAATTGAGATCTGATAGAGATAGATAAACGATAAAGTAAATATTTTTGGTATTTTTGTTTTATAGATCAGAAAGTAAAAGATTGCAAAATAGTAGATCGGAAACTTGTATGATAAAAGTAGAAGATTATATGATGGAAAATAGACCCGGGGGCCATATGTTTCACTAGAGGCTTCTCTCAAGATAGAAAATAATACGGTGGGTGAACAAATTACTGCCGAGCAATTGATAGAAAAGCGCAAAGTTATGACGATATCTAAGGCAATGATCATGAATATAGGCATCACGTCCGTGTCAAGTAGACTGAAATGATTCTGCATCTACTACTATTACTCCACACATCGACCGCTATCTAGCATGCATCTAGAATATTAAGTTCATAAAGAACGGAGTAATGCATTAAGTAAGATGACATGATGTAGAGGAATTAACTCAAGCAATATGATGAAAACCCCATCTTTTTATCCTCGATAGCAACAATACAATACGTGCCTTGCTGCCCCTACTGTCACTGGGAAAGGACACCGCAAGATTGATCCCAAAGCTAAGCACTTCTCCCATTGCAAGAAAAACCAATCTAGTTGGCCAAACCAAACCGATAGTTTGAAGAGAATTACAAAGATATCAAATCATGCATATAAGAATTCAGAGAAGATTCAAATAATATTCATAGATAAGCTGATCATAAATCCACAATTCATCGGATCTCGGCAAACACACCGCAAAAAAGTATTACATCGAATAGATATCCAAGAACATCAAGGAGAACATGGTATTGAGAATCAAAGAGAGAGAAGAAGCGATCTAGCAACTAGCTATGGACCCGTAGGTCTGTGGTAAACTACTCACGCTTCATCGGAAGGGCAATTGTGTTGATGTAGAAGCCCTCCGTGATCGAATGCCCCTCCGGCAGGGTGCCGGAAAAGGTCCCTAGATGGGATCTCACGGGTACAGAAGGTTGCGGCGATGGAAAAGTGTTTTCGTGGATGCCCCTGTTGGTTTGGGGATATATGAGTATATATAGGTGAAAGAATTAGGTCAGGAGGTGTACGAGGGGCGCACAAGGGTGGGGGGCGCGCCCTACCCCCCTGGGCGCGCCCTCCGTCCTTGTGGCCGCCTCGTGGCTCCTCCGACTTCATCTCCAAGTCTCCTGGTTTCCTTTTGGTCCAGGAAAAATCATCGCGAAAGTTTTATTCCGTTTGGACTCCGTTTGGTATTCCTTTTCTGCGAAACTCAAAAACAAGGAAAAAACAGAAACTGGCACTAGGCTCTAGGTTAATAGGTTAGTCCCAAAATAATATAAAATAGCATATTAATGCATATAAAACATCAAAAACAGATAATATAATAGCATGGAACAATAAAAAATTATAGTTACGTTGGAGACGTATCACTCGCGGAACAAGACGGCCTCGTTGTCTTTGGCTGTCGGCGCGAACCAGCCGTTGCTGCCGATGTGTGTCTCCGCACCGTGGTTGTCCTCAGCCTCTAGCTA
Organism: Thinopyrum elongatum; assembly: GCA_011799875.1. NCBI lineage: Eukaryota > Viridiplantae > Streptophyta > Magnoliopsida > Poales > Poaceae > Thinopyrum > Thinopyrum elongatum. The sequence goes on from CM022299.1 coordinate 416,968,257, forward strand.
CTCGTTCACGCAGAGCGTGCGGGCGCTCTGCACGGACGTGAGCACCGCCCGGTTCACGTCCATGATGTTCGGTTCCGCCTGCAGCAGGGCCTCGATGGCAGCGGCATCCGCGCGCTCCGTGTCAAGTTGAGCCTCTGCCGCCCGGTTCAAGTCCAGGACGTCTGGTTCTGCCTGCAGGAGATCCTCGATGGCAGCGGCATCCGCGCGCTCCGCGTTAAGTTGAGCCTCCGCCGCCCGGTTCACATCCACGACATCCGGTTCCGCCTGCAGGAGGGCCTCGATGGCAGCGGCATCCGCGTGCTCCGCATCGAGTTGAGCCTCCGTCTCCCGATCCTCCTTTAGGATCGCCAGGTTGAACCGCTGGTCCACCTGCACCATGGGGGACCCGGACGCCGGCACGAAGTCGACCTCCATCATCTCATACGCATCGGGAGCCTTCTGCGCCGTGACCTCCACCATGAACATTGGATCGGCTTCCTCCTCCTCGGAGCTTGGCTCCAGAGAACTCGAGGATTGGTCCGCTGCAAAGCGAGCTTGGGAACGGAGGTCTGTGGCGCCGACTGCCGCCGTGATTTCTGCGCGGCGCTTCGGCGTCAGCATCTTGTAGTACGTGATCTTGCGGCGCACCATGGCTTTCCGATGAACTAGGGGACGGTTGATGCGGGCTAGGGGATCGAAAGGTGGGGGAATGGGATGGAGAGGAGATGTGGTTTTGGGGTAGTGGTGACTGGCCGGAAAGTAGCTGGCGTAGGCCGAGCAGCGAAGGTTCTGGTGTGAATAGTGATTCCGGTGACGACCGGTCAATCGGTTTTGACTGTGCGGAGTTTGCAAAGCCGGACGGCTGGAGCCTGGAGAGTTGTGGGGTGGGATGGGACCAAAGTTTTGGAGTTTCACGTGGCAGACGTCCGGACCTCCCCACCGTTCCTGTCGACGACGAGGCGGTGACTTCGTAAATCTCAAGATGACTAGCAAGATGCCCGTGTATTGCACGGAACATCAGGATGCATTTTTTTACAAAACACCTGTTGTGATTGACCCATGAAGGAGTAATCCCATGTGTAAAACTAAAGATATCTCAAGAATTTCATAAAAAAATGGTATCTCAAGAATTTCATCGAAAAATGATATCTCGAGAAAGATGATAGATAAGGTGAGGAGGAGTGGGGCGCGGTGGTGATTGGTGGTCGGACTTAGCAGAGGCATGGGGATGGACGACTGAAAGTGCAACTAATCCCTGGGTGGTTTTGGTAATTCTTAACAACATATAGCTCATTGAACTAATACTCTTTCAAGATGATCATTTCAGAAAGTTCAATGATTGGCATGGCATGGACTAGAGATGTGGACCCCTCAAAATACTAAGGACATATATTGGCAAAAGCTCAAGACTCTACATTTTCTTTTTAGTGATCCAAGATCACATTGAGTCCATAGGAAAAGCCAATACTATTAAAAGGGGATGAGGTGTTGCTTAATGGCTTGCTTGCTCAAAATGCTTAGTGATATGCTCCAAAAGCCCTCAACCACTTTCTCATTTTCACATATGTCCTAAACCTAAAGTCAAACTCGGCCCCACCGATTTGATCTATCCGGCGCCACCGAGTTCACTTGACATAGCCATAGCCAGAAACCCTAACCAATTCGGTCTCACCGATACGGATCTCGGTCTCACCGAGATGGGATTGCAAACTCTCTGTTTCCATTCGTAACGTTTTGGTCTAACCGAAATGAGCGATCGGTCCCACCGAGTTCACAATGCAAACTCTCTATTTCCTTTTCGTAACGTTTCGGTCTAACCGAAATGAGTGATCGGTCCCACCAAGTTTGCCTGACCAACTCTCTGTTTGCCTATCACTGAAATCGGTCCCACCGAGTTCATGTGATCGGTCTCACCGAGATCAAGTTATGCCCTAACCCTAGCACATCGGTCCCACCGAAAATCCTAATGTTCACATTTTGAACTGAATCGGTCTGACCGAGTTTCACTATTTGGTAAATTGTGTGTAACGGTTAGATTTTGTGTGGAGGCTATAAATACCCCTCCACCCCCTTCTCCATTTGTGAGAGAGCCATCAGAACATGCCTACACTTCCACTACTCATTTTCTGAGAGAGAACCACCTACTCATGTGTTGAGACCAAGACATTCCAATCCAACCACTAGAATCTTGATCTCTAGCCTTCCCCAAGTTGCTTTCCACTCAAATCATCTTTCCACCATATCCAAATCTGTGAGAGAGAGTTGAGTGTTGGGGAGACTATCATTTGAAGCACAAGAGCAAGGAGTTCATCATGAACACACCATCTATTACCTTTTGGAGAGTGGTGTCTCCTAGATTGGTTAGTTGTTACTTGGGAGCCTCCGTCAAGATTGTGGAGTTGAACCAAGGAGTTTGTAAGGGCAAGGAGATCGCCTACTTCGTGAAGATCTACCCAAGTGAGGCAAGTCCTTCGTGGGCGATGGCCATGGTGGGATAGACAAGGTTGCTTCTTCGTGGACCCTTCGTGGGTGGAGCCCTCCGTGGACTCGCGCAACCGTTACCCTTCGTGGGTTGAAGTCTCCATCAACGTGGATGTACGATAGCACCACCTATCGGAACCACGCCAAAAATCTCCGTGTCTACATTGCGTTTGCTCCCTCCAAACTCCTCCCCTTTACCTTCATATGCAATGATTTACATTCCGCTGTTATACTCTTAGAATTGCATGTGTAGGTGGATTGCTTGACTTGTGCTAAGTTGCTAAAATCTGCCAAGACTTAAAATTGGGAAAAGGCTAGATTTTTATTTGGGCAAGTAGTCTAATCACCCCCCCTCTAGACATACTTTCGATCCTACAATTGGTATAAGAGCTTTGGTCTCCATTTGCCTTGATTTCCATAGCTTTGTTGATCATAGCCTTGGTTTCGCAACCTAGGAGAGTATGGCGTCTAGCGAGGGAAATTACCACCGTAGAGGTCCTTACTTTGATGGTACTAATTTTGCTAGTTGGAAGCATAAGATGAAAATGCATATTCTTGGACATAACCCCGTCGTTTGGGCTATTGTGTGCATTGGTTTGCAAGGTGAATTCTTCGATGGGAGAGAACCGAACCGTGAAGCTACCACTGAAGAATTGAAGATGTTGCAATACAACGCTCAAGCTTGCGATATCCTCTTCAATGGATTGTGCCCCGAAGAATTCAACAAAATCAGCCGTCTTGAGAATGCAAAGGAAATTTGGGATGCTTTGATTGATATGCACGAAGGTACCGACTCCGTCAAGGAATCCAAATTGGATGTGCGTCAAAGTCAGCTTGACAAGTTCAAAATGAAGGATGGTGAAGGTGTCACTGAAATGTACTCTAAGCTTGCTCTCATCACAAATGAGATTGCCGGCTTAGGAAGTGAAGAGATGACCGATAGATTCATCATCAAGAAGATCCTAAGAGCCTTGGATGGAAAATATGATACTGTGTGCACTTTGATCCAAATGATGCCCAATTACAAAGACCTCAAACCAACCGAAGTCATTGGAAGAATTGTTGCTCATGAGATGTCACTCAAGGATAAAGAGGAGCTTCACAACAAGTCTAGTGGTGCTTACAAAGCCTCATGTGATGCTCCTACATCATCAAGTGAGAAACAAGCCTTCAATGAAGAATTGAGCCTAATGGTGAAGAACTTCAACAAGTTCTACAAGAGTAGAAGCAAAGAAAGAAGTTCCAAGTCAAGGTCCTACAATGACAAAAGATCTTCTAGTCGTGAGCGAAGTTGCTATAATTATGGAAGACCCGGTGTCAGTGTCAAAACCGGTGGATCTCGGGTAGGGGGTCCCAAGCTGTGTGTCATGGATCGATGGGTAACAGGAGACAGGGGACACGATGTTTTACCCAGGTTCGGGCCCTCTTGATGGAGGTAAAACCCTACGTCCTGCTCTTGTTTATATTGATGAAGTATCAAGGTACAGAGTTGATCTACCTCGAGATCATATGTTGTGGTCTAAACCCTAGGGGTATGATGATTGATGTCATAATGATCTAGCCCCCCTATCGACTAGCCCGGCCTCGGCTTATATAATGTACCAGAGGCCTAGGATAACAAGAGTCCTAGTCGAATACGCCGGTGGAGAGGAGTCCTTGTCTTGATCACCAAGTCTTGTGGAATCTTCCTCGTGTATACTTCGGCTGTCCGAACGGCCCTGGGGGTCCTCGGCCCAATCCAACTAATCGGGAGACGTTGTGGTGAGTACCCCCTAGTCCAGGACACCGTCAGTAGCCCCCTGAACCAGTCTTCAAGTTGGGGACGCTCCTCGATTCTTCTAAACTGTTCTTCATCTTCGATCGTCGGTCTTGAAAACTGGTTCAACAAATCTTCTCATCTTCGATCTTGAGGATCGCCGAAGTGAATCCGAAGAGTTTACACGTCGGGTATCCGAGGAGCCCCTTTAAGTTCTCGGCCTTTATCAATGCCTTGTTATTTTTTACGCCACACCTCGGGTTTGAAGTTGTTCCCATGCGGTGGTGTCCTCTTGCATCCGAGCTCCAATGCCGGACTATGTTTGAGGTATCTTTTGCAGCCGAGCACCAACGCCGGACTGTATCCGAGCTCCAACGATGGTCAGCGTCCGAGGTGTCATAAACTACCTCGGTCTTTAAAAGATTGAATGAATTCAGCCGAGCTTAATGCCGGAAGTGCCCTCTATGGAGCCAGCCACTAGCGCCCGAGCTTTATGCCGGACTGCTTCCGAGGTGGTGCACCACCCCGACTGCAGGCTGATTTTTTGTGAATATTTTTGATTGGTGCAATTTATTCTCCGTCGAGATATATAGCCAGTAGCCCTCAAGGTGTGTGTCGGTCTAAAACCCGAGATGCACCTGAAGGAAAACATGAAACCGCTAATCCAAGTAGCCCCTGAGACTCAGGTCGATGCGCGAAATCGGCCTGAGGATCAACTCCGAGCTCGGCAGCATACGTAGGAATAGAAACGCAGTGTAATATATTAGAGATGATAGTGATCGGCGAACGGGTCCTTGAGAGAGGGTCTTGAGAAGTTGCCGTAATATATTAGCTTGATGCCAGATAGGTCCAGATGATACCTGTTATTGTCCGAAGACGCGTTTGCCTATAGTTTGGTCAAGCCGAACACTAAGCACTTTGAATTTTCTGCATTGAACAAGCAATGCAGTAGCCCTCGAGACACTGGTCGGGTGGCAACACCAGATCAGGGGATCGATGTGCCCCTTTAATATTTGTAAATAATAAGCCCGAAGCCCAGTAGCCCCTGAGTCTTAATGTGGGCACGGGTGGCCGAATTAAGGATCGATATCCATAGTAAAATCACAAATTATGTGTAATGACTCTATGTATCCAAGTACTTTACATCATTAGTGCTCGGATACGCATTGTACAAAACTTTGTTGACCGACCATCGGCTTCAACCTCTTCGGCCAGTAGCCGAGGAGTGTTTTCCTACTTTATAAAGCCGTTATAAGGGCAAAGATTTATGGAAAACAAGGCAATCCGGTCATACGATTTTATAAACAAAGGTACACAGAGAGATATGTTATATTACATTTTAACGTAAGAAACATCTTCCAAAGAAAATAGTCCCGCTATCGGTTCCTTTCTTTGGGTCGTCATGCTTATCATGATCATGAAACCTCACCTCCGATCAATGTGGGAGGAAAATATTGAGGATTTAGTTCGGGGAAAGTTCCCGAACTCTATGGTATTAATGAACCAAAATTTTCACTTCCGTCGCTGCCGACCAATGTGATCCTTTAAGATTGCTAGCTTTTGGCTTCACCCAGTCTTAGGTACTTACTCGGATGACCCGGTAGTAACAATCACAGAGGTGCTCCCTTTACCACCTAGCCGAACGATCGGGAACGTAGGGGTAAGCACAGGAGCCAGGCAACCCAGCTTGGCCAAAATCTTAAGTCAAATTGATGCATATTTATGGCTTTATAACGATGATTGCAGAAGGAGGCCCTCATATATTAAATACAAACGCCGATGATATGTTTATTCTGACTCCGTTGCGACCGTTTATCATTTGAAAGTGGCCCATCGTCGGCTTCCACCCCCTTGTAGATGCTACGCAGGGTGTTTTCGCAATAACAAAACAACCCTTAGCCGACGTCTCGGTGCCCGAAGGCGGTTGTGTTAGCGGAAACGAGGCAATCAGATATGCGGGCTTTATAACTTTCACTTAGTCATAGGAGCTTAAAGTTGGGAGGCCAGTTAGTAGCCCCCAGTTAGTGTTCGGCGACAGTCGAGGTCAAGCCGTAAACACTTCGGCCAATGTTATGAACGGACCGTCATTTAACATGGGGTGACCTCTATCGATCTTATAATTTAACACAGTCATCGGATCGCTGACCAGTTTACACTTATTGTGACAGTCAGTTTTCAGCTTTCTCCACTGAGGCGCTTAACCATGCTAGCTGGATGCACAATCGCAGTGGTTCTCCCTTTGCACACCTAGCCGAACAAAGCGGAACATAGGAGGCAAGCACAGGAGCCGGGCAACCCAACTATTGACCACAGACACAATTCGAAACCGATGCATATAAAGCAATACCCGAGAATGTTTTGCCGAATCTCTAAAGGTGTCCGGCGTTGCACTGCGAGACTTATGCTGGAAACACACAAATAGTTTAAAAGTGCCATAGGCTTAAAAACCAAAAGACTTATGCGGAAACTCCACGTCCGAACTAAATCAAGTCAATTGGTGCCAATCCGAAAATTGGTCTAAAAAAAAATTTTGTGCTTCTATCGTGCTTTAACATGACACATCCGATCTCAAGACTGCAAGTGGGTCAAGATCGGACCCAGGTTATCCGGCTATTGACCACACACTCGAATCGAGGAAGGAGTGATAGAAAAAGACTTTGCAACGAACAAGAAGAAAACACACTTATTATAAAATGGCTCATGTAAATTTAAGAGCCCCCAGCTAACATGGGTAAAGGGAGTTTCTTTTAACAAACAACTCACGTGAGCACGGTCGAACCGAACACAAATTAAAAATTTAAAACTTTGGGCATGAAAGCGACTTAGCTGGTTAATGTGCTCGGCATCGATGACGCAGTCCGAGTTTACGGCGGGACGAGGTCCCAGCCCCTAAGCCGGTCCCGAGATGGAGGAGCGAAGAGCTCGGCACTCCGAAGTGGCGACATAGCACGGCCAATGTGGCGAGGTGGAACCCCCCGTCCGTCCGAGGCGACGGAGTAGGCTGACAGTATGACGCCGAAGTTCCCGGTGTGGGTTAATAAAGTGATGACGAAGCACCCGGTCCAGCCGAGGTGACAGCGCTGCCCAATCCGGATCATTTACCTGTGCACGGAAGATAGTGCAAGCCGGAGATAACAGTAATAAAAAAAGGTTGAATGATTAATAATTCATGCAAAGTGAGTAATAAAAGAAATATGGCCCGTGCGCCAAACACCCGACGAGGTAGGACCCTCTTGATGATGCCGAAGTCCCCGAGGCAACCGAACATGTCGGTATGGCAATTCAATCAACAAGATGATCATGCGAGCCGATTTATGCCAATTGGGACGACGACATTGGCTTGCCGAAGTGACCGCGTGACGCAGTCGAAGTCAATCACCTGCACACATAAAATAGTGCGGTCCAAAAAGAATAATATAAATATATATAAAATCCTTGCATAATTGCTTTTCATAAAAATAATTTATTTAAAGAGATGTGGCCTGGCGCCGAAGTCAATGTCGATGCAGGGCGTCGGCGTGATGCGGTAAAGGCGTGGCAAAGCCCGAATTCACAGGTCGGTCTGAGTTTCGGATGCGGCGTTCGCCGAACTATGTACGGAAACTGACCGAACCACCACGCGACCATCGTTAATGCGGTTAACATTTGATAGACCTGTGTATAGATGATGGAACAAATCAGAGTAATAATTCCTTGGGAAAAATAAACCCAAACAAGCAAAAATTGCTAGGATTAATAGCACCTGGTTTATTTGTTGTAGCAGTCCGAAGAAAGGTTACTCCCAAAATTGGGACTCGATCCGCACACCCATTGCCTGATGGGTGATGAAGCGATGGCATGGCGATGCTGGCAAAGATTGTCTCGCCGAGGCAAAGCTCCCGGTCCAGCTAACGTAACGAAGCTGGTCGGCTGGTGACGCCGAAGTCTCTGGAGTAGGTTGATGAAGAGATGGCGAAGCCCCCGGTCTAGCCGAGGTGACGGAGCATGTCGGCAAGGAGACATTGCAGTTGCCATGTCAGCCGAGGTGTTGAAGCAGTTCGGCGTGATGGACATCGGCTTGAAGAAGCAATAGTGCGGCCATGCTGACACAGGTCGTAACTTGTGACGCGGTCAATGCCGGCTTGATGAAGTGGCCATGCGGCGATGCCGGTGTGCCCGCTCCGTGTAATCCATGGGGCGGCGATGTTGGTGATGATTTATCCTTGGCGATTCCGAACTCTTGTTCGGCTCGCCGAGATGATGATCCGAAGAAGTTGAGCTCGGCTCAAAAAGCGATGACGCGTCTAGCGCAGGTCGGCAGCCGTGGAGTAATATTGCCGGACTGGTTTGACACCAGCGTGATGGTGAAGATTACCTCAAAGGAGGCTTAAAATTTTATGGGCACGTGTTTAAAAACAACGCACAATACCCTAGAAGAAAATTCCTTTAAAAAGGTTGTCCAATATCACGTTCATAAAGAAACATGAATTCGGGTCGGATCCATATTCGCGCAGAAAACAGATATGAAAATTGGTCCACTCATTGGAAGGTTCCTGGAGTTTGAACCGTCGGATCGAGCTGAAATTTTGAGGGGTGGTAGATATAGGAATTCCGCAGCCGATCAACGGTTGGATCTTCCAAAGGACGTCCGAGGTAGATGCTGGATACCATGCTCCAAACTCGTCCAGATTCCCATCCAGATTCGACAGGGCTCCGGTATATCGGAGATCGATGGAGATTCCTCCATCGGAACTCGGCAAAATTTTGCATGGTTGTTGTAGACTTAATTCCGCACAATTCCACTAAAGCAATCGTTAAAAAGACACTCGAGGAGACGGTGGAGGCGGATAAAAGTTTGCTGTCTAGAAAAACAGCACGGTCGCCCGAGGGCAATGTTGACGTTGAGCCCCCGAGCTCCAAGGATGATTCCTCCGTGATCATGATAGGGATCGGAGTTGATGTTTGATGAAGGCCCTCGTTCGAACATGATGATCGGAGACAGAGCGCAGTCCTCGGTTGAGCCAAGGTGACCAGTCGAGCCGGCGACGAAGATGCCGACGTCGCAGTTGATCTACGGGCGAGCCATTGATCCTTTGCCGATCACACAGGGGAACTCTCAATGAAAGCACCAATGTCGGTGTCAAAACCGGCGGATCTCGGGTAGGGGGTCCCAAGCTGTGTGTCATGGATCGATGGGTAACAGGAGACAGGGGACACGATGTTTTACCCAGGTTCGGGCCCTCTTGATGGAGGTAAAACCATATGTCCTGCTCTTGTTTATATTGATGAAGTATCAAGGTACAGAGTTGATCTACCTTGAGATCATATGTTGTGGTCTAAACCCTAGGGGTATGATGATTGATGTCATAATGATCTAGCCCCCCTATCGACTAGCCCGGCCTCGACTTATATAATGTACCAGAGGCCTAGGATAACAAGAGTCCTAGTCGAATACGCCGGTGGAGAGGAGTCCTTGTCTTGATCACCAAGTCTTGTGGAATCTTCCTCGTGTATACTTCGGCTGTCCGAACTGGCCCATGAGTAAACGGCCCTGGGGGTCCTTGGCCCAATCCAACTAATCGAGAGACGATGTGGTGAGTACCCCCTAGTCCAGGACACCGTCACCTGGACACTACTCCAATGAGTGTACGGCCCCACACAAAAGAAGGGAAGACTCACCTAAGAGAAGAAGTAGAAGAGAAGAATCACCTCCAAGAGAGAGAAGGAGTAGAGATGATCGTTATGAACGAAGACCCTCTCGCAGAAGCAAGGACTCGGAAAGGAAGGACAAGTCATCAAAGAGCTACACAAGATGAAGACATCAAGCTCATGTTGGTGAATGGGTATCCGGTTCTGACCTCGACCACTACTCCGAGAGAAGTTATCACTCCGACTCTGAATATACTCAAGATGAAGGTGTTGCCAGTCTAGCACTTGTGTCAACCAACTCCTATGACATATTTGATTCACCAAATGAAGGAATTGGAAGATGCTTCATGGCTAAAGGCCCAAAGGTATCACACCCCGAGTATGTTGATTTCAATAGTGATGAAGATGATTTGCTAGGAGATGATGATTTACTTGTTGACAACTCTAGTGATGAAAACTATGATGAACTTGCTATTAATGATGCTAATCAAGATAAAGCGAATGACAATGATGAGGAGATTGAGCGTCTAACTAAAGAACTAAACACTCTTAAGTTAGCCCCTGAAACTACTTTAGAAGATCATCGAGAACTTTTAAAGACTCATGAGAAGCTACGCTTTGAAAAGCTCAATCTAGAGCAAGAGCATGAGTTCTTAAAAGCCATCAATGATGATCTTCTTACACTGCCAAGCGTTTACTCTTGTCTACTTACATGCCACAAGTAAAATCTAGCAACAAGAGTAAGAAAGATTCTTCTTCTAGTAGTAACAATAATCATGCTAAATCCAATATTGTTGCTTCTAGTAGTTCTCTTGATTTCACTAATGATTCTCTTAGCCAAGTTACACTTGAGCAAGAAAATAGCTTATTGAAGGGAATTATAGAGAAAGGTGTTTACAAGAGCCTTGCCGGAAGTAAGCAATTTGAGGAAATTGTACGCAAGCAAGGAAGGCACCGGAAGAATCAAGGTGTTGGTTTTGAACGAAAGTTCAATGCCAATGGAGTTGAGTGGGAAGAAGATCAATACCCCAAGACGAAGTTTGTTCCTCAACAAGAGAAGTATGATCCTACTTCCTTCGAGGGAACACAAGCTCAAGATGATCTTCCACCACAAGACCACAAGCTAAAAGGCAAGGACAAGCTTCAAGAAGAGATTGATGCATTTGAAGAAGCTCCAAAGGCCTTGGTCAAGTGGGTTCCCAAGACTACATCAAGTTCTACTTCATCAAGTTCATCTACAACCCCAAGGATTCCCATCAAGATGGTGTGGATCCCGAAGAAGAAGAACTAGAGAGTTCTTGAGGGTGACTCCGCCAACATACTTCACTCACATTCACATTGGCAAGGACAAGTGCAATCAACTTCCACATCTTGCACTAGTTCAAGGAGTCACAAACCCTCTTGTTGATAAGTCAAGGGACAAGGTAACCTAATGCTTTCATGGACATCATCTTGTGTGTACTTCACTCTATGTCTATGGATATCCTTGCTTGTTCCTTGTGGGACTAACCCATGTAGGTATTGAAAGTGCAACTCACTCCAATGGATTGCTCCAAATGATCTACATCAACATTGAGCATCCACATCTTCAACATCTACATGAAGTCATCATCGACAAAACCCAAGGTTAGTTCATCCCTCTTAGGAGGGACATCACATCTAGGGGGAGCTTTACTCTAAGAATTGAGCTGAAGGAACTCTAATGGTGTGAACACAATAATGCTTTATGTAAAAGTGGTAACCCCACTTGTGCTTAAACGATGAGTATGACCTATGATCAAATGTTCTCATTTGACTCCTAAGTCAATATACTCATATATAGATGACCTAGTCATCGCCAAATGCTTGATAGATGCTAGAGTGTTTGTGCATGCTTTGCCACATATTTCATTTGCTATCTTATTGTGTGAGCATGTTGATTGCATATTTTTTATTATTCGAGGACATCCATTTGTTGCTTTGATTGTTTGGCTCTTTTTCTTTTGCCAAATGGATGGAGAAGAATGCCTAAGAACTTCCTCTAACTATCTATGCTTTTCTCGTCTCAAACTCTATTCTTGCTACATCACAAAGTTTGATCAAATCAGATTCAAACCCTCTGGGTGAGGAGCACTCGGAGCCACCGATTCGTCATAGACTTAAACTTCCAAAACCTCTCACTATATTTCGGTCTGACCGATTCATTCCATTCGGTCATACCGAGTTCATTGAGATGATCTAGGTTTTCAATCTCGGTGCAACCGATTTGAGCAATTCGGTCACACCGAGTTGCAATAACCGCTTGCGATTCTGCATCTCGGTGCCATCGAGTCGTTCCACTCGGTCACACCGATAGGGTCAGGATATATATACCCACGGGTCGAATTTTGGAAATTTCTCCAAAAATCCTTCGCCCGCGCGTATCCTGCTCTGCCGACTCGAGTCTCCGGATCGTCTCCTCATCGCCAGTGACCTCCTGCCAATGGTCTCCGCCGCCGTCAATGGGAATCTTTGCCGCCGTTGCCGCCGTAGCGAGTTCACCGCCAAGTTAGGGTATGAACTCGACCCCTATGTGCAATCTTTACCTCCGATTCCTGCACTTAGGTCAATGCCATGATTCTTACCACGTATGAGATTACTCTATCCAGCAAAAACTTCCTTTAGATTAGTTTTGATTCGAAAATTTAGGGTTAGGTTTCCGCCGAACTCATCTCGGACCGATCGAGTTGTAGAAATCGGTCTCACCGATTTGGCCTAGGCCATTGCATTTGTAATTTTTGGTCTGACCGAAACTTACGAATCGGTGCGACCGAGTTCAACTCTCTGTGAAACCCTAGCAATCTCGGAGTCACCGAACTGTGTCTCGGTCTGACCGATTCCACTAGTTTAGACTCTTATGTTGCTTCGGTGTCACCGAGTTTAACAAATTGGTAGATCCGAAATGCTTTCTGTAGAAAACTAAAACTAAGTTTTTGACTCAATTGTTTTGCAAAATCTCTGCACTTTGTGATGCTCATCCACTCTATCTCAACTATATCTATTCACAGGGTCAGCTTTCAGTTTGCAGTGTCAGCTATGTCAGATCAAAGTGACAGCCAGAACAAGTCTGAGGAGCAAGTTAGCACGAGTGAGGGCACTAGTCCCTCTGGCAGCTATGATGAGGGTAGCAGAAGCACCCCAAGCAACTTGCCCAAAGCAGCTACCAGGACAAGGAGAAAGAGAAACTCAGATTCTGAGGATGAAGATTATGTTGCTGTTGAGGAGGAGGTCAGCTCAAAGAAGAAAGTTGTCAAGAAAGAATATGGCACTATAGCTTCAGCCAAGCCTGGTCTGCACAAGAAAGCTCCTGCCAAGAGAGTGCCCATGTCTAAGGCCAGAGCCTCAACTCTTGAAGCCTCCAAATCAACTGTTGAAGAGGCTGCTGGTGAGGGCAAGAAGAGAAAGGAAAGGGTCAAGAAGACCATGGCCAGAGTGATTGGCAAACCCTCTATGATGAGAGACCCAGCTGAAATGGAAGAAGAAGAGGAAGCCCAAGTGCTCAGAAAGTTGAAGCCAAAGATCCCTGATCATGATGATAATCATCCAGTGGCTGAAAACATGAAGGAAAGAAAGGATGCAGGTCTCAGATTGTGGAGACAATCAGACCCCTATGCTGCAAGGAGAAAAACTGTTGTGGACTATAGATTTCACACCAAGGAACAGCAGGACTTTTATGAGACAATTCTATTGGATAAGAAGCCCATAGTCAATGACATGAGATGGGTTGATTGGGAATACATTGATGAAAATGAAGACCACTTCCCTGGAGTACATGAGAGCTTCAGACTCAATGGAGTTGACACCTTTGTGGGTCAGAAATTGACCAAGTGGAATGATGAGCTTATCTTGCAGTTTTATTCAACAGCTCACTTCTACCCAGATGGAAGAATTGTTTGGATGTCTAAGGGTACAAGGTACCAGTCAACTGTTGCAGAATGGGCCAAGCTTATCAATGCCCCTAAAGAGCAAGAGGATGACACTAATGTCTATGCAAAGCACAAGAAAGATCACAACTCCATGGCCGACATGTACAAGGAGATACCTGACAAGGCCTTGGAAACTCACAGGCTAGGTTCAGTGTACTATCTGTTGTCTGGACTGGCCACCATAAACACCATTTTGAGGCACACCCTATTGCCCAAATCAGGAGATCACAGGATGATCAGAGGCCACTCCATCAACTTGCTTCATTTGTTTGATGTGCCACAAAAATTCATGGTGATGAGCTTGATAGTTGAAACCATCAAGAGAACTGCAGCAGACCAAAAGAGATCATGTGGGTATGCTCCACACATTTAGATGCTCATCAACTCCAAGATGGGCAAAGGCATATATCTATTGGACAAAGAGCACCTTCCCTTGAGGCCTGATTTTGAGGACAACACAGTTGTCATGGATGCTACAGATCCTACTTCAGTAGAGGCTCAAGAGAAGAGAGAAAAAGCAAAAGCAGAGAAGGCAGCCAAGATGCCAAGTGTTGAAGAGGCATCCCAAGTTTTTCTCAAGTCTAAACAAGATCAACTTAGCTATCTCATTCAAGCTACTTTGAGGATTGAGAAAGGATTGGCCACCCTGACTCAGAATCAAGAGAATCTTTAGAGAATTTTTGAGACAAAACTTCATGACTTGGATGTCAAGGTGACAGAGATTCAGACTTCTGTGGAGAAGATCCAAGAAGAGCTTGAGGATAGGAGTGACAAGACCACCACTGATGCTTATCAAAGGGTGCCCAGAAGATAGAGGTCTGCAGCAGTGCCAGTGACAGACACACAACTTCAGCTCCTGCAGCCACAACTTCAGTTGCCCCTCCAGTTGCAACTTAACCAGCTCCTACAACCTCTTCAGATGCATTTGTTGCAGGACTCCTCTCCACGCCACCTCCCGAAGATCAAGCTTAGAGAGCCGCATAGCACTACGCATTTTCAAGCTTTTTGGTAACTTGTTGCCAAAGGGGGAGAAAGTGTATAGATCATAGGCTTAGAGAGAGAGAGCTTTGCTTCTTTTTGCCTCTTTTGCTACTTATTTGCTACTTATTTGTTTGCCTGCTTGGATGATACTCTATGGTTGTGCGTGTGAGATACTTGTATGGTCATGTGCTTGATCATATCATACTTTAATGCTTGTGCTTGGATGATGATATTCTCTATCTCTCATGTATGATCATTCACTTTGTCTTGGTGATGAGTGTATATTTCATATTCTATCATTTTGAGCGCTCCACCAAGATGTATGTGACATGGAAGAGTGACCCATGATCCTAATCGATTGTGCATTTGCATTCACAAGCAAATTTTTAAATAATGCACAAATTTAGGGGGAGCTCTTGCTTATCACATACTTCTCAAAGCGATGATGTATTTCATTCTTATTATCATTTGTCGAAGCTTTGATCTATATGTTGTCATCAATTACCAAAAAGGGGGAGATTGAAAGTGCAACTAATCCCTGGGTGGTTTTGGTAATTCTTAACAACATATAGCTCATTGAACTAATACTCTTTCAAGATGATCATTTCAGAAAGTTCAATGATTGGCATGGCATGGACTAGAGATGTGGACCCCTCAAAATGCTAAGGACATATATTGGCAAAAGCTCAAGACTCTACATTTTCTTTTTAGTGATCCAAGATCACATTGAGTCCATAGGAAAAGCCAATACTATTAAAAGGGGATGAGGTGTTGCTTAATGGCTTGCTTGCTCAAAATGCTTAGTGATATGCTCCAAAAGCCCTCAACCACTTTCTCATTTCCACATATGTCCTAAACCTAAAGTCAAACTCGGCCCCACCGATTTGATCTATCCGGCGCCACCGAGTTCACTTGACATAGCCATAGCCAGAAACCCTAATCAATTCGGTCTCACCGATATGGATATCGGTCTCACCGAGATGGGATTGCAAACTCTTTGTTTCCCTTCGTAACGTTTTGGTCTAACCGAACTGAGTGATCGGTCCCACCGAGTTCGCAATGCAAACTCTCTGTTTCCTTTTCGTAACGTTTTGGTCTAACCGAAATGAGCGATCGGTCCCACCGAGTTTGCCTGACCAACTCTCTGTTTGCCTATCACTGAAATCGGTCCCACCGAGTTTATGTGATCGGTCTCACTGAGATCAACTTATGCCCTAACCCTAGCACATCGGTCCCACCGAGTTGATCATGTCGGTCCCACCGAAAATCCTAACGTTCACATTTTGAACTGAATCGGTCTGACCGAGTTTCACTATTCGGTCCCACCGAGTTTGGTAAATTGTGTGTAACGGTTAGATTTTGTGTGGAGGCTATAAATATCCCTCCACCCCCTTCTCCATTTGTGAGAGAGCCATCAGAACGTGCATACACTTCCACTACTCATTTTCTAAGAGAGAACCACCTACTCATGTGTTGAGACCAAGACATTCCAATCCAACCACTAGAATCTTGATCTCTAGCCTTCCCCAAGTTGCTTTCCACTCAAATCATCTTTCCACCATATCCAAATCTGTGAGAGAGAGTTGAGTGTTGGGGAGACTATCATTTGAAGCACAAGAGCAAGGAGTTCATCATGAACACACCATCTATTACCTTTTGGAGAGTGGTGTCTCCTAGATTGGTTAGTTGTTACTTGGGAGCCTCCGTCAAGATTGTGGAGTTGAACCAAGGAGTTTGTAAGGGCAAGGAGATCGCCTACTTCGTGAAGATCTACCCAAGTGAGGTAAGTCCTTCGTGGGCGATGGCCATGGTGGGATAGACAAGGTTGCTTCTTCGTGGACCCTTCATGGGTGGAGCCCTCCGTAGACTCGCGCAACCGTTACCCTTCATGGGTTGAAGTCACCATCAACGTGGATGTACGATAGCACCACCTATCGGAACCACGCCAAAAATCTCCGTGTCTACATTGCGTTTGCTCCCTCCAAACTCCTCCCCTTTACCTTCATATGCAATGATTTACATTCCGCTGCTATACTCTTAGAATTGCATGTGTAGGTCGATTGCTTGACTTGTGCTAAGTTGCTAAAATCTGCCAAGACTTAAAATTGGGAAAAGGCTAGATTTTTATTTGGTCAAGTAGTCTAATCACCCCCCTCTAGACATACTTTCGATCCTACAATGACGCCGGCAGCGGCCACCATGCCAGATTGTTCCAGAGGCTTCCTTTTTTAATTACTCAACAATGAAGTTGTGGGAGATAAGGATGAACGAGAGAGGTGCGGGTATCCTTTTGCAAAATTGCCATAGTTTGCTTTCTATCCATCAGATATAGATCGGATGGTCTATATTGCAAGATGGCAGGCACACCATCATCACCGAGAGTAGAGATATAGTATTATAGATATGATGGCTCAGTCTCTCGAAGGTGCTCATAGGGGTAGGGTGTGCGTGTGTGGGTTCATAGGGGTGAGTGTACACGCGCATGTATGAGCGCTTGCGTCTGTACTGTGTTCAAAAAAAGGAGTACTAGAAGTATGCAAGTTCATAACGAACGGACGGTGTACATCACTCTTGTCGCGTTCGCGTTGCACCCTGGCATGGTGGACCATGCACGTCGCTCACCGAATGGAACGCACTTCGTCTTGCATTTTCGCTCGCTTGTGGGACCGCAGTTGAGAGCAAACTGACGTCCGTCCCCCTCCCCCGCCCGCTTCATTTACGGATACTACTGGACTAGAAGAGAGAGAGGTTGGCTGTGTTAATGAGGCTATACTGACGCTCGAATTTGGCTGGGAAAACAGGGAAACCGACATGTGGGGTTGATACGTCTTCAACGTATCTATAATTTTTGATTGTTCCATGCTGTTATATTATCATTCTTGGATGTTTTACAATCATTTTATATCATTTTTTGGTACTAACCTATTGACATAGTGCCAAGTGCCAGTTGCTATTTTTTGCATGTTTTTTACATCGCAGGAAATCAATACCAAACGAAGTCCAAATGCAGCGAAACTTTTTGTAGATTTTTTTGGACCAGAAGACATCCAGTGGGTCGGAGAAGCGCCTGGGGGGTGCTCCAAGGGGAGCACAACCCACCAGGGTGCGCCTGGAGGCCCAGGCGCGCCCTGGTGGGTTGTGCCCACCTCGGGTGCCCCCCGAACCGCCTCTTTGCTCTATAAATACCCCAATATTCCAGAAACCCTAGGGGAGTCGACGAAAATCAATTCCAGCCACCGCAGAGTCCAGAACCACCAGATCCAATCTAGACACCATCATGGAGGGGTTCACCACTTCCATTGGTGCCTCTCCGATGATGCGTGAGTAGTTCTTTGTAGACCTACGGGTCCGTAGTTAGTAGCTAGATGGCTTTCTCTCTCTCGTTTGATTCTCAATACAATGGTCTCTTGGATATCCATATGATGTAACTCTTTTTGCGGTGTGTTTGTTGGGATCCGATGAACTTTGAGTTTATGATCAGATCTATCTTTTTATCCATGAAAGTTATTTGAGTCTTCTTTGATCTCTTATATGCATGATTGCTTATAGTCTCGTATTTCTTCTCCGATATTTGGGTTTTGTTTGGCCAACTTGATCTATTTATCTTGCAATGGGAAGAGGTGCTTTGTAGTGGGTTCGATCTTACGGTGCTTGATCCCAGTGACAGAAGGGGAACCGACACGTATGTATCATTGCTACTAAGGATAAAACGATGGGGTCTATTTCTACATAAATAGATCTTGTCTACATCATGTCATCGTTCTTATTGCATTACTCCGTTTCTCCATGAACTTAATACACTAGATGCATGCTGGATAGCGGTCGATGTGTGGAGTAATAGTAGTAGATGCAGGCAGGAGTCGGTCTACTAATCTTGGACGTGATGCCTATATAATGATCATTGCCTGGATATCGTCATGATTATTTGAAGTTTTATCAATTGCCCAACAGTAATTTGTTCACCCACCGTTTGCTATTTTTCTCGAGAGAAGCCACTAGTGAAACCTACGGCCCCCGGGTCTCTTTTCCAATATATTTGCTTTCAAGATCTGTTTTGCTATTCTTTATTTGCAACTTTTATTTTTAGATCTATTAAACCAAAAATACAAAAATACCTTGCTGCACTTTATTTTATTTGGCGTTTGATCTATCAATATTTACTACTCTCTCACGTCCGTTTGCCAATTTTCGGCGCCGTTGCCCGAAAGGGATTAACAACCCCTTTTACACGTCGGGTTGCGAGTATTTGTTATTTGTGTGCAGGTGCTATTTACGTAGTGTTGCTTGGTTCTCCTACTGGTTCGATAACCTTGGTTTCATCACTAAGGGAAATACCTACCGCCGCTGTGCTGCATCATCCCTTCCTCTTTGGGGAAATACCGACGTAGCTTCAAGCCGCATCAAAAGGAATTTCTGGCGCAGTTGCCGGGGAGACATCATCAACATCTACCAGGTTCCTAATCACAAATCTCATCTCCTTGCAATTTATATTAGTTGCCATTTGCCTCTCGTTTTCATCTCCCCCACTTCACCAATTTGCCGTTTTATTCGCCCCTCTTTTTCATTCGCCTTTTTCTCGTCAGATCTCATGTTCGCTTGTGTTGCCATGTGCCTTCTATTTGCTTGCATCTTTGCTTGCTAAAAATCTATTGTTATGGATCCTCATCCACTTGCTAATCTTTTCAAAAGATCCAATTATGATGAACCAATTGCTAGTGAATTGAGTTCACTTGATTATCTTAATGAAGTTTTGCTTGAGATTTATGAATCTGAAAATTGTGATGAAGTGTTAAACGAAGGAATTTATAAAGTGGTTCATGATAGCTCCTTGATTGAAAATCATGATTGCAATGATGTTATTATAAATTCTATTAATGTCAATTGGGCTAAAAATATGCAAAACCCCAAGCTTGGGGATGCTAATTTTGATATGTCAACTACTTATTGCAATGATCAAGATTGGGGTGATTCTTCTTATGATCTTGAAAATTTATTTAAGCCTCATGATGAATATGTTATTAATGTTTGCAATAATATTGAAAGTGGGTTTGGAAGAGTGTCAACTTTAGGTAAAAATAATCCCACATATTTGGAGAGTGTTCAATCTTACGAAATTTTTGATAAAAGTGGGCTTGGAGAGGTCATGACTTTATTTGATGATAATCCCACTATTTTGGAAGAGTGTCAACTTTGCATGCATGTGGATCATGTAGAGAATATTTTATGTGATAGCTATATTGTTGAGTTTTAATATGATCCCACATGTGATTATTATGAGAGAGGGAAATATGGTTTTAGAAATTTTCATGTTACTAAATTACCTCTCTTCATGTTGAGATTGCTATTGTTTTCTTCCATGCATTTGCTAGATCTTGCTTGTCTTGCTAATTTGTTTTCCTATAAAATTCCTATGCATCGGAAATATGTTTTTCACATGTTTTATGATGCTCTCTTTGTGTTTTCATTATTATCTTTCATGTGAGCATCAATAAAGTCTTATGCCTAGCTAGGGGCGTAAAATGATAGCGCTTGTTGGGAGGCAACCCAGTGAATAAAATTTATTTTTGTCTTTTTCTTTCTGTTCTTGAGTGTTTGCACAATTATGCTACTGTTATGATTGTGTTTTTTGTGTTTTATTTAGTGTTTGTGCCAAACAAAGCCTTTGGGATAGCTTTGGTGATAGTTGATTTGATCTTGTTGGAAAACAGAAACTTTTAAGTCCAGTAAAACAATTTTTAAAATTCACATCAGAGACGAAAAATTCTGAATTTTTTACACAAGATTGATATACAAATTTCCTATGTTTTCCTAATTTTCCAGAATTTTTGGAGTTTCATAATATTTGAAATATCCAGATTGCTACAGACTGTTCTGTTTTTGACAGATTCTATTTTCTTTGCGTTGTGTGCTTGTTTTGATGATTCTATGGTTTTCTTTGATGAGTTTTTGCCATAGAAAAGTTGGAACACAGTAGATATAATGCAAAAATAAAATATGAATTGGTTTTCTACAGTACTTATAGTAGTGATTTGCTTTCTTATACTAACAGATCTCACGAAGGTTTTGTTGAGTTTTTTGTGATTGAAGTTTTCAAGTTTTGGGTTATCTTACGATGGATGAAGGAATAAGGAGTAAGAAGAGCCTAAGCTTGGGGATGCCCATGGAATCCCAAGCTATTATCCAAAGAGAAGCAAGCAACTAAGCTTGGGGATGCCCCGAGTGGTATCCCCTCTTTCTTTTAACGACCATCGGTATTTTACTCGAAGCTATATTTTTATTCGTCACATACTATGAGTTTTGCTGGGAGCGTCTTGTATGATATGATTCTTTTCTTGTTTTGCTTTGTGTTCTAAGTTATGAATCCTTGCTGGACACACCTATTTGAGAGAGCCAAAATTATGCCATGACTTGTTAGAATTGCTCTCTATGCTTCACTTAAATTTTTATGAGCTATGGATTTGCTCTAGTGCTTCACTTATATCTTTTTGAATACGGCATGCTTTAGTATTTTTGAAGAAATGCTCTCATGCTTCACTTAGATTTATTTGGGAGTTAGTAAATTTTTTAAGAAATTCTCTCTTGCTTCACTTAAATTAATTTGAGAGAAAGAAGTATTATGCTCATGATCTTCACTTATATTTGTTTGAGCTTATCAAAAGCAACACATGAAAATTAGTTCCAAAGTGATAGATATCCAAGAAGGATATAATAAAAACTTTCATGAAGATCATTGGAAAAAATAAACTTGATTCCTTGTAATAGTTTTGAGATATGATGATGTGATATGTGAGGTATGTTGATGAGTAATTGTGCTTTAGTAAGAATATTGGTGTTAAGGTTTGTGATTCCCTATGCAAGCACGAAAGTCAATAGTTATGCAATGAAATTACATCCTACTTGTGGTGCATTATTCGATGTTAATTATGCTTAATGCTTGCTTATGAGATTATTCGTTTTTTGGTTGGTCGCTTCTCAATCTTATGCTAGCCTTCATTTTGCACTAAGTATGATCACTACTTGTACATCCAAAACCCTTTAAAACAGTTTTGCCATATGAGTCCACTATATCTACCTATATGCGGTATTCTTTTGCCATTCTAAGCAAATTTGTATGTGCCATCTCTAATTTTCAAAATAAACTTCTCTTTTGTGTGTTCATACCGCTCGCGAGGCGGTGAGGGGTGGCTAATATTTTCCATGCTAGATGTGTTATTCTCACGATGAGTGTTTATTCACTTGTCATTGCACGAGAGTAAGGCAAAGGTATTAGGGATGCCCAGTCCCAAAATGAAAAATGAATTTACTTTATCTTGTCAAATAATAAATTCCTTGGAAAGTGTTGGTATGGAGGGCACCCGTGGATACGGCTAGCCATGGAAAGTGAAAGAAATGGTGGAAAAAAAGGAATAAACTTTATTTTCTGTTTGGGAACCGCCTATGATATATCTAGCATGGAAAGTGTTGGGAACTCTAAGTCGTTTTCGTTGGTGGGAAAAGCACACCTCCCAAAATGTTTTTATCTCTAAGTTTTTCGCTTTGAGCTCTGGCACCTCTACAAATCCCTACTTCCCTCTGCGAAGGGCCTTTCTTTACTTTATGCAATTTTTAATTTGAGTCTCCATCTTCTCTTATAAAGCACCAACTAGGAGGCACTATGATCGTACTTGAGTACTAGGTGTAGTTAATATGCGAGTATGTTTCATGAATGGATCAATGGTTGAGCATGATGGGCTAGGGATAACTTATTTTAGCGTTGATATTTTGAAAGACATAGTTGCTTGTTGATATGCTTGAGTATTTAAGTCATCATGTCAAAACTAGACTATTGCCTTGAATCATATAAAAGTCCAAATGTCCATGCTATAAAAGAAAGAATATGAGATGACATGTTAGGCAGCATTCCACATCAAAAATTCTATTTTTATCATTTACCTACTCGAGGACGAGCAGGAATTAAGCTTGGGGATGCTGATACGTCTCCAACGTATCTATAATTTTGGATTGTTCCATGCTGTTATATTATCATTCTTGGATGTTTTACAATCATTTTATAGTCATTTTATATCATTTTTTGGTACTAACCTATTGACATAGTGCCAAGTGCTAGTTGTTGTTTTTTTGCATGTTTTTTACATCGCAGGAAATCAATACCAAACGGAGTACAAATGCAGCGAAACTTTTTGTGGATTTTTTTGGACTAGAAGACATCCAGTGGGACGGAGAAGCGCCTGGCGGGTGCTCCAAGGGGAGCACAACCCACCAGGGCGCGCCTGGAGGCCCAGGCGCGCCCTGGTGGGTTGTGCCCACCTCGGGTGCCCCCCGAACCGCCTCTTTGCTCTATAAATACCCCAATATTCCAGAAACCCTAGGGGAGTCGACGAAAATCAATTCCAGCCGCCGCAGAGTCCAGAACCACCAGATCCAATCTAGACACCATCATGGTGGGGTTCACCACTTCCATTGGTGCCTCTCCGATGATGCGTGAGTAGTTCTTTGTAGACCTACAGGTCCGTAGTTAGTAGCTAGATGGCTTTCTCTCTCTCATTTGATTCTTAATACAATGGTCTCTTGGAGATCCATATGATGTAACTCTTTTTGCGGTGTGTTTGTTGGGATCCGATGAACTTTGAGTTTATGATCAGATCTATCTTTTTATCCATGAAAGTTATTTGAGTCTTTTTTGATCTCTTATATGCATGATTGCTTATAGCCTCGTATTTCTTCTCCGATATTTGGGTTTTGTTTGGCCAACTTGATCTATTTATCTTGCAATGGGAAGAGGTGCTTTGTAGTGGGTTCGATCTTACGGTGCTTGATCCCAGTGACAGAAGGGGAACCGACACGTATGTATCGTTGCTACTAAGGATAAAACGATGGGGTCTATTTCTACATAAATAGATCTTGTCTACATCTTGTCATCATTCTTATTGCATTACTCCATTTCTCCATGAACTTAATACACTAGATGCATGCTGGATAGCGGTCGATGTGTGGAGTAATAGTAGTAGATGCAGGCAGGAGTCGGTCTACTAATCTTGGACGTGATGCCTATATAATGATCATTGCCTGGATATCGTCATGATTATTTGAAGTTTTATCAATTGCCCAACAGTAATTTGTTCACCCACCGTTTGCTATTTTTCTCGAGAGAAGCCACTAGTGAAACCTACGGCCCCCGGGTCTCTTTTCCAATATATTTGCTTTCAAGATCTGTTTTGCTATTCGCTCTTTTCTTTATTTGCAACTTTTATTTTCAGATCTATTAAACCAAAAATACAAAAATACCTTGCTGCACTTTATTTTATTTGGCGTTCGATCTATCAATATTTACTACTCTCTCACGCCCGTTTGCCAATTTTTGGCGCCGTTGCCCGAAAGGGATTGACAACCCCTTTTACACGTCGGGTTGCGAGTATTTGTTATTTGTGTGCAGGTGTTGTTTACGTAGTGTTTGCTTTGTTCTCCTACTAGTTCGATAACCTTGGTTTCATCACTGAGGGAAATACCTACCGCCGCTGTGCTGCATCATCCCTTCCTCTTTGGGGAAATACCGACGTAGCTTCAAGCCGCATCAGGGGCACACCTGTCGGGATGATGTGGCACAGACTAGTCCAATGGAGGAGCTGGCCCACGACCTCCTCGCCACTGGCAACCGTTCATGTGGGTCGTGGGGGCCAGCAACATGGCGCAGCTCCCGCACCGCCTCTGGGCACGGCGACCGCGGTGAGCGACACGCTCATCGCCGCTGGACACGCTCGGCTTCAGGGTGCCGAGGGTGGCGCTGCCACTGTGGCACTACCAGCAGATCAACACCCGGCTCGTCGAGGATGCACGGGGCACCGAAGTGCGCGCGCACCGCGACGCGTCCGTGAAGTGTTCTAGCGCGGCCAACTGCATCCTCAGGACCTGAGACCATGCCGGGTCGTCTTTCAATGACACGTGGGATCGCCTGTGAGCAAAGGGCATGTCCAACATTGCCACGCCCGCAGCTGACTACCCTGGCACACAAAAAACCCTCGTCCCTCGCGCCGTCGTGCGCGTGCGTTCCCAGCCGGCGCCAGCTGCCTGCATTCATGCCGTCCGTCCGTATGCCGTCATTAAGCAGGCTCGCTGCCCGAGGAACCTACTCCGGCGACTTATTGACGCACCCGGACGCTTGGCCTCACCGGAATGCGCTACTTAAAGCGGCAACGCCCAGCTAAACTCCACACCATAGCGCATCCTCCTACTTGGTACCACATCCACCATGACCGCGAGCGGGAACGCTTTGCAGGAGAGCTTGTCTTTGGGGATGAAGCTCGAGGTCGCCGCCCTCACTCAACTTGCCGCTCGCAATGCAATACCGTCGTAGCCGGACGCGGACGCGACCGCACAAGCGGTGGCCACGCTGGCGGCCGATGACGGGAGCACCGCTAGCCACGCATCCTACTTGCCACCATCCAACATTTGGTGGCGCATGTGGTAGGTGAAGCGACGGACCGTCCACGTCCATCATCATCGACCTCATGTCCACCGGCACCACCGAGGTCAGGGACTCCTTCGAGGATGAGTAGGGCATGGGAGGCGGCAGGGCATGATGTGCCAACTGGCCGGTCCGTCTCCCGTGTTCTACTCTTCCTCGCCGGAGACCGCACCTTCACTTCACGGGTCTTGAACCCCCCGCCGTTCATGGAGACGGCAGATGGAGGACGTTGTCGCTGATGCGGAAGTACAAAGGAAAGTGGACGTCGGTTGCCGCCGTAGAATAGGTTTAGGGTCGGGTTTCTTTTCTTTTTCTGTCCTATAAAAGTTCGAAATGTAATGAAAATCTGCCGTGTTTGCATGAATCACATCCGGTGTATATGAACTTTCACAATAATAGTAAGATATATTGAATGACGATTCATTTTTGTGTGTATAAACTTGGTCTAAGTTTAGAAGGTTTGACCCGAGACAAAGCTAACATGCGAAGTAAATAAACACATAGGTATACATACACAATTTATCTTAGGCACTCCAATAGTACGTCCACTACACATTCACGCATCACGCATCTCACATCTTTCCCTCGCTCTGTCTGTGAATCCAACTAAGCCTTGTCCTAATAAAAAATAAAGTCCTAAAAAAACCAACTAAGCCAACCTCCCAGCATATCGCGCGGGAAAAGACCCGGCCGCGCTGTTTTAGTCGGGATTACCGGATTACTAGTAGTAGTATCGATGGATCACGCGAAGCACCATGTTTAAAAGGAAAAAGGCGGTAAACTCACAGCACGCCTGTCGCGGTCGCATTGCACCCCTCACACGGTCGGTCCTGCACACGGCTCACGCAAACGGAACGCGCTTCGGCTTGCCTCTTCACTGACACGTGGGACCGCATTTGGAGAAACCGACCATGCGCCAAACTCCCCCGCCCACCGCGTGAAAGTTCCCCCCAAAAATTCCCCCCAAATCCCAAATTCAACTGCCCTTCGGCCAACTAGCCAATAATATTCCCCAAACCCCACTCCCCCCGACCCCCTCCACTCCATTCGCTCCACCAAAGCCGCCCTCCCCGCCACGCCGATACGTTGGCGCCGCGGTTCGTCGAGGGGATGCACGGCAATCCTCTCACTCCCACAGTACGCTCTCGTAGATTGCCGTCCTCCTGCCACGCCACCACTGCTGGTGACGTTCTTGTGGAGACGCACGGCGGTTAGCTTCTCCCACGGTACATGCATTCTAGACTGAGGCCCTGTGCATGTCAGAGTAGCGCTGAATGTTAGCTGACAGACGCTGTTAATCTCACTGTTTGCCGAAATAGTTTACGGTCAATATGCTCTGCTTAAGAAGCTTCCTTGCCCTGTTCTGCACTCAATCTGCTTTGCTGAGATGGCATGCCACACCCGATTAGTTGCTAAAATATCCTGCCATATATCTATTGTGAAGTAGATTGCCATGGTCTAGTAGCCAATCTGTTAGGTGAAATAGCTCGACACCGTTTTATACTCGATCTTTGTTGCTCAGATGGCCTTCGATGGCTGTGTGCTCGGCCTCATTGACTGCTGAAATAGCCTGCCATAATTTAGCACTCAAATCTATTTGCTGAATTAGCTTTACATATATTTTGTTACTTAGATCTGCTTGTCCAAATATCTTGCCATAGCTTTAGACATCGACCTAGGTATTTTTTTCTGGACTTTATAAAAAAGCATATATGTTTTTCCTGTAATATCTAGTAGAAGAACTAATTTGTATGTCTAACAGATGGACAGGACTTGGATAACTTCTGCACTTCTGCTCGAAGATTCTTCGCTGCATATGTCGAGGGGGTTGAAAACTTCATGAACTTTATCAGAGCTGAGTACGGTGGTCCAAAATCATATGTGCTCTGCCCGTGTAGCAGTTGTATGAATTCAGTTACAAGACCCCAGTCAACTGTGCAAAATCATCTACACTTGTATGGGATGTTGGTCACATATACTAGGTGGGTTCATCATGGTGAAGCTATGAACGTCAATGTTACTGACTATGTGGAAGCAGCAGATCACCATCTTGATCTGCCAGATGCTCAGGTGGAAGAGGAGGAGGAGGTGGTGGTGGCGGCAGAGCCAGCGAGTTTGACCAACATTGAAACAATGCTATGAAATGCTCGCGCATTTCATGAACTTTCACCTGCAGAAGAAAAACGGTGGGCCTGCATGTTGGAACAATGCAACATGGCAGTCACCCCAGGAAATAAGCTGTCAGTATTCTCAGCTATGGTCATCTTTCGTCAGGTGAAGACTTCTGAGCGGATAACCAACAAACCAGTCGATGTGATGTTGGCTGCTTTCCGTGAATCTTTCCCAGATGCATTTGAGCTGCCACACACCTACAGTAAAATGAAGAATTTCCTTTGTCCAGTTGGAATTGGATATGATATGATCCATGTTTGTAAGAATAATTGTGTTCTGTTCTGGAAGGATTATGCCAACTTAAGTGAATGCCCAAAATGCAAATCATCAATATGGAAAGATGGCGATGCTGTGAAGAGGATTCCTCATAATGTTCTGAGACATTTTCCAATTATACCAAGATTGTAGAGGTTGTTTCATGATGCTGAAACAAGAGAGGATGTACGGTGGCATTCCAGGAACCAGGAGTACAGAGATCAGAATGTAATGAGCCATCCATCTCCTCATGATAGTGACTGGAAAAGCTTCAATCAGAAATACAAAAAGTTTGTTGCTGACCCGAGAAACTTTAGACTTGGCTTAGCTACAGATGGATTTAACCCATTTGGCCACCAGAGCGCCACATATAGCATGTGGCCAGTGCTTGTTATCCCATACAACATGCCACCAAATGTCCGCACCAAAGAATCAAACTACATGATGGCCTTGCTAATCCCAGGTCCAAAAAGTCCTGGAAAGGATTTTGATTTGTTCATGGAGCCTCTTGTGGAGAAACTTCAACAGCTATGGAGGGGTGTTCTCACTCGAGACCTATATAGCAGCCCACCAGCTGATTTCTTTCTGCGTGCTGTTATAATTTGGTGCATCGATGATTATCCGGCTTTGGGCACTATGTCAGGGCGAACGACACATGGTTACAAAGCATGTGTTCGTTGTGACAAGAATCCGCTATCATACGCAATACTTAGCAAGATCAGTTACATTGGACACCGCCGTTTCCTTGCCAAGGACAAGCCGTGTCCTACAAAATACCAAAGACATGTGTTCAATGCAAAGCATGAAAACCGTGATGCACCAAAGAGGCTCACGGCAATGAGTTGCAAGTGGAATTAGAGAAGGTCAGGCATATTACACCAGGAAACCATCCTGATAATGGTAGCGGGAAAAGGAAGCATGGCAAGGCAGAAGAGAGATTATTGTTTACCTGCAGGTCCACTTTGTGGGACTTGGAGTATTGGAAAGATTTGGATCTGCGGCATAATCTTGATGTGATGCACATCGAGAAAAATATATGTGACAGCGTTATCGGCACACTTCTTAATATTGAAGGCAAGATGAAAGATACATTAAAATCTAGGATTGATTTGACACACCTGGGTATCAGAAAGGATTTGCAGTTGGAAGATGAAGGTGCACCACGGGATATGCACTAATATAGCGAGGTGCTATACACACGGTTTTTAACCCCTTTTCGCGACGGCATTTGGAACCATCGCCAAGCGAGTGTGGGCACTAGGGGGGGTCCTTCCCACACAACCCAGAAACCGTCGGGGATAGGCCCTCCTGGCACACAGGCTGGGGCAAAATGAGCTCGTCTGCGATCGGGCGAGGCATCGAAACCCAATCGTTTCCGTTCATATGTACATCCCACACGGTGAATCCTAGAAAAACATTTCCGTTCGTATGTATATCACACACAGTCAATCCAAGGAATATGTTTCCGTTCTTATGTACATCCCACACAGTCAATCCAGGGAAAACATTTCCGTTCGTATGTACATCCCACACAGTCAATCCAGGGAAAATGCTTCCGTTCGTATGTATATCCCACACAATTTTATGTATAGGCTCGTGTGTGATAGGTGTAACTATCACACACGCTCTGCCTTGGTTAACCATTTGCTTTTATCAACTACATCACACACGATTTGATGAAGAAAACTGTGTGGCATTGGGCTATCCATCACAAGCGCTTTTACTGCTAGAACCGTTTGCAAAGTTCCATGACCCATTTAGCAGGTTTATTAGTTTACAATTAATAATTCCAGTATTACACAAATTCACATTTCATATCGAACAGTTGTTTGCCAATTTCATATCAGGCACATAAATATATTTTAACATCACAGTACGATAGCTACCTGAAAACAACACAGTACATCATATAGCTAGTTCAGCTTCATAAGAACAATATTAGAACAATATATTCATTTCCCTAATCGAGATCATCCAGGCTCATCTTATCCACCTCTGCTTTCAGTTCAGTAAGAACCTGTTTTGCACTGGCCAACTGGGAAAGTGCCTCCTCCTTCGCGAACACCATCTTAGCAAAGTCTAATTTAAAAAATCTGAGCTCATTCTCCACCTTCCTCTTTTTATCCCGCATCTTCAAATATTCTTCAGCGTTGACAACACTTTCTCTAAGCCTACCTCCGTTCTCTTCCTCATACATGCTCCAGAGCTTTGCTCGGCACATCTTCAAAGACTGTGGCCACTCTTGATCAACCCACTCCAAGTAAGAACACTTCCGTTCATCCTATAATATTTAAAACTAGATCAGTAACAATTGTAGGGGAAATGGGTTTATAGCAACATAGAAAATCACCAATACTTATTTTGAAAAACAGAAGAAACAGGTTAATTATGACATATCTTCTCAAAAAGATCAATGTGCAAATGAATTAATTGCTACTGAGACAACAACCAAATTCTGAAACATCAGAAGCTATAATTAACTACAACAACGCTACAAGTTCTTACTCATGTACTATAAATAACAAATTGAACATTTTATGAGGAAGGTAAATATAACTGCAACAGCATAGCGACAGTGTTTGGATGACAGCAAATTGATACTAACAGGTGTGTACATGCACAAATTTAGTAGCATAGAACTAATAGCACTAAGGCCGTCCACTATGTATGCCAAAACCAGTGTAAAGACAACTGTTGCTACATCTTGCACCGGTGCCCTGCACTGGGGAGCCGATGCAGCAGAAAAAAATCAGGGACCCGGACTCCGGAGCACCTAGTTGCTCCGATGCCCAGTTCCTTCGTGCCATAAAGATTTAGTATTTTACTGCTTGGCTGCTCGGATGTGTGGACCAAAGTTAGCTGCACAAACTGCTAAAGCGGTGCCAAATAATTTTCTAATGGCACCGCTGACGAGATGGCAACATTTTTAGATACTAGGTACAAACTATGACACTGTCTTAGGATGCGTTTGGTTGAAGGTGTGGTATGAATGGGTTGGGACCGTGACAGTGTCTGAATCACATCTAACAAATGATTTGTAACAACGAAAGAGGGTCTAACCTTCTCTGCACATGCCAGAAACTTCCTCCCACTGTCCACAGATTCAAACGCAACTAGCTTCATGCATGGAGATTGATTGTGACAACGAGCAGACATATCTTCAGCCACCCCGCTCCATTCATTGCAACTGATGGTCCTAGGGAGCTACAAGAGGAAGAAATGACTCAAATAGACCGCCGGGTTAAAATCCTTCATTCCAAGTCATAGCCCGAGAGAGAGAAGAGAGGCATACCTGGGTGGTGAAGGAGTCGTCATCGGAGGAGGAACCGCTGGAGAGGTCATTGAAGAAGACCATGGCGACCCCGGCGATAGGATGTGAGACGGCGAGAGCGAGGAAGCGGCTATAGCTTAGGAAGGAAGGAAGGAAGGAGGAAACAGGGGAAATGTGACTTGTGGCCGGGGAGAAAAGGTGGTGGGGAAGGGGGGGTGGGGGTAGATATTTTGGCGATAGGCCAAAAATTTCGAAATGTGGAGGGAAACTTTGCGTGCGGTGCCGCCGGACACCAATCACTTTGAACGATTGTGTGCATCGCAAACGATTCTTCTGCTTTACGCTCATGGGATGAGTTTGATAATTCAAATTTTGGTGGAAATTTCCCCGGGTACGTCATTGCATAATTTAACATGGCTTGCTAATTTGGGCACACAAAAGAGCGTCCAGCACACAGACCACACTTACTGAATCGAGCAATTTTAGTAATTAAACAGAGCCAGTTGACCTAAACATTGCTCTAACTAAAGACCAACATTAAAAACAAAGCCTAAGTACGCATAATTTTAACAAATCCGCCGCCGTGCCGGCCTATGCATCGCCGATGTGAGATGAGACGTCGATGACTTGTCCTGGCGACATGCCGCCGTTGGTGGACTCTGCGTCCCCCCTGCTGAAGTCGACCGTGTCCTCGTCCTCATTCTCGTCCTTGTCGCCACCCTCAAGGTTGTAGTACTCGTAGTAGTGGCTGCGCCAGAGCTCGCGTTGGTACTCCACCGCTGATTCCTCGATGGACAGACTCTTCTCTACCTCGACCTCGGCCACGCGCAACTCCTCCTCCCGGCGCTCCTCGATCTCCTTCGCCTCCTGCATCTCCAGCTCCCGCTCGACGATCTCATGAGGAAGCAGGTGCTCCATGGCCACCGCCGCCTTTTCAGACATGGGTTGCATGCTGGATTCTGAGGTGGCCTGGAATATCTTGGCGTGTGCGTCCACGATCTTGGCGTGGATGGCCTCGACCCGGGCCACGGCGACATCGGCAGCACGGACGGCAGCTCACGCGCTCTCGGCGTTTGCAGCCGCCATCGCAGCAGCAGCTGCAGTTGTCTCGGCTGCTGCAGCTGCCTTGTCGGCTGCCACAGACGCCCTCTCGATGGATGTGGTCGCGCTCAATGCGGATGCGGCGGCACTCTCGGCGTAGGCGGCGGCGCTCTCGGCGCAGGCGGCGGCGCTCGGGGAGGACGCGGCCATCGTACGGGCCTTCATGAAGCGTTTCCATGGCGTGATCTTTGCAAGAAGGGGGTGCAGGAATGGGGATCAGGATTCATGGATTCGGGGGTTGCCGGCACTGGAGCAGATGAGCCGGCGAAGCTTAAGGAGGAAGACTTAAATAGACCCAGAAATTTTCATCGCAAACGGTTCCTACAAAAAACTGTGTGTGATGTTGTTGATATTTTTTATTAGCTGTGAAAGACGAATTTGGAGTAAAGTGGCAACGGATGGTGTTTTAAATGTACGAGAAAATTTGTAGTACTAATACAACAGTCATGCCAAATTTTGGAAAATTTCAGGGGTCATTTGACCTTTTAAGACATTTAAGTGATTTTCTAGCCATTTAATGACCGTAATTCAAATTTGAACTACATGTACATGCAACAGCTAACCATAACGGTTTGAAAAATCATATTTGTGTACTTATGTGCGAGTTAATTCCATGTGCAGTAAATTAGAAGGAATTTTCAAACATATTGGTCTCACGGCATGGACACATGCATGGAGTGCCATGGCATTTTAATTCCAAAAAATTAAAAAATGACCAGAAAAACATGAAACCATGCTTGATGTAATGTCATGCCACCAAGATGATGTGGTAAAAAAATTGGCCTGTTTGACGAAAGTTTGGACACACACCCCTCACAAACCGGAGCAACTCACTAGAAGGCTCATGGTTCCGAGAGGGAACAATGCATGTTTGATGACGAACGGGAGATAGCTTCCTCTTACGGCCTTCAATTTTTTTCTACATTTAACGTGCACTAATACAACTGTCATGTGAAATTTTGGAAAATTTCAGGGGTCATTTGACCTTTTAAGGACATTTAAGTGATTTTCTAGCCTTTTAATGACCGTAAATCAAATTTGAACTACATCTACATGCAACGGCTAACCATAATGGTTTGAAAAATCATATTTGTGTACTTGTGTGCGAGTTAATTCCATGTGCAATAAATTAGAAGGAATTTTCAAACATATTGGTCTCACGGCATGGACACATGCATGGAGTGCCATGGCATTTTAATTACAAAAAATTAAAAAATGATCAGAAAAACATGAAACCTTGCTTGATGTAATGTCATGCCACCAAGATGATGTGGTAAAAAAATTGGCCTGTTTGACGAAAGTTTGGACACACACCCCTCACAAACCGGAGCAACTCACTAGAAGGCTCGTGGTTCCGAGAGGGAACAATGCATGTTTGATGACGAACGAGAGATAGCTTCCTCTTACAGCCTTCAAATTTTTTTCTACGTTTAACATGCACTAATACAACTGTCATGTGAAAAATTGGAGAATTCTAGTGGTCATTTGAACTTTTAAAGACATTTAAGTGATTTTCTAGCCATTTAATGACCGTAATTCAAATTTGAACTACATCTTCATGCAACAGCTAACCATAACGGTTTGAAAAATCATATTTGTGTACTTGTGTGCGAGTTAATTCCATGTGCAATAAATTAGAAGGAATTTTCGAACATATTGGTCTCACGGCATGGAGTGCCATGGCATTTTAATTCCAAAAAAATAAAAATTGATCAGAAAAACATGAAACCTTACTTCATTTAATGTCATGCCACCAAGATGATGTGGTAAAAAATTGGCCTGTTTGACGAAAGTTTGGACACACACCCCTCACAAAACGGAGCAACTCACTAGAAGGCTCGTGGTTCCGAGAGGGAACAATGCATGTTTGATGACGAACGAGAGATGGCTTCCTCTTACAGCCTTCAAATTTTTTTCTACATTTAACGTGCACTAATACAACTGTCATGTGAAAAATTGGAGAAATCTAGGGGTCATTTGAACTTTTAAAGACATTTAAGTGATTTTCTAGCCATTTAATGACCGTAATTCAAATTTGAACTACATCTTCATGCAACAGCTAACCATAATGGTTTGAAAAATCATATTTGTGTACTTGTGTGCGAGTTAATTCTATGTGCTGTAAATTAGAAGGAATTTTCAAACATATTGGTCTCACGGCATGGACACATGCATGGTGTGCCATGGCATTTTAATTCCAAAAATAAAAAATGATCAGAAAAACATGAAACCTTGCTTCATTTAATGTCATGCCACCAAGATGATGTGGTAAAAAAATTGGCCTGTTTGACGAAAGTTTGGACACACACCCCTCACAAACCGGAGCAACTCACTAGAAGGCTCGTGGTTCCGAGAGGGAACAATTCATGTTTGATGACGAACGGGAGATAGCTTCCTCTTACGGCCTTCAATTTTTTTCTACGTTCAACATGCACTAATACAACTGTCATGTGAAAATTTGGAAAATTTCAGGGGTCATTTGACCTTTTAAAGACATTTAAGTAATTTTCTAGCCATTTAATGACCGTAATTCAAATTTGAACTACATCTACATGCAACGGCTAACCATAACGGTTTGAAAAATCATATTTGTTTACTTGTGTGCGAGTTAATTCCATGTGCAGTAAATTAGAAGGAATTTTCAAACATATTGGTCTCACGGCATGGACACATGCATGGAGTGCCGTGGCATTTTAATTCCAAAATAATAAAAAATGATCAGAAAAACATGAAA
This sequence comes from Thinopyrum elongatum, assembly GCA_011799875.1. Classification (NCBI taxonomy): domain Eukaryota; kingdom Viridiplantae; phylum Streptophyta; class Magnoliopsida; order Poales; family Poaceae; genus Thinopyrum; species Thinopyrum elongatum. The sequence goes on from CM022299.1 coordinate 417,003,021, forward strand.
CCTTGCTTGATGTAATGTCATGCCACCAAGATGATGTGGTAAAAAAATTGGCCTGTTTGACAAAAGTTTGGAAACACACCCCTCACAAACCGGAGCAACTCAGTAGAAGGCTCGTGGTTCCGAGTGGGAACAATTCATGTTTGATGACGAACGGGAGATAGCTTCCTCTTACGGCCTTCAATTTTTTTCTACGTTCAACATGCACTAATACAACTGTCATGTGAAAATTTGGGAAATTTCAGGGGTCATTTGACCTTTTAAAGACATTTAAGTGATTTTCTAGCCATTTAATGACCGTAATTCAAATTTGAACTACAACTACATGCAACGGCTAACCATAACGGTTTGAAAAATCATATTTGTTTACTTGTGTGCGAGTTAATTCCATGTGCAGTAAATTAGAAGGAATTTTCAAACATATTGGTCTCACGGCATGGACACATGCATGGAGTGCCGTGGCATTTTAATTCCAAAAAATTAAAAAATGATCAGAAAAACATGAAACCTTGATTGATATAATGTCATGCCACCAAGATGATGTGGTAAAAAAATTGGCCTGTTTGACGAAAGTTTGGACACACACCCCTCACAAACCGGAGCAACTCACTAGAAGGTTCGTGGTTCCGAGAGGGAACAATGCATGTTTGATGACAAATGGGAGATAGCGTCCTCTTACGGCCTTCAATTTTTTTCTATGTTTAACATGCACTAATACAACTGTCATGTGAAAATTTGGAAAATTCTAGGGGTCATTTGACCTTTTAAAGACATTTAAGTGATTTTCTAGCCATTTAATGACCGTAATTCAAATTTGAACTACATCTACATGCAACGGCTAACCATAACGGTTTGAAAAATCATATTTTTGTGTACTTGTGTGCGAGTTGAAAAATCATCAGACGATGTAAATATCTGGTGTTCAAAAAAGAAAATGTAAAGATCTGGCAAGACAACCAGCCCCCACACGATTGGCACTCTATTTTGCGCCTCGAGGTTTGGAAGGTGAGTGGCGGGGGTTATTAACCAGACACGGTTCTGTATTGGAAACCGTCAGCTATTAAGTTCACACATGGATTTTGCTGTGGGAATCGTGTGTATTTCAAACTACAGTACTTGTAAATTCCGGCGACCGGCGTGTGTACTGTTCCCGTCGATCTAGATTCCGGCTGCCAATAAATACTACCTTGCTCACGTTGTCCCGCCTGCATTCTCATCTACATCCTCCCCTCGCTTGCCCTCTCTCTCTCTCTCTCTCTCTCTCTCTCTCTCAAATCTCTGCCACGGCGCCACCGGTCTGCCCACACGCCGACGAGGAGTCGCCGCCCCTCGAGGACGCTCAGTCGAAGAGCAGTGACGAGGAGGACCCCTACGCGCCGCCGGACGAGGTTGCGCTGGACCCCCCAACTTTGGATTGGTTTTGGGGCCAGTACAATCTTTGTCTATGGAAGTTGCTGCCACCGGCTAAGAAAGCCAGGCAAGTGGCGTTCAAGAAGGAGATGGCGGAGGAGGAAGCCAGGTACCAGGCGGCCTATGAAGCCCGTGATGCCGCCTGGAAAAAGGAGGCGGTGGAGCTTTGGGGGCGGGCGCGTCGTCGTGCGGAGGAGATGTACAAAGATGGGTACTTCGCGAGGAAGGTCAAAGGCGCTAGGTGCCTCATCGCTGGGTGGAGGTGGGCCGATAAGCTCCAGCGTGCCACTGACGAGCAGCTCCGGTGGGCGCCCAACGAAATGGCAAGATCGTGCGCGCTCGTCCGCTAGCAAGAGGCAGATCGGTAGTCAAGCGATGCGAGGCGGAGGAGGCGGAGGCGGAGTACTGCCTCTGCGCTGGGAAGACGCCGCGCACCAGGGAGCTGCTGGCGAGGGGCTGCCGGAATACTGCCCCCAGGAGGGATTATTAGTTTTAGTATTGTTCGTTTTCAATTTTATGCATTGTACCTCGTAGTTAAGTATCATCACGTATATGTGATGATATTATATATATTCTGTGATGAACTAATGAACAATTAATATATATATATATATATATATATATATTATGAATTCCATTTTCTATCTGTTTTTGTATAATAATTTGTATCTAGCTGTTATCATCCACATATACATTATGGAAAGCATATATACACACATTGAAACAGAACATATAAGACGGAAAACAGAGTACACACATTGAAACAGAGCAATAAACAGAGCAATATTATGATTGCTGTGAATACATTGCTATCCACGTCGAAATGACTCAACAAATTAAAACGCGCCCATGAGACCATGACTAGTAGCCCTTGCCTATGGTAGCTCTTGGCTCTGCCTGAACTCGTGCAGGCGTTCGTCCAAGCAGTCGACACGCTCGTAGTACATCTGGAGCGCGATCTCGAGCTCCAAGTTGGCTATTTCATCGGAGATCACTAGCTCGAGTATGCGACGGCCATGTTCCTCTACTGCGCCCAGGTGGACACCTGGGCCAAGGAGGTGGTCGAGCCTACCGACCAGCGCGTTGGCATCGAGCGGGCCGCGGACAAGGCGAACGGCGCGACCCATGGGAACGGCGCGGTGGCGTCCGGTGCAAGTATGGCGCGGCCAGCCTCTGGTGCAAGTACGGCACAGAGGGCCTCTGCCCACTCCTGGCGAGGAATGGGGGTACTGACGGGACATGTACCCAGCTGCGATGCCCTGTCGACAGCAGGCAAGTGCCGATGGATCCGCTCTTGCTGTGCGGCGCGCCACGTCTCTCACTCTGCGGTGCTCCAACGGTCTCGCCGTGCAGCGAGCCGCAGTCTATCGGCGCGGACGTGCCTAGCTTGCTCTGTGGCGCGCCATCGATCATGTTGTGCGGCGAGTTGCAGCCTCTCGGCGCTGACATGCCTATCTTGATCCGCGGCGTTGAAGCGCCATGCGCCAAGGGTCTGCTCAACCCTGGCGATGACGTGCATCACGGCATCATCCATCGCGTTGCCGGGGAGCGCCTCGGCCTCGACGGGCCGTGGCGCCTTCTCGATTTCCTCGTCGACGAGGTTGATGGCAGAGGCGGCGCTTTGGTGGGTTGGCATGCTTGGAAAAGGTGGATGTGCTATAGGCTGCGCTTGTTTCCTCCGTGCATCGCGTGCCGCCTAGGTTTATGTGCAATATCGCTGGGTGGCGGGAAACAGGTGAGGAAATGGCGGGAAACAGTGGCGTGTTCATAAAACGCCATCAATTAGTGGAAACTTAGCATAGAAGGAACATTGAGCTAGCACAAGAAGTAGATGATGATCAGATGATCGTTTATCCTAGTTAATTATGAATGTAATAGTTTACTTTGGTGTGTGGAAATGTCATGTGTGTACTAGCCACCTATGTAATTGGATGTTTGCCGCGTATTACACACATCTTGTTTATGTGAAACGTTTCTGTTCTCTTGGCTCAACACAAATAGTTTATCGCAATGAACCGTATGCCGTATATCGCACACACCTTGATCTGGCTGACCGTTTCTTTTGTGTTACCTAATCACAAACAGTTCATCCGAGTGAACTGTATGCCGTATATCACACACACCTTCATCTGGCTGCCCGATTCTGATGTTCTGCCTCATCACAAACAGTTCATCTGAGTGAACTGTATGCCGTATATCGCACACGCCTTCATCTGGTTGCCCGTTTCTGTTCTTCTTCCTCATCGCAAATAGTTAATTGAACTGAATCGTATGCCCTGCATCACACACGCAACTAAAATCAGAACCGTGTTTGATGGCTCCGCCATCGCAAGCGTTTTGCATCTTTTTTGACGGTTTTTTACATCACCGTTTGCGATTAATGCATCGCACACAGTTTCGTCAAAGGGTCTCTGATCGTAGTGTCGCGTTAGTAGCTGATACGTATCCAACGTATCTATAATTTATGAAGTATTCATGCTGCTATATTATCATTCTTGGATGTTTTACAATCATTTTATAGCAACTTTATATCATTTTTTGGGACTAACTTATTGACATAGTGCCCAGTGCCAGTTGCTGTTTTTTGCTTGTTTTTTACATCACAGAAAATCAATACCAAACGGAGTCCAAACGCAGCGGAACTTTTTGTGGATTTTTTATGGACCAGAAGACATCTAATGGGCCAGAGCAGCACCTCGGGGGTGCCCCGAGGGGGGCACAACCCACCAGGGCGCGCTTGGGCCCCCAGGCACGCCCCAGTGGGTTGTGCCCACCTCGGTGGCCTCCCGCACCGCCTCTTCGCCCTATAAATTGCCAAATATTCCAAAAACCCTCAGGGTAGCCCTAGATCAGAAGTTCAGCCACCGCAAGGCCTCTGTATCCATGAGATCCAATCTAGACCCCGTTCCGGCACCCTGCCAGAGGGGGAGATCATCACCGGTGGCCATCTTCATCATCCCGGCGGCCACCATGATGAGGAGGGAGTAGTCCACCCTCGGGGCTGAGGGTTTGTACCAGTAGCTATGTGTTTAATCTCTCTCTCTCTCTCTCGTGTTCTTGATGGCACAATTTTGATGTATCGGGAGCTTTGTTAATGTAGTTGGATCATATGGTTTTTCTCCCTCTCTATCTTGTTGTGATGAATTGAGTTTTCCCTTTGAGATTTTGTTTTATCGGATTGAATACTTTTATGGATTTGAGAGCACTTGATATATGTCTTGCATACGAATACCCATGGTGACATTGGGGTATTATATTGATTCACTTGATATATGTTTTGGCACTCAACTCGCAGATTCCTGAGGTGACATTGGGGTAATCTATGCATAGGGGTTGATGCACGTTCTTGTCTTTGTTTCTCCGATAGAAATCTTGGGGCACTCTTTGAGGTTCTTTGTGTTGGATTGAGCATTACGAATCTGAATTTTCTTTGGTGTTATTTTAGTACGAACTCTTGGATAGATCGATCGGAAAGAATAGCTTTTAGGTGGTTTCGTACCCTACAAACAATTTATTCTTATGTTCTCCGCTAGATAGGAACTTTGGAGTGATTCTTCATCGCACTTTGAGGGATGGTTATATGATCCAATTATATTAGCATTGTTGATAGGTTGCACTAGTGAAAGTACGGACCCTAGGCCTCATTTTCAAACATTGCAATACCGTTTGTGCTCTGTTTTATCAATTGCTACCTTGCTGTTTTTTTATTGTTACTATTACAAAAACCAATATCTACTATCATTACTACACTTTTATTACCATCTCTTCGCCGAACTAGTGCACCTATATAGTTTGCCATTGTATTGGGTGTGTTGGGGACACAAGAGACTTTTTATTATTTGGTTGCAGGGTTGTTTGAGAGAGACCATCTTCATCCTACGCCTCCCACGGATTGATAAACCTTAGGTCATCCACTTGAGGGAAAATTGCTACTGTCCTACAAAACTCTGCGCTTGGAGGCCCAACACGTGTCTACAAGAACAAGTTGTGTAGTAGACATCAAGCTCTTTTCTGGCGCAGTTGCCGGGGAGGTGAGTGCTTGAAGGTATATCTTTAGATCTTGCAATTGAATCTTTTAGTTTCTTGTTTTATCACTAGTTTGGTTTATAAAAGAAAACTACATAAAAAAATGGAATTGAGGTTGCATCATATTATTGATCGTCTTTATAATATCTTTATTGAAAATGATGGATCGGAAAATTGTGCTCAATTGTTAGAAGAAGAAGTCAATAAAATGTTTGGCACAAAATATTTGAATGATGAGCATGATTGCAATGTTGTTAGTATGAATTACTTGAATATCCAAAATGCTAATGATTATTGCACTAGTCATGAGAAAAATGTCTCCTATAAGAATGTCAATTTTTGCAGAGTGAATTGGGAGTGCAATTGCATACCAAAAAGGGAAGATAGATTTTGTAAGAGGCATAAATATTTAGAAACGAAAAAGTTGCAAGAGAGGCTAGATGATTGTGCTGAAAGATTTAATTTTTTTTCGCCGTCCTTGTGAACTTTGTATTGAACGTGGTCATTTAAATCTCCAATGCAAATTGTTTCATGATCAAATCGTGTCCAAAAATTGTGATAACTTGATTACCCTTGAGCATCATAAAGAGCTTAGTCTTCTTTTGGGGTATGAAGAAATGAAACGTATAACTGAGGGTATTCCAAAATTTAATCTCGAGAGATTTCTTGATTTTGATCTAGAGGAAATTTATATGTTTTGTGCGTAAATTGCATTGAGAATCCTTATATTGCCAACTATCTAAAGACAAGAAAACAAATAGAATATGAAGAGAGTACTAACGAAAGGGAAAATATTTCCCAATACCCTCCTAGTGTTTGTTATGATGAATCAGGTAACGAGGAGGAGCTTCCTATCCAATCAATCTCTTCAACAAGAAGCTTGAAAAAATTAATTAAACCCACACATGATGTGGTGAGGAAGAAGAAAAGAAGAAAGAATAGAGGTAAAAAGGTATCTCTCCCAAATAATGTTGCTCCTATTATTGTTGTGCCTCATGAAAATGAATCAAAAATAATTGTGGAAGATGATGCACTTGATGATGATTTTATTATGCCTATTGCTTGTTGTGATGATTATGATTGGGAAGATAATCTTGGAAATCTTTTTGACACCAACTTGGGGAATTATGATGATAGCAATAGTTATACCGTTTGTGCTATTCATACTGTTAATGATGAGGGTGATTATGCTTATGATATGCCAAGCCACAAGCTTGGGGATGCTATGTTTGATGAGAATGACATGTTTGAGAATTTATTTGCTGCAATTAATGTTTGTCCCAAGCTTGGGGATGCTACGCTTAATGAAGATGATCTTTTTAGTCCCCCTACTTTGAATGATCAAATTTGCTATGATGATTGCATGCCTCCTATCTATGATGAGAACAAAGTTGCTACTTATGATGATTATTGTGATGATACTTATGTTATAAAAAGTAGTGATGATTATATTTATAAAACATGTCATAGTTATGATTACCCTTTTCCTGAGCATTACTCTTTTAATGTGGGAACAATTTATAGTATTCGAGTTTCATATGATACTCCCACCATTGTGAATGAGGAGAAATTTTCTTATGTGGAGAGTAATAAAATTTCTATGCTTGGGGATCATGAAAAGAATGTTTTATGTGATGGTTATATTGATGAATCTATTCATGATGCTACTGAAAATTATTATAAGAGAGGAACTTATGATTCATGATGCTCTTGTTATGTTTCAATCGTTATCTTTTATGCGAGCATCGTTGAACTCATCATGCCTAGCTAAAAGGCATTAAAGAAAATCGCTTGTTGGGAGACAACCCAACACTTTTACCTACTGTTTTTGTGTGTTAACATGATTAGGCTACTGTAGTGATCTTGTTTTATAGCTTTTTGTTTCAATAAAGTGCCAAGTAAAGCCTTTGGGATAGTGTGGATGATAGTTGACTTGATTTTGTGCAAAAAACAGAAACTTTTGTGTCCAGTGCCGAAATTCCTGTATTTTCCTGGAACGTGGAAAAATTCTGAATTTTTTACAGTTGATGGGTATACAAATTTCCTACGTTGTAGAATTGTTGGAGTAGCAGAAGTATGGTTGGAGTACAGATTACTACAGACTGGTCTGTTTTTGACAGATTCTGTTTTCAATGCATAGTTTGCTTGTTTTCTAGTTTCTATGGCTTATATTGATCAATATAAATTGTGGAAATGATATGCTACAGTAGGCATTGTGTGGAAACAATTACGAATCTTGTCTTTGACAGTACCAAAGTGAAATGGTTTGCTCTTTATCATACTAACCTATCTCACGAAGTTCCGTTAAGTCTTGTGTGATTGAAGTTTTCAAGTTTTGGGTGAGATGTCGATATGAGGAGAATAAGGAGTGACAAGACCCTAATCTTGGGGATGCCCTAAGATCCAAGCAACTAAGCTTGGGTATGCCCCGGAAGGCATCCCCTCTTTCGTCTCCAACATTATCGGTAACCTCACTTGGAGCTACATTTTTTCGTCACTTGATATGTGTTTTGCTTGGAGTGTCATTTTCTTGGTAGGATTTGCTTGCTGTTATTTAGAATAATGTATTGCATCTTTCTTTTAAAAAAAATGTCAAGGATAGCCTTTACCATGCTCATTTTGCAAGTATATGAGTTGCTGTTTCAAAACAGAAAGTTTATCGATGTTGCAAAAATTCCTGAGAAAAGTCAGAATGTGATAAAATGTTGAAACTTTTGTACAGTAAGGTATGATAAATTTTATACAGTGTGGTAAATTTTCATAATTTTTGGAGTTAAATAAGTATTGATACTCTTGCATTCTTTATAGACTGTACTGTTTTGGCAGATTGCTGTTATGTTTGCATTGTTTGCATATGTTTGCTTGTTTATGATTCTATTTGAGGATAGGAGTATTAAATATGCAGAGGCATTTAGTATGCAATGTTGAATAATAATTTTTGTGATTTGCTACAGTAGAGAATGATAAGGTTTGTGCATTGGTCTATACTAACTTATCTCACGAGTTCTTGTTGAGTTTTGTGTGTATGAAGTTTTTAAGATTTAGGGAAACCATGATATAAAAGGAATTAAGGAGACACAAAAGCTCAAGCTTGGGGATGCCCAAGGCATCCCAAGATAATATTTCAAGAAGTCTCAAGCATCTAAGCTTGGGGATGCCCCGGTAGGCATCCCACCTTTCTTCATCAACAATTATCGGTTAGTATCGGTTGAGCCTAAGTTTTTGCTTCTTCACTTGAGTTGTGCTATTCTTGGAATGTCATTTTATTTTGTTTTACTTGCTGTTTTAATAAAATACTTAGATCTAAAAGTTTTTAAATAAGAGAGAGTCCTCAATTAGTTACCCCTTTACTTAACTACTCGCTTGGTCTTCACTTATATCTTTTTGGAGTAGTTTGTCATTTACTCTCGTGCTTCACTTATATCCTATGAGTAAATTGTTGAATGAATTGAATATCATGAAGTTGAAATTATATGTTCATATCATGCCTAGTGGTAGCTTCACATTGGGTTTAGAAAGTGAAATCTTTTGAGGCTTGACAATCACAATATTGGCCATACAAGCAATTCATGAATCATTAGTAGAAGTAAGAGAACTTTCACATGCAAATACACTATCTTGGAAATATTTTGTGATTGTGAGCCCCCATCAAAATATTATATGCCAAAATTGTTGACGTTGGACAAGGAAGACAATGTAATGATTTATGTTTGTTCATATTCACATAGAAGTTATATTGTCATAGATCCTTCAACATGTGGTGGTTGCCCCCCATCTTTGCTAGCCAAAAATTCCGCACCAAGTAGAGATACTACTTGTGCGTCCAAAAACCCTTAAACCCAAATCTTATTTTCAAGAGTCCACCATACCTACCTATGGATTGAGTAAGATCCTTCAAGTAAGTTGTCATCGGTGCAATAAGGCAATAAAAATTGCTTCTAAAAGTGTAAGATCATTTAGTGTAAGAGAAAATTGAGCATTGTACAAAGTTGTGATGGTAAAGAAATAAAAGCGACATACTGCATAATAAAAGTTGTCATCACATGGGGCAATATAACGTGACGTTCTTTTGCACTAAGGGGTTGAGCATACAAACAAATAAGCGCATGGCAACCTCTGCTTCCCTATGCGAAGGGCCTATGTTTTACTTATATGCAAGAGTCAAAGTTTTTCTCTCTATTCCTTTTTATTTTTCTCCTTTGGGAAGCATCATGTGGTGAGGAAAGATCGAGGCACATATGTCTAGCTGGATATGGGTGGCATGAGTTATTATTGTTGACATCACCCTTGAGGTGAATACGTTGGGAGGCGAAATTATAAGCCCCTATCTTTCCATGTGTCCGGTTGAAACATTTTGCTTATGTGTATGCGGTGAGTGTTAGCAATTATAGAAGACTATATGATGGTTGAGTATGTGGATCTCTTATGTAGACTCTGTTGAATAAGTGGAATTGCAATTGTTTGGTGACTGAGAACATAGGTTGTTGAGTTTCAAGAGAATTCATTGTTTGAACCTTAACATGTGAATTGGTTGCTACTTTAACATGAGAAGTTTTATAAGAAAGATTTGTTGTTATGATGCTAGGAAAAGTGATTGAAATTATCATTGATCAAACTTGTGCACTTTGCTAGCATTCACACTTCATAAATTATTTCTTTTATCATTTACCTACTCGAGGACGAGTAGGAATTAAGCTTGGGGATGCTGATACGTCTCCAACGTATCTATAATTTATGAAGTATTCATGCTGCTATATTATCATTCTTGGATGTTTTACAATCATTTTATAGCAACTTTATATCATTTTTTGGGACTAACTTATTGACATAGTGCCCAGTGCCAGTTGCTGTTTTTTGCTTGTTTTTTACATCACAGAAAATCAATACCAAACGGAGTCCAAACGCAGCGAAACTTTTTGTGGATTTTTTATGGACCAGAAGACATCCAGTGGGCTAGAGCAGCACCTGGGGGGTGCCTCGAGGGGGGCACAACCCACCAGGGCGCGCCTGGGCCCCCAGGCGCGCCCGGTGGGTTGTGCCCACCTCGGTGGCCTCCCGCACCGCCTCTTCGCCCTATAAATTGCCAAATATTCCAAACACCCTCAGGGTAGCCCTAGATCAGAAGTTCCGCCACAGCAAGGCCTCTATATCCACGAGATCCAATCTAGACCCCGTTCTGGCACCCTGCCGGAGGGGGAGATCATCACCGGTGGCCATCTTCATCATCCTGGCGGCCACCATGATGAGGAGGGAGTAGTCCACCCTTGGGGCTGAGGGTTTGTACCAGTAGCTATGTGTTTAATCTCTCTCTCTCTCTCGTGTTCTTGATGGCATGATTTTGATGTATCGGGAGCTTTGTTAATGTAGTTGGATCATATGGTTTTTCTCCCTCTCTATCTTGTTGTGATGAATTGAGTTTTCCCTTTGAGATTTCGTTTTATCGGATTGAATACTTTTATGGATTTGAGAGCACTTGATATATGTCTTGCATACGAATTCCCGTGGTGACAATGGGGTAATATATTGATTCACTTGATATATGTTTTGGCACTCAATTCGTGGATTCCCGAGGTGACATTGGGGTAATCTATGCATAGGGGTTGATGCATGTTCTTGTCTTTGTTTCTCTGATCGAAATGTTGGGGTACTCTTTGAGGTTCTTTGTGTTGGATTGAGCATTACGAATCTGAATTTTCTTTGGTGTTATTTTAGTACGAACTCTTGGATAGATCGATCGGAAAGAATAGCTTTGAGGTGGTTTCGTACCCTACAAACAATTTATTCTTATGTTCTCCGCTAGATAGGAACTTTGGAGTGATTCTTCATCGCACTTTGAGGGATGGTTATATGATCCAATTATATTAGCATTGTTGATAGGTTGCACAGGATAGATGCTTCGGAGCGTCTTAGAGACAAGATACCAACTATCCTATGCGAACTTGAGAAGATATATCCTCTAGTCTTCTTTGATGTGATGGTGCATTTGGCTGTTCATCCACCTGATGAGGCACTACTTAGAGGTCCAGTACAGTATGGCTGGATGTACCCTATTGAAAGGCGACTAGGCACTTTCAAGGGCCATGTTAGGAACATAGCTAGACCTAAGGGTTCCATTGCAGAGGCCTACATTGCTACAGAAGCGTTGACATTCTGCTCAAAATACATTGAAACAGCTGATCAGCTTCGCAAAGAGGTGGGCGAAGACAATCCCGAGCTCAATGTTTTCAATTTTTCTGTTCGAGTTACAGGGAAGAGTCGACAAGACGACAAACCTAAAGATTTGGACAAAATGGTTTGGTATGTGTTGAATAACTGTCTTGAGATTCTACCTTATATCGAGTAAGTGCTAAGTACTGCAGCTTATACATCGTAATCTACTAAACTTGCAGCACATTCTTATATATTTAGATGTTTGACGCGATCAGTATGTTGTGCAGTGATACGTCCATTTTGCATCATGCTTTTATGTTGATATTTATTGCATTATGGGCTGTTATTACACATTATGGCACAATACTTATGGCTTTTCTCTCTTATTTTACAGGATTTACATGAAGAGGGAGAATGCCGGCAGCTGGAATTCTGGGCTGGAAAAGGAGCAAATATTAGAGACCTATTCTGCACAACTCCAAAAGTCTTGAAACTTCACGGAGAGTCATTTTGGAATTAATAAATAATATTGGGCGAAGAAAGCACCAGAGGGGGGCCACTAGCCATCCACAAGCGTGGAGGGCGCGCCCCCTGCCTTGTGGGCCACCTGGTAGGCCCCCGTTGCCCATCTTCTGCTATATGTTGTGTTTTTACCTGGAAAAAATCAAGAAGAAGCTTTCGGGACGAAACGCTGCCGTCTCGAGGTGGAACCTGGGCAGAACCAATCTAGGGCTCCGGCGGAGCTGTTCTGCCGGAGAAACTTCCCTCCGGGAGGGGGAAATCGAAGCCATCGTCATCACCAACAATCCTCTCATCGAGAGGGGGTCAATCTCCATCAACATCTTCACCAGCACCATCTCCTCTCAAACCCTAGTTCACCTCTTGTATCCGATCTTTGTCTCAAAACCTCAGATTGGTACCTGTGTGTTGCTAGTAGTGTTGATTACTCCTTGTAGTTGATGCTAGTTGGTTTATTCGGTGGAAGGTCATATGTTCAGATCCTTAATGATAATTAATACTCCTCTGATTATGAACATGAATATGCTTTGTGAGTAGTTACGTTTGTTCCTGAGGACATGGGAGAAGTCTTGTTATAAGTAATCATGTGAATTTGGTATTCGTTCGGTATTTTGATGAGATGTATGTTGTCTTTCCTCTAGCGGTGTTTGTAGGGTAACGCAGCAGAAAACAAAAATTTTCCGACCTACGCACCAGCCCAGGACCACTACGGAGACTGCATACAAGGTTTGATCATTTTCGTTACCGACTCGTAGCGCAGCGGAAGTAGAGTCGATGACGATCGGTGGTGCAGATCCCTGCAACTAGGATTTACAACCTCCCAAACGCGAGGATGTATACCCTCATCCGCGCCCCGGACAGCCCTCCGGGAGGCAGTCGAACAGTCCCCCGGACGGTGTCGCGGACAGCCCTTCGGGAGGACCTTCGAAACTCAGACGGTCACTCGGACAACCCTTCGGGAGGACTCACAGAACTCGGACCGTCACTTGGACGGCCCTTCGGGAGGCACTCACGAACAGCCCCTCAGGCACTAAGATCGAAACTAAGACCTCTCTATAGAGTTGCACACATTCGGTGTCATCTATCCGGCAGGGCTTCGCCGTCCAGAACTAGTTCCCACTGGAACCCAGACAGCCTTTCGGCTCTACGAAACTCTTTTCGTGGGAGGGAGAGAGAAGCCAGATAATTGCATGGCATGAGTATGAGAGCAAGGGATGAGTGTGGAGGGCTGCCCCTCCACCTCTATTTATAGGAAATCCCAAGGGGTAGGGTGGTTTTACAATAAAACCCAAAAGTACATGAATGAAGTCCTTCCACCAAGGGCATAGAAGTGAAACCAAGGAACAAGAGGGGCTCCATGGTGGAGCCCCAAGTGTGGCCAGCCACACCCCTTGGGGGGGCCCCAAGAGGGCCTCCCAATCCATCCATGTCATCCCTAGATCTTTTGGGATAAAGCCCAAACAAGTGGCTTTCCAAAAAGTAACCCAAAAAGCACTTTCACTATTCATGACGACATTTTTCAGCGTCCGTTCGAACTGAAAATATTTATGTGGGCTTAGAACATTTCCAGTACCCACTAAAATAATGTTCAACGCGTTCTAGAACAATTCCAGATTAGTGATTTTCATCTGCAAAAAGCATCTGAAGTGGTTCCGGCAGCTCCGGAACATTTCCGGTTTTTCTTCCAGAAAATTCCCAAAAGTTTCCAGAATGATTCTGGCACCCTCCAAGAATTATCGGGCATGTGCCGAAACCAATTTGACTTTATGGTATCCTCTGAAACAACTTTTCAGTTTCCCCGGAACTCATCCGGTGACCACTCTGCGGAACTTTTCCGCTGTCCGAAACTTTTTCGGTGTCTGAAACTTTTTCGGTGATTTTCTCTCAGACTCCCTGTCTAGTATTCAGCAGATAGATGACCCTTAAGCGTGTGACCCTATAAGTTCGGTGAAGTATAGAAATGACCTGGAACCCCTTCCGATCAATGATCAACATCGGAGCCATGGACACCCATATTGACCCCTATACCCACACGAATGAATATTCGAGTGAACCTCCAGTTGCCGTGTGCTACTCCTGTTGCTTCGCGATATGTTACAAATACCCGAGGTGAGACATGTTGGCACTCCCGTGGGTCAACAACTTGTCCACTAAGCCAGTTACCTCGTTACCGGTATTGTTCTCTTTTCTCGTTCCTGTGTTCCGGCATCCCTGTGATCAAATCACATTGTGTCTGGCCGGACGATGATGAATACCGTAACACCGAGAGGGCCCAGAGATATCTCTCCATCGTCGGAGGAGCAAATCCCAATCTTGAGCTATCAAGTTACTTGACATACTTTCCCATGAACCCGTAAGCCGCCGTAATAGCCATCCATTTACGGATGACGTTTAACAAACCCCAAAGTTCATGAAGCAAGCATGAAGAAACTCGATACTCTCATGGTCCGAGGAATCATGCAAACATTAACCATCTCTGTGTTATTCACCATTAACTCATGACGAATGTATCTCATAGCATAACATTAATCGGGGCGATTCAACACAAATGTTCTTCTAACATTGTGCCCTCAAAGCTGCTGGCATAGACATGCCCATGATTGGGAAAACATAATCATCATGCAACACTTGAGCTAGTCTTAGAGGCATGACTAGGAATACATTTTACCGTTTATTATTCCACACGTGCACATGGGTTTTCCCCAGAGCCTTTATGGATATACGGGCTCGGGAACCACAGCAGTTATAGCATGGAACATAAACATAATAATGAGCATGGAGATAAATAATAACATTTATTATTGCCTCTGGGGCATATCTCCTACAGTGTTATGTGAACGTCGACTACATGACACTTCACCATGATTTGTTCCTAGGGGAAGGCATTGGGAAGTAATAAGTAGATGATGGGTTGCTAGAGTGACAGAAGCTTAAACCCTAGTTTATGCGTTGCTTCGTAAGGGGCTGATTTGGATCCATAAGTTTCATGCTATGGTTAGATTTATCTTAATTCTTCTTTCGTAGTTGCGGATGCTTGCGAGAGGGGTTAATCATAAGTGGGAGTCTTGTACAAGGAAGGGCAGCACCCAAGCACCGGTCCACCCACATATCAAATTATCAAAGTAACGAATGCGAATCATGTGAGCATGATGAAAACTAACTTGACAACAAGTCCAATGTGTCCTCGGGAGCGCTTTGCTTTATATAAGAGTTCGTCCAGGCTTGTCCTTTGCTACAAAAAGGATTGGGCCACCTTGCTGCACCTTAGTTACTTTTGTTACTTTTTACCCGGTATGAATTATCTTATCACACAACTATCTGTTACCGATAATTTCAGTGCTTGGAGAGAATACCATGCTGAAATCCGCTTGTCATTTCCTTCTGCTCCTCGTTGGGTTCGACACTCTTACTTATCGAAAGGACTATGATATATCCCCTATACTTGTGGGTCATCAAGACTCTTTTCTGGCGCCGTTGCCGGGAAGTGAAGCGCCTCTGGTAAGTGGAATTTGGTAAGGAAACATTTATATAGTGTGCTGAAATTTACTGTTACTTTTTACTATGGAAAATAATCCTTTGAGGGGTTTGTTAGGGGTATCTTCACCCCGACCGGAAGAGCAAAGAGTTGCCCCTCAACCTACTGCACCTACTGAAAATATTTATTATGAAATTCCTTCGGGTATGATAGAGAAACTGCTAGCTAATCCTTATACAGGAGATGGAACACTACATCCTGATATGCATCAAATCTATGTGGATGAAGTTTGTGGATTATTTAAGCTTGCAGGTTTGCCCGGGGATGAAGTCAAGAAGAAGGTATTCCCTTTATCTTTGAAGGAGAAGGCATTGATATGGTATAGGCTATGTGATGATATTGGATCATGGAACTACAACCGATCGAAATTAGAATTTCATCAGAAGTTTTATCCTATGCATCTAGTTCATCGTGATCGGAATTATATTTATAATTTTTGTCCTCGTGAAGGAGAAAGTATTGCTCGAGCTTGGGGGAGGCTTAAGTCAATGTTATATTCATGCCCCAATCATGAGCTCTCAAGAGAAATTATTATTCAAAATTTTTATGCTCGGCTTTCTCATAATGATCGATCCATGCTCGATACTTCTTGTACTGGTTCTTTTGTGAAGAAGGATATTGAATTCAAATGGGATTTATTGGAAAGAATTAAACGCAACTCTGAAGATTGGGAACTCGACAAAGGTAATGAGTCAGGTATAAACCTTAAGTTTGATTGTGTTAAATCTTTTATGGATACCGATGCTTTTCGTGATTTTAGCACTAAATATGGACTTGACTCTGAGATAGTAGCTTCTTTCTGTGAATCATTTGCTACTCATGTTGATCTCCCTAAGGAGAAGTGGTTTAAATATCATCCTCCCATTGAAGCTAAAGTAGTAGAACCTATTAAAGTTGAAGAAGAAACTATTACTTATAACGTTGATCCTATTGTTCCTACTGCTTATATTGAGAAACCACCTTTCCCTGTTAGAATAAAGGATGATGCTAAAGCTTCAACTGTGGTTCATAAGAGTCATACTAGAACACCTACACCCCCTGAACAAATTAAAGTTGAACCTAGCATTGCTATGGTTAAAGATCTCTTGGTTGATAATATTGATGGGCATGTTATTTATTTCTGTGATGAAGCTGCTATAATTGCTAAACCCGATATTAAAGATAAACATAGACCTGTTGTTGGCATGCCGGTTGCTTCTGTTAAAATAGGAGATCATTGTTATTATGGCTTATGTGATGTGGGTGCTAGTGTGAGTGTAATTCCTTTTACTTTATATAAAGAAATTATGAATGATATTGCACCTGCTGAGATAGAAGATATTGATGTTACTATTAAACTTGCCAATAGCGATACTATATCACCAATTGGCATTGTTAGAGATGTTGAAGTCTTGTGTGGGAAAATGAAATACCCTACTGATTTTCTTGTTCTTGCTTCCCCACAAGATGACTTTTGTCCCATTATATTTGGTAGACCTTTCTTGAATACCGTTAATGCTAAGATAAACTGCGAGAAAGATATTGTTACTGTTGGTTTAGGGGACATGTCTCATGATTTTAATATCTCTAAATTTCATAGACAACCCCATGATAAAGAATTGCCTAGTAAGGACGAGATTATTGGTCTTGCTTCTATTGTCGTGCCTCCTACTGATCCCTTAGAACACTATTTGCTAGACCATGAAAATGATATGTTTATGAATGAAAGAAGGGAAATAGATGAAATATTCTTTAATCAAGGGCCTGTTTTGAAACACAACTTGCCTGTTGAAATCCTTGGGGATCCTCCTCCACCCAAGGGAGATCTCGTGTTTGAGCTTAAACAATTACCTGATACTTTGAAATATGCTTATCTTGATGAAAAGAAGATATATTCTTTTATTATTAGTGCTAACCTTTCAGAGCATGAAGAAAAGAAATTATTGAAAACTCTGAAGAAGCACCGTGCCGCTATTGGATATACTCTTGATGATCTTAAGGGCATTAGTCCCACTCTATGTCAGCACAAAATTAATTTGGAGCATGATGCTAAACCAGTTGTTGATCACCAACGACGGTTAAATCCTAAGATGAAAGAAGTGGTAAGAAATGAAATACTAAAGCTTCTGGAGGCAGGTATAATTTATCCTATTGCTGATAGTAGATGGGTAAGTCCCGTTCATTGTGTCCCTAAGAAGGGAGGTATTACTGTTGTTCCAAATGATAAGAATGAATTGATTCCACAAAGAATTGTTACAGGTTATAGAATGGTAATTGATTTTCACAAATTAAATAAAGCTACTAGAAAAGAGCATTACCCTCTACCTTTTATTGATCAAATGCTAGAAAGACTATCCAAACATACACATTTTTGCTTTCTAGATGGTTATTCTGGTTTTTCTGAAATACCTGTGTCAAAAGATGATCAGGAAAAGACCACTTTTACTTGCCGTTTCGGTACCTTTGCTTATAGACGTATGCCTTTTGGTTTATGTAATGCACCTGCTACCTTTCAAAGATGTATGACTGCTATATTCTCTGATTTTTGTGAAACGATTGTTGAGGTTTTCATGGATGATTTCTCCGTTTACGGAACTTCTTTTGATGATTGCTTAAGCAACCTTGATCGAGTTTTGCAGAGTTGTGAAGAAACTAATCTTGTCTTGAATTGGGAGAAGTGCCACTTTATGGTTAATGAAGGTATTGTCTTGGGGCATAAAATTTCTGAAAGAGGTATTGAAGTTGATAAAGCTAAAGTAGATGCTATCGAAAAGATGTCGTGTCCTAAAGATATCAAAGGTATAAGAAGTTTCCTTGGTCATGCTGGTTTCTATAGGAGGTTTATTAAAGACTTCTCTAAAATTTCTAGGCCTCTCACCAATCTCTTGCAAAAAGATGTTCCTTTTGTTTTTGATGATGATTGTCTAGAAGCATTTGAAATACTTAAGAAAGCCTTGATTTCAGCACCTATTGTTCAACCGTCCGATTGGAATTTACCCTTTGAAATTATGTGTGATGCTAGTGATTATGCTGTTGGTGCTGTTCTAGGGAAAAGAGTTGATAAGAAATTGAATGTTATTCATTATGCTAGTAAAACTCTAGACAGTGCCCAGAGAAATTATGCTACTACTGAAAAAGAATTTTTAAGGGTTGTCTTTGCTTGTGATAAGTTTAGATCTTATATTGTTGATTCCAAAGTAACTATTCACACTGATCATCCTGCTATTAAATATCTTATGGAAAAGAAATATGCTAAACCTAGACTTATTAGATGGGTTCTCTTGCTACAAGAATTTGATTTCCATATTATTGATAGAAAGGGAGCTGAGAACCCCGTTGCAGACAACTTGTCTAGGTTAGAAAATGTTCTTGATGACCCACTGCCTATTGATGATAGCTTTCCTGATGAACAATTAGTTGTCATAAATGCTTCTCGTAATACTCCGTGGTATGCTGATTATGCTAATTACATTGTTGCTAAATTTATACCACCTAGTTTCACATACCAGCAAAATAAAAAGTTTTTCTATGATTTAAGACATTACTTTTGGGATGACCCACACCTTTATAAAGAAGGAGTAGATGGTATTATTAGATGTTGTGTACCTGAGCATGAACAGGAACATATCCTATGCAAGTGCCACTCCGAGTCTTACGGAGGACACCACGCTGGAGATAGGACTCCACACAAGGTATTACAATCCGGTTTTTATTGGCCTACTCTCTTCAAGGATGCTCGTAAGTTTGTCTTGTCTTGTGATGAATGTCAAAGAATTGGTAATATTAGTAGATGTTAGGAAATGCCTATGAATTATTCACTTGTTATTGAACCATTTGATGTTTGGGGCTTTGATTATATGGGACCTTTTCCTTCCTCTAATGGGTATAAACATATTTTAGTTGCTGTTGATTACGTTACTAAGTGGGTAGAATCTATTCCAACTAGTAGTGCTGATCATAACACTTCTATTAAGATGCTTAAAGAAGTTATTTTTTCGAGGTTTGGAGTCCCTAGATATTTGATGACTGATGGTGGTTCACATTTTATTCATGGTGCTTTCCGTAAAATGCTTGCTAAATATGATGTTAACCATAGAATTGCATCTCCATATCATCCTCAGTCTAGCGGTCAAGTAGAATTGAGCAATAGAGAGATTAAATTGATTTTGCAAAAGACTGTTAATAGATCTAGAAAGTATTGGTTTAAGAAACTTGATGATGCATTATGGGCTTATAGAACTGCTTATAAAAACCCAATGGGTATGTCTCCATATAAAATGGTCTATGGAAAGGCTTGTCACTTACCTCTTGAACTAGAACACAAAGCTTATTGGGCAATCAAAGAGCTCAACTATGATTTCAAACTTGCCGATGAGAAGAGGTTATTTGACATAAGCTCGCTTGATGAATGAGAACCCAAGCCTATGAGAATGCCAAGTTGTTTAAAGAAAAAGTTAAAAGATGGCATGACAAAAGGATACAAAAGCGTGAGTTTAATGTAGGTGATCATGTTTTGCTATACAACTCTCGTTTAAGATTTTTTGCAGGAAAGCTTCTCTCTAAATGGGAAGGTCCTTACATTATCAAGGAGGTCTATCGTTTTGGTGCCATAAAAATCAACAACGCCGAAGGCATAAATCCAAAGGTGGTAAATGGTCAAAGAATCAAACATTATATCTCAGGTACTCCCATAAATGTTGAGACCAATATAATTAATACCATAACACCGGAGGAGTACATAAGGGATACTTTCCAGAACGTTTGAGACTACGAAAAGGAATAGGTATGTGGTGCAGTAAGTAAACCGACTCCAAAACGTTTCCAATGATAATTTTTCTCCGTTTTGGAATATTTAAAAAATTAGGAAAATTAAAAGTAGTCCGAAAGTTGCACGAGGAGACCACAAGGGTGGAGGGCGCGCCCTACCCCCCTGGGCGCGCCCCCTGCCTTTTGGCCACCTCGTGTGCACTCCGGACTCCGTTTTCTTGCACAATACTTCTTTTGGTCGGTAAAAATTCATTATATAATCTCCTGAAGGTTTTGACCACAGTTCCACGTCAAAATCCCCTGTTTTCGTTTTGAGTTGTTTCTGTAGCAAATTTGGGGCAATATGTCATCCCAAGATTCGGAGGGAGAGAGCCATGTAGCTGATTACATTGCAGACCCCAAGGTCTACGGGGATTTGGAGCATTATGATTGGACCACAGAGGAAGAAGAAGACTATGATCCGAAAGGAAATGAAGAGAGAAGCTCCGATGAAGAGGACGTCCCACTACCCCAACCTGGGGACATGCACGTGGAGTTCAAAAAGTCAAGTCTTCCTAATAAAGCAAAGATACCTAAGATTGAGTTTATCCCTTTTCGTCTCTTGCAGTAAAACAAACAGGAACTATGTAAAAAGATATTAAGGCTTGAGTAGGAGATCGATGACTTAAGGGAGGAAAATTCTATCCTCAAGCGCAAGCTGAGGAAGAAGGATACAACATCAACAACTCCATCATCACCACCTCCGAAGAAAGAGACATAAATGCATGGGTATGGGCACTCCCCTTGGCAACTGCCAAGCTTGGGGGAGGTGCCCCGGTATCGTATCACCATCACACCTTTACTTTTATCGTTTTTCTTAGTTCAATCCTTTTTTTTATATTTTGATCTAGTAGAATAAAGTTTTTAGTATGTTCTAGCTTTGAGTTTTGTTTTGATATTTATCTATGTAATTGAGTCCGTGAGCTATATAATAAAGAGTTGTTTTGAGTTGAGGTCTTTACTTTCTTGCTATGATCTTGAGGGAATAAAAATAAGAGAAAGAAATAAAAGGAAATAAAGAGATCATATATTGATCTTATGGAGAGTAATGACTTCACATATAAAGAGTATGATGAATAAAATTTGTTGGGAGTTGACAAACATAGTTTTGGTCATTGTTGCAATTAATAGGAAGTAATAAAGAAAGATAGGTTTCACATACAAATATACTATCTTGGACATCTTTTGTGATTGTGAGCACTCATTAAAATATGACATGCTAAAAAGTTGATGTTGGACAAGGAAGACAACATAATGAGTTATGTTTTCCTATATCCGAATAGAAGTTATATTGTCATGGATCCTCCAACATGTTGAGCTTGCTTTTCTCTCTTATGCTAGCCAAATTCTTTACACCAAGTAGAGATACTACTTGTGCATCCAAACATCCCTAAACCGAGTTTTGCCATGAGTGTCCACCATACCTACCTATGGATTGAGTAAGATCCTTCAAGTAAGTTGTCATCGATGCAAGCAATAAAAATTGCTCTCTAAATATGTATGATCTATTAGTGTGAAGAAAATAAGTTTTATACGAACTTGTGATATGGAAGAAATAAAAGCGACGGACTGCATAATAAAGTTCTTTATCACAAGCGGCAATATAAAGTGACGTTCTTTTGCATTAAGACTTTGTACATCCAACCATAAAAGTGCATGACAACCTCTGCTTCCCTCTGCGAAGGGCCTATCTTTTACTTTTATCTTCTATCCTTATACAAGAGTCATGGTGATCTTCACCTTTTCTTTTTACACTTTTTTCCTTTTGGCAAGCACTATGTGTCGGAGAAAGATCCAGATATATATATCCACTCGGATGTAGGTCATCATAAAGTATTATTGTTGACATTACCCTTGAGGTAAAAGGTTGGGAGGCGAAACTATAAGCCCCTATCTTTGTCTGTGTCCGACTGAAGCTTTGAACCCATAAGTATCGCGTGAGTGTTAGCAATTGTGAAAGACTAAATGATAGTTGAGTATGTGGACTTGCTGAAAAGCTCTTAAATTGACTCTTTCCGATGTTATGATAAATTGCAATTGCTCCAATGACTAAGATCATAGTTTGTTGGTTTTCAATGAAGTTCTTGATTCATACTTTACCTTGTGAATGAATTGTTACTTTGGCATAATAAATTATATGACAATATATGTTGCTGTTCTAAAGATGATCATGATGCCCTCATGTCCGTATTTTATTTTATCGACACCTCTATCTCTAAACATGTGGACGTATTTTTCGATTTCGGCTTTCGCTTGAGGACAAGCGAGGTCTAAGCTTGGGGGAGTTGATACGTCCATTTTGCATCATGCTTTTATGTTGATATTTATTGCATTATGGGTTGTTATTACACATTATGGCACAATACTTATGCCTTTTCTCTCTTATTTTACAGGATTTACATGAAGAGGGAGAATGCCGGCAGCTGGAATTCTGGGCTGGAAAAGGAGCAAATATTAGAGACCTATTCTGCACAACTCCAAAAGCACCAGAGGGGCCACCAACCATCCACAAGGGTGGAGGGCGCGCCCTACCCCCCTAGGCGCGCCCCCTGCCTTGTGGGCCACCTGGCAGGCCCCGATGCCCATCTTCTGCTATATGGTGTGTTTTGACCTGGAAAAAATCAAGAAGAAGCTTTTGGGATGAAGCGCCGCCGTCTCGAGGCGGAACCTGGGCAGAACCAATCTAGGGCTCCGGTGGAGCTGTTCTGCCGGAGAAACTTCCCTCTGGGAGGGGGAAATCGAAGCCATCGTCATCACCAACGATCCTCTCATCGAGAGGGGGTCAATCTCCATCAACATCTTCACCAGCACTATCTCCTCTCAAACCCTAGTTCATCTCTTGTATCCGATCTTTGTCTCAAAACCTCAGATTGGTACCCGTGGGTTGCTAGTAGTGTTGATTACTCCTTGTAGTTGATGCTAGTTGGTTTATTCGGTGGAAGATCATATGTTTAGATCCTTAATGATAATTAATACTCCTCTGATTATGAACATGAATATGCTTCGTGAGTAGTTACGTTTGTTCCTGAGGACATGGGAGAAGTCTTGTTATAAGTAATCATGTGAATTTGGTATTCGTTCGGTATTTTGATGAGATGTATGTTATCTTTCCTCTAGTGGTGTTATGTGAACGTAGACTACATGACACTTCACCATGATTTGGTCCTAGGGGAAGGCATTGGTAAGTAATAAGTAGATGATGGGTTGCTAGAGTGACAGAAGCTTAAACCCTAGTTTATGCGTTGCTTCGTAAGGGGCTGATTTGGATCCATATGTTTCATGCTATGGTTAGATTTATCTTAATTCTTCTTTCGTAGTTGCAGATGCTTGCGAGAGGGGTTAATCATAAGTGGGTGGCTTATCCAAGGAAGGGCAGCACCCAAGCACCGGTCCACCCACATATCAAATTATCAAAGTAACGAACGCGAATCATATGAGCATGATGAAAACTAACTTGACAACAATTCCCATGTGTCCTCGGGAGCGCTTTGCTTAATATAAGAGTTCGTCCAGGCTTGTCCTTTGCTACAAAAAAGATTGGGCCACCTTGCTGCACCTTAGTTACTTTTGTTACTTGTTACCCATTACGAATTATCTTATCACACAACTATCTGTTACCGATAATTTCAGTGCTTGCAGAGAATACCTTGCTGAAAACCGCTTGTCATTTCCTTCTGCTCCTCGTTGGGTTCGACACTCTTACTTATCGAAAGGACGACGATAGATCCCCTATACTTGTGGGTCATCATGCAGCATCTACAAAAAAGAGTTACTGCCGCAAAATCCAAGAAACATTGACAAACTGGTTATGTCAGGATTTGCAAAATGGTTCAAGAGCCATGTAAGCTTTTAAATTGCACTGTCAGTTTTTTAATATATTGCGTACATAAGATGATCAGCTTGTCTATTTTCTAACCATAGGTTAAGAAGATGCGGGAGGATGGGCAGGCAGTTGATGATGCCCTTTACACACTAGCAATGGGTCCTGATACTCAGGTAAGACATTATGAATCTTGCATTGTTGGAGATGTGTGCTACAACACCCTTGCACGCGACGAAGGCAGGAAGACACAAAACAGTGCCATCATGACCACGGATACGTACGGCAAAGAGACAACTAAAATGTATGCTAACATAACAGACATTGTTTAGTTGCAGTATATCTCTAGTTTCGAGGTTCATCGGTGTGTGGTTCTGTTGTGTTGTCGTTGGTATATCCTGTTTTCCAGGATCGCAAAACCCAGAGTTGATGATTATTTCAAATCCATCAATGTCAAGGCGGTGTACCAGACCGACGAGCCTTTTATTTTGGCAAATCAAGCAACACATATATTTTTCTTGGAAAACACATATGCATGTAGCGATGACTGGAGAGTATTGCAAAGGTTTGAGCAGAGGAATTCGTTTAATGAAGTTGCACAACAAGATGATGCTTACACTGCTCCTGATGTAGAAGATTCCACAGACGTTCCTAGTATCTTTGAGAACCATCATGTCAATGACGCTGGCGAAAAGATTGCATGTGGGGCTGCGGACATACGAGAGTTGATCAATAAGACGCCAACGTTCGAGGACATTGAGGATGAAGAAGAAGATGACACTGGGGGGAATTACGATTTAGACTGATACACATGGCGAAGATGTTGACGCTGTTGCTGCAGATGATGATTAGATTGCTTTTGTCGTATTTGCCTGTCAGAAGATGACTTTTTATCTACTATGTGAAATTGTGTTTGCTATGACAACTGAAACCTGATGAAGTTGTTGTTTAGTATTTTGCTGTGAGAACATCACTTATTATGTATGTTGATTTGTGTTTGGTGATTGTATGACGACTAAAACATGATGACATTGTTGTTTAGTTGTACTCATATTTGGCTGTGAAACTTGTATTTGATGACATAGTTTGCTGTTGGACTGCATTTTGCTCGACGTCTTCGAATGGGAACAAAGCTGACCCGACAGGGCCTCCGCTAATTTATTTATTTATTAGCAAAAGGGCCTCTACTATTTATTTATTTATGAGCAAAAGGGGATACCCCCCAATTTCCGTTAATAGAAATCATTAAATGTTCACAACACTACGCCCAGCCTGCTAAACAAGTTTCATTCATTACTAGTTTCAGCAAAGTGCTCATGTCATAGCCACTGAATACATCACGAGTGCTACAAACACTGCAAATAAAGAGACAATCATCCTACAGAGCACAATGATCTTGCCCATTATCTTCACAAGCTCTTTCATCTCCTCCTTGCTGTCAAGGCCGTTCAACAGCTGTTGCTTGGCCATGATCAGATGAACTACATATTTAACCTTCTGCTCTGCATCTTCCTCTTCTACCGTTCCTTCAGTTACTTGTCCAACACCCCAACCTGCTGGTATTGGGATTCCTCGGCTAACCAAATAATCAGCATAGTTCCATTCCCCCACATCAGCAACTTCCCAGAAATACAAATCACACGGATCTTCCCTTTTCTACACGAATCAAATTGGAAGGTCATCAACGAAACTATTTAAAAAATCAGTAACTAAAAGCAGGCGAAAAACACTTAAACATATTATTACCCCATGATTCGGGCATTTGTAGAAGACTCGGCCAGGGCTGAGGATTGTAGTTGAGACGCGACAGATGGCTCTGTTTGATTTGCAGAAGTGGCACCACACCAACGGCAGTGGGTTGCGATGAGCAACCGGCTGCGGTGAGTGTGCTGGCGGGGGTGTGATGAGACCCACAGGGGATGATACGGGTGGCGACTTGGCACATATCTGGTTGTTACCTGCTGAAGAGCAGGTGAACGAGCCACCAGCGGACATGGTTGCCGCGGCCGGAGCTTCTGATGCTAGGCAGAGTAACTAGAGAAGAGGAGAAGCGAACATTGGATATGTCCGTTTCATTACTTGCAGAGTAGCATAGCACTATATATAGTCATATTCTAGGTTTGGATTCGAACCAGATACAAGAGCACGTATCTCTTTTTTTATAAAACCCTGCAACGTCTCTTTACTGGTACACTAGCTTGTTCTGTGCGCCTTCTCAAGTCTTTGATTTTCGGGAATGTTATGTGGCGAACGTTCCCTGGGAGGAGGACGGCAAACGAACGCATTTTCCTGGCAATTTTAGTTGCGACGCAAGATCAAACGGTGGCAGTTTCGGGAATGTTATCTGGCAAACGAGCCCAGTTTTTCTTTTCTTCCTATAAAAAAGTATGCCACGTGGTGTCGGCTTAGTCAACAAATGATTGTGCCAACCTTGACCGTTGGATTGACATTCAACGTCTATCGTGTTTCTTCAGTCTCTTCTTCCTCCAGCCGCCAAAGCCAAACCAGCGCCGGCGGGACCGCCTGCTCCCGCCTCCCTCGGCTGGCTGTGCTGCCGCGCACGCATCACGGCCACATCGCACCCTAAAACTCTGTGCATTTTCCCCGGCTCCTGTTCGTTCCCGTCCGAGACCTCACCATCATCCTCCGCCTTGGTTCGCTCACCGCGGCGCCGCCCTCCGGTGCTGTCAACATGGTCAACAACCGAGAGGAATAAGGAGATAATTGTACATGGTGAGGATGACAGTAGGGGCCCACCAGGATCATGGCAGTAGGCAAGCAAGTGCCTCCTTTATTACAAGGAAAAATGGTTCCTCCTGATGGTTTACTGACATCTGGTTCGCACGCCACTGTCAATGTAGTCAATAAGCGAGATAACTGCACAAGGAGCGGCTGACACCCGGGACCCAGCAGCTCACGCAGTATTATTTTTTTGTTTTCGGGACGGAGCAGGGTATCAACTGTGCCCCGTCTAGCCCAAACTTTTATTTCATATATGTTTACCACATTACCAGCCCAGTTTTGTTTTTTCTTTCTGAAAATGGCTAGCCCAGCTATTTTGTTTTTTGTAGAATAACCAACGGAGGCCTACTTGCTTTTCTAAGCCTTGCTGGGCCTGAAATCTTTCAAGACGAGGAGGGATGCATTCGGCTTGCCCAGAAAATGGGCTATAAGTAATAAGAAATGGGCTGTAAAATGAAAAATACCGCAAACAGGCAATTAGTTCCAAATTACTTTTTTCTTTCCAATTTTGATATTTTAAATTTCATTTTTTTTGTGTGGGTAAAATTTCATTGCATTTTACATTAAGGTATGTTTATTTTTTAAATTAATTTGAATCTGGCTAGAAATTTCGGGCTGTATGCTGTTTGGGACAGATTTGGAGGCTGACTTGTGGGTCTACAAGGTTGATGTGTACGAAAGTCTTTGTCAACTTAGTCCACAAATGATTTTAGCAGCAGTGACCGTTGGATTGTTAATCCAATGGCCGTGCTACTTCTTCAACCTCTGGTCTTCTTGCTCCAGCCGCCCAAACCAGCGCCGGCCGTACTGCCTGCTCATGCCTCCCATGGCCGGCTGTGCTGCCGCGCCGGCCTAACCGCCCCACACTACTCCCATCGCTGGCCTGGCCATCCCTGTACTCACCCAGACCTCCTATTATTCTCCGGCGATGGCAGACGAACCAGTAAACCCTCATACTCCCCTCCGTGTGGGAAACAACTACCGAGTCTTCTCCGGCTCCGGGTCGTTCCCTTCTTAGGCCTCGCCGTCGTCCACCGCCCTGGTGCTCTCGGCGCGACGTGGTCAAACATGGAGAGGATGACAGCTGGGTCCACGGCCGCACGCAAGGAAGTGCCTCCTTATTACATGCAAAATAATGATTCCTCCACTCGACAGCAAAGACCCACCGGAAGCGCCTCTGTATTTCACGAAAAAAAGTTCCTCCCGCTGACAGCTCGGACCCACCAGCTATATCTTTGCACGCAAGGAAGTGCCTCCTTATTACGCATAAAAAAAAGAATAGCCCCGCTGCTAGGTGGGGCCCACCATATTTGGAGGCTGACTTGTGGGCCTACTAAGTTGATGCGGACGCAGGGTTTTGTCAACTTAGTCAATATAAACGATTCTAGCTGCGGTGACCATACGATGTCCATCCAACGGCCGTCGTGCTTCTTCAACCTCTGGTCTTGCTCCAACCGCCCAAACCATCGCGGGCCGTGTCGCCTGCTCCTGCCTCCCGTGGCCGGCTGTGCTGCTGCGCAGGCCTCACCGCCCCCTCCTACTCCAACCGCTGGCCAGGCAATCCCTCTACTCACCCACAACCCCTGTTATTCTACGGCGACGGCAGCCTCACACCACAGCCAAACATCGTACTCCCCTCCGCGTGGGCATGCACTGCCGCGTCTTCCCGGCTCCGTGTCGTCCCCTTCCTAGGCCTCGCCGTCGTCCACCGCCTTGGTGTTCTCGACGCGGCGTGGTCAACATGGTCAAGGAACGACTTCCATCGGAAGAGGACTGAACGTGGAGAGGCTGATAGCTGGGTCCACGGCCGCAGCAAGTAAGTGCCTCCTTATTACAAGTAAAATAATTATTCCTCCACCTGATAGCGGGGACCCACCGGAAGGGCCTCTGTATTTTGCAAAAAAAAGTTTCCCCCTGATGGCTGGGACCCACCAGTTATATCTTCGCATGCAAGGAAGTGCCTCCTTATCCTCCCTGACAGCTGGGACCCACCCGGTAGAACCGTACGTAGGGTTGTCTGTCTGGTCGCGAACGTGTACGTACATACTGGTCGATTGGTCTCTCTACAACGATGAACCGTGGCCGAGCAAGCAGTGGCACGTGTAGTAGTAGAGCCCCCGACATAGCAGTTCAGGCAGTCCAGTCAAAACCGTGTACACGTATGTACAGCCAAATGCCAAAAAATACGACCGTGTACGTACATACGGGCGGGGTCTCGAACGCCTACTCGCACATATGTAAGGCCAGGGCTCATGTACATGGAGAGGCAACAGACGACAGCAATGGCGTCCTGTTCATCGGCAACCAACCGGCTGGGTCGGAACGGAGAAACAATGTCCTGTTTATTGGGAGGCAACAGACTGGGTCAGAATGCGTCGTGTTCAACGGGAGCCAACTGGCTTGGACGGAACAGCCGGAATGGGGTCTTGCGTACCGCAAAACAGAGGAAAATGGCCTTCTGTTCAACCGCGTACGGTCGAAACGGGGTCCTGTTCATCGGGAAGGGTCTGGCGTACCGCAGAACGGAGGAAACGGCCTTCTGTTTGAGTGTCTACGGTCGAAACAGGGTGATGTTGATCGGGAGGGGTGTGGCGTACCGCAAAACAGAGGAAATGGACTTGTGTTGGAGCGCTTACGGTCGAAACGAGGTCCTGTTCATTGGGAGGGGTGTGGCGTACCGCAAAACGGGACTCCACAGCCTACTATTCATCCACCGTCTACTGCCTCGCTCCAGCCTCCATGGGCTAATGTTCATCCACTGTCGACTTCCTCCTGCGTCCACCTGCTATTGTTCATCCACCGTCGACTTCCTCCTGCCTCCACCAGCTACTGTTCATCCAGCCTCCACCGACAACTATTCAACCAGCCCTCCACGAGGTCCTGTTCATCCACCCCCAACCAGCTCGGGTGTGTGTGGCGGCCTCCTCGATCGGGGTCCTGTTCATCCAGCGGCAATGGCCTCTACTACCATGGGGTCCTGTTCATCCAACCCCCACCGGGAGGAACTGTTCATCCAAGCCCCAACAACAGTCACTGTTCATCAAGAGGCATCAGGTTCGATCGGCTTCAGTAAGTAGCATTAGCAAAGGGATTTCTCAGGTTCAGTTAACAGCCAAGGGATCAATCGCTCGGGTTCAGTAACATAGCCAGTGCAATCGCTCGGGTTCAGTAAGCGAACGCCTCGCTCGGGTTCAGTTAGAGCCCAACGCCTCGCACACACGTGCGTATGTATACGAGAGAAACGCGCAAACCTCCATGCATCGCTCGACCCCGACCACCCACCATAACCGGGAACTCCCCGAAATTTTCCTCGCCTTAGCTTCTACCACGATTTTTTCCGTCATGGACGGCCCAAAGAATGTCATGCAGGTGCATCTCCGGCCCGCCCAGGATGAAAAGCCCATTTTCTGTCATGATTTTTTGTCATAGAAGTAGGAGCCCACCACATCTATGATGATACCTGGTTTTGTCACAATTATCGTCATGGAAGTGTCATAAGCATGACAGAAAAAAAAATATTCGACCCAAAATGTCACGGATGTGTCTTTTTTTTGTAGTGAGAGCAGATTATGGCGCCAACCGCGGAGACGGTGGCCCGTCACCGGCTGCAAGTCCTTGACGGACATGTGCAAGACCCTTTGGCAGATCGCTGGGCCGATGATCTTGACCGGGGCTTCCAGTTCCTCATCGGCTTCGTCACCGTCGCCTTTGTCGGCCACATCAGCAAGGTCGAGCTCACGGCCATCTCCATTGTCAACAACATCATCCAAGGCCTCGGGCTTGGGCTCCTCGTGTTCTGCATGAAGGAGTTGGCTTTTGTCACCGTAGATCTCGGTGCTGCGGGGTGATACGCGCGCTCATGTTGCTCATCTGCGGCGGTGGCTTCTCCTAAACCTAGTGCCAGTCTCGTGTGACGTGAGGTCAAACTGGTAGCTAGACTGGTTTTTATCCATGGACTAAAATGGTCGAAGACCAATTTGTCTCTGCCCAGACTAAACCAACCCAATCTCTTAATTATAGAAGCCCACACCAAACGAAATTACAATAGGGGCTCAACCCATTTCAACCAAACCAAAACAGCCCAACAAGAAAACCAAATTGAAACTATGGTTCTAGACCAAACTATTCCCAGGTTTAACTATAACCACGGGCCAAATTTGGCCCATTAACAGAACAAGCTAGTAACGCATCGTAAGTAATCGAGGGACGGAAATGAGCCCAAGAATTTATGGGTCATTAGAAGGCCTTAACATGGGCCGAAAATGGCCCAACAGAATCATGGGCCGTTAAAGGGTCCAAAGCAATGTACTATTCATTAGGGATCCGAATCAGCAAGGGCCATTAAAGGGCCCAGAGATACAGAAGGACTCATATGTGCCGAATGACATAACGGGCCATACACGGGTCAAAAGTGAGAACGGGATAGAATCATATTGGACGGCCCACATGACGCTACTGGGTCAAAATTGGAAAGGCCATAACGGGCCGTGAGTTCTCGGGACGTAAATGGGCTATATGCGAACAGACCTGATACGTCCATTTTGCATCATGTTTTCCTACTGTTATTTATAGTGTTTTTATTCAATATAACACTTTGTGGAGTAATTCTAATGCCTTTTCTCTCATAATATGCAAGGTTTATACAAAGAGGGGGATTACCGGCAGCTGGAATTCTGGGCCTGAAAAAGCTACATCAGAGATACCTATTCTGCACATCTCCAAATGAGCTGAAATTTTACGGAGATTTATTTTGGAATATATAAAAAATATTGGAGAAAAGAAATACCAGAGGGGGCCACCCGGGTGCCCACTAGGCACCAGGGCGCGCCTACCCCCTGTCACGCCCTGGTGGGTAGTGGGCCCCCTGACCAGCCTCCAGTGCCCATCTTCTGGTATATAAGGTCATTTGCCCTAGGAAAAAAAGAGAACACTTTCGGGATGGAGCACTGCTGTCTCGACATGGAACTTGGGCAGGAGCACTTTTGCTCTCCGGTGGAGCGATTCCGCTGGGGATACTTCCCTTCGGGAGGGGGAAATCAAAGCCATCGTCATCACCAACAACCATCTCATTGTGGGAGGGCCAATCTTCATCAACATCTTCAACAACACCATCTCATCTCAAAACCCTAGTTCATCTCTTGTGTTCAATCTTTGTATCAAAACCTTGGATTGGTACGTGTGGGTGACTAGTAGTGTTGATTACATCTCGTAGTTGATGCTAGATGGTTTACTTGGTGGAAGATTATATGTTCAGATCTATTATGCAATTCAATACCCTTCTGATCTTGAGCATGAATATGTTTTGTGAGTAGTTACTTTTGTTCTTTAGGACATGGGAGAAGTCTTTTCATAAGTAATCATGTGAATTTGGTATTCGTTCGATATTTTGATGATATGTATGTTGCGATTCCCTTAATGGTGTTATGTGAACATCGACTACATGACACTTCACCATCTTTGGGCCTAAGGGAATGCATTGTGGAGTAGTTATTAGATGATGGGTTGCTAGAGTGATAGAAGCATAAACCCTAGTTTATGCGCTATTCTGTAAGGGGCTGATTTGGATCCATAAGTTTAATGCTATGGTTAGATTTTATCTTAATTCTTGTTTCGTAGTTGTGGATGCTTGCGAGAGGGGTTAATCATAAGTGGGAGGCTTGTTCAAGTAAGAATAGCACCCAAGCACCGGTCCACACACATATCATATATATTATCAAAGTAGCGAACGCGAATCAAACAAACATGATGAAAGTGACTAGATAAAATCCCCGTGTGTTCTCAAGAATGCTCTGCTTATTACAAAGGACCGTTCCATCCTGTCCTTTGCTACAAAAAGGATTGGGCTACCTTGCTGCACTTTTGTTACCATTACTATTACTAGCTCATTGCAAATTATCTTGCTATCAAACTATCTATTACCGACAATTTCAATGCCTGCAGAAAATACCTTACTGAAAACCACTTGTCATTTCCTTCTGCTCCTCATTGGGTTCGACACTCTTACTTATTGAAAGGACTACGATTGATCCCCTATACTTGTGGGTCATCAAGACTCTTTTCTGGCACCGTTTCCGGGGAGTGAAGTGCCTTTGATGAGTGGAATTTGGTAAGGAAAAATTTATATTATGTGCTGAAATTTATTGTTACTTGTTACTATGGAAAACAATCCTTTGAAGGGTTTGTTCGGGGTATCTTCACCTTGATAGGAAGCACAAAGAGTTGCTCCTCAACCTACTGCACCTACTGAAAATATTGGTTATGAGATTCCTTTGGGTATGATAGAGAAACAGCTAGATAATCCTTATGCAGGAGATGGAACACTACATCTTGATATGCACCTAATCTATGTGGATGAACTTTGTGGATTATTTAAGCTTGCAGGTTTACCCGGAGATGAAGTGAAGAAGAAGGTTTTTCCTTTATCTTTCGGGGGGGGAAGCATTGACATGGTATAGGCTATGTGATGATATTGGAGCTTGGGGCTGGAATCAATTGAAATTGGAATTTCATCAAAAGTTTTATCCTATGCATCTAGTTCGTCGTGACCGGAATTACATATATAATTTTTGGCCTAGTGAAGGAGAAAGTATTGCTCAAGCTTGGGGGAGGCTTAAATACATGATGTATACATGCCTCAATCATGAGCACTCGAAGGAAATTATCTTACATAATTTTTATGCTCAGCTTTCTCATGATAATCAAACTATGCTCGATTCTTCTTCGACTGGCTCTTTTATAAACAAAACTATTGAATTCGGATGGAACCTTCTGGAAAGAATTAAACACAACTCTGAAGATTGGGAACTCGACAAAGGTAATGGGTCAGGTATAACCCTTAAGTTCGATTGTGTTAAATCTTTTATGGATACCGATGCTTTTCACAAGTTTAGCACTAAATATGGACTTGACTCTGAGATAGTATCCTCTTTTTGTGAATCATTTGCTACTCATGTTGATCTACCTAAGGAGAAATGGTTTAAATTTCATCCACCTGTTAAACAAAAGACCAAGGAGCTAGTTATAGTTAAAGATGAAACTATCATTTACAATGTTGATCCAGTTGTGCCTACTTCTTATGTTGAAAAAGCACCTTTCCCTGTTAGGATAAAGGAACATGCAAAGGTTTCAGCCGTGGTTAACAAAAGTAATATTAGAGCACCTAGACCCACCGAACAAATTAAAGTAGAACCTAGTATTGCTGTGGTTAAAGATCTCTCGGTTGATAATATTGATGGGCATGTTATTTATTTATATGATGAAGCCGCTAGAATTGCCAAACCTGATATTAAAGATAAGAATAAACCCGTTGTTGGCATGCCTGTTGTCTCAGTTAAAATAGGAGATCATTGTTATCATGGCTTATGTGATATGGGTGCTAGTGTCAGTGCTATCCCTTTTACTCTATACCAAGAAATTATGAATGATATTGCACCTGCTGAAATAGAAGATACTGCTGTTACTATTAAGCTTGCAAACAGAGACACTATCACACCACTTGGGATTGTTAGAGATGTTGAAGTCTTGTGTGGGAAAATAAAATATCCTACTGATTTTCTAGTTCTTGGTTCTCCACAAGATGATTTTTGTCCCATTATATTTGGTAGACCTTTCTTGAACATTGTTAATGCTAAGATAGATTGCAAGAAAGAAACCATCACTGTTAATTTTGGTGATGTGTCTCATGAGTTTAATTTCTCTAAGTTTCGTAAGCAACCTCATGATAAAGAATTGCCTAGTATGGATGAAATAATTAGTCTTGCTTCTATTGCCGTACCACCTACTGATCCATTAGAACAATATTTGCTAGACCATGAAAATGATATGCACTTACATGAAAGAAATGAAATAGACAAAATATTCTTTGATCAACAACCTATTCTTAAACACAATTTGCCTGTTGAAACTCTAGGAACCCCTCCTCCACCTAAGGGTGATCCTGCGTTTGAATTGAAACAATTACCTGATACTTTCAAATATACTTATCTTGATAAAAAGAAGATATATCTTGTTTATTATTAGTGCTAACCTTACAGAGCATGAAGAAAAGTGATTGTTAAAAAACTTTGAGGAAGCACCGTGCTACTATTGGATATACTCTTGATGATCTTAAGGGCATCAGTCCCACTCTCTGTAAGCACAAGATTAGTATGGAACCCGATGCTAAACCGGTTGTTGATCATCAACGACGATTAAACTCTAAGATGAAAGAAGTGGTAAGAACTGAAATACTAAATCTTTTGGAAGCAGGTATAATTTATCCTATAGCTGATAGTAGATGGGTAAGTCCTGTTCATTGTGTCCCTAAGAAAGAAGGCATTACTATTGTTCCTAATGATAAAAATGAACTTATCCCACAGAGAATTGTGACTGGTTATAGAATGGTAATTGATTTCAGAAAATTAAACAAAGCCACTAGGAAAGATCATTACCCTTTGCCTTTTACTAATCAAATGTTAGAAAGATTATCTAAGCACACACACTTTTGCTTTCTTGATGGATATTCCGGTTTCTCTCAAATACCTGTATCACAACCCGACCAAGAGAAAACCACCTTTACTTGTCCCTTTGGAACTTATGCTTATAGACGTATGCCTTTTGGTTTATGCAATGCACCTGCTATGTTTCAAAGATGTATGAAAACTATATTCTCTGACTTCTGTGGAAAGATTGTTGAGGTTTTCATGGATGATTTTTCCGTTTACGGAACTTCTTTTGATGATTGCTTAAGCAACCTTGATCGAGTTTTGCAGAGATGTGAACAAACTAATCTTGTCTTGAATTGGGAGAAGTGGCACTTTATGGTGAGTGAAGGTATTGTCTTGGGGCATAAAATTTCCGAACGAGGAGTTGAGGTGGATAAAGCTAAAGTTGATGCAATTGAGAAAATGCTATGTCCTAAAGATGTTAAAGGTATAAGAAGTTTCCTTGGTCATGCTAGTTTCTATAGACGGTTTATTAAAGACTTCTCTAAAATTTCTAGGCCTCTTACTAATCTCTTGCAAAAAGATGTTCCATTTGTTTTCGATGATGATTGTGTAGAAGCCTTTGAAACACTTAAGAATGCCTTAACTTTTGCACCTATCGTTCTGCCACCTGATTGGAACTTGCCTTTTGAAATTATGTGTGATGCTAGTGATTATGATATCGGTGTTGTTCTAGGACAAAGAGTTGATAAGAAATTAAATGTTATCCATTATGCTAGTAAAACTCTAGATAATGCTCAAATAAATTATGCTACTACTGAGAAAGAATTTCTAGCAGTTGTGTTTGCTTGTGATAAATTCAGATCCTACATAGTTGATTCTAAAGTGATTGTTCACACTGATCATGTTGCTATTAAATACCTTATGGAAAAGAAAGATGCTAAACCTAGACTCATAAGGTGGGTTCTTCTGCTACAAGAATTTGACATGTATATTACTGATAGGAAGGGAGCTGAGAATCCCGTAGCTGACAACTTGTCTAGGACAGAAAATATCCTTGATGACCCACTACCTATTGATGATAGCTTCCCCGATGAACAACTAGCTGTCATAAATGCTTCTCATAATACTCCTTGGTATGAAGACTATGCTAATTATATTGTTGCTAAATTTATACCACCTAGTTTCCCTTACCAACAAAAGAAAAAAATCTTCTTTGACTTAAGACCTTACTTTTGGGATGACCCACATCTTTATAAAGGAGTAGATGGTATCATTAGGTGTTGTATACCTGAGCATGAACAGGAACAAATCCTACGGAAATGTCACTCCGAAGCTTGTGGAGGACACCATGCGGGAGGTAGAACTGCACACAAGGTATTACAATCTAGTTTTTATTGGCCTACTCTTTTCAAGGACGCTCGTAGGTTTGTCTTATCTTGTGATGAATGTCAAAGAATAGGTAATATTGGTAGATGTTAGGAAATGCCTATGAATTATTCACTTGTTATTGAACCATTTGATATTTGGGGGCTTTGATTATATGGGACCTTTTCCTTCCTATAGTGGGTATACACATATTTTGGTTGCTATTGATTATGTCACTAAGTGGGTAGAAGCTATTCCAACTAGCAGTGTTGATCATAACACCTCCATTAAAATGTTGAAAGAAGTTATTTCCCCGAGGTTTGGAGTCCCTAGATATTTAATGACTGATGGTGGTTCACATTTTATTCATAGTGCTTTCCGTAAATTGCTTGCTAAATATGATGTCAACCATAGAATTGCATCCCCTTATCACCCTCAATCTAGTGGACAAGTTGAACTTAGCAATAGAGAAATAAAATTAATATTGCAAAAGACTGTCAAAAGATCTAGGAAAAATTGGTCTAAGAAACTTGATGATGCACTATGGGCTTATAGATCTACTTATAAAAATCCTATGGGTAGGTCTCCATATAAAATGGTATACGAAAAAGCTTTTCATTTGCCTCTTGAGTTAGAACATAAAGCTTATTGGGAAATTAAAGAACTAAATTATGACTTCAAACTTGCCGGTGAAAAGAGGTTATATGATAATAGCTCATTAGATGAATGGAGAATCCAAGCCTATGAAAATGCCAAATTGTTCAAAGAAAAAGTTAAAAGATGGCATGACAAAAGAATACAAAAGCGGGAATTCAAAGTGGGTGAGTATGTTCTATTGTACAATTCTCGTTTTCGATTTTTTGCAGGAAACTTCTCTCCAAGTGGGAATGACCATATATCATTGAAGAAGTTAATCGCTCTGGGGCTATTAAGATCAATAATGCCGAAGGCACTAATCCGAAGGTGGTCAATGGACAAAGAATTAAGCACTATATCTCAGGTACACCTATTAATGTTGAAACTAACATTTTTCAAACCATGACACCGGAGGAGTACATAAAAGAGACCTTCCATAACACTCCAGAACCCTGAAAAGGAAGAAGTACGTGATACGTTAAGTAAACCGACTCCAAAAATTGCGCAAAAATATTTTCTGTCAGTTTTGGAATATTCAAAAAGATAAAAAAAACACCTAAGAAGGCAACCCAGGTGCCCACTAGGCACCAGGGCGCGCCTGCCCCACCTGGCGCGCCCTGGTGGGTAGTGGGCCCCTTGAGAACCTTCCTGACTCCGTTTTCCTATGGTGTACTTGTTTCCCAAGATAATTTTTTTTATATATACCCCCAGACGATTTGACCACCGCATCACGGAAATATACTCCGTTCTTGTTTCGTGTTGTTTTCTGTCAGGTCTAGATCGCCATGGTTTCGCCAAGCTCTTCCAAGGACAAGTTCTACGAGAAGGTCATCAACCCCTACCTACCGGAGGTGATGAAGCACCCTCAAGCCATTGAGATGCGTGATGGGGTGCTCCACATCCAGGATGTTCAAGGGCCCAAGAAGACGGGAAGCATAGCGGCCAGGCTCGAGGCGGTGGAACAGGAGATCTTCAAGTGCCAAGGGATGGTGGAGCGTCTGCTTAGTGCCAACCACTCCATGATCGCGGAATTCACCCGTGATCACAAGGTGGATGGCCAATCCATGACGGATATCGTCTTCAACTTCAACGAGCAAAGCAATTATCTCCAAGGCCAAATATTTGATCTCCAAAATCACAATTTTGAGTATGAAGCAAGATTCAAAGGTATGAGTTTAGCTGCAAGTTTCAGGACTCCAGAGACTCGTGCATCTTTTTATGATGGCGGACCTACGCCATCGAAGCCGGAGGACAAGCCTACTACTTCATCATCACCATCATCACCAAAGACGGAGACTTGAGTACACGGGTATGGGCACTCCCCTTGGCTTGTGCCAAGCTTGGGGGAGGCGCCCCGGTATCGTATCACCATCACTTTTATTTTCTTTACCTATCTTAGTTCAATCCTCAGTTATTTCGTGATTTAGTTGAATAAAAGTTTAGTATGATCTATTTTCGAGTGCTAGTTTCGTGATCTATCCATCTATGTAATCGAGTTGAGAGTTATATAATAAAGTTTAGTTTGAGTTTTTGCTTCTTTACTTTTATGTTTCAATCAAAATAAAGAAAATAATGAAAAAGATCATATGCTAATCTTATGGAAAGTAATGACATTACATAAGGAAAAGTATAAGTGGTGAAATTTATTGAAAGTTGACAAACATAGCTTTGGGCAATGATGCAATTCATGAAAGAATTAATTAAGGGAAGAGAAGATTCACATGCAAATATACTATCTTGGACATCTTTTATGATTGTGAGCCCCCATTAAGTATTTTATGTCAAATTGTTGACGTTGGACAAGGAAGACAATGTAATGATTTATGGTTGCTCATATTCACATAGAAGTTATATTGTCATAGATCCTCCAACATGTGGTGCTTGCCCAATATCTTTGCTAGCCAAAAATCCGCACCAAGTAGAGATACTACTTGTGCATCCAAAAACCTTAATCCCACTTTCATGTAAAGAGAGTCCACTATACCTACCTATGGATTGAATAAGATCCTTCAAGTAAGTTGTCATCAGTGCATAAGGCAATAAAAATTCCTTCTAAATATGTTTGATCTTTTATTGTAATGGAAAATAAGCGTTGTACAAACTTGTGATGGCAAAGTAATAAAAGCGATGGACTGCATAATAAAGGTTGCTATCATAAGGGGAAATATAACATGACATTCTTTTGCATTAAGAGATTGTGCATACAAAACCAAAAAGCGCATGACAACCTCTGCTTCCCTCTGCGAAGGGCCTATCTTTTACTTTTATGTATTTACTTTTTATGCAAGAGTCAAAAGTGTTCTCCTCTATTCCTTTTTATTTTCCTCTATTCCTTTTTATTTTTCTCTTTTGCAAGCATAATGTGGTGGGGAAAGATCTAGGCACATATATCCAGTTGGATATGAGTGATCATGAGTTATTATTGTTGACATCACTCTTGAGGTGAATAAGTTGGGAGGCGAAGCTATAAGCCCCTATCTTTCTATGTGTCCGGCTAAAACTTTTTGCTCCATATATATGTTGTGAGCGTTAGCAATCATAGAAGACTAAATGATGGTTGAGTATGTGGACTTGCTAAAAATCCCTGACATAAGACCCTTCCTGAAAATATGATGAATTGCAATTGCATTGTTGATTGAGAACATAGTTTGTTAATTTTCAAGAAAGTTTATGCTTTATACTTAGATGTTGTAATGAATTGTTACTTGCTCATGGAAAGTTTTATGATAAAATTTAGTGTTGTTATAATAATGATCATGATGCTAATATGTCTGTATTTTGTTTTTATCGACACCTCTCTCTCTCTAAACATGTGGACATGATTCTCGATATCAGCGTTCGCTTGAGGAGAAGCGAGGTCTAAGCTTGGGGGAGTTGATACATCCATTTTGTATCATGTTTTCCTACTATTATTTATAGCGTTTTTATTCAATATAACACTTTGTGGAGTAATTCTAATGCCTTTTCTATCATAATATGCAAGATTTATACAAAGAGGGAGATTACCTTTAGCTGGAATTCTGGGCTTGAAAAAGCTACGTGAGAGATACCTATTCTGCACATCTCCAAATGAGCTGAAATTGTACGGAGATTTATTTTGGAATATATAAAAAATATTGGAGAAAATAAATACCAGAGGGGGCCACCCAGGTGCCCACTAGGCTCCAGGGCGCGCTTACCCCACTGGCGTGCCCTGGTGGGTAGTGGCCCCCTGGCCAGCCTCCGGTGCCCATCTTATGGTAAATAAGGTCACTTGCCCTAGAAAAAAGTAAATAGAAGACTTTCGGGATGGAGCGCCGCTGTCTCGAGGCGGAACTTGGGCATGAGCACTTTTGCTCTTCGGTGGAGCGATTCTGCCGTGGATACTTCCCTCTGTGAGGGGGAAATCGAAGCCATCGTCATCACCAACAACCCTCTCATCGTGGGAGGGCCAATCTTCATCAACATCTTCAACATCACCATCTCATCTCAAAACCCTAGTTCATCTCTTGTGTTCAATCTTTGTATCAAAACCTCGGATTGGTACCTGTGGGTGACTAGTGTTGATTACATCTCGTAGTTGATGCTAGATGGTTTATTTGGTGGAAGATTATATGTTCAGATCTATTATGCAATTCCATACCCCTCTGATCTTGAGCATGAATATGTTTTGTGAGTAGTTACTTTTGTTCTTGAGGATATGGGAAAAGTCTTGTCATAAGTAATCATGTGAATTTCGTATTCGTTCGATATTTTGATGATATGTATGTTGTGATTCTCTTAGTGGTGTTATGTGAACGTCGACTACATGACACTTCACCATCTTTGGGCCTAAGGGAATGCATTATGGAGTAGTTATTAGATGATAGGTTGCTAGAGTGACAGAAGCATAAACCCTAGTTTATGCGCTATTCCATTAAGGGGCTGATTTGGATCCATAAGTTTAATGCTATTGTTAGATTTTATCTTAATTCTTCTTTCATAGTCGCAGATGCTTGCGAGAGGGGTTAATCATAAGTGGGAGGCTTGTTCAAGTAAGAACAGCACCCAAGCACTGGTCCACCCACATATCATATTATCAAAGTAGCGAACACGAATCAAACAAACATGATGAAAGTGACTAGATGAAATTCCCGTGTGTCCTCAAGAACGCTTTGCTTATTATAAAAGACCGTTCTAGCCTGTCCTTTGCTACAAAAAGGATTGGGCTACCTTGCTGCACTTTTGTTACCATTACTATTACTAGCTCATTGCAAATTATCTTGCTATCTAACTATCTGTTACCGACAATTTCAGTGCCTGCAGAAAATACCTTGCTGAAAACCACTTGTCATTTCCTTTTGCTCCTCGTTGGGTTCGACACTCTT
The DNA here is from genome assembly GCA_011799875.1 of Thinopyrum elongatum. NCBI lineage: Eukaryota > Viridiplantae > Streptophyta > Magnoliopsida > Poales > Poaceae > Thinopyrum > Thinopyrum elongatum. Next base: position 417,044,778 of record CM022299.1, read on the forward strand.
ACTTATTGAAAGGACTACAACTGTTCCCCTATACTTGTGGGTCATCAAGGCCATTAACGGTCTTTCCATGGGCCGGCCCACTAACTTTTGACCAAGTCAAACGGGCGAGCCTTTTTAACCTAAATGGGCCACTATTGGGCCATTACACGTGTCGACGTATCATAGGCGCCTCTCGTCCATAGGTGACATTTATGGCAATGCCTAGCTGACATGTGGATCCTTTGGCGACTGGGAATTTTACCGGTGGAAAAACGCCATTGGTTGGGTTGTTAACGGGTTATCGGATCCAAAACCAGACCTGATAGCTTAACGGTGACCCATTACGGTGGAAGCCATGTGTCGGTTACCCTTTACAAAAACACTTCCATGACGCGACATTTATCGTCATGGAAGTGGACACTTCTATTGTGATAATTTCAATATTGTCATGGAACACTTCTACGACAGCACAGGTATGACTATCTTGATTCTGTCATAAAGTCCTCATGGATGTACATGCATGACAGAAAACGTGACCTACTGTGACAAACACGTATAATCACGGAAGTGTTTTTTTGTAGTGAGTGCCCAAACACCCAAGAATAACAAGATCCGCAAGGGATTAGTGGGGGGAATCAAATATCTCTTGGTGGGAGTGTAGATCGAGGCCTTCTCCACCAAACCCTAGACCACCAATAAGTTTTGTTGGCTCGGGAGAGAGATCGGGCAAAAATGAGCTTTAGGGAAACAATGGAGATTGGGAGGATAATAGGTGGATCTCCTTGGGGAAGAAGACCCCCTTTATATAGGTGGGGAAAATCCAACCGTTATTTGCCCTCAGCCCACACACAAGCGGTACTATCGCTTAGTGCGGTAGTTCCTGGAGAAGCACGATGAGTGCATAAGCACAGGGGCGGTAGTGCCGCCGATGCGGTACTACCATCCTCACCAGTGGTAGTACTGCTAAGTGTCTATGGACTCAGGGAACTAGTGGTAGTAGAGGGTGGATAGGACGTCAGTACCGCATCGCGCCCTACTACCGCTCTACTACCGCGGAGAGGAAAAGGAGTACAAAAGCCTCTTGATAAGCGGAAGTGGTAGTAGTAGTAAGAAGCAGAACTACCGCATAAGTGGTACTACCACTCTATGTAGGATCGAAAGAATGTCTAGAGGGGGGTGATTAGACTACTTGACCAAATAAAAACTTATCATTTTCCCCATTTTAGTTGTAGGCAGGTTTCAGCAATTCTACCAAGTCAAGCAACACCCTACACATGAAAGTCTAAGAGTTGATAATTGGAAAGTAAAGACTTTGCATATGAACGTAAAGAAGGCATTAGAGAAATCAAATGCAATGAAGACACAATGATTTTTGGCGTGTTTCCGATAGGTGGTGCTATCGTACATCCACGTTGATGGAGACTTCAACCCACAGAGGGTAACGGCTGCGCGAGTCCACGGAGGGCTCTGATACGTCCATTTTGCATCATGTTTACCTACTGCTATTTATAATGTTTTTATGCATAATAATGCTTTTGGGAGTAATTCTAATGCCTTTTCTCTCATCTTTTGAGCCTGAAGGATAAGACCGCTACTACCTCATCACCACCACCACCTTCTTCATCACCAAAGGAGACTTGAGTATCGGGTATGGGCACTCCCCTTGGCTTGTGCCAAGCTTGGGGGACGTGCCCCGGTATCGTATCACAATCACTATCTTTTGCCTTTACTTATCTTAGTTCGATCTTTAGTTATCTTTTGATTTAGTTGAATAAAAGTTTAGTTTGATCCTTTCTTTTCGAGTGTTTACTTAGTGATCTATCAATCGATGTAATCGTGTGAGAGATATATAATAAAGAGTAGTTTGAGTTTCGTTTCTTTACCTTTATGTTTCAATAAAAAGAAAGGAAATTAAATAAAAAAGATCATATGCTAATCTTATGGTAAGTAATGACATCACATAAGGAAAAGTATAAGTGGTAAAATTTGTTGGAGATTGACAAACATAGCATTGGTCAATGATTGCAACTCATGAAAGAATTAATAAGGGAAGAGAAGATTCACATGCAAATACACTATCTTGGACACCTTTTATGATTGTGAGCCCCCATTAAATATTTTGTGTCAAAATAGTTGACGTTGGACAAGGAAGACAACGTAATGATTTATGTTTGTTCATATTCACATAGAAGTTATATTGTCATAGATCCTTTAACATGTGGTGCTTGCTCAATATCTTTTCTAGCCAAAAACTCCGCACTAAGTAGAGATACTACTTGTGCATCCGAAACCCTTAACCCAAATCTTATTTTGAGAGTCCACCATACCTACGTATGGATTGAGTAAGATCCTTCAAGTAAGTTGTCATCGGTGCAATAAGGCAATAAAAATTGCTTCTAAAAGTGTGAGATCATTTAGTGTAAGAGAAAGTCTGCTGTATTGTTGGTTGCCTCTTCCCGGGCAAAATGCATCTAGACAACGTACTTCAACTGTTCCCCGGAGGGAGCGACGAGAAGCACGCCAGCCCCTGCACCTTGTAGGGAAAAAGCACCATCAAAATACATGATCCATTCTTGGGGCGCCTCCTTGACGTTGATAACTGTTTCTGGCACTTCCTTGTCGGGGTTTGGCGTCCATTCTGCAATAAGCTCTGCCAATGCCCTTCTCTGGATTGTTGATGTGCTCTCAAACTTTAAACCAAAACTGGATAACTCCAAAGCCCACTCCACTATTCTGCCAGTAGCCTCAGGGTTCCGGAGTATCCTTTGCAACGGGAAGTGAGTGACAACCATGATCTCATGGGCTTGGAAGTAGTGGCGCAGTTTCCTTGAGGCCATGATGACGCCAAAGATCAACTTTTGCATGCCAGAGTACCTCAATCTAGCCCCCTGCAGCAAGGAACTAACGAAGTACACTGGGTGCTGCACCACTTTCTTCCCTGCCGTGTCCTTGGGGTTGTCTTCGCAGCCGTGCTTATCTCTGTCCTGATCCCTATCTGACTCTACCGGTCTTTGCTCACTCTCTGTTTCATCCACTTCCCGCCGCGCCACCAAGGCTGCACTAACCACTTGATTGGTTGCCGCCAAGTATAACAGCAACGGCTCTTGCGGTTTGGGAGCAACCAAGGTGGGCACAGAAGATAGGTAGGCCTTCAACTCTTGCAAAGCCGCATCTACTTCTGGAGTCCACTTCATGGGCCCTGCCTTCTTCAAGATTTTGAAGAACGGCAAGGCGTGCTCGGCAGACTTGGAAATGAATCTGCTTAGCGCGGCAACGCACCCTGTCAGACGCCTTACATCTTTGACCGTCTTTGGTGCTTGGATCTATTCAATGGCTTGGATCTTATCAGGGTTAGCTTCGATCCCCAATGGGATACAAAGTACCCGAGCAGCTTGCCAGAGGGAACACCAAATACACACTTCTCCGGGTTGAGCTTCAAGTTGATCTTGAGCAAATTGGCAAATGTCTCCTCCAAATCCTGGATAAGGGTTGATCTGTCCTTGGTTTTGACCACAATATCATCCATATAAGCCTCAATGTTTCTGTGCAGCTGTGGCCCAAAACCAATCTAGACTGCCCTTGCAAAAGTAGATCCGTCATTCTTTAATCCGAAAGGCATGCGGATAAAACAGTATGTACCACACGGGGTGATGAACGAGGTCTTCTCTTCCTCTTCCTTGGACATGAAGATTTGATGATACCCAGAATATGCATCCAAAAAGGTGAGCAAATCGCAGCCTGAAGTGGAGTCCATGATCTGGTCGATGCGCGGCAAGGGAAATGGGTCTTTCGGGCAAGCCTTGTTGAGATCTGTGAAGTCTATGCAAAGTCTCCATTTCCCATTGGCCTTCCGGACAATCACTGGATTTGCTAACCATGTTGGTTGCAGCACTCCTCTGACCAAACCAGCTGCCTCAAGTTTCTTGATCTCCTCTGTAATGAACTGCTGCCTCTCCAAGGCCTGCTTCTGAACTTTCTGCTTGACAGGTCGGGCATGTGGGCAGATAGCAAGGTGGTGCTCGATTAACTCCATGGGAACACCGGGGATATTAGATGGTTGCCAGGAAAACACAATGATATTCGCCTGCAGGAAGGCACCGAGCGCGCTTTCCTATTTGTCATCGAGGGTGGCGCTGATGGTGAAAGTACCATCAATGCCAGCCAGCCCTGCCGGGACCTTCTTCACTTGTGGAGCAGCAACCTTGGATCTCTTGCTGTTGGAACTCTCCGGCAAGTAATCAACAGGCGCAGCGCACTCCGAAGAGGCGCGCTTCCCGAATTCCTTGCCGAAGCCCTTACTATCCTTCTTCTTCCCTCTGTTCTCCTTGGCGGGAACTGCCGCGACTGTGTCCTGGTACATCTTGTCCACACAAATGATTGCGTCTTTCTCATCTGACGGGACAGAAATGACTCCAACTGGCCCTGGCATCTTCAAGACATTGTAGGCATAGTGGGATGCCGCCATGAACTTAGCCAGGGCTGGGCGTCCAAGGATTCCATTATACGGCAAGGGGAGGTCAACCACATCAAACACAATCTTTTCAGTCCGGTAGTTCAGCTCTCCCCCAAACGTTACAGGCAACATGATCTTTCCCTTAGGATGACTCCTGCCGGGATTAACTCCTTGAAATGTGCCGGTGACTTTTAACTCATCCTCTGCTATCTGAAGCTTGCTGATAACCTTTGGGGAAATCAGATTCAACCCGGCCCCACCGTCCACCAACATCTTCGTGACCTTGAGGTTGCAGATTGTTGGAGAGACCAACAATGGCAAACATCCTATCGCGGTGGTGCAGTTAGGATGATCCTCTTCGCCAAAAATGATGGGCGTGCGTGACCATTTGAGTGGTTTCCGGGCTCCTGGCGCTGGTTCCACGGCATTAACCTCATGCGCCCACCGCTTGAGTTGGCGGTGAGAGGCGTGTAGGGACGCACCCCTGTGAATGCACAGGGAATCAGTGGCCTTCTGGAACTCCTGCTCACTGGTCTCCTCTTCATCCCCTTCATCACTCTCATCACCGCAGGCTTCCTTCTCTCGATCCCTGGCGGGTTTCCCTTTTTTCCGAAGAGGTTTGCCGGGGTGATTTACTTCACCGCCATGACCCTTACCGCCAGCAACATCCTGTCCCTTTTCCTTGTCATGCTTCTCATATTCTGCTTTCTGTCTCTTGACAAGCTGCTCAACCTGATAACACTCTTGAATGTTGTGGCCCTTGGTCCGATGGATCTTGCAGTACGGTCCATCACCTTTCCCGGCCTTTTCGGCGGCCGCGGCCTCCCGACAGTCAGAGCACAAGGTAGCTTCCTTGCCGGGTTTTCGGCCTTAACCATCTTGCCGGTACTAGGGATACCCGACCCTTCAACAAACATTACCGTCTTATCCTTGCGCTTCTTGCTCTTCTTCTGACTGGTGGACTCGTCATCATCCTCTAAATCAACATTAATGCAATCCTCCTCTCCAGGCAGTTTTCTTCCCTCCTTCATCCGAGCACACTTATCCACCAAGGTGTAAAGTTCCTTCACAGTCTTGGGCAATCGTACATTCATCCTAGAATGAATCTTCCAGTTCCGCACATTGGACTGGAAGGTGGCTATCACAGCTACTGGATGGATATTTGGGATGTTTCTGTGGACTCTGCAAATACTTCTGGAGAGTCTCTCCTTCTTTCTGCTGAAGAAGCTGCATATCGCTGAGCCGACCTGGTTCTTGATGGCCGCCAGTGAAGGCGCCAATGAACTCATGGAACAAATCAGCCCATGACGAAATGGAGTTCTCTGGCAGGTGCATCAGCCAAGACCTCACATTGGAATTGAGAGCCAAAGGGAAGTAGTTGGCGAATACCTTCTCATCTCTTCCCCCGGCAGCTTGAACAGCGATGGTGTAGATGCTCAGAAACTCTGCCAGGTTCAGCCTCCCATCGTACTTCTCGGGTATCTCTGGCTTTAACGTGCGGACGGACGGTCAACGGACTTGCCGCAGCTCACGAGTAAAGGCAGGGCACCCAACCTCAAAAGGTAGGTACCCGCCAATATCGAGTGCAGGCTCGTCGACGTTGGGACCGTCACACCCATTGGCCCAATAGTGGGTGTCGCGGCGTTGCTCAACGACAACGCGCACGTCTCCGCTCCACCTGCCCTCCGGGGCACGCTGCCGGCTTGGACGCGCTCGAGGGTCAGAAGAGGCCGTCGAGACGACATCAGGTTCTTGATTTTGCTGCGCCCGTGCTAGCTGCCGTGGCAGGGATTGTACCGTGGGGGTGGCCCCTTCCATACGACCAGCAGCACGGGCCGTTGTCATCGCTTGGGGAGGCCGTGGCAGGCCAGCTCGCTGTGAGCCCCCAGCCTCGGTGAAGCCGAGCAGGCTCTGGATGGTGGTACGCCATTCATCCATCTGCTCGGCCGCTGGCGGAAACCTCAGCAACAGTTGAGCCCGCGCCATGGCCTCCGTAGCAGTACTTGGTATGGGCGATGATGACGCAGATCGCGCCGTCGCTCGGCTCCTGACGGGGCCAGCAGCGACCGTATCACGTCCCCGCTGTTGCGGGGAGGCCACCTAGATGGCATGGTGGCGCGGTGATGGCGCTTGAGGGTCAGCAGCTCCACTAGGCGCAGCAGCCTGGTCGACTCGTCCCGGGGGAGGTGCACGCGCTGCGGCCGCCCCCGTGGTGGGGGCGGTCGGAGGGTGGCGATTCACCCCGGACCAAGTGCCATTGCTGCGGCTGTGCCCGTCAGCGAGGGGAAGGAGTGTGGATGGAGTAGCCCCTTCACCCGTACCTCGCAGAGCGTGGCCATCGGGGTGTTGCTGATGTTGTTCTCCTCTGGCGTCTCCTGCTCCTGCTTCGACCGTAGGGGAAGTGGTGACGGTGCCGCCTGCCCCGACCATAGCCCCAGCGGCGTCCACACTCTTGTGCGCCTCCGCGTCCCCCGCAGCATTGGTGGCTGCGGGCGGCGGCGCCTTCGAGGTGGATGGGTGAGCAGCAGCACCAGGCTTCTTCTTGGGTGCCATTGCCGACGGCGCTGTCGAAGACGAAGATGGTGATGAAGATGACGCGCTGCACACGCTTTCAGGTTCGCGCAAGCGATCCCCCTACCTTGCGCGCCAAAGATGTCGCGGGAAACCACGGCCACCTTTGGGGCTAAGGGGGCCCTTACTGCTTTGAAAGGGGGGATGTCGCGTTGCACAAAGAGTAGAAGAACGTGGGGCAGCACGACAGAGATCACACGGGCAATTTTACCCAGGTTCGGGCTGCCGCGAGGCATAAAACCCTACTCCCGCTTTGGTGGATTGATGGTGAAAAAGTGGTGGTGGAGCGTAGTACACTTGCCCGGCAGGCTCGCCCTGGGGAGGCAGTGACTACGCGCGTACGAGCGTGGGGATGCTCAACTTTCCAACCCTTGCTACGGTTGCCATGGGCCTCCTTTTATAGGTTAAGGGGTCACCACAGTGGCAAAACAGTCATTATGCACTGATAAGATAGCAAACAGTGCTATCATACCTAATTCTGCAGGCTGAGAGAGTGCATTAAATGCACCGCTCAACGTCACATTGTTGCTTGCCCGGCAAGCCTTGCTGGACTCGTCTTGCCAGCTCCATGCCTGCTTGCTTGACACGTCGCAGGACGGGTGTCATCTGTAGGTATTTCCTGTAGAAAGAGGCCACCATGTGGCGAATGGCTTCCACTTAGTCACTTTGCGGCTTGACACCGCATTCATCAACGACGTGGGTCGTGGTGAGATGGCTTGGTGAGGTGTCTTTGTCCTCGTGAGTCCCGGCAGGCCCTGCCGGAATGTCTTGAATGCTTTCTTCCGGGGGAGCCCTTGTCCTTGCCAGGTCCGCCTGCCCGGCAAGGGAGGCTTTTCTCCTGGTGGTGTCTCACTTCTTTGTCTTGGTCTTGGCCTTCTTAATCAACATGCTGGTTCTTAGAAGATCTTGGTCTCTTGTATCTTGACACGGCCTTGGTGTTGTAATCTTGTTCTCGTGCCTGTGCACAGTCAGGGCAACAGACCCAGGGTTTGTTGCACCGATAGAAGCCCTCGGGCCTGCCCCGATCGCGCTGCCGGGCGTCGTCGGGGTAGGTCCTAATAAGTGCACAGGCAGGGGCGCTGAAGAGGCTGATCTCTTGGAGTCTTCTTTGCTTCTTCATTAATCTCGATTCTGGGCCAGTTTCTGTTTTTCCCGTGCGTCGTGTAAAGCCAATCGTGGTTGGGCCATCTTTGCAATGGCCCGTGAATGACTTTAACGCACGGGGTAGAAACTGCCAATTTACTCTTCCCACCACGCCCTTATCCTTAGCCACGTATGCGGCATGCATCGCGCGGGGTAGGTAACGGAGGCGTGTGGCGCGAGAGAGCATCAAGGCGAGGGCCCAGTCTTCTTTAATTGGCGGAGAGGGGCGGCGATTGCTTGTTTGAGGGAGCGGCTCCCTTTCTTGCTCCGCCTATAAAAGGAGGGGCGGAGGGAGAGCCGAGCCATCCATCTCTGGATCCTTTCTTCCCCTATTTCTGCCTTTTGTTGGTCATGTTGAAGAGAAGGGACCGGGGCCAAGCTCCGGGCTTCAGCTTGCGCCTAGAGTTGTTGAGTGTTGGCGTTCGGGGAGTGAGCCTGGTCCATGCTCGGAGAAGGCATCGTGGACGGGCTGCTCGTAGTGTGGGAGATACCAAGCTCTCCCGTTGTGAGGGAATGTTTGCTCCTTTTGCCACTGTCGTCTGCCCGTTGGGTAGTGCGGTGTCCGGCCTCGGGTCATCGCCGCTCGTGGTCTTGGCGATCGGGTCCTTAGCATCTCTGGGGCGTGCCCGGGAGGCAGGGCTGGGAATCGTTAGTAAACCCAGCACTGCCCCATCTGGGAGCCATGGGGATGATGTCGACGAGAGGCGCGCCTTCCTGCCCGCCAAGGCGGGGACGGGCGTGTCCCGAACCCCCTGGCCGTCTTGGTCGCCCGCCGTCTCTCCGGGGAAGGCGTCGGGCTGGAGTCCTGGTGCTCCCCGAAGGCGATGGTGACAGAGAGAAAACGAGGGAAGGCGGAGAAGGCGGGTGGTGGGAGGTCAGGTCGGAGTACGGTGGCGTGGATGCCTTCGCCTCCGACCGAGGACCTGCCGCCTCCTCTTTCCGCTCTTCCCCTCCCTCCCCGGCACCATCATCACTAGCCTCCCAGCGTCCTTGGGTGACAGCTAGGGAGGGATGTTCCCTTGGTGTCTTCGCCTCCCCTCCAGCAGTCTTTCGGCTGAGCTTTGGTGGATGACTCCACCGGGGCCCAAGCCGGGGCTTCTAGCTGGTCCTGGAGGTGGTGACCAGGGAACGCCGCCATGCTCCCGTGCTCCTCCTTCGCAGCCTTGCAACTCCCGGTCTTGTCAGGCTGCGCCAGGTGGGTTGCGACGGGACCGGGATGGGCTCCTGCTTGGGTGCCCTTTCTCGTCTTTTCCTCCTTCCACCGTAGTGCCTGGTGGAGGGAAAACGAAAAGAGGAGATTACAGGGCACTTATCTTTTTTCAATCTTAAACTTGCCGGTACTTGCCAAATTTTAGTTCGAATAATGTAATCTCTCGAGTCCATGTCTGAGTTCTGTAAGGTTTGTACTTGTATGACCAGCATATTAATGAAAAAGATGAACCTTGTCGGGAACTCGTGCATGTATATGTCCATGCAGAGGTGAAATGCCTCTTTATTTTAAATAAATGAGTTTTCCCCGACAGGCTATCCTGTCGGCACCCTTTCTTCGTTGCCAGGGAACTGAGCCTACCGGCAAGAAATAGAGGGACCAGCCCCCCGCCAACTTCTTTTCATCAAAGGCCACTACGACCATCCAGGCCGAAGCAACGTTCGAGCCAGGGACGGGAGCATCTAAGTTTTGAAGAGTGGCGGGGTTTTCTTATGCACAAGTTTTAGCTTACAGAACACTTATGGACAAGAGGTAGAACTTATCTGTTTGGTTCGCCGGGGATCGCAGCGTTGGTTCATCTCCCCATCTTCTTGCAGAAACTGAGTTCTCGGCAGGAACCTGCAGCTTTATGCAGATGAGAATGAAGCAGGATGCGATCCTATCTATATGCATATGCAAATGCTCATGAAATGCTTATGCATGCATGCAACTTGGTCGGGGGCCCCCAGCGCTTCGTTTATTTCTCTGGTGCTCAGGGTCATCGCCTGGCTTTGTACATGGGGTTACATGCAACTGAGGCAAGGCCTGTACAAAAGGGTGGCTGCCGGGTAGGGCCCGACAGCCGCGCCTTATGGGTAGAACTTGCGGAGATGCTCAATATTCCATGAGTTTTGCAATTGAATGCCATCTCCGGTCTCCAAATGGACTGCGCCAGGTCTGGTGAGTCGTACTACCCGGTAAGGGCCTTCCCACTTCGGCGTCAACTTGTTTGTACCCTTGGCGGACTGAACGCGCCTAAGGACAAGGTCGCCTTCCTCAAAACACCGGGCATGAACCCTGCGGCTATGATAGCGACGCAGGGCTTGCTGATAGCGTGCAGCACACGTAGCAGCCCGGAGACGGTTCTCCTCGAGTAGCACAGCGTCGTCACGCCAGTGCTGATCTTACGCTACTTCGTCGTAGGCAAGCACTCGAGGCGACCCGTAAATGAGTTCCGTGGGGAAAACTGCTTCCGCCCCATAGACCAGGGAAAAAGGAGTCTGCCCGGTAGCTCGATTTGGTGTCGTTCTGAGGGGACCATAGAACTACCGGCAGCTCATCGATCCACCGCCTGCCGTGCTTCTGCAGCGTATCAAAGTTTCTTTTTTTGAGTCCCCGCAGCACTTCAGCGTTCGCCCTCTCAGCTTGCCCGTTGCTTCTGGGATGTGCGACAGAAGCAAACAAGATCTTGCTTCCGTGGGCATGAACATATTGCACGAAGGCATGGCTCGTGAATTGGGTGCCGTTGTCGGTAATGATCCTTGCCGGGATTCCAAAATGACACACCAAATCTTTCAAGAACTTCATAGCTGATTGAGTAGTCACCATTCTCACGGCAGCAACTTCCGGCCACTTTGTAAACTTGTCGATAGCAACGAACAAGAATTCAAAGCCCCCGATCGCTCGGGGGAAAGGGCCGAGGATATCGAGCCCCTAGACCGAAAATGGCCATGATAAAGGGATTGTCTGAAGAGCTTGGGCAGGCAGGTGGATTTTCTTGGAATGGAACTGACATGCTTCACATTTGGTGACTAGCTCAACCGCATCTTGGAGGGCTGTGGGCCAATAGAATCCTTGCCGGAATGCTTTCCCAACCAGCGCCCTTGATCCAATGTGGGAGCCGCACATGCCTTTGTGTATCTCAGCCAGCAGTTCCTTCCCTTCTTCCCGGCAGATGCTCTTCAATTTCACACCGTTTGGCCTCCATCTATACAGAGTGTCATTGACAAACTGGTACATACTGGCCCACCGGGCTACTCTTTCAGACTCATCTTGGTCATTGGGGAGTTCTCTGGTTTGGAGAAAGTGGACTATGTGCCTTGCCCAAGTTGGAGCCTGGGGCTCGGCAACAAGGACTAGCGGCACCTCCTCAACTGCGGGGGCACATTCCTCGTTCGCAGGGACCATGGGTCTGGCTGGAGGGTGCGGTCTGGCAGGTTGTGAGGAGTTGTTTCCGGCAGGGTCCCTGCCAGGAGTGGATGGCTCTACCGAGAGAGGCTTGCTGGAGTCAAGCTTTCTCCTTTTCTGTGCCATTGTTGCTGGGGATACGGAGGGCTGAGTAAGATGGAGAGCAAAAGTTCCTGGTTCCACAGGAAGCTTTTGGGGAGCACACTTTGATAGGTGATCAGCTATGCTGTTTTCTGCACGAGGTATGTGCTCTGTTGGCAACCCGTCAAAGCGCTCCTCTAATCTTCTCACTTCCTCAACGTATTCCTCCATCAATGGACTTTGGTAATCCTTGTTGACTTGTCTCACCACAAGTTGTGAGTCTCCTCAAATGATCAGCTTCTTGATTCCCAATTCTGCGGCAATCCTGAGCCCGGCAAGGAGCCCTTCATACTCTGTTGTATTGTTGGTTGCCTCTTCCCGGGAAAATGCATCTAGACAACGTACTTCAAGTGTTCCCCGGAGGGAGCGACGAGAAGCACGCCAGCCCCTGCACCTTGTAGGGAAAAAGCACCATCAAAATACATTATCCATTCTTGGGGCGCCTCCTTGCCGGGGATAACTGTTTCTGGCACTTCCTCATCGGGGGTTGGCGTCCATTCTGCAATAAACTCTGCCAATGCCCTGCTCTGGATTGTTGATGTGCTCTCAAACTTTAAACCAAAATTGGATAACTCCAAAGCCCACTCCACTATTCTGCCAGTAGCCTCAGGGTTCTGGAGTATCCTTTGCAATGGGAAGCGAGTGACAACCATGATCTCATGACCTTGGAAGTAGTGGCGCAGTTTCCTTGAGGCCATGATGAGGCCAAAGATCAACTTTTGCACGCCAGAGTACCTCAATCTAGCCTCCTGCAGCAGGGAACTGATGAAGTACACTGGGTGCTGCACCACTTTCTTCTCTGCCGTGTCCTTGGGGTTATCTTCGCTGCCGTGCTTATCTCTGTCCTGATCCCTATCTGACTCTGCCGGTCTTTGCTCACTCTCTGTTTCATCCACTTCCCGCTGCGCCACCAAGGCTACACTAACCACTTGATTGGTTGCTGCCAAGTATAACAGCAACGGCTCTTGAGGTTTGGGAGCAACCAAGTTGGGCACAGAAGATAGGAAGGCCTTCAACTCTTGCAAAGCCGCATCTACTTCTGGAGTCCACATCATGGGCCCTGCCTTCTTCAAGATTTTGAAGAACGGCAAGGCGCGCTCGGCAGACTTGGAAATGAATCTGCTTAGCGCGGCAACGCACCCTGTCAGACGCCTTACATCTTTGACCGTCTTTGGTGCTTGGATCTATTCGATGGCTTGGATCTTATCAGGGTTGGCTTCAATCCCCCGATGGGATACAAAGTACCCGAGCAGCTTGCCAGAGGGAACACCAAATACACACTTCTCTGGGTTGAGCTTCAAGTTGATCTTGCGCAAATTGGCAAATGTCTCCTCCAAATCCTGGATAAGGGTTGATTTATCCTTGGTTTTGACCACAATATCATCCATATAAGCCTCAATGTTTCTATGCAGCTGTGGCCCAAAACCAATCTGGACTGCCCTTGCAAAAGTAGACCCGGCACTCTTTAATCCGAAAGGCATGCGGATAAAACAGTATGTACCACACGGGGTGATGAACGAGGTCTTCTCTTCGTCTTCCTTGGACATGAAGATTTGATGATACCCAGAATATGCATCCAAAAAGGCGAGCAAATCGCAGCCTGAAGTGGAGTCCACGCTCTGGTCAATGCGCGGCAAGGGAAATGGGTCTTTCGGGCAAGCCTTGTTGAGATCTGTGAAGTCTATGCAAAGTCTCCATTTCCCATTGGCCTTCCAGACAACCACTGGATTTGCTAACCACGTTGGTTGCAGCATTCCTCTGACCAAACCAGCTGCCTCAAGTTTCTTGATCTCCTCTGTAATGAACTGTTGCCTCTCCAAGGCCTGCTTGAGGACTTTCTGCTTGACAGGTCGGGCATGTGGGCAGACAGCAAGGTGGTGCTCGATTACCTCCCTGGGAACACCGGGGATATCAGATGGTTGCCAGGCAAACACAACATTATTCGCCTGCACGAAGGCAACGAGCGCGCTTTCCTATTTGTCATTGAGGGTGGCGCTGATGGTGAAAGTACCATCAACGCCAGCCAGCCCTGCCGGGACCTTCTTCACTTGTGGAGCAGCAACCTTGGATCTCTTGCTGTTGGAACTCTCAGGCAAGTCATCAATAGGCTCAGCGCACTCCGAAGAGGCGCGCTTCCCGAATTCCTTGCCGAAGCCCTTACTATCCTTCTTCTTCCCTCTGTTCTCCTTGGCGGGAACTACCGCTGCTGCTGCCTCTGCCGCGACTGCGTCCTGGTACATCTTGTCCACACAAATGATTAGTCTTTCTCATCTGATGGGACGGAAATGACTCCAACTGGCCCTGGCATCTTCAAGACGTTGTAGGCATAGTGGGATGCCGCCATGAACTTAGCCAGGGCTGGGCATCCAAGGATTCCATTGTACGGCAAGGGGAGGTCAACCACATCAAACACAATCTTTTCAGTCCGGTAGTTCAGCTCTCCCCCAAACGTCACAGGCAACGTGATCTTTCCCTTAAACTCCTGCCGGGATTAACTCCTTGAAATGTGCCGGTGACTTTTTACTCATCCTCTGCTATCTGAAGCTTGCTGATAACCTTTGGGGAAATCAGAGTCAACCCGGCCCCACCGTCCACCAACATCTTCGTGACCTTGAGGTTGCGGATTGTTGGAGAGACCAACAATGGCAAACATCCTATCGCGGTGGTGCGCTTAAGATGATACTCTTGCCAAAAATGATGGGCGTGCATGACCATTTGAGTGGTTTCCGGGCCCCTGGCGCTGGTTCCACAGCATTAACCTCACGCACCCACCGCTTGAGTTGGCGGTGAGAGGCGTGTAGGGACGCACCCCCATCAATGCACAGGGCGTCAGTGGCCTTCTGGAACTCCTGCTCACTGGTTTCCTCTTCATCCCCTTCATCACTCTCATCACCGTAGGCTTCCTTCTCTCGATCCCTGGCGGGTTTCCCTTTGTTTCGAAGAGGTCTACCGGGGCGATTTACTTCACCGCCATGACCCTTACCGCCAGCAACATCCTGTCCCTTTTCCTTGTCACGCTTCTCATATTCTACTTTCTGTCTCTTGACAAGCTGCTCAACCTGATAACACTCTTGAAGGTCGTGGCCCTTGGTCCGATGGATCTTGCAGTACGGTCCATCACGTTTCCCGGCCTTTTCGACGGCCGCGGCCTCCTGGCAGTCAGAGCACACGATAGCTTCCTTGCCGGGGGTTTCGGCCTTAACCTTCTTGCCGGTACTAGGGATACCCGACCCTTCAACAGACATTACCGTCTTATCCTTGCGCTTCTTGCTCTTCTTCTGACTGGTGGACTCGTCATCATCCTCTCAATCAACATTAATGCAATCCTCCTCTCCGGGCAGTTTTCTTCCCTCCTCCATCCGAGCACACTTATCCACCAAGGTGTAAAGTTCCTTCACAGTTTTGGGCAACCGTACATTCATCCTAGAACGAATCTTCCAGTTGCGCACATTGGACAGGAAGGTGGCTATCACAGCTGCTGGATGGATATTTGGGATGTTTCTGTGGACTCTGCTAAATCTCTGCAAATACTTCCGAAGAGTCTCTCCTTATTTTGGATGAAGAAGCTGCATATCGCTGGGCCGACCTGGTTCTTGATGGCCACTAGTGAAGGCGCCAATGTACTCATGGCACAAATCAGCCCATGACGAAATGGAGTTCTCTGGCTGGTGCATCAGCCAAGACCTCACATTGGACTTGAGAGCCAAAGGGAAGTAGTTGGCGAATACCTTCTCATCTCTTCCCCCGGTAGCTTGAACAGCGATGGTGTAGATGCTTCGAAACTCTGCCAGGTTCAGCCTCCCATCATACTTCTTAGGTATCTCTGGCTTGAACGTGCGGACGGAAGGTCAACGGACTTGCCGCAGCTCACGAGTAAAGGCAGGGCACCCAACCTCAAAAGGTAGGTACCCGCCAGTATCGAGTGCAGGCTCGTCAACATTGGGACCGTCACACCCATTGGCCCGACGGTGGGCGTCGCGGCATTGCTCAACGACAACGCGCACGTCTCCCCTCCACCTGTCCTCCGGGGCACGTTGCCGGCTTGGACGCGCTCGAGGGTCAGAAGAGGCCGTCGAGACGCCATCAGGTTCTTGATTTTGCTGCGCCCGCGCTAGCTGCCGTGGCGGGGATTGTACCATGGGTGTGGCCCCTTCCGTACGACTAGCAGCATGGGCCATTGTCGTCGCTTGGGGAGGCCATGGTGGGCCAGCTCGCTGCGAGCCCCCAGCCTCGGTGAAGCCGAGCAGGCTCTGGATGGTGGCACGCCATTCATCCATCTGCTCGGCCGCTGGCGGAAACCTCAGCAGCAGTTGAGCGGGTGTCATCTGTAGCTATTTCCTGTAGAAAGAGGCCGCCATGTGGCAAATGGCGGCCACTTAGTCACTTTGCGGCTTGACACCGCATTGATCAACGACGTGGGTCGTGGTGAGATGGCTGGGTGAGCTGTCTTTGACCTCGTGAGTCCCGGCAGGCCCTGCCGGGACATCTTGAATGCTTTCTTCCGGGGGAGCCCTTGTCCTTGCCAGGTCCGCCTGCCCGGCAAGGGAGGCTTTTCTCCTGGTGGTGTCTCACTTCTCTGTCTTGGTCTTGGCCTTCTTAATCAACATGCTGGTTCTTCGAAGATCTTGGTCTCTTGTATCTTGACATAGCCTTGGTGTTGTAAGCTTGTTGTTGTGCCTGTGCACAGTCAGGGCAACAGACCCAGGGTTTGTTGCACCGACAGAAGCCCTCGGGCCTGCCCCGATCGCGCTGCCGGGCGTCGTCGGGGTAGGTCCTAATAAGTGCACAGGCAGGGGCACTGAAGAGGCTGATCTCTTGGAGTCTTCTTTGCTTCTTCATTAATCTCGATTCTGGGCCAGTTTCCGTTTTTCCCGTGCGTCGTGTAAAGCCAATCGTGGTTGGGCCATCTTTGCAATGGCCCGTGAATGACTTTAACGCACGGGGTAGAAACTGCCAATTTACTCTTCCCACCACGCCCTTATCCTTAGCCACGTATGCGGAATGCATCGCGCGGGGTAGGTAACAGAGGCGCGTGGCGCGGGAGAGCATCAAGGCGAGGGCCCGGTCTTCTTGGATTGGCGGAGAGGGGCGGCGATTGCTTTTTTGAGGGAGCGGCTCCCTTTCTTGCTCCGCCTATAAAAGGAGGGGCGGAGGGAGAGCCAAGCCATCCATCTCCGGATCCTTTCTTCCCCTGTTTCTGCCTTTCGTTGGTCATGTTGAAGAGAAGGGCCCGGGGCCAAGCTCCGGGCTTCAGCTTGCGCCTAGAGTTGTTGAGTGTTGGCGTTCGGGGAGTGAGCCTGGTCCATGCTCGGAGAAGGCGTCGTGGAGGGCTGCTCGTAGTACGGGAGATACCAAGCTCTCCCGTTGTGAGGGAATGCTTGCTCCTTTTGCCACGGTCGTCTGCCAGTTGGGTAGTGCGGTGTCCAGCCTCGGGTCACCGCCGCTCGTGGTCTTGGCGATCGGGTCCTTAGCATCTCTGGGGCGTGCCCGGGAGGCAGGGTTAGGAATCGTCAGTAAACCCAGCACTGCACCATCCGGGAGCCGTGGGGATGATGTCGACAAGAGGCGCGCCTTCCTGCCCGCCAAGGCGGGGACGGGCGTGTCCCCGAGCCCCCTGGTCGTCTTGGTCGCCCGCCGTCTCTCCGGGGAAGGCGTCGGGCTGGAGTCCTGGCGCTCCCCGAAGGCGATGGTGACAGAGAGAAAACGAGGGAAGGCGGAGAAGGCGGGTGGTGGGAGGTCAGGTCGGAGTACGGTGGCGTGGATGCCTTCACCTCCGACCGAGGACCTGCTGCCTCATCTTTCCGCTCTTCCCCTCCCTCCCCGGCACCATCATCACCAGCCTCCCAGCCTCCTTGGGTGATAGCTGGGGAGGGATGTTCCCTTGGTGTCTTCGCCTCCCCTCCAGCAGTCTTCCGGCTGAGCTTTGGTGGATGACTCCACCGGGGCCCAAGCCGGGGCTTCTTGGTGGTCCTGGAGGTGGTGACCAGGGAATGCCGCCCTGCTCCCGCACTCCTAATTCGCAGCCTCGCCACTCCCGGTCTTGTCAGGCTACGCCAGGTGGGTTGCGACGGGACCGGGATGGGCTCCTGCTTGGGTGCCCTTTCTCGTCTTTTCCTCCTTCCACCATAGTGCCTGGTGGAGGGAAAACGAAAAGAGGAGATTATAGGGCACTTATCTTTTTTCAATCTTAAACTTGCCGGTACTTGCCAAATTTTAGTTCGAATAATGTAATCTCTCGAGTCCATGTCTGTGTTCTATAAGGTTTGTACTTGTATGACTAGCATATTAATGAAAAAGATGAACCTTGTCGGGAACTCGTGCATGTATATGTCCATGCAGAGGTGAAATGCCTATTTATTTTAAATAAATGAGTTTTCCCCGATAGGCTATCCTGCCAGCACCCTTTCTTCGTTGCCAGGGAACTGAGCCTACCGGCAAGAAATAGAGGGACCAGCCCCCCGCCAACTTCTTTTCATCAAAGGCCACTATGACCATCCAGGCCGAAGCAACGTTTGAGCCAGGGACGGGAGCATCTAAGTTTTGAAGAGTGGCGGGGTTTTCTTATGCACAAGTTTTAGCTTACAGAACACTTATGGACAAGAGGTAGAACTTATCTGTTTGGTTCGCCGGGGATCACAACGTTGGTTCATCTCCCCATCTTCTTGCAGAAACCGAGTTCTCGGCAGGAACCTGCAGCTTTATGCAGATGAGAATGATGCAGGATGCGATCCTATCTATATGCATATGCAAATGCTCATGAAATGCTTATGCATGCATGCAACTTGGTCGGGGCCCCCCCAGCGCTTCGTTTATTTCTCTGGTGCTCAGGGTCATCGCCTGGCTTTGTACAAGGGGTTACATGCAATTGAGGCAAGGCCTGTACAAAAGGGTGGCTGCCGGGTAGGGCCCGACAGCCGCGCCTTATGGGTAGAACTTGCGGAGATGCTCAATATTCCATGAGTTTTGCAATTGAATGCCATCTCCGGTCTCCAGATGGACTGCGCGAGGTCTGGTGAGTCGTACTACCCGGTAAGGGCATTCCCACTTCGGTGTCAACTTGTTTGTACCCTTGGCGGACTGAACGCGCCTAAGGACAAGGTCGCCTTCCTCAAAACACCGGGCATGAACCCTGCGGCTATGATAGCGACGCAGGGCTTGCTGATAGCGTGCAGCACACGTAGCAGCCCGGAGACGGTTCTCCTCGAGTAGCACAGCGTCGTCACGCCGGTGCTGATCTTACGCTACTTCGTCGTAGGCAAGCACTCGAGGCGACCCGTAAATGAGTTCCGTGGGGATAACTGCTTCCGCCCCATAGACCAGGGAAAAAGGAGTCTGCCCGGTAGCTCGATTTGGTGTCGTTCTGAGGGACCATAGAACTACCGGCAGCTCATCGATCCACCGCCTGTCGTGCTTCTGCAGCGTATCAAAGGTTCTTGTTTTGAGTCCCCGCAGCACTTCAGCATTCGCCCTCTCAGCTTGCTCGTTGCTTCTGGGATGTGCGACAGAAGAAAACGAGATCTTGCTTCCGAGGGCATGAACATATTGCATAAAGGCGCGGCTCGTGAATTGGGTGCCGTTGTCGGTAATGATCCTTGCTGGGATTCCAAAAGGACACACCAAATCTTTCAAGAACTTCATAGCTGATTGAGCAGTCACCTTTCTCACGGCAGCAACTTCCAGCCACTTTGTAAACTTGTCGATAGCAACGAACAAGAATTCAAAGCCCCCGATCTCTCGGGGGAAAGGGCCGAGGATATCGAGCCCCTAGACCAAAAATGGCCATGATAAAGGGATTGTCTGAAGAGCTTGGGCAGGCAGGTGGATTTTCTTGGAATGGAACTGACAGGCTTCACATTTGGTGACTAGCTCAACCGCATCTTGGAGGACTGTGGGCCAATAGAATCCTTGCCGGAATGCTTTCCCAACCACCTCCCTTGATCCAATGTGGGAGCCGCACATGCCTTTGTGTATCTCAGCCAGCAGTTCCTTCCCTTCTTCCCGGCAGATGCACTTCAATTTCACACCGTTGGGCCTCCTTCTGTACAGAGTGTCATCGACAAACTGGTACATACTGGCCCTCCGGGCTACTCTTTCAGACTCATCTTGGTCATTGGGGAGTTCTCCGGTTTGGAGAAAGTGGACTATGTGCCTTGCCCAAGTTGGAGCCTTGGGCTCGGCAACAAGGACTAGCGGCACCTCCTCAACTGCGGGGGCACATTCCTCGTTCGCAGGGACCATGGGTCCGGCTGGAGGGTGCGGTCCGGCAGGTTGTGAGGAGTTGTTTCCGGCAGTGTCCCTGCCAGGAGCGGATGGCTCTACCGAGAGAGGCTTACCGGAGTCCAGCTTTCTCCTTTTCTGGGCTATTGTTGCTGGGGATACGGAGGGCTGAGTAAGATGGAGAGCAAAAGTTCCTGGTTCCACAGGAAGCTTTTGGGCAGCACACTTTGACAGGTGATCAGCTATGCTGTTTTTCGCACGAGGCATGTGCTCTGTTGGCAACCCGTCAAAGTGCTCCTCTAATCTTCTCACTTGCTCAATGTATGCCTCCATCAATGGACTTTGGTAATCCTTGTTGACTTGTCTCACCACAAGCTGTGAATCTCCTCGAATGATCAGCTTCTTGATTCCCAATTCTGCGGCAATCCTGAGCCCGGCAAGGAGCCCTTCATACTCTGTTGTATTGTTGGTTGCCTCTTCCCGGGAAAATGCATCTGGACGACGTACTTCAAGTGTTCCTCGGAGGGAGCGACGAGAAGCACGCCAGCCCCTGCACCTTGTAGGGAAAAAGCACCATCAAAATATAATATCCATTCTTGGGGCGCCTCCTTGCTGGGGATAACTGTTTCTGGCACTTCCTCGTCGGGGGTTGGCATCCATTCTGCAATAAACTCTGCCAATGCCCTGCTCTGGATTGTTGATGTGCTCTCAAACTTTAAACCAAAACTAGATAACTCCAAAGCCCACTCCACTATTCTGCTAGTAGCCTCAGGGTTTCGGAGTATCCTTTGCAACGGGAAGCGAGTGACAACCGTGATCTCATGGGCTTGGAAGTAGTGGCGCAGTTTCCTTGAGGCCATGATGAGGCCAAAGATCAACTTTTGCACGCCAGAGTACCTCGATCTAGCCCCCTGTAGTAGGGAACTGACGAAGTACACTGTGCTCTGCACCACTTTCTTCCCTGCCGTGTCCTTGGGGTTGTCTTCGCTGCCGTGCTTATCTCTGTCCTGATCCCTATCTGACTCTGCCGGTCTTTGCTCACTCTCTGTTTCATCCACTTCCCGCTGCGCCACCAAGGATGCACTAACCACTTGATTGGTTGCCGCCAAGTATAATAGCAACGGCTCTTGCGGTTTGGGAGCAACCAAGGTGGGAACAGAAGATAGGTAGGCCTTCAACTCTTGCAAAGCCGCATCTGCTTCTGGAGTCCACTTCATGGGCCCTGCCTTCTTCAAGATTTTTAAGAATGGCAAGGCACGCTGGACAGACATGGAAATGAATCTGCTTAGCGCGGCAACGCACCCTGTCAGACGCCTTACATCTTTGACTATCTTTGGTGCTTGGATCTGTTTGATGGCTTGGATCTTATCGGGGTTGGCTTCGATCCCCTGATAGGATACAAAGTACCCGAGCAGCTTGCCGGAGGGAACACCAAATACACACTTCTCCGGGTTGAGCTTCAAGTTGATCTTGCACAAATTGGCAAATGTCTCCTGCAAATCCTGGATAAGGGTTGATCTGTCCTTGGTTTTGACCACAATATCATCCATATAAGCCTCAATGTTTCTGTGCAGCTGTGGCCCAAAACCAATCTGGACTGCCCTTGCAAAAGTAGACCCGGCACTCTTTAATCCGAAAGGCATGCGGATAAAACAGTATGTACCACACGGGGTGATGAACGAGGTCTTCTCTTCGTCTTCCTTGGACATGAAGATTTGATGATACCCAGAATATGCATCCAAAAAGGCAATCAAATCGCAGCCTGAAGTGGAGTCCACGATCTGGTCAATGCGCGGCAAGGGAAATGGGTCTTTCGGGCAAGCCTTGTTGAGATCTGTGAAGTCTATGCAAAGTCTCCATTTCCGATTGGCCTTCCAGACAACCACTGGATTTGCTAACCATGTTGGATGCAGCACTCCTCTGACCAAACCAGCTGCCTCAAGTTTCTTGATCTCCTCTGTAATGAACTGCTGCCTCTCCATGGCCTGCTTCCGGATTTTCTGCTTGACAGGTCGGGCATGTGGGCAGACAACAAGGTGGTGCTCGATTACCTCCCTGGGAACACCGGGGATATCAGATGGTTGCCAGGCAAACACATCGATATTCGCCCGCAGGAAGGCAATGAGCGCGCTTTCCTATTTGTCATCAAGGGTGGCGCTGATGGTGAAAGTACCATCAACGCCAGCCAGCCCTGCCGGGACCTTCTTCACTTGTGGAGCAGCAACCTTGGATCTCTTGCTGTTGGAACTCTCCGGCAAGTCATCAACAGGCGCAGCGCACTCCGAAGAGGCGCGCTTCCCAAATTCCTTGCCGGAGCCCTTACTATCCTTCTTCTTCCCTCTGTTCTCCTTGGCTGCTGCTGCCTCTGCCGCGACTGCATCCCGGTACATCTTGTCCACA
Organism: Thinopyrum elongatum; assembly: GCA_011799875.1. Taxonomy (NCBI): domain Eukaryota; kingdom Viridiplantae; phylum Streptophyta; class Magnoliopsida; order Poales; family Poaceae; genus Thinopyrum; species Thinopyrum elongatum. The sequence goes on from CM022299.1 coordinate 417,067,058, forward strand.
CAAATGATTGTGTCTTTCTCATCTGATGGGACGGAAATGACTCCAACTGGCCCTGGCATCTTCAAGATGTTGTAGGCATAGTGGGATGCTGCCATGAGCTTAGCCAGGGCTGGGCGTCCAAGGATTCCATTGTACGGCAAGGGGAGGTCAACCACATCAAACACAATCTTTTCAGTCCGGTAGTTCAGCTCTCCCCCAAACGTCACAAGCAACGTGATCTTTCCCTTAGGATGACTCCTGCCGGGATTAACTCCATGAAACGTGCCGGGGACTTTTAACTCATCCTCTGCTATCTGAAGCTTGCTGATAACCTTTGGGGAAATCAGATTCAACCCGGCCCCGCCGTCCACCAACATCTTCATGACCTTGAGGTTGCGGATTGTTGGAGAGACCAACAGTGGCAAACATCCTACCGCGGTGGTGCGGTCAGGATGATCCTCTTCGCCAAAAATTATGGGCGTGCGTGACCATTTGAGTGGTTTCCGGGCCCCTGGCGCAGGTTCCACGACATTAACCTCATGCGCCCACCGCTTGAGTTGGCGGTGAGAGGCGTGTAGGGACGCACCCCCATCAATGCACAGGGCGTCAGTGGCCTTCTGGAACTCCTGCTCACTGGTTTCCTCTTCATCCCCTTCATCACTCTCATCACCGTAGGCTTCCTTCTCTCGATCCCTGGCGGGTTTCCCTTTGTTCTGAAGAGGTCTGCCGGGGCGATTTACTTCACCGCCATGACCCTTACCGCCAGCAACATCATGTCCCTTTTCCTTGTCACGCTTCTCATATTCTACTTTCTGTCTCTTGACAAGCTGCTCAACCTGATAACACTCTTGAAGGTCGTGGCCCTTGGTCCGATGGATCTTGCAGTACGGTCCATCACCTTTCTCGGCCTTTTCGGCGGCTGCGGCCTCCCGGCAGTCAGAGCACACGGCAGCTTCCTTGCCGGGGGTTTCGGCCTTAACCTTCTTGCCGGTACTAGGGATTCCCGACCCTTCAACAGACATTACCGTCTTATCCTTGCGCTTCTTATTGCGCTTCATGCTCTTCTTCTGACTGGTGGACTCGTCATCATCCTCTGAATCAACATTAATGCAATCCTCCTCTCCGGGCAGTTTTCTTCCCTCCTCCATCCGAGCACAGTTATCCACCAAGGTGTAAAGTTCCTTCACAGTCTTGGGCAACGATACATTCATCCTGGAACGAATCTTCCGGTTGCGCACATTGAACTGGAAGGCGGCTATCACAACTGCTGGATGGATATTTGGGATGTTTCTGAGGACTCTGCTAAATCTCTGCAAATACTTCTGGAGAGTCTCTCCTTCTTTCTGCTGAAGAAGCTGCATATCGCTGGGCCGACTTGGTTCTTGATGGCCGCCAGTGAAGTCACCAATGAACTCATGGCACAAACTAGCCCATGACGAAATGGAGTACTCTGGCAGGTGCATTAGCCAAGACCTCACATTGGGCTTGAGAGCCAAAGGGAAGTAGTTGGCGAATACCTTCTCATCTCTTCCCCCGACAGCTTGAACAGTGATGGTGTAGATGCTGGGAAACTCTGCCGGGTTCAGCCTCCCATCGTACTTCTCGGGTATCTCTGGCTTGAACGTGTGGACGGACGGTCAACGGACTTGTCGCAGCTCACGAGTAAAGGCAGGGCACCCAACCTCGAAAGGTAGGTACCCGCCAGTGTCGAGTGTAGGCTCGTCGACGTCGGGACCGTCACACTCATTGGCCCGGCGGTGGGCGTCGTGGTGTTGCTCAACGACAACTCGTGCGTCTCCCCTTCGTCTGTCCTCCGGTCCACGCTGCCGGCCTGGACGTGCTCGAGGGTCAGAAGAGGCCGTCGAGATGCCATCAGGTTCTTGATTCCGCTGCGCCCGTGCTAGCTGCCCTGGCGGGGATTGTACCGTGGGGGTGGCCCCTTCCGTACGACCAGTAGCACGGGCCGTTGTCGTCGCTTGGGGAGGCCGTGGTGGGCCAGCTCGCTGCGAGCCCCCAGCCTCGGCGAAGCCGAGCAAGCTCTGGATGGTGGCACGCCATTCATCCATTTGCTCGGCCGCTGGCGAAAACCTCAGCAGCAGTTGAGCCCCTGCCATGGCCTCCATACCAGTACTTGGTATGGGCGATGATGACGTAGATCGCGCCATCGCTCGGCTCCTGATGGGGCCAGTAGTGACCGTATCACTTCCTCGCTGTTGCGGGGTGGCCACCTGGATGGCATGGTGGCGCGGTGATGGCGCTTGAGGGTCAGCAGCTCCACTAGGCGCAGCAGCCTGGTCGACTCGTCCCGAGGGAGGTTCACGCGATGCGGCCGCCCCCATGGTGGGGGCAGTCGGAGGGCGGCGATTCACCCCAGACCGAGCACCATTGCTGCGGCTATGCCCGTCGGCGAGGGGAAGGAGTGTGGACGGAATAGCCACTTCACCCATACCTCGCGGAGCGTGGCCATCGGGGTGTTGCTAATGTTGTTCTCCTCCGGCGTCTCCTGCTCCTGCTTCGACCGTAGGGGAAGTAGTGACGGTGCCGCCTGCCCCGACCACAGCCCCAGCGGCATCCACACTCTCGTGCGCCTCCGCGTCCCCCGCAGCATTGGTGGCTGCGGGCGGCGGCGCCTTCGAGGTGGATGGGTGAGCAGCAGCACCGGGCTTCTTGTTGTGTGCCATTCCCGACGGCACCGTCGAAGACGAAGATGGTGATGAAGATGACGCGCTGTACACGCTTTCAGGTTCGTGCAAGCGATCCCCCTACCTGGCGCGCCAAAGATGTCGCGGGAAACCACGACCACCTATGGGGCCAAGGGTCCCCTTGCTGGTTCGGCAGGGGGGATGTCATGTTGCACAAAGAGCAGAAGAACGTGGGGCAGCACGGCAGATATCACACAGGCAATTTTACCCAGGTTTGGGCCGCCGCGAGGCGTAAAACCCTACTCCTGCTTTGGTGGATTGATGGTGGAAAAGTGGTGGTGGAGCGTAGTACACTTGCCCGGCAGGCTCGCCCTGGGGAGGCAGTGACTACGCGCGTATGAGCGTGGGGATGTTCAACTTTCCAACCCTTGCTACAGTTGCCATGGGCCTCCTTTTATAGGTTAAGGGGTCACCACAGTGGTAAAACAGTCATTATGCACTGATAAGATAGCAAACAGTGCTATCATGCCTAATTCTATAGGCTGACAGAGTGCATTAAATGCACCGCTCAACGTCACATCGTTGCTTGCCCGACAAGCCTTGCCAGGCTCGGCTTGCCAGCTCCATGCCTGCTTGCTTGACACGTCGCAGGACGAGTGTCATCTGTAGGTATTTCCTGTAGAAAGAGGCCGCCATGTGGCGAATGGCTACCACTTAGTCACTTTGCGGCTTGACACCACATTGATCAACGATGTGGGTCGTGGTGAGATGGCTTGGTGAGGTGTCTTTGTCCTCGTGAGTCCCGGCAGGCCCTGCCGGGACGTCTTGAATGCTTTCTTCCGGGGAAGCCCTTGTCCTTGCCACGTCCGCCTGCCCGGCAAGGGAGGATTTTCTCCTGGTGGTGTCTCGCTTCTCTGTCTTGGTCTTGGCCTTCTTAATCAACATGCTGGTTCTTCGAAGATCTTGGTCTCTTGTATCTTGACATGGCCTTGGTGTTGTAATCTTGTTCTCGTGCTTGTGCACAGTCAGGGCAACAGACCCAGGGCTTGTTGCACCGACAGCTTCCCTCTGCGAAGGGCCTATCTTTTACTTTTATGCATTTACTTTTATGAAGAGTCAAAGTTTTTCTTTCCTATTCTTTTTTATTTTCTCTTTTTGCAAGCATCATGTGGTGAGGAAAGATCTAGGCACATATATCCAGTTGAATATGAGTGGGCATGAGTTATTATTGTTGACATCACCCTTGAGGTGAGTACGTTGGGAGGCAAAACTATAAGCCCCTATCCTTCTATGTGTCTGGTTGAAACTTTTTGTTCATGGGTATGCTGTGAGTGTTAGCAACCATAGAAGATTAATTGATGGTTGAGTATGTGGACTTGCCTAAAGGCTCTGATACGTGACCCTTCCTGAAAAGATGATGAATTGTAGTTGCAAATTTGACTGAGAACATAGTTTGTTGGTTTTCAATAGAGTTTATGCTATATACTTCGATGTTGTGATGAATTGTTACTTGTTCATGAGAAGTTATATAATAAAAGTTATATGATACAAGTTGTGTGATAAAAGTTTTTTGATAAAGTTTTATGTTAAAGTTCTTTGTTGTTATAATAATATGCATGATGCTTCTATGTCCGTATTTTGTTTTTATCGACACCTCTCTCTCTCTCTAAGCATGTGGACATGTTTTTCGATATCGGTTTTCGCTTGAGGACAAGCGAGGTCTCAGCTTGGGGGAGTTGATACGTCCATTTTGCATCATGTTTACCTACTGTTATTTATAATGTTTTTATGCATAATAATGCTTTTGGGAGTAATTCTAATGCCTTTTCTCTCATAATTTGCAAGGTATACACAAAGAGGAAGAATACCGGCAGCCGGAATTCTGGACCTGAAAAAGCACGTCAGAGCTACCTATTCTGCACAACTCCAAATAAGTTGAAACTTCACGAAGATTTTTTATGGATTATTTAAGAATTATTGGAGAAAATAACTACCAGAGGGGCCCCACCAGGTGGGCACAACCCACCTGGACGCGCCAGGCCCCCCAGGCGCGCCCTGGTGGGTTGTGCCCTCCTCGGCCCACCTCCGGTGCCCCTCTTCTGGTATATAAGTCATTTTGACCTAGAAAAAATAAGGAGAGGACTTTCGGGATGAAGTGCCACCGTCTTGAGGCGGAACTTGGGCAGGAGCACTCTTGCCCTCCGGCGGAGCGATTTCGCCGGGGAAACTTCCCTCCAGGAGGGGGAAATCATCGTCATCATCATCACTAACAACTATCCCATCTTGGGGAGGGCAATCTCCATCAACACCTTCAACAACACCATCTCATCTCAAACCCTAGTTCATCTCTTGTGTTCAATCTTTGTACCGGAACCTTAGATTGGTACTTGTGGGTGACTAGTAGTGTTGATTACATCTTGTAGTTGATTACTATATGGTTTATTTGGTGGAAGATTATATGTTCAGATCCATTATGCTATTTAATACCCCTCTGATCTTGAGCATGATTATCATTTGTGAGTAGTTACTTTTGTTCTTGAGGTCACGGGAGAAGTCATGTTGCAAGTAATTATGTGAACTTGATATGTGTTCGATATTTTGATGATGTGTATGTTGTTATTCCCTTAGTGGTGTCATGTGAACGTCGACTACATGGCACTTCACTATATTTGGGCCTAAGGGAATGCATTGTGGAGTAGTAATTAGATGATGGGTTGCTAGAGTGACAGAAGCTTAAACCCTAGTTTATGCGCTATTCCGTAAGGGACCGATTTGGATCCAAAAGTTTAATGCTATGGTTAGATTTTATCTTAATACTTTTCTCATAGTTGTGGATGCTTGCAAGGGGGTTAATCATAAGTAGGAGGTTTGTTCAAGTAAGAACAGCACCTAAGCACCGGTCCACCCACATATCAAATTATCAAAGTAGCGAACACGAATCAAACCAACATGATGAAAGTGATATGATGAAATTCCCGTGTACCCTCAAGAATGCTTTGCTTATCATAAGAGACCGTTTTGGCCTGTCCTTTGCCACAAAAGGATTGGGCTACCTTGTTGCACTTTATTTACCATTACTATTACTTGCTCGTTACAAATTATCTTGCTATCAAACTATTGGTTACCGACAATTTCAGTGCTTGCAGAGAATACCTTGCTGAAAACCACTTGTCATTTCCTTCTGCTCCTCGTTGGGTTCGACACTCTTACTTATTGAAAGGACTACGATTGGTCCCCTATACTTGTGGGTCATCAGGTTCCACCCACGAAGGGTCCACGAAGAAGCAACATTGTCTATTCCATCATGGCTTACATCCCCAAAGGACTAGCCTCACTCGGGGTAGATCTTCACGAAGTAGGCGATCACCTTGCCCTAACAAACTCCTTGGTTCAAATCCACAAGATCTTGGAGGCTCCCAAGTGACACCTAACCAATCTAGGAAACACCACTCTCCAAAAGGTAATAGATGTGTTGTTGATGATGAACTCCTTGCTCTTGTGCTTTAAATGATAGTCTCCTCAACCCTCAATCACTCTCTCATAGATTTGGCTTGGGTAGGAGAAGGATTGGAGTGGAAAGCAACTTGAGGAGGCTAGAAATCATGGTTCAAATGGTTGGATTGGAATCTCTTGATCTTAACACATGAGTAGTTGGTTCTCCCTCAGAAAATGAATGGTGGAAGTGTAGATTCATTCTGATGGCTCTCTTAGAGAGTAGGTGGGGGTGGATGTGTATTTATAGCCTTCACCCAAAATCCAACCGTTACACACTTTTGACTCAACTCAGTGATACTGGAGCAAAATCTCGGTGAGACCAACGTGTGTAAAATATATGAACGTTGTGCTTTTCGGTGGGACCAAAGTGGAAATCTCGGACAGACCGATATGCGATAACCTAGGCAGAACTTTGTTTCGGTAGTTCCGATCAATTGAAGTCGGTAATTCCGAAATGAACGAATTGGCTTACAGAAACCTGGTCACTGCAACTTGGTGAAACCGATCGCAATCTCGGCGAGATTGAAATTCTAGGGTTTGGCTTTGGTAGTGTATATGATCAACTCGGTGGGTCCGAGAAAGATATTTTTGGTGGGATCGAGATGAAACTTTAGGGTTTGGACATGTGAGAATTGGAGAAGGTGTTTGAGGATTTTTGGAGTGATATTGCTAAGCACTCAAGGAATTGAATCATGATCAAAACCTCATGCCCTTTTAATAGTATTGGCTTTCCTATGGACTCAATGTGATATTGGATCACTTAACAAAAAATGTAGAGTCTTGAAGCTTTGCCAATCCATGTCCTTAGCATTTTGAGGGGTCCACATTCTCATGTCCTTGCCATGCCAATCATTAACCTTTTCTAAAATCTGTTTTCAAGAAGCATTAGATCAATGATATATATGTTGTTATGAATTACCAAAACCACCCGGGGATTATTTGCACTTTCAATCTTCCCCTTTTTGGTAATTGATGACAACATATAGATCAAAACTTCGACAAATGATATAATCAATGAAATACAACGTCGCTTTGAGAAGTATGTTATACGCAATAGATCCCCCTAAATTTGTGCATTATTAAAAAAATCATTTGAATGCAAGTGCACAATCGATTAGGATCATGGGTCACTCTTCCATGTCACATACATCTTGGTGGGGCGCTCACAATCGTATGATCGCAATGTAATAAGCAATCATCACCAAGCACACAAGTGAATGATCATACAAAGAGCATATGGATAGATATTTAAGCAAGCTTAGCATCAAACTATGGTATGATTAAGCACAAAGTAACATAGTCTCATACAAGCACCAACCAAAAGTATCACGAAGTAGCACGAAAATCAAGAAAATCAAACGAGAAAAAGGAAGGCTCTCTCTCTCTCAGCGCTAATAATCTATACTAATTCTCCCCCTTTGGCAACAAGTGCCAAACAATTTGAAGAAGTAAAGAGCTAAAATGTTGCTCGGGGCTCACTCTCCGGTAGCTCCTGGTGGTGAAGTCCTCTGACTTGTAGCGCCGGTGTGCGTAGACATTGTCGGAGTAGAGATGAGGGTGTCTACGAAGATCTCGGTTTATGTCTGCTGGGGTGGTGGTGTAAGTGTGTCAAGTGCCCCCTTAGTGGTTTTGGAGTATTGAAGACAAATAGGTCGAGGAACTAATGTGTTTGTGAGTGTACACAGGAGAAAGAGTCCCTAAAGATTTGGTTTAACACATGGAAGACGACCCATAAATATGGATTTCTTCAAGTGAAGAATTTGATGATGAAATTGGTACGACCTTTGAAGAAATTAATGTGAAGACTTTGACGCTTGAAGACTTTGTTTTCATAGTTTCTTTTCTTGTTCTTTGAGTCATAGGAAAACCCGTACTGTTAAAGGGGTCTAGGTGAAACATATTTCACATTTCCAAAGTGATACTCAAACTTACTCAAACCTATACACACAAAAGCTGCTTCGAGTGAAGCCTTTGGAAATCTCCGGAACAGCTGACGCATTTGCTAGCAACAGTGACGAAGTTCATCTGGTCGCTGACGAATTTGGTCAGGCTGAGGAGTTAGGAGTTCGCCAGTGTGATCTGCCTACTGTGAGGAAATTGAGTGCCCCGATGAATTTGAGAGTTAAAATTCCGACCGTTGCTGCGCCGCGGGCTAGCTGTCGAGTGGATCCTTATCCTGACAATGGTCGAATCAGAGAAGGGCATTTATGACAATTCATGTCGGGTTGCCCCTGGCTATAAATAGCCGCCCCCCACAACCACTTGTTGGTTGGATGCTCCGGGAGAACTTGACACTTGTCATTTGAGAGCAACCCATCCTCTAACGACTTTGAGGAAATCCTAAGTGAGGAAAAACCTAGAGCCAAAGTGATTGAGCGTCACTTAAGAGATTGATTCGTGTGATCCGACACCTATTACCTTTGAAGACTGTCATTCTTCCAGACGGTTAAGCATCTAGTTCTGAGTACACCAAGAGTCATTGTGGTGTGTCGATGAACAAGTCTGTGAAGGTTTTGGAAGTCTACCTTGAAGACTTACCATGAGTGACTGGACGAGGACTAAGTGACCTTAGCTCAGGAGGAATACGGTGAGGACTATGTGTCCTCTGAGTTGCGACTCAGCTGCCTCAACCAGACGTACAGTTGATACAACAACTAGAACTGGTCTACCAAATTGCATTGTCTTCACCTAGCCAACCTGGTTTCAAATTCCTCACCCTCCCTTACATTATTCCGCTGCTGAAGAATTTGTGATCTATCCTCTGACGAATTTGAACTGAACAATTTCATCATGCTATTTTTCATTTCCCCAGTTCATACTCTTCATGCTTGTATGATTGCATGTTCTTCACTCTTACATATCCTAATTGCATGTACTCTGATTCTGTGATGACTTGGTTTCCCTTGCGTTTCTATTTCTTCACTCTGATCTTCGTCAAATTCTTCAGAGTTTGACGAATTTCTAAAAATCTCCCATTCACCCCCTCTGGGAGATAACCCATGCTTTCAGGTGGTGTAGAGACCGCTGGAGGAACTGACGGAGCAACTGTGGTTGCAACAGTTGGAGCTGAAACTGTGGCTCTGGAGGTGACTTGCACAGCTGCTGACGTAGGCATAGTCTAGAACTGAGTGGTAGTAGGGAGACCTATGGCATGGTCCTTGTCATCACTGCTAGAATGTGCTTTGGCTTCATCCACTTCCTTCCTAAGACTGTCCACTATGGCCTTCACCTCAGTGAACTTGACATCAAGGTCATGGAACTTAGTTTCCATAATCCTCTCGAAACTCTGTTGGTTCTTCATGATGTTGGCCAGACTTTGCTCGATCCTCTGAGTATCTCAAACAAGATAGTTCATCTGATCTATCTTAGTCTTCGGCATGGGGGTGGTGGTAGCACTTGGCTCTGTAGCATTCCTGGCAACCTCTGCCTCTATCTCTGCCTGTGTTGCAGCTGAGGTGGGATGGGAAGGATCCATCATAACTGTGTTATCCTCAAACTCCGGCTCTAGCGGCAAATGCGGATGATCAAGTAGATAAGTCTTACTACCAACTTTAGAGTTGATGAGGAACTAAAGGTGTGGAGCGAAACCACATGATCATTTCTGATCCGCAACAGTCCTCTTGATTGCTTCCACAATAAGATCCATCACTTTAAACTTCTGATGTCCATCAATGTGATGCAACATGTTGATGGAGTGGCCTGTGATCATCTTCTCATCTCCTGATTTGGGCATCAAGGTGTGCCTCATGATGGTGTTGGAGGTAGCAAGGTCAGACAACAAATGATATACAGATCCAAGCTTGTGAGACTCCAAGTACTTCTTGGGAATGGCATCTTCTTCGCACACGTACACGTCACCGTGTACCCTCGACGCCGGGGGTGATGCACCGTAGCTCATGTCGAAGGAGACCCCTACGGAAGTGCGGTACGCAAGCAATCCGGCGGGTGCTTTTGAGGACCCGAAACCCCACACGCCCGGGAGGGACCCCGTCAGGACACGTGGCGGCTATGGGCTGCCCTAGGTTGACCTGACCGCCCCTAGGGCCTCGTGGATCGCTGCCCTCCTTCACGAAGAACTAACGAAGAACAAGGAAGAAGAAGACCAGGGGAGAAGATAAAGGTAAATGTAAAAAGTTGTAGATGAATTGATCGATTGTGTGGCGTTCAATCGGCCGTCACCTCTCATCTATTTATGAGGCGGCTGGACTTCTCGTAAAAGAAAAGTACTAAAAATTCCTTCCAAAACATCAAAATCCCTAACCTAACTCGGACAGGAATCTTTGGCAATTTTCCGGAACAACTCGGAGCCACCGAGTGGATTGTTTCGGTCCCACTGAGTGAACATTGCCAACCTTCTGTAATTTTCCGGATCTACTCGGTCTCACTGATTGGTTTGCTTCTGTCTCACCGAGTGAACGTGGCCAACCTTCTGTAATCTTACTGAGTCAACTCGGTCTCACTGAGTCAATCAACTCGGTCGGTCCGAAATGGCTCTGCAACTTCTGTTTCTGAAATTGTTTTGCCTTCACAGGTTGGATACGATCTTAGATTAAGATGATTTTTATATCAAAATCAACCATTTCGACGAGACGCACAACTTTCATGTTGAAACTTTTTCCATCAGAGGCTATCTTAATTGAATTTCATAACATTCTTTAATCTGGTGTCAACATGAGCATCTCTGAACTTGTCATAACTTTCGCATCCGAGCTCAGTTTTTGACCATCTTCATATCCATCTTGATCTTCTTGAAGAGAGCCATCCGAAGGTGACTTCCAATTGTAAGTTTGAATTAGTCTTGATATAGCCTAAGCTAATTTTATTGACTGTGTCATTTTTGAGCGTCAACACATGCCCCCCTGTTTTTCGGCAAAGCTAGCGTGCCGAAAAATAACTTGTACTAAGTTTGCTCTAAGGACGATGTCAACACTCCATCAGCCATTTGTATGTGCTTAGGGCGATAATTTTGTATCGGCCATGTTTATGCTTAGGGCGATAATTGTGTGTCAGCCATTTGGATCAGCAACAAAATGCAGCTAATCGAACACATGATGATGTGGTAAAATCGTTTCATGATGTAATAAATTATATTGCTTCCATGGACCGGAATAGACCCATGGGAGGTAACCACTCATACCTGAGGAAGAATTCCATGGCATCAGAAACAATGGCATAGTTGGAGAATGTGTGGACCGAAGATGTTGAAATCTTTGGCTTGGTTGTTTATAACATCCACTCTTCTCTTTATTCACCTTTGGTGCACTTCTTGTAATATAAGCTTGCATATCATCCTTGTTTTGAGTGCCTCTTTTGGGAACCCATGCCATGTTTCTCTTTTCAAGTTTTTGTGCACTAAGCTTTTGCAATTTCTCTTTTGCCAATATGATAAGCCGAGTGGGCACCCCGGCTACGATTTTGTTTGAAGTATGGCAATTCTTGTTTTACCTTATGCACTCTCAACTTCTTCTCTTCAGATTTGGCATTTGATTGACTTGCCTCGATGCCTTTTGTAGCCAATGTCAGCACTTTAATTGGCTCTTTTTCATTTGAAATCATATCTGAAGTGGCACTCTTACGACCATCTCTTTTGGCGCGGTAGACTTTCTCAACCACTTCCTTATTCTTCCTTGTGCTTCGGACCGATTCTTTTTTATTGAAACGGTCTTGAACATATGACTGCTTACTAAACATTGGTCTTCTTGGAGCTGCGTAATATTGGTGAGATGGTATAATAATATCGAGAATGTGCCCTTGTATCATATCTCTCCCATGATGGATATGGATTTATGTGAGCATAGGTAGGCATCCACGACATTGGCATTGGCGACCCAAAATAAGGATATGAATATGTTGCATTTAAATTCTCTTCTTGCCAATACCGATCCTTGGATTTGCGCCTAGGGGTGATCTTGATGCTTTTGCATTAGTTGGCCGATAAGCACTCTTCTCTTCACTCCTCTTTTGATATTTATCTAATAATTGTGCAAAAGTGACCTTGGATTTCTTGCGCTCGTGCTTATTGCGCCCTTTATCTCCTTTGGCTTGACTTGCATCGATATTTGGATTTTCTTGTTGCACCCCAGTCCTTGGCGTCTTCAATGTAGCTTCGATGGAATTCTCGCCCTCAAGATTTTGTTCATTGTGCTGTTCAACAACTTGTTTACTTGAAAGCTTGATCCCATCACCTGTAGTTTTTATCTTCTCTTGAAATGGACTGGCTTGAAGCAGCCGATGCAAAAATCGTTTGCCATCAGGACCAATCAGAATAGACTTGTCATCTCTTGGTGTCTCAAAAAATTTCAATTGTCCTCTATCAATGGCCGATTTGACTATTTGACAAAACATGTTGCAATCCTCAAAACTATGCTTGAACGAATCATGCAACTTACAATACATTCGTCCTTGGATAGATGGCTTGACATGGTGATCAAGAATTCTAATGTAATTATTTTTCAACAACAAATCAAAGATTTGATCACACATGTTTGAATCGAAGGTATACTTTTTGTTTTCTAGCCGATCTTGGTGTGAGGACGGCTTTGGAACTATGCACATGAATGGTTCAGATTTGGAATCTCCCCATTCGGCTATGCATTGTGTTTTCCACCCTATCTCCGATGTATTTGGATAAGATATTATACTAGCATCAGTTTTCTCAATAGAATTTATCCTTGGCTTTAAATTTTTGAAATGAAAATATTATACATATGTCTCAATTGAGACCAAATAGTAAGCCAAGTAAGAAACAACAAAGCTACCCACTTAGACATAAACTTCACATAAAACAATGGGAAAAGCTTTGGCTACAATAATAAGTCACTATCGGTCTCTTCGAATGGTACAATGTGTTGACCGATATGCTTTGTAACAATTTTGTTGCTAACAAGTAAATTACCCTTCATCATTGGTCTTTCAAAATTACTTATAAGATTTTTCCTAATAGATGCATCAACAATAAAGTTGTGATCAAATCTGAAAGTAGGTAAATCACTTGGTAGACATACCTCTTCATACACGTTGGGAGAGCATGATGATTGTATCATTTGAATAATACTTTGTTCCACTTTTGAATGACTCTCCAATGCCTTGGCATCCTCTTTTTATTCGATAGATTCGTTACACATACTATTTGATTCGGGTTTTTCAATAACCGAATTTTCTTTGTTACTTGAATCGATACTTTTCTCTTTTTGAATTTGCAAGGCTTCTTTTTCTTTAATTGATTCAGCACATGTAATGTTTGATTAGGCCTTTTCAATAACCGAACTAACTTTGTTATCCGAATCACCACTCTTTCTTTGTTTGATTCACAAGGTTGCTTGTTCTTGTCTAAATTCTGCAAACATTGCAGCTAGGCTATCTTTAAGCTTTTTTCGGCCAATTTCAGCCCAATCTTCATCGGGTTGCCCCCCAATACTTTTAGACGCTTTCGGCAGTGGTGCGTTGCCGAAATTCTGTAATTGTACAATTTTCACTTATTCGGCACATCTGCTCTGGTAGAATTTTCACTTATTCGGCCATGAGCACAAAGGTACGGAGCTGAATTATGATCATCTACAATTGCGTATGGTGCCAAAAAATTAGTAGCATGAGGTGTAGCATATGATGTTTGAGGGTAATTGGCTGAATAACTAGTAGTAGCATGGCCAATTCCCCTATCCACCGGCATGTTTGGATTAACATGTTGCAAATTAGTTGCCGATGAATAAAAAGATGAAACACTATGTTGCATGTCGTTGAAAGTTCCTACATGGGGTGTTTCAACTTGATTAACCAAACTCATCATGTTGTTCATCGGCATATGAATTTGTTGGGTTGCTGATGCATGGGAGTTGGAATACATATGTTGCATGCTGCTAAAATTATATGAGGTAGAACCATGGAGATTTTGTTGCATCGGCTCTTTCACATAATTAGATACATGATTGATAAAGCTAGGGCTAGCCGATACATTATACCCATTAGACGGTCTAGCAACAACATATGCATTATTTGCATCTACATAAGTGAATTCGGTATTCATATTACCTTTGTAGATTGCAAACCCTAGATGACGATCTCTTCGTAGCAAGAACGGGCCGGAGACCGTTCAAAGCTTTGTCCCCAGCGGAGTCGCCAAAAACTGTGTTCGCACACAAACACGTCACCGTGTACCCTCATCGCCGGGGGTGATGCACCGCAGCTCACGTTGAAGGAGACTCGTCCAAAAGCGCAGTACGCAAGCAATCCGATGGGTGCTTTTGAGGACCTGAAACCCCACACACTCGGGAGGGACCTCGTCAGGACGCGTGGCAGCTATGGGTTGCCCTAGGTCGACCTGATCGCCCCTAGGGCCTCATGGATCGCTGCCCTCCTTCACGAAGAACTAACGAAGAATGAGGAAGAAGAAGAACATGGGAGAAGATAAAGGTAAAGGTAAAAAGTGGTAGATGAATTGATCAATTGTGTGTCGTTCAATCGTCCGTCACCTCTCATCTATTTATGAGGCGGTTGGACTTCCCATACAAAAAAGGACTAAAAATTCCATCCAAAACATCAAAAGCCCTAACCTAACTCAGACAGGAATCTTTGGCAATTTTCTGGATCAACTCGGAGCCACCGAGTGGTTTGTTTTGGTCCCACCGAGTGAACATTGCCAACCTTCTGTAATTTTCCGGATCAACTCGGTCTCATCGATTGGTTTGCTTTGGTCTCACCGAGTGAACGTGGCCAACCTTCTATAATCTTACCGAGTCAACTCGGTCTCACCGAGTCAATCAACTCGGTCGGTCCGAAATGGCTCTGCAGCTTCTGTTTCTGAAATTGTTTTGCCTTCACACATTGCATACGATCTCAGATTAAGATGATTTTTATATCAAAATCAATCGTTTCGACCAGACGCATAACTTTAATGTTTAAACTTTTTTCCATCAGAGGCTATCTTAATTGAATTTTATGCCATTCTTTAATCTGGTGTCAACATGAGCATCTCTGAACTTGTCATAACTTTTGCATTCGAGCTCAGTTTTTGACCATCTTCATATCCATCTTGATCTTCTTGAAGAGAGCTATCCGGAGGTGACTTCCAATCGTAAGTTTGAATTAGTCTTGATATAGCCTAAGCTACTTTTATGATTGTGCCACTTTTGAGCGTCAACACATCTGCCATTAATTTTTGCAGTGTACATGTTCTTCATTGAGTTGTGATTCATATTGGGCTTGGCATGAACATCTATGTCATTCTCATCAGCCTCCAGAGCACCTAGCAATGCAGCCCATTCCTCAACACTGGACTAGTACCTGACTCCCTCAGTCATCCATACAATTCTGTCATTAGGGTATAAGTGTGCAGTTGAGTAAAATTGCATGATCATCTCATTGTTCCATGATGTCAACTTCTTCTCTGTGAATGCATCAACCCCAACCATCCTGAGGCTCTCATGAACATGGGGAAAATGATCTTCATTCTTGTCAATGAACTTCCAGTCAACCCATCTCATGTCATTGACCATTGGCTTCCTGTCAAGAAGCACCATCTCATAGAAGTCTTGATGCTCGTTGGTATGGAAGTGATAGTCAACAACAGTCCTCCTTCTGATGGAGTAGGGATCTGACTCCCTCCACTTTCTCAGACCTTTATCCTTCCTCTCCTTCATGTTCCCTGCAAATGGATGTGTATCATCATGCTCAGGCAATCATGCTCTTAGCTTCTTCAGCACTACAACTTCATCATCATCATCTGCAGCTCTCTCAGGCACTGGGGCCTTGTTCTTCTCAGCAGCTGGAATGTTTCTTGTAGTCTTCCCCTCAGGCTTGGGAGCAACAGCTGACTTGGACTGGGAGGTGGTAGGAGCCTTCTTGGGCATAGCATCTGCCATTAATTTTTGTTGCTTGGGAGGTGGCTCGTCAGCAACTGGTTCATCCCCCTCCTCATTGATGTGGGCTTGAAGACCACATGGGTAGTTTGCTTCCTCTCTCTCTCTCTCTCTTCTTGCTAGCCACTTTGGCCATAGACTTTCCTTGAGTTGGCTTTGAGCTAGCTGCAATCCCTTAGAATTTTCTAGGACTCTCCTTTTGATCATTGCCATACTCCTTGGCAACAACATCATTCTTCTTCTTGGAGGTGACCTCATCTGGCATCAAGTCCTCATCTGCCTCATCAGAATTCTTCTCCTTTCTAGCCCTGGTGGTTGCCTTTGGCAAGCTGGGAGAACTCCTTTCTCCTTCATCATAGCTTTGCTCAGGACTAGTGCTTGCCTCTAAGTCAACACTGTCCTCTGCAGACATGTTCTGGCTGTCCTCTGTATCTGACATGCTAACAACTGACCCTGTGAAGTAGAATAGGTAGAGTGGAATGGATGAGCATCACAAAACACAGCTAGTTTTTGAAAAATTTGAGTTCAAACTTCATTTTTAGGTTTTCACAGAAAGCATTTTGGAATTACTGATTTGAAATTTTCGGAAGCACTAAGGCAACTACTGAAACTAGGTTTTCACAATTTCGGTCAGACCGAAGTGAAACTTAGTTTCACCAAAGCGCACATGGTACTGTAGAAAAACTAACTCGGTCTCACTGATTAGTTCATTTCGGTTTCACCGAAATGTGCTAAGTGCAATGGCTGAAGCCAAATCGGTGACTCCGAGTCAAATCAAATCGATCGCTCCGAGATGAGTTCTACGGAACCCTAAACCTAAAATCTTCGCTCGAATCTATTTCTACGAATTCATTGTTGGATAGGAAATCTCATACGGTGGAAATGTTGCGGGCTCAAAACACTAGTGCATGGAATCAGAAGGAGAAGCACTATGGGTCGAATCTCACCCTAACTTGGTGGAGATCCGCTATGGAGGCAACGGCGACGATGATTTCCGCTGACTACGAAGGAATCCGATGGCGAGGGTGCACTGGAGACAATGGCGATGATCCATAGACCAGGGCGACAGCAGCAAAGGGGTCCGAGGGTGAAACGTTTGAAGTAATTTTGAATGTATGATCCGCGGTGATATATATACCCTTTAGCTGTCGGTAGTACCGAATGAAATAACTCGGTATCACCGAAGTGCATAACTGCTAGTGATAGAGTGCATCGGTGATTCCGAAATTTTCATACCGGTCTTACCGAGATGGAAATTGAGATTAGTCTAAATGCAATTGGTGAGACCGAATGGGAGTGGGTTTGTCTAACCGAAATACACTTAGAAGGTTTTGAAGGTCAACCCTAATCAAATCGGCGGCTCAGAGTGCTCCTCACCCAGAGGGTTCGATATGAACTTGTTCAAGTTTTGTGATATAGCAAGAATGAATTTGATACAAGTTGAGATAGATAGCTAGAGGAGGTTCTTAGGCATTCTTGCACATCCAATTGGCCAAATAAAACCAAATCAATCAAACTACAATTGGATGTCCTCAAATGAGAAATATGCATTGCAACATGCTCACACAACAAGATAGCAAGTGAAATATGCCAAACATGCACAACCAATTCTAGCAACTATCAAGCAACGGGCAATGACATGGTCATCTATATATGAGTATATTGACTTAGGAGCCAAATGATAACATTTGATCATAGGTCATACTCATCGTTTAAGCACAAGTGGGGTTTCCACTTTTACATAAAGCATTAATGTGTTCACACCATTAGAGTTGCTTTAGCTCAAGTCTTAGAGCAAAGCTCCCCCTAGATGTGATATCCCCCCAAGGAGGGATGAACTAACCTTGGGTTTTGTCGATGATGACTTCATGTAGATGTTGTAGATGTGGATGCTCAATGTTGATGTAGACCATCAAGAGTTGGGAGCAATCCTTTGAGTTTATCACTTTCAATACCTACATGGGTTAGTCCCACAAGGAACATACAAGGATATCCATAGACATAGAGTGAAATGCACACAAGATGATGTCCACAAATGCATTGAATACCTTGTCCCTTGACTTACCAACAAGAGGGTTTGTGACTCCATGAACTAGTGCAAGATGTTGAAGTTGGTTGCACAAGTTCTTGCCATGAATGAATATGAGTGAAGTTTGTTGGCGGAGTCACCCTCAAGAACTCTCTAGTTCTTCTTCTTTGGGACCCACATCAACTTGATGGGAATCCTTGGAGTTGTAGTTGTACTTGATGAAGTATAACTTGATGAAGTCTTGGGAACCCACTTGACCAAGGTTTGAGGTGGTTCTTCAAATGAGTCAATCTCTTCTTGAAGCTTGTCCTTGCCTTTTAGCTTGTGGTCATGTGGTGGAAGATCATCTTGAGCTTGTGTCCCCTCGAAGGAAGTAGGATCATACTTCTCTTGTGGAGAAACAAACTTCGTCTTGGGGTATTGATATTCTTCCCACTCAACTCCATTGGCATTGAACTTTCGTTTAAAACCAACACCTTGGTTCTTTCGGTGCCTTCCTTGCATGCGTATAATTTCCTCAAATTGCTTACTCCTGGCAAGGCTCTTATAGTCATCCTTTTCTATAATTCCTTTCAATAATTTGTTTTCTTGCTCAAGTGTAACTTGGCTAAGAGAATCATTACTGGAATCAATAGAACCACTAGAATCAACAATATTGGATTTAGCATTGTTATTGTTACTACTAGAGGTAGAACCTTTCTTACTCTTGTTACTAGTTTGAGTAGATTTAACTTATGGCATAAAAGTAGACAAGAGAAGATGTTTGGCAATGTAAGATGAACTCTTCTTTTGAAGATCATCATTGATAGCTTTTAGAATCTCATGCTCTTGCTCTAAATTTATCTTCTCAAAGCATAGCTTCTCATGAGTTCTTAGAAGCTCTCTATGATCTTCTTGAGTTGTTTCCTGAGCTAACTTAAGAGCATTTAGTTCTTTAGTTAAACTCTCAATCTCCTTCTTAGCATTGTCATTCGTTTCATCTTGACTATCATGATTACTAGCAAGTTCATTATAGCTCACATCACTAGTTTTATCAACAAGCAAATCATCATCACCTAGCAAATCATTCTCATCACTATTGAAATCAAGATACTCTGGGTGTGATACCTTGGGGCCTTTAGCCATGAAGCATCTTCTAATTCCTTCATTTGGTGAATCAAATAGGTCATAGGAGTTGGTGGATACGAGAGCAAGTCTGGAAACACCTTCATCTTGACTATAGTCGGAGTCGGAGTGATAACTTCTCGGAGTGGTTGCCGGAGTCAGAGCCGGAAACCCACTCACCAACATGAGCTTGATGTATTCTTCTAGAGTAGCTCTTGGTCGACTTGCCTTTCCTTTCTGAATCCTTGTTTCTTCAAGAAGGTCCTTGTTCATAATGATCATCTCTACTCCTTCTCTCCCTATGAGGTGATTCATCTCTTCTACTCTTCCTAGGTTGTGAAACCAATCCAATGGAGACCAAAGCTCTAATACCACTTGTAGGATCGAAACTTATCCTTTTCGAAGTTTTAGTTGTAGGCAAGTTTTAGCAATTCTACCAAGTCAATAAACACCCTACACATGAAGTCTAAGAGTTGAGCAGCGAAAAGTAAAGACTTTGCATATGAACGTAAAGGAGGGATAGGAGAAATCAACCGCAATGAAGACACGGTGATTTTTGGCGTGGTTCCGATAGGTGGTGCTATCATACATCCATGTTGATGGAGATTCAACCCACGAAGGGTAACGTCTACGTGAGTCCAAGGAGGGCTCCACCCACGAAGGGTCCATGAAGAAGCAACCTTGTCTATTCCATGATGGCTTACGTCCACGAAGGACTAGCCGCACTCGAGGTAGATCTTCATGAAGTAGGCGATCTCCTTTCCCTTACAAACTCCTTGGTTCAAATCCACAAGATCTTGGAGGCTCCCAAGTGACACCTAACCAATCTAGGAGACACCACTCTCCAAAAGGTAATAGATGTGTTGTTGATGATGAACTCCATGCTCTCGTGCTTCAAATGATAGTCTCCTAACTCCCAATCACTTTCTCACAGATTTGGCTTGGGTAGGAGAAGGATTGGAGTGGAGAGCAACTTGAGGAGGCTAGAAATCGAGGTTCAAATGGTTGGATTGGAATCTCTTGATCTCAACACATGAGTAGGTGGTTCTCTCTCAGAAAATGAATGGTGGAAGTGTAGATTCGTTCTGATAGCTCTCTTAGAGAGTAGGTGGGGTGGAGGGGTATTGAAGTCTACTACACAACTTATTCTTGTAGACTCGTGCTGGGCCTCCAAGCGCAGAGTTTTGTAGGACAGTAGCAATTTTCCTCAAGTGGATGACCTAAGGTTTATCAATCCGTGGGAGGCGTAGGATGAAGATGGCCTCTCTCAAACAACCCTGCAACCAAATAACAAAGAGTCTCTTGTGTCCCCAACACACCAAATACAACAGTAATTTGTATAGGTGCACTAGTTCGGCGAAGAGATGGTGATACAAGCGTAGTAATGATAGTAGATATTGATTTTTGTAATAGGAACAATAGAAAACAACAAGGTAGCAATTGATAAAACGGAGCACGAACGGTACTGCAATGCTTGAAAATCAGGCCTAGGGTCCGTACTTTCGCTAGTGCAATCTCTCAACAATGCTAATATAATTGGATCATATAACCATCCCTCAACATGCGATGAAGAATCACTCCAAAGTTCCTTTCTAGCGGAGAACATAAGAAGAAATTGTTTGTAGGGTATGAAACCACCTCAAAGCTATTCTTTCTGATCAATCTATCCTATAGTTCGTACTAAAATAACATCAAGATATTCTTTCTGATCGATCTAACCAAGAGTTCGTACTAAAATAACACCATATGATACACATCAACCAACTCTAATGTCACCTAGATACTCCAATGTCACCGTGAGTATCCGTGAGTTGATTATACGATATGCATCAAACAATTTCAGATTCATAATACTCAATCCAACACAAAGAACCTCAAAGAGTGCCCCAAGATTTCTACCTGAGAAACATGGAAGAAAACGTGCATCAACCCCTATGCATAGATTACCCCAATGTCACCTCGGGAATCCGTGAATTGAGTGCCAAGACATAGATCAAGTGCTCTCAAATCCAATAAAGTATTCAATCCGATAAAAGTGAAATCTCAAAGGGAAAACTTAATTCATCACAACAAGATAGAGAGGGAGAATCACCATATGTCCAACAATATTAATAAAGCTCGCGATACAGCAAGATCGTGCCATATCAAGAACACAAGAGAGAGAAAGAGAGAGATTAAATAAACAGCTACTTGTACAAACCCTCAGCCCCGAGGGTGGACTACTCCCTCCTCATGATGGTGGCCGCCAGGATGATGAAGATGGCCACCGGTGATGATTTCCCCCTATGGCAGGGTGCCGGAACGGGGTCTAGATTGGTTTGTCGTGGCTACAGAGGCTTGCGGCGACGGAACTTCTGATCTAGGGTTATTTTTTATGGTTTCTCTATTTATAGGATTTTTTAGCGTTGGAATCACGCGAAGATGGGCCTCGAGGTGGGCACAACCCACCTGGGCGCGCCTGGGCCTCCTGGCGCGCCCAGTTATCTTGTGCTCACCTCCTTCACCTTCTGGTCCTCCCACGAAGCTTCTAGTGCCTCTTTTGTTCCAAAAAAATCATCAAAAAGTTTCATTGCATTTGGAGAATTTTTATTTCTGCACAAAAAACAACACCACGGTAGTTCTGCTGAAAACAACGTCAGTTTGAGTTAGTTTCATCCAAATCATACCAAAACCATATAAAATTGTTGTAAACATGGTATGAATACTTCATAAATTATAGATACGTTGGAGACGTATCAGGTATTTATAGCCTTCACCATAAATCCAACCGTTACACACTTTTGAGTCAACTCGGTGACACTGAAGCAAAATCTCGGTGAGACCGACCTGTGTAAAAGATATGAATGTTGGGCTTTTCAGTGGGACTGAAGTGGAAATCTCGGATAGACTGATATGCAATAACCTAGGCAGAACTTCGTTTTGGTAGTTCCGGTCAGTTCAACTCGGTAATTCCAAAATAAACCAATTGGCTTACAAAAACTTGGTCACTGCAACTCGGTGAAACTGATCGCTATCTCAGTGAGACCAAAATTCTAGGGTTTGGCTTTAGCAGTGTATATGATCAACACGGTGAGTCCTGGAAAGATGTTTTCAGTGGGACCGAGATGAAACTTTAGATTCATAATACTCAATCCAACACAAAGAACCTCAAAGGGTGCCGCAAGATTTCTACCGGAGAAACAAGGACGAAAACGTGCATCAACCCCTATGCATAGATTACCCCAATGTCACCTCAGGAATCCGCGAGTTGAGTGCCAAGACATAGATCAAGTGCTCTCAAATTCAACAAAGTATTCAATCCAATAAAAGTGAAATCTCAAAGGGAAAACTCAATTCATCACAACAAGATAGAGAGGGAGAAACACCATATGATCCAACTATATTAACAAAGCTCGCGATACATCAAGATTGTGCCATATCAAGAACACGAGAGATAGAGAGAGAGAGAGAGAGAGATTAAACACATAGCTACTGGTACAAACCCTCAGCCCCGAGGGTGGACTACTCCCTCCTCATGATGGTGGCTGCCAGGATGATGAAGATGGCCACCGGTGATGATTTCCCCCTCTGGCAGTGTGCCGGAACGGGGTCTAGATTGGTTTGTCATGGCTACAGAGGTTTGCAGCGGCGGAACTTCTGATCTAGGGTTATTTCTGATGCTTTCTCTATTTATAGAATTTTCAGCGTTGGAATCACGCGAAGATGGGCCTCGAGGTGGGCACAACCCACCTGGGCACGCCCAGGTGTCTTGTGCTCACGTCCTTCACCTTCTGGTTCTCCCACGAAGCTTCTAGTGCCTCTTTTGTTCCAAAAAAATTGTCAAAAAGTTCCGTTGCATTTGGAGAACTTTTATTTCTGCACAAAAAACAACACCACGGTAGTTTTGCTGAAAACAGCGTCAGTCCGGGTTAGTTCCATTCAAATCATACCAAAACCATATAAAATTGTTGTAAACATGGCATGAATACTTCATAAATTATAGATACGTTGGAGACGTATCAGCATCCCCAAGCTTAATTCCTACTCGTCCTTGAGTAGGTAAATGATAAAAGAAATAATTTATGAAGTGTGAATACTAGCAAAGTGCATAAGTTTGATCAATGATAATTTCAGTCACTTTTCCTTGCATCCTAACAGCAACTCTTTCTCATAAAACTCAGCATGATAAAGTAGCAATTGAAAGCGGAATTTTTGTTGTGGAATGCTACCTATCATATTCATCATATACACTTTATTTTGTAACATGGACGTTTGGACTTGAATGATTCAATGCAATAGTCTATAATTTGACATGAGGACATCAATACTCAAGCATATCAACAAGGAACCATGTCTTTCAAAATATCAGCAATAAAGAAAGCTATCCCTAGCCCATTATGCTCAATCATTGATCCATTTATGAAACACACTTGAATATTAGCTACATCCAATGCACAAGTATGATCATAGTGCTCCCTAGTTGGTGCTTTATAAGAGAAGATGGAGACTCAAATAAAAAAATGCATAAAGTAAATAGATAGGCCCTTCGCAGAGGGAAGTAGAGATTTGTAGAGGTGCCAGAGCTCAAAGCTTAAATTGAGAGATAAAATATTTTGAGAGGCATACCTTTCCCGTCAACGAAAATGACCGATAATTCCCAACACTTTCCATGCTATACATCATAGGCGGTTCCCAAACAGAAAATAAAGTTTATTCATTTTTCCACCATTCTTTCACAATCCATGGCTAGCCGTATCCACTGGTGCCTTCCATACCAACACTTTCCAAGGAATTTATTATTGAACAACAAAAATAATTATTTTTTTGCAGTTCGGGACTGGGCATCCCTATTACCTTTGCCACACTCTCGTGCAATGACAAGTGAATAAACACTCATCTTGAGAATAACGCATCTAGCACGGAAAATATTGGCCACCCCCTGCCGCTTCATGAGCGGTACGGACACACTAAAAGGAAATTCATTTTGAAAATTAGAGATGGCACATAAAAATTTGCTTAGAACGGCACGGAAATACCGCATATAGGTAGGCATGGTGGACTCATATGGCAAAACTGGGTTTAAAGGTTTTGGATGCACAAGTAGTATTTCTACTTAGTACAAGTAGAGGCTAGCAAAAAGATTGAGAAGCAACCAACCAAGAAACAAAAAATCACATAAGCGAGCATTAAGCATAACTAACACCGAATAATGCACCACAAGTAGGATGTAATTTCATTGCATAACTATTGACTTTCGTGCTTGCATAGGGAATCACAAACCTTAACACCAATATTCTTACTAAAGCATAATTACTCACCAACATGACTCACATATTATTATCTCCATATCGCAAAACTATTGCAAGGAATCAAACTTATCATATCCAATGATCTACATGGAAGTTTTTATTATATCCTTCTTGGATATTCATCATAGTAGGACCAATTTCATAGTTTGTGCAAATTTTTATCACTATTATCAATTCTCAAAATAATATAAGTGAAGCATGAGAGTGTTCGACAAACTACTCGAAAAAGATATAAGTGAAGATCAAATGAGTAGTTAAGTAAATAGGTAGCTATGTGAGGACTCTCTCATTTAAAAACTTTCAGATCTAAGTATTTTATTAAAATAGCAAGCAAAAAAAATAAAATAACATTCTAAGAATAGCACACATCATGTGAAGAAGCAAAAACTTAGGCTCAACCGAGGCTAACCGATAATTGTTGATGAAGAAAGGTGGGATGCCTACCGGGGCATCCCCTAGCTTAGATGCTTGAGACTTCTTGGAATATTATCTTGGTATGCCTTGGGCATCCCCAAGCTTGAGATTTTGTGTCTCCTTAATTCCTTTTATATCATGGTTCCTCTAAATCTTAAAAACTTCATCCACACAAAACTCAACAAGAACTCGTAAGGTAAGTTAGTATAAATCAATGCAAAAGCCTTATCATTCTCTACTGTAGAAAATCATTAAAATTATTATTTAACATTGCATACTAAATGACTCTGCATATTTAATAGTCCTATCCTCAAATAGAATCATTAAACACGCAAACATATGCAAACATAACAGCAATCTGTCTAAACAGTACAGTCTGTAAAGAGTGGAATTTTACTCACACTTCCCTAACTCCAAAAATTATGAAAATTTACCACACTGTAGAAATTTTATCATATCTTATTGTGCAATAAATTTAAACATTTTATTATATACTGACTTTTCTCAAGAATTCACGCACTAGTGTACAACTTTATGTTTCCACACAGCCACATAAAGACTTGCAAAATAAGCACAGCAAAGGCTATACTTGACATTTTTATTGAATAACAGATACATAACATTATTCTAAATAACATCAAGCAAATCCTAATAAAATAAAATGATGCTCCAAGCAAAACACAGATCATGTGATGAATGAAAGTGTAGCTCCAAGTGAGGTTACCGATAATGTTGGAGACGAAAGAGGGGATGCCTTCCAGGGCATCCCCAAGTTTAGTTGCTTGGATATTACTTGAATATTACCTTGGGGTGCCTTGGACATCCCCAAGCTTAGGGTATTGTCACTCCTTATTCTCCTCATATCGATATCTCACCCAAAACTTGAAAACTTCAATCACACAAAACTTAACGGAACTTCGTGAGATTGGTTAGTATGATAAAGACAAATCATTCACTTTCGTACTGTCAAGATAAGATTAATAATTGTTCTCACACAATTCCTACTTTACTCTACAATTTCCACAATTTCTATTAAGCAATATAAGCCATAGAAACTATAAAACAAGCAAACTATGCATTGAAAACAGAATCTGTCAAAAACAGAATAGTACGTAAATATCTGAATTTTACTCATACCTATACAACTCAAAAATTCTGAAAATTTAGGAAAACGTATGAAATATGTATATTAATCATCTGTAAAAAATTCAGAGTTTTTTGACACTCCAGTTAATTTAAACAATTCTGTTACTGGAAGAAAAAGTTTCTGTTTTTGCACAGAATCAAGTCAACTATCATCCATACTATCCCAAAGGCTTTACTTGGCACTTTATTGAAACAAAAGCTATAAAACATGATTAATACAGTAGCTTAATCATGTGAACACACAAAAACAGTAGGTAAAAGTGTTGGGTTGTCTCCCAACAAGCGCTTTTCTTTAATGCCTTTTAGCTAGGCATGATGATTTCAATGATGCTCGCATAAAAGATAAGAATTGAAACATAACAAGAGCATCATGAATCATAAGTTTCCCTCTCATAATAATTTTCAGTAGCATCATGAATAGATTAATCAATATAACCATCACATAAAGCATTCTTTTCATGATCCAAAAGCATAGAAGATTTATTACTCTCCTTATAAGAAATTTTATTCTCATTCACAATAGTGGGAGTATCATATGAAACTCAAATACTATAAATTATTTCCACATTAAAAAAGTAATGTTCAGTAAAAGGATATTCAAAATTATGACAATAATTATCACTACTTTTTATAACATAAGTATCATCACAATAATCATCATAAGTAGCAACTTTGTTCTCATCATAGTCAATTGAAACCTCTTCTGGAATAGTGGAATCATTACTAAATAAAGTCATGACCTCTCCAAATCCACTTTTATCATTATAATAGGATTCAACACCCTCCAAAATAGTGGGATAAATATTATCTAAAGTTGACACTCTTCCAAACCCACTCATAAATATTGCAATCACCATAAATAGGAGGCATGCAATCATCATAGCAAATTTGATCATTCAAAGTAGGGTGACTAAAAAGATCATCTTCATTAAGCATAGCATCCCCAAGCTTGGGACAAACATTAATTGCAGCAGATAAATTTTCAAACATGTCATTCTCATCAAACATAGCATCCCCAAGCTTGTGACTTGGCATATCATAAGCATAATCACTCTCATCATTAATAGTATGAATAGCACCAATAGTATAACAATTATTATCATCATAATTTCCCAAGTTGGTGCCAAAAAGATTTTCAATATTATAAGAAGTATCATTATCTTCCAATCATAATCATCACAACAAGCAATAGGCATAACAAAATCATCATCAATAGTTCTTTCGGACATTGTGTCATAAGACAAAGAAGCAATATCATCATCAAGTGCGTCATCTTCCACAATTGTTTTTGATTCATTTTCATGCGGCACAACACTAATAGGAGCAACATTATTTGGGAGGGATACCTTTTTACCTCTATTCTTTATTCTTTTCTTCTTCTTCACCACATCATGTGTGGGTTTAATCTATTTTCTGAGCTTCTTATTGATAAGATTGGTTGAATAGGAAGCTCCTCCTCGCAACCTATTTCATCCTGAGAGACAATAGGAGGGAAAGTGGAAATCTTTACCCTTTGATTAGTATTCCTTTTATATTCTATTGGTTTTCCCATCTTCATATAGTTGGCAATATAAGCATTCTCATTGCAATTTACCATGCAAAACATATAGATATTTTTTAGATTAGTTTCAATGTCGTCCGTGAGAATGAATACTTCCAACCAACTGTTTTTATGTGTCAATTCTTCACTCCCCAAAAATAGACAAAGCTCATTATAAAGTTCAAGGTTGATCAAGTCATTACAATATTTGGCCATGATTCGGTCATGAAAAAGTTTGCATTGGAAATTAAGATGACCAACCTTATTGCAAAGTTCACAAGTAATAGGACAAAGAGAACATAATTTTGTAGCAAAATTCATCTGTCACTTTGAGCAAAAAATTGGTTCTATCATGTTTTTGCTTCTTACAAAATCTATCTTCCCTATAAGGCACGTCTTCACAAACTTTATGCACTCCACAAAAATTGACATGCTTATAAGAAACATTTTTATCACGACTAGTGCAATCATCATTAGTATTTTGGATATTCATAGAATTCATACTAACAACATTGCAATCATGCTCATCGTTTATTCCAAACTTTTTATTAAATTCTTCTTCTATCAATTGAGCACAATTTTCCTTTCCATCATTTTCAAGAAAGGCATGATAAAGACGGATAATATGAGGCCACCTCAATTCCATTTTTTTTGTAGTTTTCTTTTACGAACCAAAATTGTGATAATACAAGAAACTAAAAGATTCAATTCCAAGATCTAAAGATATACCTTCATGCACTCACCTCCCCGGCAATGGCGCCAGAAAAGAGCTTGATGTCTACTACACAACTTGTTCTTGTAGACTCGTGTTGGGCCTCCAAGCGCAGAGTTTTGTAGGACAGTAGCAATTTTCCCTCAAGTGGATGACCTAAGGTTTATCAATCCGTGGGAGGCATAGGATGAAGATGGTCTCTCTCAAACAAACCTGCAACCAAATAACAAAGAGTATCTTGCGTCCCCAACACACCAAATACAATGGTAATTTGTATAGGTGCACTAGTTCAGCGAAGAGATGGTGATACAAGCATAGTAATGATAGTATTGATTTTTATAATAGGAACAATAAAAAACAGCAAGGTAGCAATTGATAAAACGGAGCACAAACGGTATTGCAATGCTTGAAAATGAGGCCTAGGGTCCGTACTTTTGCTAGTGCAATCTCTCGACAATGCAAATATAATTGGATCATATAACCAACCCTCAACGCGCGATGAAGGATCACTCCAAAGTTCCTTTCTAGCGGAGAACATAAGAAGAAATTGTTTGTAGGGTACGAAACCACCTCAAAGCTATTCTTTCCGATCAATCTATCCTATAGTTCGTACTAAAATAACACCAAGCTATTCTTTTCGATCGATCTAACCAAGAGTTCGTAATAAAATAACACCATATGATACACATCAACCAACTCTAATGTCACCTAGATACTCCAATGTCACCGTGAGTATCCGTGAGTTGATTATATGATATGCATCAAACAATTTCAGATTCATAATACTCAATCCAACACAAAGAACCTCAAAGAGTGCCCCAAGATTTCTACCGGAGAAACAAGGACGAAAACGTGCATCAACCCCTATGCATAGATTACCCCAATGTCACCTCGGGAATCCGTGAGTTGAGTGCCAAGACATAGATCAAGTGCTCTCAAATCCAACAAAGTATTCAATCCGATGAAAGTGAAATCTCAAAGGGAAAACTTAATTCATCACAACAAGATAGAGAGGGAGAATCACCATATGATCCAACTATATTAATAAAGCTCG